>CM076847.1:24629946-25296721 GCA_039519185.1 Astragalus membranaceus
GCAAATTTCTAGATTTCTTATTGAAGTTAGATCAAAGATATTCTAAATTACCATTACATGTACTAAGTAAAAGAATCTAGAATATTCTATGTAAATATCAAAAGAGAAAAACCTAGAAGCTACAAGTACAAGATAAATCTAGAATATATTAGAGATGCTAATCATGTAGAATTATCTAGAACCATCCTCAACACCTATAAATAGGCAAGCTTGGGAGCATTTGTAATCAAGTCATTTGTGACCAATTTGAGAGCAATACAAATATTCCTTTGCTCCAAACATCACACTACTAATTAACTACTATCATCTTCCAACTATCAACTAAAGCCTTCTCTACTATCCAACTATTTACTAAACTAGCATTACTACCTCAAATATTAACAGTGGTACCAGAGCTACGTTCGGTTATATACTGGGCGTAGATAAACCATCCAACTACCAATTAAAAATCACTACCCTCACTCTACACTACTTCCATATTTTTTCTTAGCCAATGGCTAACAACACCCAATCATCATCTAATATCCAAGTCCCTCCTTTTTCCAGTGAAAACTATGATTTTTGGAGCATTAAAATGAAGACATTTTTTTGCTCCCAAGATCTTTGGGAAGTTGTGGAAGAAGGATTTACTAGTTCCGCAGATACTTCAACTCTTACTGCAGCTCAAAGGAAAGAGTTGAAGGAAAATAGCCAAAAAGATTCAAAGGCGCTATATTACTTGCAGCAAGCTGTGGGTGACTCTATTTTTCCGAGGATAATGGGACCTTCTATTGCCAGGGATGCATGGAGTACACTACAGGAGGAGTTTCAAGGAACCGCCAAGGTACGTGCCGTCAAACTCCAAAGTCTAAGGCGTAAGTTTGAATTATTAAATATGAAGGAATCTAAGACCGTACAAGACTATTATACTAAGATAAAAGAAATTGTTTCTAAAATGAGAGCCTACGGGGAAAATATTCTCGACAAAAGAATTGTTGAGAAAATTCTAGTTTCTATTCCCTGTAAGTATGATCCAATCGTGACGACGATTGAACAAACGAAGAATCTATCAAACTTATCTGTGAAAGAACTAATGGGCTCTCTTGAAGTTTATGAGCAAAGATTGAGTAGGCGTGATGATGAATCTGTAGAAAATGCCTTTCAATCTATGCTTAAATTGCGATCTCAAAATAAAGGATACGGAAGAAACAAGAGTAGTGGAGAAAGTTCTAGAAATAGAGAGAATTCTAGAAATTTCTCAAAGAAAAATCAAGATGAGTATCCTCCATGTGCATCTGCAAGAGGACAAATCATGCCGAGAAAGACTGTCGCTGGCGAGGAAAGCCAGACAATGTCGGCACTGTAAGAAATTTGGGCACGTGGAGAAGAATGGCTATAGCAAAAATAAACATCAAGCAAATTTCGTCGAAGAATGCGAGAATGACCAGAATAAACATGACAGTGAAGAACATCTTTTCTATGCCACCCAAGATTCGAACGATGACAAGAAAAGAGCCTGGTACTTGGATAGCGGTTGCAGCAATCACATGGCTAAAGATGAGAGCATCTTTAAGGAAATTGATGACTCTGTCAAATCAAAGATTCGACTAGGGAATGGCACTACCGTGGAATCAAAAGGCAAAGGCACTGTCATGGTGGAGACAAAGAAAGGTACGCGACTCATTAGAGATGTCTTACTAGTTCCCAATCTTAAAGAAAATCTCTTGAGCATCGGTCAAATGATGGAGAAAGGCTATGTCCTTCACTTTGAAGGAGATAAATGCACAATCTATGATAACAGTAGTAAAAGGGTTGAGATAGCCCAAGTAAAGATGGAGACAAGGAACAGAAGCTTCCCGATAAACTTTAAATATACCACTAACATTGCCATGAAGGTGCAAGCTGATGATTC
The DNA here is from genome assembly GCA_039519185.1 of Astragalus membranaceus. Lineage (NCBI taxonomy): Eukaryota > Viridiplantae > Streptophyta > Magnoliopsida > Fabales > Fabaceae > Astragalus > Astragalus membranaceus. The sequence continues at coordinate 24,631,838 of CM076847.1, forward strand.
ATGGCTATGGCATTGAAGATTTGGCCACCTCAACTCGAAAGCCTTAAAGTTGTTATATCAAAAGAATATGGTAAGAGATTTACCAAGCCTAAAAGAAGACAGTGGAGCATGTGAAGGATGTCTTCTTGGAAAACAACACAAACTACCATTTTCAACGAGCAATGCATGGAGAGCTAAAGATGTGCTAGAGCTCATCCACACTGACGTTTGTGGACCGATGAGGACACCATCACTCACCAACAACAGGTATTTCATCCTCTTCATCGATGACTTTTCTAGAATGACTTGGGAATATTTAGGAAGTTCAAGGCCCTTGTAGAAAAGCAAAGTGGCAAACACATAAAGAGGCTTAGGAGTGATCGCGGCAAAGAGTACAACTCCCATGAGTTTGATAAATTCTGTGAGGATGAAGGCATTGAAAAACAACTCACAGTCGCATATTCTCCTCAACAAAATGGAGTATCTGAAAGAAGAAACCGCACGGTCATGGAGATAGCTAGATCGATGCTAAAGGATAAAGGACTACCAGACACTTTTTGGGCTGAAGCGGTTTATACTGCAGTCTACATTATCAATAGATGTCCAACTCAAGCAGTCCAAGACAAGACTCCCGTTGAAGCTTGGAGTGGGCAAAAACCTTCTGCCAAACATTTAAGGGTCTTTGGATCAATCTGCTACATTCATGTTCCAGACCAAAAGAGGCATAAGTTAGAAGACAAAACGATTCGAGGCATCTTCTTGGGATACAGTACACAATCAAAAGGCTATCGAGTCTACAACTTACAAACCAAGAAGCTCATCATTAGTCGAGATGTCGAGGTTGATGAAGCTTCTGCTTGGAATTGGGATAAAGAAAAAATTGAGAGAAGCAACATTTCCCTTCCAGTACAGCAACCTCAAGAAGAAGTTGAAGAAGTAACAGAAGATCCAAGTATGCCTTCTTCGTCTTCTCTTCAACAAGATTCCTCACCAAAATCTACTCCGAGGCGAGTAAGATCTCTGGCGGATATATATGAAACTTGCAATTTGGCCATACTTGAGCCTGAAAACTATGAAATAGCATCAAAATAAGAAGTATGGGACAAAGTAATGGAGGAGGAGATTAAATCAATTGAGAAAAACAAAACATGGGAGCTAGTAGACTATCCAAAAGATAAAGATATCATAGGAGTCAAATGGGTTTATAAGACAAAGCTTAACCCTGATGGCTCAATACAAAAACACAAGGCTAGGCTTGTAGCAAAGGGCTACTCTCAACAACCTGGAGTTGACTACAATGAGACGTTTGCTCCAGTTGCTCGTCAAGACACTATAAGAGCTTTAATAGCTCTTGCAGCACAAAAAGAGTGAAGCATCTATCAACTAGATGTCAAGTCTGCATTTCTAAATGGAGTGCTAGAAGAAGAGATTTATATTGAGCAACCACAGGGCTTCGTCAGCAAAGGAAATGAAGATAAAGTACTGAGACTAAGAAAAGCTTTATATGGTCTCAAGCAAGCTCCTCGAGCATGGTACATCCGAATTGATCAATACTTCATCAATCAAGGATTCAGGAGGAGCAAGAGTGAGCCAACACTATATGTCAAGACCCAAGGTCAGCAGGATACTCTCATTGTCTCCTTGTATGTAGATGATCTAATATACACAGGAAACAACACGAAGATGATCGCTAATTTCAAAGAAGACATGATGAAGACATTCGAGATGACAGATCTTGGCTTGATGAACTACTTCCTCGGCATAGAAGTAAAACAACAAAACGAAGAAATATTCATCTGTCGAAAGAAATATACCGAAGCACTATTGAAGAAATTCAACATGAACGAATGCAAGCCAGTAGCTACTCCGCTCGTGACAAATGAGAAGTTACAAAAAGAAGACGGAGCACCCGAAGCTGATGCACCGTGCTATAGAAGTTTGATAGGGAGCTTACTATAGCTCACTGCTACACGCCCAGGCATCATGTATGCCACAAGTCTTCTATCAAGATTCATGCAGAAGCCGAGCCAAATTCTCTATGGAGCAGGAAAAAGAATTTTAAGATACTTTCAAGGAACATAGGAGTTTGGTATATGGTGCAGAACCACGACCAACTCAAGATTGCTTGGCTACACCGACAGTGATCGAGCAGGTTCTATTGATGACATGAAAAGTACATCAGGCTATGCCTTCTCACTAGGATCAGGATTTTCCTCATGGGGATCTAAGAAGCAAGCAACAGTTGCGCAATCAACAGCAGAGGCTGAGTACGTGGCAGCAGCTGAAGCGACAAGTCAAGCTATATGGCTTCAAAGAATACTTGAAGACATGGGTGAACAACAAGATCTCCCTACTACAATCTACTGCGACAACAAGTCAGCTATAGCAATGGCAAAGAATCCGGTTCATCATCATCGAACAAAACACATTTCTATAAAGTATCACTTTATTACAAAAGCAGAGACAACCAAGCAGATTCATCTCGAGTACTGCACAATAGAAGATCAAGTTGCAGATATATTTACGAAGGCATTACCAAGAGTCAAGTTTGAGGAACTAAGAACAAAGCTTGGAGTTTCCGAAGTTTGCATCAAGGAGGAGTGTTAAAGAAGTGATGCAAATTTCTAGATTTCTCTATTGAAGTTTAGATCAAAGATATTCTAGAAATTACCATTACATGTACTAAGTAAAAGAATCTAGAATATTCTATGTAAATATCAAAAGAGAAAAAACCTAGAAGCTACAAGTACAAGATAAATCTAGAATATATTAGAGATGCTAATCATGTAGAATTATCTAGAACCATCCTCAAGCACCTATAAATAGGCAAGCTTGGGAGCATTTGTAGTCAAGTCATTTGTGACCAATTTGAGAGCAATACAACTATTCCTTTGCTCCAAACATCACACTACTAATTAACTACTATCATCTTCCAACTATCAACTAAAGCCTTCTCTACTATCCAACTATTTACTAAACTAGCATTACTACCTCAAATATTAACAGTTTTCATCATTGATTTATAGAAAGAAAAAAAAGTAATTCACCAATTTAGTCCACGAAATTGTGGGCATTGTCAATTTAATCCTTGAGATTGTTAAAATTTCAAATGGTTATCTACAGTTATCATACTATACTAACCTGTGAGCACATACTCAGGGGCTGCATAACCTTGTGTTCCCATCACTCTAGTTGTCACATGAGTCAAGTCTCCCACTGGAGCATCTTTAGCAATCCCAAAATCAGAAAGTTTTGCATTGTAGTGCTGAAATAAAACAATGTTAAAATGGGGGAAAAGTTGTTTTGATCGAAACTAGCACAGGATGAAACATTAATTTTAGTTACCGAATCCACCAATATATTAGACGTTTTGAAGTCTTTATATATCAATGGCTTTTGAGCTTCCTCGTGCAGATATGCAAGACCTTTTGCAGCATGAAGCATAATTTTCATCCTTTTAGTCCATGTAAGGGGTAAAGCCAATCCTGCAAATACTTAACATTATTACTTATTCTCTCCAATATACATGGATGTTGTTGCAAATGCGGTCGCTGCGATTGCGGTCATGGACATATTTCTTTCATAATTGTTTAGATATTTTCTTTCATGATTTTCTTCTTCTTATAACCATGGACATATTTCTCTATACGTATGAAAAATACTAAAACAAATATCCAAGTTTTTACATTAATTAAATGATGATAAATAATTATGTATTTAAACTTGAAAGACATGAACTTAAATTTCTACAAACAATAAGTTGAAATACGTACCGTTAAACAGGTGATTTTCAAGGCTTCCTCTAGGCACAAACTCGTATACCAATACCCTTTGCTCATTTTCTATGCAATAACCAACTATTTTAACAAGATTTGGATGCCTAAGAGCACCAAGATGGTTAATTTGGGCCTGCCATATACATGAAGCAGTGAAGACATATTAGTTTCACTTAATCTTAACTGATCAAAAAAGTTTCACTTAATCTTAGATTCAAGAATTTATTGCTCAAATAAAAAGCCTACAGATTAAAGAAACACGACTTAAGGTTACCACGCACATCAAGCAAAAATATAATTAACTCTCAAAATTAGAGACGTAAAAACAAAATTTGTGATGAAACTTTTAATTTACTTATTTAAAATTAATTTTTTCTACTAGTGATGATTCCATACCACCCATTCTCTGTGGCCTTGGTTTCCCCCTACGTTGAGAGTCTTGACAGCAACTGGAATCCCCGTCTCAGGTTTTGAAGGGGAGCTTCCATTGTTGCTAATCCAACCTTTGTACACGGAACCAAACCGTCCCCCACCGAGAAAATTATCAGGTTTGAAGCTTCTTGTTGCCAACCTTAATTCATGAAATGTGAATTGCTGCAAATGATTATAGCGATTTATTTTAGGAGTTGGTGATCTAGAAATTCTGGAATTGTTGTTGCTTGAAGAAACTCGAGCATCTGGTCTTACAACCTCATTATCTGTAGTTTTACAAAAAAAATATGATATCAGATCATATTTACTAAGGAGTAACATTCATGAAATATAAGCTTGTCATTACTTTGAAAATTAAAAAAGCTTTAGATTTCACATTTATAATATATACACACTATATATTTTGTACTATATTAACACTCACTTATATTGATTTGTGTGTGGAATTGAAAAACCTTGTTATTATAATGGAAAAAGATAGGGAAAGAATTTTGAGGTGAATATTTAAAAACAAGCATAAAACTTAATGGGCTTTTAAGTGTAAATAAATGTTCCTCAATAATAGTTACAGTTAAGTGGCAATAGTCAATTTAACAATTAATGTATTCTCTCTCTATTTCTATGTTCTAATTAAATAACTTTTAATATAGAAACTGCTCCTCTCTTAATGAGTAATATTTTAATTCAACCCCTAAAATATTTTTAAGACATAATACAAATCGTAAAATACCGAAAGTGAGAATTAAAGTGATGTAGGAAGGGACAAGAATGTAATTACCACCTTTGGACTTATATCATACCAAAATCATATTCATTGAAGTCTCACTCTGCTCGATCTTAAAATATTTTAATACATAATACAAATTGGAAAATACCGAAAGACAGAATGGAAGGGATAAGTATGTAATTACCACCTTAGGACTTATGTCATACCAGATTCATATTCATTGAAGTCAAAAGTTTACTCTGCTGGTAGTATTGAGATATTAGACCAAGATCTTATGTCTCTGATTAAAATTAAGTAATTTGATCTTGATCTAACAACTCCAAGGTGATGAGTGGAATTTGTGACCGTAGAGAATCCGATTCCATAATTCACCCAGAATATATTAAACAAATCAACGTGTGGGTTGTAAAATTAGAAAATGATACCTAAACTCTAAAAAGATAAGTGGAACAACTTAGTAGAACCTTACCCTTTTGATTTGGGGAATCTCTAGCTCTAGATCCCATACCTATGCAACTCACAAAAAACTTGAGCTTTATCCAAAAGCTCAAGTCTTCTTCTCTTTTTGCCCCTTTCTTGTTCCTTCCCTTGGTTGTTGTTCTCACATTCCTTGGCCCTTCAAAATTGCTAGCAGGACTTGCCATCTCTTCACTGCAAAATTACCCTATAAAAGCTCGCCACATATTACAAGAAAAATTCAAAAGAAGAAAGGGGCGGAGCTAAAAAGTATAGCAAAAAGCAAAAAAGACATGAATTCAGATCCTCTGCTACAATTTCACCTGTTGTAGTCGCGTTAGGTATAGCAAAAGAAAGATCTATATCGATTTCTATCTCTAGATCCAACCCCTCTACAACAGTTGTGGAACCTACTTTGTCAATGGAGATGACCCTGATTGAAACAATATTGTTTCCTAGAAGAAAGTAAGAAAAAATAACAAGATTTGGTAAAGCCCTAGAATTTGAGAAGCATAACCAACATTCAACACAAAAACAGAAAATGAACAAACCTCACTCAGGAAAAACATAAAATGAACAAAACCTCACATAGAAAAACAAAATATTTTGTGTGTAGGACAAAAGGCATAGACCTAAAAGCTAAAAGGAAATGTCAGAATAGAAGAGAAAAACATAATCACCAGAGAAAGAGAGTATGCCTACAGCGAGAAAGAAGAGTTGTGATTGCAAAATGTTGATTGTGTAACTATGTTTAGAAGATGAGTCTATATATACAACAACACCATCATTTTCAGTGGGGTGGGTTGAGGTGAGTAAGAAAACAAGACAGTTGCATTGCATTTGCTCAAGCCAAGCGAGCCAGAAACAAACAACAAAAGAAAAAGAATGAAATGCTACTTTCCGAGTGAAAATGATGAGAGATAAATGGGCGTTATGCATGAAAAGTAGTAATAAAGAAGATTAAATGAACATTTGACCGCGAGTTTGAGAGAGAGAGAGAGAGAGGGAGAGAGAGAGAATATGTATTAATTAACATTTAAAGTAAAAAACATATATATAGAGTGAGAGAGAGTATACATATCCTTATTCTTTTTTTGGTTACCATGGCATTGGTGCGTAGTTTCCATCGGCTTTGCCGATGACTAATCTATGCCGGGAACTTGGCTGGCCACGAGTACCCGGCTTTGCCGGCCCGTGTGGTTCTCTCCTTCCAACAGAATTTTTGCCATATCAAATATTCGAACCCGAGACCTTGGAGTGGGATCCGAGTCCAGTTACCACTCGGACCAATCCTTATTCAATATATATATATATATATATATATATATATATATATATATATATATATATATATATATATATATATATATATATATATATATATTACAAAACATTATACACCACTATGCATTGATGACAATGGTTAATACTAGTATTAAATAAGGATACTTTTGTAATGTTGTTGTTGCACTCTTTTAGTTCATTTCTAGTTTTTCTTAATTTCTACTCTCTTATTAATCTATACTTTTCAATTCTCCAGAAAAATTTATTCCTTTTTATTTGTCATCGTAATATTTTAGTTATTTTCATTACTATTACTGAATAATATTGTTAATTATTTATTTTAGAGATCAATAAGTGTTATGAGTAGTAAACGATCTAAGGTGTCATAAGAGAAAGACTAGTAATTTTATCAAAAACAATCAATTATTATTTTTCCTGGTTTGCATAAAACAATCTTAAAATACAAATGAAAAGATGGAAGGAAATAATGTGTCGTAATAAAAAAATTTAACACAGTTCAATAGAGGGATATGATGAAGAGGTACTTAATGCGACGAAGGGAATTAGGCAAAAGCAAACTAACTGAAATATAAGATTGGAAGTGAGGGGTTTAGTAAATATTGAAAGAAGAAAAATTTTACTAGTAGGAGGGAAGGATACCCAAGATGAGATGGTAGGGGTCTCTTCCACTTAACCAAAGTCTTGGGTTCGAATCCAACATTGGACATGCAGCAATGTTAAAAAATTTTAAGGGAGAGCTTTGCCGCCGCCCATTGTGGTAAGCAAAATTAGGGAGCAAAGATGCTATAAAATCAGACATTAATAACATACTCCCTCCGGGCTATATATTATCACTAAAAAAATATCAATTATTTGTCTCTTTTACAAAGCTTCTTTTGTCATATATTTAAAGCTATTATTCCATATATATATATATATATATATATATATATATATATATATATATATATATATATATATATATATATATATACCCTTCATTTTATTGTGTGGTTGACAATAAAATGAAATAAGAGGTTATTTTCATTGAATATTAAAAATAATTATTTTAGTAAATTTAATTAATTTTTTTGCATGAAAAGTAAGCAATTAGTTGAACTCAATTAATTTTCTTAATTACATAATTTTTTCGTTATAATAAAGACCGGGAGAGTATATACCACACACAAAAATGTTGAAATAAAACACAATCCAACATTTAAACGGTTTTGTAACACTCATCTGACACAGTAAAATCGAGAAAACTATTTTTTTTCGGATCATTGCTGGCTTCCCACAATAGAACATTTAAACAATAGAACATTTAAACGGTTTTGTAACACTCATTTGACCAAAGATGTATAATTACTAAAAATTGATATACTTATATTTAATGTGAGATGTATATTTACTTTTTTTTTGGTCTAGGGGTCTCCGGTGTCCAGAGGAAAGGGGCCCTGAATAATCTGGAGTTCGGCTGGGAGGTAAGTAGATGTTTCATAAAAAAATAAATTGGAAGATGTCTGATATCATATATAAAGGAAAATATATGTTTTTTTATAAAGGACATGAATTAGCTATTTCTATTTTGGAGGAAGAGTATGCGGCGGGTCTGGAGGGGTGCAAGACATGCACATCTACAGTACGGGAGATTTTTATTATCAAAGGGAGATGTTCCAATCAAGATTGATGTATTGCTCTCCAAACTTCAAGATCTTTGGAAACCAACAGGTAAGTGGGGTCCAATCTCTCGGGGGAAAGGTTATTATGAAATTTCCTTTTCTTCTATCGATGATCTACGTAGAATACAGTCGCAACCCTCTTGGAATTTTAACCTGGTTTTCTTCGATTGTTTGTTTGGCAGCCTGACTTTAATCTATTAACTATAAAACATACAAATGCTCAGTGTTGGATTAGGCTTTCAGGTTTTGCTCAAGAATAATGGCTCCCCAAAATTTTATTTGCTATAGCAAGTAGTGTTGGCACACCTATTTGTCTGGATGATACTACTAGCAAAAATTCCTTTGAGAGAGCTTTTGGTCATTTGACATGTATTCTTGTTGATATTGATCTGAAATCAAAACCTAGAAATCAAATTCTTGTTGAGAGATCTGGGTATGCTTTATTTGCATAAATATTGGTCATACTACAAGCAATTGTAATAAAATGATACGCTCAACAGTGGAGAAAAATAAGGAGAAAAGCATCCCAGAAAATGTCGTTTAGCCAAAAAAATTGCTAAGAATGTTCCAAAGTTGAACAATAATAGTAATGTGAATGCTAAGCAGAATGCGCAAGTTATAAGTGCCTTGAGATGGTCTGGATGCTAAGCCTTTATTGGGATTTGCTGAGTCGTCTAATGCCCGACAACCATCACCAAATGTGCAACAATAGTCAGACATGAATAAGTAGCAAGAGGAAACTTCATCCAATGTGATTAAAGAAGTTGTCATGCAGTCTAAGGAAGGGTTACACTCTATCGAATTCGTCCATGACACACTTGTGTTGGATAAGAGTAAGCAAGTGTCGTCTGTGGATAAGCATATGAAGAATATATCTTTGAATTCTGTTTCCCACACTAGTACAGAAAAGTCATTTAGCATCGGTTATTTTGGACATTTAGCATCGGTTATTTGCCGATGCTAAATGTCGCAATGCTAAAAGTGAGACATTTAGCATCGGTTAAATAATTGATGCTAAATGTCACATCTAGCATCGAGTGTTTAAATAGCCAATGCAAAATGTCCATTTCATCACTATTTTTGATCCCTGAAAATGACATTTAGCATCGGTTATTTGGAACAACTGATGCTAAACGTCCTGAAAATGACATTTAGCATCGGTTATTTGAAACAACCAATGCTATATGTCCTGAAAAATGACATTTAGCATCGGTTATTTGAAACAACTGATGCTAAATGTCCTGGAAATGACTTTTCGCATCGATTATTTTAAACAACCGATGCTAAATGTCATTTATTGATACATTTAGCATCGGTTGTTCCAAATAACCAATGCTAAATGTCACCGATGCTAAATGTCATTTTTTATACAAAAAATGACATTTAGAATCGCTTGTTTGAAACAACCGATGTTAAATATCATTTATTGATACATTTAGCATCGGTTGTTTGAAACAACCGATGCTAAATGTCATTTTCTTGATAAAAAAAATGACATTTAGCATCACTTGTTTGAAACAACCGATGCTAAATGTCTAGTTTCTTTTTATATTTTGTTCATTTTTAATCCATATCAGTCGTATAGATTAATACTCCACCATAACACAATTTAGAATGCCATTCCTACATGTAAAACAACCATAACATAAACAAAATACTTCAAATTCTATTGAAATTTAATATCATACAATACAAGTTATTAATCTTAGAAGTTCTACAAGTTTCTTACACAAAATTCCACAGTTTGGAAACAATATATTGAATAAAGAGAACATCTATAATAGAAATGAAGCCGAGATTTCCAGCGTGATTATCTATCCGGCAAATACTATTTTATCATGCTTCGCCTTCGACTTCACTCTAGCCTCAGTTTTCCTATTTATTCCACGGCCAATAACTTAAATTATTTTGGGTCTCAACAATTACCTTAGGGGGAAACCATATGGTGTCCATTGTGAAATCCATTGCTCTAATAAAATCATTAGTTAATTATAGTTAGTTATAAAATTTCTATCCATAGTTAAAATATTATAATATAAACCATGATAAACATTCAAAAACTTACTTGATAATCATCTCTTCGATTCTTTTGGTTGGTCTGTCACCAAATGAACACATCCACACCACCGTATTTTGCTCGAGGACCAAGACAATCAGTTGCCAATGGTCTCTGCAGTATTGGTAAACATAATAAGATGTAAGACAGAAACAAACAAAGGAAAATAATGTATTATCAATTTGTAAAAATATGTAATTACATACTCATCGCAAAATAGACCAAATATACATTCTTACTAGGGTTAAGCTCGTGCGTTGCACGAGTTTGTTTAAAACGTTTTGTATATAATTTGCTGAAAGTTGTCTAATGATTTGTTAAACGTTAATTTTTTTCATTTCATAACATATATTAATTGAAAAACATGTTGAATTAAAAATGAATAGGAAATGTTGTATTTAGTATCTAACAATATTGTAAGGTGCTATTGGAATTTGTAACACCCCTTTTTTAATAACCTTACTATTTAATAAAATCAGAGTTTCTTTTTTTTTTTTTTTGAAAACAATCTAAGCGAGTGCTACACTTACTTCATTAAATCAACAACTTCAATTTTCATAGTTCGGTTAAAACCACAAGATACATAGCACCATGAAATACCGTTTAGTTCACATCAACCAAATACAGTCACTACCGCAGCGAAATAATAACAAGTTCGAAAACAAAACCAATATAGCACCAATAATAGTCTAACAGCATAAAGACAATAACACATAAGCATAAGACGCCCCCCCGGTGCTACGTATCAGAGCATGACACTTCCTACCAGACGAAGGCATAAGGGTAACCTTCACTCGTTATTACCTGCACGTTGCCGACATAAGAAGCAACATAAAAGCAGTAGGGTGAGTCTCTTTTCATAATTAATAACATATGGAAATAAGCACTGCATAGGAAAAGGTAAGTAGGCACACCGATTCACAACAATGGCAACAACCACATCAAAATTACATTTCCAAACAACACTACACAATATATGGTTATGCATGAAATGCAACCCAAACTCCACGGGTACATGCATGTCGGATCCGTCACCAAATACAAATAGGCCGTAGCCTCTGCTCACCAAATAAAATTAGGCCGAAGCCTCTGCTCACCAATAATGCACATGTTTCATGAGATGCTATGGAAATGCACCACAACACACCACACAATTCATCAATTCACCATTTAATCAACTCACCATTTTATTCATATTCTCACCATTGTATTAATCAGCTCACCAATTAAAATTAGGCCGAAGCCTCTGCTCACCAATCACACCATAATACACTCACCAACTCAACCCACCACTCACACCAACACCAATTTCAATTAGGCCAATTTAGGATTTGACACGACATAGGGAAAGTGAATAAAAATTGAAATTAGACACCTTGAACAACTTCAGTCCAGAACCACCAGTAAAATAACCCATTTTTACATAAAACCAGAATATTTGGATAGACGCCGAAATTAGCTTCGAAACGCATTTTGAACCGTTAAATTTGGATAACCGAGTCAAAAGTTACATTAAAAACAAGTTTGGAAAATTTGGGCAACATCCTGATTTTTGGCGCCCAGCAAAAACTGGTGCAGGGCGCCTAGCGCCCAGACACTGGCGCAGGAAAAACTGGCGCAGGGCGCCTAGCAAAACTGGCGCAGGGCGCCTAGCAAAACTGGCGCAGGGCGCCTAGCGCCCAGACACTGGCGCTGGAAAACTGGCGCAGGGCGCCTAGCAAAACTGGCACAGGGCGCCTAGCGCCCAGACACAGAACTGGCGCAGGAACACCCAAAACTGGCGCAGAGCACACGGCGCCCATGCACTAGGCGCCTAGTGAAAACACGGAACACAACTCTTTTGGTGGCCAAAATCATTTTACATGAGCTATTTTACTTGGACATGAAAACCAAAAGCCAAAATTGGCAAAACAATCACCAGAAAATTGGGGCCCTTGGCGCCCATGACACAAGGAACACGGCCAAATTGTGACCCAACACCTGAAACTGACTCTTTTTGTGCCCAGGAACTCCCATACCAAATTTGAAAGCAAACCGAGCATCCAATCTCCGGGACCCTCGGTTCCCATGGTGCCTAGACACGAGCAACACAATTCTGCAACACAGTGGCGCAGACAAGGGAACCCGGCGCCCAGTGTCTAGACACAAAACCAGACACAGGCAACACAGACACAGCACATGGGCGCCTGGTTCCCAGGAGCTAGACACAGACTTAGACAGAATTTCCAGCAACACCCAAACTCCCTAGGAACTTAAAGAGCCAACCAAATTCGAGTTCCTCACCACCAAAAATTCCCAAATTAAATCTCCAACCTTAATTTATCAATATAAGGCTGACCATCACATTTACCACCAAAAATTCATTCAATCATAATACCAAACAATGGGCATGCATCATTCCTATTGTGTACAATTTCAACACCAATCAAACATCTCTTTGCACAATTAAAAATTCAACATAGCACAACATCACAACATACCAATCATTCATAGAAATTACCCTAGGACCTAACCCTAGGCATTACTCATCACATAAGCTATTAAAGATAAAAAGAGCTGAGTTGTAGAAGTGTTAGGGTAGTTAGGCATAAAACAGAAAACAGTTACTACAGTTTCACATTGGAACTGAACTCGGTGTAATGAACTCATATTCTTGAGCATTGTTCAATAAAGAAATTTCTCAATTCCCAGTTGAAATCCTTTCAACTGGTATCAAAGCACACGATTTTGGGAAGATTAATGCCGAAGAAGAAGACGACATCTTCAGCGATGGATCCAAGAATTGAAGAAATTTTGGAACGAAGATTTCAAGAGGTTGAGAACCGATTCCAAGAAAGTATGGCCGAGATGAAGGCGATGTTCGCATCGTTGAAGGAATCGGGTCCGTCAGGATCCGGTAACCCGAAATCGAAAGAACGTTCAAATCACGGCGATAGCGAGCGACGACTCCGCAAGGTGGACCTACCGGTCTTCAATGGAGACGACGCGACGGGATGGCTGACGAAAGTGGAACGTTTCTTCAAGGTGCGCAAGATTGAAGAGGACGAAAAACTTGACGCAGCGTTAATGGCGATGGAAGGTGAGGCGTTGTCGTGGATGCAGTGGTGGGAAGCGAATAGCGAAGCACAAACCTGGAGCGGGTTGAAGGAAGCGATTCTTCGTCGTTTTCAATCAACGGTGATTACTAACGCCTTCGAAATGTTGATGAATATGAAACAAGAGAGCACGGTGCGCAAATACCGCAAGAAATTCGAATTGATCGCGAGTCACATCAAGGTGCAGGACCAAGACTTGCTCACTGGTATGTTCTCCAATGGTCTGAAAGACGATATCCGAGCAGACGTGAGGTTGCAAAGGCCCAAGAGTCAGGCAGATATGATGGAAATAGCGCTTCTTGCAGAGGAAAAACTCGGTGCGGCTAACCGATATGGTGGACGAAGCTCAGGGTGGGGGAAGAACGTGTATAAGGCAAATACAGACACTGCAGCAACTGGCAAGAGTGCTGAACCCGTCAAGAATATACCAGCTGCAAACACAAAGACTGAATAGCAAAGAGATTGAAGAAAGAAGGAAGAAAGGGCTTTGTTTCACGTGCGAAGAGAAGTATGTGCCAGGCCATGTATGCAAGAATAGGATCCTCAAATTAATGTACCTAGAAGAAGCTGAGGTGGAGGAAGAAGAGCAGGGGAAGGATGATGAGGAAGAGATTGTGTGGGAAGCAGCCCTCAAAAGTCTTCATTTGTACAGCATGGCAGGTTTATCTTCAAGCTGCTCATTCATGTTAAAAGCGTTGATAGGAGTTTTGGAAGTATTGGTGTTAGTTGATTGTGGAGCAACCCATAGCTTTGTGTCCAAGAAACTAGTCTCTGAGAAGAAATGGAAGGTAGAGAGCATTCCACCATGTGGGGTGAAGGTTGGCAATGGACAAAGGATCGTGATTAGGGGAATTTGTAGAGGAATTGAACTAATAATGCAGGGACTACTGGTAAAAGTGGACTGTTATGTCTTTCCACTAGATGGAGAAGACTTTGTTTTGGGAATGGATTGGCTGGGTCAACTAGGGGAGATAAGGGCTAATTTTAGAGACATGACACTCAAGCTACAGGTCAATGAAGACAAGCTATGCTTGAAGGGTGATCCAACCTTGTCCAGAAAAGAAGTAAGTGCACGACAAATGAAGAGGGAAGTGAAAGATCCTGAAGAACTGTACATAGTGGATTGCAGAGACATAGAGGTGACAGACACAGAGCAACACCAGACACCTGAGGTAATTCACACGGTTTTGACTGAATTTGATTCTCTGTTTAGTGAAACTGGCACCTTACCTCCTAGTAGAACAATTGACCATGCTATAGTGCTTAAAGAGGGCTCTAACATACCCAACTTGAGGCCATATAGATATCCTCATTATCAAAAGAATGAGATCGAAAGGTTGGTAGCTGATATGTTAAAAACTGGAATAATTAGGCCAAGCATCAGCCCCTATTCCAGTCCTATCATATTAGTTAAAAAGAAGGATGGAAGTTGGAGATTTTGCGTGGATTTTAGAGCTCTGAACAAACTTACTATCCCTAATAAATTCCCTATGCCTCTAATTGATGAATTACTAGATGAGCTTAATGGTGCAACTGTGTTCACTAAACTAGACCTTAAATCAGGCTACCATCAAATCAGGATGAAGGAGGAGGATATCCCAAAAACTGCCTTTAGAACACATGAGGGACATTACGAGTACCTAGTAATGCCCTTTGGTTTGACCAATGCCCCATCCACTTTCCAAGCCCTCATGAATGATATTCTAAGACCTTTTTTGAGGAAATTTGCTCTAGTTTTTTTTGATGACATCCTCATCTATAGCAAGGATGTACTACAACATGCTGAACACCTAAGACAAGTCTTGGAAACACTGAAAAAAATCAACTAGTAGTGAACAAAAAGAAGTGCAGTTTTGCAGTCAACAGTGTGGAGTATTTGGGGCACATTGTGAATGCTGAAGGGGTGTCTACAGATCCAAGGAAAGTCACTGCAATGACAGATTGGCCCGTGCCCAAGGATTTGAAGGGTTTGAGAGGCTTCCTAGGGTTGACAGGGTATTATAGACGTTTTGTAAAGGATTATGGCATCATGGCTAGGCCTCTAACAGAGCTACTGAAGAAGGATAAATTCAGTTGGAATGAAGAGGCAGAAACTTCCCTGAATCAGCTCAAACAGGCTATGACTTCACTGCCAGTTCTCAGAATGCCAGATTTCACTAAACACTTTGTGATAGAAACTGATGCTTCAAGCAAGGGGGTAGGGGCAGTCTTAATGCAAGAAGAAAGGCCTATTGCGTACTTCAGCCAGAAACTATCAATAAGGGCCCAACAAAAGTCAGCTTATGAAAGGGAGCTAATGGCAATGGTGCTAGCAATACAGAGATGGAGACACTACTTACTTGGGCAACAGTTTACAATGAGAACTGACCAGCAGAGCCTGCAATTTCTCACTGATCAGAATCTGTTAGGAGGAGAGCAAGTCAAATGGACATCCAAATTACTTGGATTTGATTTTAACATCTAGTACAAACCTGGTACTGCAAACAAGGTAGCTGATGCGTTATCTAGACAAATGATACTTGCGTCTATTTCTAGAGTAACACTACCTGAATGGGAAACATGGGAGGAGGAAATTCGTGACTGCCCTGAGTTAAAAGCTCTGGTTCAGCAGGTGGTTTTGAAGGGGGCTGCAGCAACTAAATTTCATGTGAAACAGGGACTCCTCTACAAGGGGAATAGCTTGGTGTTGCCTAAGAAGTTCTCTAAGATACCCCTGATCTTGACAGAGTTCCATACATCATTGCAAGGTGGACACTCTGGGTTTTTCAGAACATATAAACGGATAGCAGGCATTTTTTACTGGCAGGGAATGAAAAATGATATAAAACAGTTTATTACACAGTGCCAACAGTGCCAACTGAGCAAAATAGAAACCTTGGCACCTGCAGGGTTATTACAACCTCTGCCAATCCCCTCTAAATTATGGTCTAAAATCTCCATGGATTTCATTGGTGGATTACCTAGAGTTGGCAAGCAAGACACCATACTAGTGGTAATTGATAGGCTTACAAAGTATGCTCACTTCCTCCCCTTGGGGCACCCGTACAATGCTAGTGATGTGGCTGAAGTGTTTATAGCAGGGGTCATCAAGCTTCATGGCTTCCCTGAAGCTATTATATCTGACAGGGATAAACTGTTTTTGAGCCACTTTTGGAAAGAATTGTTCAAAAGGGCTGGCACAAAACTGAAGTATAGTACAGCTTTCCATCCCCAAACGGATGGGCAGACAGAGGTTACTAATAGGTGTTTGGAGGTGTATTTGAGGTGTTTTGTAGGTGACTATCCGAAGTCTTGGCCTAAATGGATAAGCTGGGCAGAATTGTGGTTCAATACTAACTACAACAGCTCAATTGGCATGACACCATACAAAGCTCTGTATGGTAGAGATCCTAACCCAATTATCAGGGGCCCTGCCATTCCTTCCAACATTGAGGAAGTTAATGTGTTGTATGAAGAGAGGGATGCATTGTTGGGACAACTCCACAGCAACTTGACTCTAGCTCAACAACGTATGAAGAAACAAGCGGATAAACATAGGAGGGACTTAACCTTGGAAGTAGGTGATTGGGTCTACTTAAAGGCTTGCCCGTACCGGTGGAAATCACTAGCAGCGAGAAGAAATGAAAAGCTCAGTCCTAGATTTTATGGACCTTATCAAGTCATTGAAAGAATCAGCTCAGTAGCATACAGGTTGCAGCTACCAAAACAGTGTAGAATCCACCCAGTGTTTCGTATCAGCAAGCTGAAAAAAACTGTCCCAGGATCATATCAGGCACAGCCCATCCCAAGAGCATTAACTGCAGAAGGCATTTTGCAACCTGAGATGGAAGACATACTGCAGTTCAGACACAGCTCCAGTGGCAACTTAGAGGTTCTGGAGCGATGGAAAGATCTGCCTCCATGTGAAGATTCGTGGGAGAAGGCTGAAAAACTGCAGGCCACGTTTCCTGACTTTCCCCTTGAGGACAAGGTGACTTTCCTAGGGGGGGGGGGTATTGATAGCAGGCCAATTGTTAAGAAGGTGTATGTTAGAAAGGGGGGTAGCAAATAATAAGCCAGAAAGGGGTATTATTGTAATGTTGTGACCTACCAGATTGTATAAATAGCTGAGTTGCAGAAGTGTTAGGGTAGTTAGGCATAAAACAGAAAACAGTTACTACAGTTTCACATTGGAACTGAACTCAGTGTAATGAACTCATATTCTTGAGCATTGTTCAATAAAGAAATTTCTCAATTCCCAATTGAAATCCTTTCAACTGCCCTAACCTCTTAGAATTCGAGACCACCAAGCAAAGCTCCAAGGAATTGCAAAACACCAACAAGCCTTCTCTTCCTCCTTGAGTGATTCGCGAAACTCCTCTCCCTTTCCTCTTGCAAGTCGCGACTTCCTCTTCTCACTCTCTCTTTTTACGTTTTTCTTTCTTTCTTACAAGCTGGAGGCGCAAAACCCCCAACCCCAGCACCTAATGTCTCAGCTAACGGGCTTGGGCTTCTTCTTGGGCTAACTCGAATTAATCAAGGGCTTAACACTAACACCTCTAATTTTATTATTTCACTTATTTTTTTCTCAAAACACAAATCCTAGATATTTAACTACATAAATTAATTACTGACACAGTTAAATCAATTAAATAATTAAATCACTTAAAAAAATAATTAACTCAATTAATTGGGCTGTTACAACTCTCCCCCACTTAGTATATTTTCGTCCTCGAAAATTTAACTAATAGGAACATGGTTATGTTCTAACCAGTTCATACCCAATTGCACCTAACCCGCTTAACGGCAACAAACAAGAATTCACAACAAAGCCTCTGTCGAAGATCGACAAGAGACACAGAAAACACACCAGGCAACACATTACAGTCATACAGATAATACAGTACTTAAACGTTTCGCAGCATGCAACAATGACAAAACAATAAGTAGCATCGGTATTAACGATAGATTCCAGCGGAGCACCTTTAACGAGACACGTACCTCTAATACTACCATCATTCCTCCGTAGGCTCAGCACCTGCCAGAACAAACACCTTTCCAGCAGACCTTTCTTTCTTTGGTTTCGGACACTAGGCACTGATGTGTCCTCCCTCACCGCAGTTGAAACAGAGTGTATCCTTACGATCACAGTTAGTTGCCATATGGCCCTCTTTCCCGCATTTGTAGCACCTTTTCACATCACCCGGACAGTCTGGGCGCTTATGACCAGCCTTCCCACACTTGTAACATACCACACTAGCAGCAGCATCTCCCCCACTTGGTTCATTGCCCTCCGCAGCCCTCCGATTACCTCCACCCGTTGGAATCTCATACGGCTTCCCGCGACTCGGTAAACTCTTCTGCCTTTCTCTCATAACTCTTGAATGAGCATTACTGTCTTCTTCGAAGATTCTGCAACTATCCACTAACTCAGCGAACACCCGAATTTTCTGGTACCCTATCGCTTTCTTAATATCCGCTCGCAACCCATTCTCGAACTTGATACACTTCGAGAACTCAGCACCAGCACCATCATAGTGAGGATAGAACTTCGACAGTTCGGTGAACTTTGCAGCATACTCAGTCACCGGCATACTACCCTGCTTCAATTCCAGGAATTCAATCTCTTTCTTCCCACGGACATCTTCCGGAAAATATTTCCTCAGAAACTCTCTGCTGAACACCCCCCAGGTAATCTCCTCCTGTGCAGTCTCTAGCCTCTGCATAGCTTCCAACCACCAATCATCAGCTTCTTCTGCCAGCATGTGAGTACCATACCTCACCTTCTGGGCATCATTACAGTCCATTACACGGAAGATCCTTTCAACTTCCTTCAGCCACGCTAGCGCACCATCTGGGTCGTACTTGCCCTTGAACACCGGCGGGTTCTCCCTCTGAAACGTCGCCAAACTCCTAGTCCCAGCATTCTCACCAGTACCTTGCTGAGTCTGCATAGCCTGCGCCATAGCAGCTAATGCGGCAGCGATCGCAGTATCGTTCCTTCCAGCCATTTCACTTACTTGCTACAAGACAAACAACAGTCAGAATAAAAATACAACAGTTGGTCGTACACCGACACAACGACTCGACGACTTGGCCGGACGGACCGAACTGCTCTGATACCACTAATGTAACACCCCTTTTTTAATAACCTTACTATTTAATAAAATCAGAGTTTCTTTTCTTTTTTTTTTGAAAACAATCTAAGCGAGTGCTACACTTACTTCATTAAATCAACAACTTCAATTTTCATAGTTCGGTTAAAACCACAAGATACATAGCACCATGAAATACCGTTTAGTTCACTTCAACCAAATACAGTCACTACCGCAGCGGAATAATAACAAGTTCGAAAACAAAACCAATATAGCACCAATAATAGTCTAACAGCATAAAGACAATAACACATAAGCATAAGACGCCCCCCCCGGTGCAACGTATCAGAGCATGACACTTCCTACCAGACGAAGGCATAAGGGTAACCTTCACTCGTTATTACCTGCACGTTGCCGACATAAGAAGCAACATAAAAGCAGTAGGGTGAGTCTCTTTTCATAATTAATAACATATGGAAATAAGCACTGCATAGGAAAAGGTAACTAGGCACACCGATTCACAAAAATGGCAACAATGTAACACCCCATTTCTACCCGGCTATTTATCATAAATATCAGAGTTTCAAAATTTCATTTCAATGGAATGCTACACATAACTTTAATCTAACAACGACAAGATCAGCATAAGCTTTCATTCCATCTTTATAATACGCAACACCCTTAAATGGGATGGAATACTCAAGAATTCATCAATAAAATCCACGCACTAGAAAATGAATGTTATACAGCGGAAAATACCATAATCTCAAAAATGCCGAACAACAGCCTCATCAAAATCATTAAATCAGTAAATATATAGTTCAACAGCAAAAGGAATAACACTAGAATCCTAAGCCCACCCCCTAGGTGTCACGTATCAGAGCAGACCGACTCGGGAATGAAGGGAGTAAGCCTTCACTCTGGGCTACCTGTGGTAAACAACAACAGAAGGGTGAGTCTCAAACCACATAATAAAGACTATAATAAGAAGTATATTTTATCATAGTATCACACTCATACAGTCACACAGTAACATAGTTCATACAACTAACAACTCACATGCTTATCATTAGGATGTATGCAATACAGTTATGCATGTGGTACCATTTTCCCAGACCGCAGCCTCATCATCATAATATCAAACTCAAACCGCAGCCTTATCATTACATTATAGAACTCAGACCGCAGCTTTACCATCACAATATAAACTCAGACCGCAGCCTTATGTATGCATGAGACTCCATGACATAGTTCACAATCACAATTCTTAACGACACGGTCCATACATCATATATCACCTCTTTATTAATCTTAGTTGTAGCCCCCATGGCCTCATCATCAATCAACTCAACGTTTATCTCATCTCAATCACGTCTCTAGGACTAAACTCAACTAGAGGACTAGAACCTCTCACAAGGACCTAAAACACCACTTATGACCAAACTAGCACTTAGGGACCAATCTGTCACCTAGGAACCAAAATAGCACACACTTGGACACGAGGCAGCACCAGGCGCCATTTCCCCCACAAACTGGCGCCCCCAATGGCAACCAGCGCCCAGCACCCGCACACACTGCACGGGCGCACCACTGGGCGCCCTGGGCGGCCACACTTGGCGCCCAACACAACACGCACGCGCACAACAGAGTAGGCTACCTGAAAAATTAAAACCGCTCTAGCCAAAATGTTCAAAATGGAATTTGGTCACGTGAATACAAAATTTGGCTCAGGAAAATATGCATAGAAATTGATTTGCACTCAAGGCCCCCTTTACACAAGCTAAAACTATGCCCAATAGGACCATTTCAAAACAACGCGTGCAAAACTGAAAATACCTTAGCCACAGTGCTTAAAATACAATTTGGGCAGGTGAATACAAAATTTGGCTCGGGGAAATATGCTTAGAAATTGATTTGCACTCAAAGTCCCCTTTACACAAGCTAAAACTATGCCCAATAGGACCATTTCAAAACAACGCGTGCAAAACTGAAAATTCTTTAGCCAAAGTGCTTAAAATACAATTTGGGCAGGTGAATACAAAATTTGGCTCGGGAAAATATGCTTAGAAATTGATTTGCACTCAAAGTCCCCTTTACACAAGCTAAAACTATGCCCAATAGGACCATTTCAAAACAACGCGTGCAAAACTGAAAATTCTTTAGCGAAAGTGCTTAAAATACAATTTGGGCAGGTGAATACAAAATTTGGCTCGGGAAAATATGCTTAGAAATTGATTTGCACGCAAAGCCCCCTTTACACAAGCTAAAACTATGCCCAATAGGACCATTTCAAAACAACGCGTGCAAAACTGAAAATTCTTTAGCCAAAGTGCTTAAAATACAATTTGGGCAGGTGAATACAAAATTTGGCTCGGAAAAATATGTTCAGAAACTGAGTTTTTCCCCAAAACACCCTTTGTGCGCCTTGTCTAGACACAGGCAGCACCTTGGCGCCACCCCAGCAACCAGAACAGCGCCCAGGCAGCAAACAACATACACAACACAACACAAGCCCACTGCTACAGTACACAGGGCGCCATTTCCCCTAGGCACTTGGCGCCCCATGCGTCCCAACACCCACCAAACATCAAATTCCCAATTTCTTTTCCAAATCAAATCACAACAACAATCATAAAACATGTTATGCTCATACCAACAACTTCAATTTCACACTTATACATTAAGAACACATCAAGACCCAAAATCAAGATATGCGACCCTAACCTTAACATAGGAAATCGATTTCATCATACAATTCATCAATTTCAACCAATCCAAACAATCAAACAATTATCAAATAACATCAAATATGACCCTATGATCTACATACAACCTATTATACTCTCTATTATAGAGTGAGACTCCCCTTACCTTGATTATGCCGAAAATAGAGCTCTTTCCACCGAAACACCGACAAACCACCGCAACAAAGAATCTTCTCTTCTTCTTCCCTCTCTCACGATTCGCGCCCTCCCTCTCTCTCTCTTGGACCATCACGAAAGATCAACAAGAGTAAGGGTTAGGAAATCGAAAACTTAAACACTTGAAAGAGAAGGAAAATCGAATAAAAAAAGGACTAGGAACTCTTACCTAGAATCAAGATGAACGAAACCCTAACTCCTTACCTTGAGGTAGCCTTTTTCTTTCTCTTCTCCTCTCCTTCGATTTCTTTCTCTCTTTTGGCACAACTGAGGCGAAAACCTAGACCCCTAGCGCCTAAAGGAGCGCCTAAGCCAATGGGCTTGGGCTTTTTGGGCCATTACTTGCAGTTCCGGTATTTCCAATGCCATCCCCTTCAATTAAATAAAATGCTATATTATAATTTAATCAAAATTAGTGCAACACTTTAAATAATTTAA
Source organism: Astragalus membranaceus (assembly GCA_039519185.1). Classification (NCBI taxonomy): domain Eukaryota; kingdom Viridiplantae; phylum Streptophyta; class Magnoliopsida; order Fabales; family Fabaceae; genus Astragalus; species Astragalus membranaceus. Next base: position 24,654,758 of record CM076847.1, read on the forward strand.
TCAATTACTTAATTAAATCATTTAGGGTGTTACAAACAACCACATCAAAATTACATTTCCAAACAACACTACACAATATATGGTTATGCATGAAATGCAACCCAAACTCCACGGGTACATGCATGTCGGATCCGTCACCAAATACAAATAGGCCGTAGCCTCTGCTCACCAAATAAAATTAGGCCGAAGCCTCTGCTCACCAATAATGCACATGTTTCATGAGATGCTATGGAAATGCACCACAACACACCACACAATTCATCAATTCACCATTTAATCAACTCACCATTTTATTCATATTCTCACCATTGTATTAATTAGCTCACCAATTAAAATTAGGCCGAAGCCTCTGCTCACCAATCACACCATAATACACTCACCAACTCAACCCACCACTCACACCAACACCAATTTCAATTAGGCCAATTTAGGATTTGACACGACATAGGGAAAGTGAATAAAAATTGAAATTAGACACCTTGAACAACTTCAGTCCAGAACCACCAGTAAAATAACCCATTTTTACATAAAACCAAAATATTTGGATAGACGCCGAAATTAGCTTCGAAACGCATTTTGAACCATTAAATTTGGATAACCGAGTCAAAAGTTACATTAAAAACAAGTTTGGAAAATTTGGGCAACATCCTGATTTTTGGCGCCCAGCAAAAACTGGCGCAGGGCGCCTAGCGCCCAGACACTGGCGCAGGAAAAACTGGCACAGGGCGCCTAGCAAAACTGGCGCAAGGCGCCTAGCGCCCAGACACTGGCGCTGGAAAACTGGCGCAGGGCGCGTAGCGCCCAGACACAGAACTGGCGCAGGAACACCCAAAACTGGCGCAGAGCACACGGCGCCCATGCACTAGGCGCCTAGTGAAAACACGGAACACAACTCTTTTGGTGGCCAAAATCATTTTACACGAGCTATTTTACTTGGACATGAAAACCAAAAGCCAAAATTGGCAAAACAATCACCAGAAAACTGGGGCCCTTGGCGCCCATGACACAAGGAACACGGCCAAATTGTGACCCAACACCTGAAACTGACTCTTTTTGTGCCCAGGAACTCCCATACCAAATTTGAAAGCAAATCGAGCATCCATTCTCCGGGACCCTCGGTTCCCATGGTGCCTAGACACGAGCAACACAATTCTGCAACACAGTGGCGCAGACAAGGGAACCCGGCGCCCAGTACAGAACCAGACACAGGCAACACAGACACAGCACATGGGCGCCTGGTTCCCAGGAGCTAGACACAGACTTAGACAGAATTTCCAGCAACACCCAAACTCCCTAGGAGCCTAAAGAGCAAACCAAATTCGAGTTCCTCTTCACCAAAAATTCTCAAATTAAATCTCCAACCTTAATTTATCAATATAAGGCTGACCATCACATTTACCACCAAAAATTCATTCAATCATAATACCAAACAATGGGCATGCATCATTCCTATTGTGTACAATTTCAACACCAATCAAACATCTCTTTGCACAATTAAAAATTCAACATAGCACAACATCACAACATACCAATCATTCATAGAAATTACCCTAGGACCTAACCCTAGGCATTACTCATCACATAAGCTATTAAAGATAAAAAGAGGACCCCCTAACCTCTTAGAATTCGAGACCACCAAGCAAAGCTCCAAGGAATTGCAAAACACCAACAAGCCTTCTCTTCCTCCTTGAGTGATTCGCGAAACTCCTCTCCCTTTCCACTTGCAAGTCGCGACTTCCTCTTCTCACTCTCTCTTTTTACGTTTTTCTTTCTTTCTCACAAGCTGGAGGCGCAAAACCCCCAACCCCAGCACCTAATGTCTCAGCTAACGGGCTTGGGCTTCTTCTTGGGCTAATTCGAATTAATCAAGGGCTTAACACTAACACCTCTAATTTTATTATTTCACTTATTTTTTTCTCAAAACACAAATCCTAGATATTTAACTACATAAATTAATTACTGACACAGTTAAATCAATTAAATAATTAAATCACTTAACAAAATAATTAACTCAATTAATTGGGCTGTTACAACTCTCCCCCACTTAGTATATTTTCGTCCTCGAAAATTTAACTAATAGGAACATGGTTATGTTCTAACCAGTTCATACCCAATTGCACCTAACCCGCTTAACGGCAACAAACAAGAATTCACAACAAAGCCTCTGTCGAAGATCGACAAGAGACACAGAAAACACACCAGGCAACACATTACAGTCATACAGATAATACAGTACTTAAACGTTTCGCAGCATGCAACAATGACAAAACAATAAGTAGCATCGGTATTAACGATAGATTCCAGCGGAGCACCTTTAACGAGACACGTACCTCTAATACTACCATCATTCCTCCGTAGGCTCAACACCTGCCAGAACAAACACCTTTCCAGCAGACCTTTCTTTCTTTGGTTTCGGACACTGGGCACTGATGTGTCCTCCCTCACCGCAGTTGAAACAGAGTGTATCCTTACGATCACAGTTAGTTGCCATATGGCCCTCTTTCCCGCATTTGTAGCACCTTTTCACATCACCCGGATAGTCTGGGCGCTTATGACCAGCCTTCCCACACTTGTAACATACCACACTAGCAGCAGCATCACCCCCACTTGGTTCATTGCCCTCCGCAGCCCTCCGATTACCTCCACCCGTTGGAATCTCATACGGCTTCCCGCGACTCGCTAAACTCTTCTGCTTTTCTCTCATAACTCTTGAATGAGCATTACTGTCTTCTTCGAAGATTCTGCAACTATCCACTAACTCAGCGAACACCCGAATTTTCTGGTACCCTATCGCTTTCTTAATATCCGCTCGCAACCCATTCTCCAACTTGATACACTTCAAGAACTCAGCACCAGCACCATCATAGTGAGGATAGAACTTCGACAGTTCGGTGAACTTTGCAGCATACTCAGTCACCGGCATACTACCCTGCTTCAATTCCAGGAATTAAATCTCTTTCTTCCCACGGACATCTTCCGGAAAATATTTCCTCAGAAACTCTCTGCTGAACACCCCCAGGTAATCTCCTCCTGTGCAGTCTCTAGCCTCTGCCTAGCTTCCAACCACCAATCATCAGCTTCTTCTGCCAGCATGTGAGTACCATACCTCACCTTCTGGGCATCATTACAGTCCATTACACGGAAGATCCTTTCAACTTCCTTCAACCATGCTAGCGCACCATCTGGGTCGTACTTGCCCTTGAACACCGGCGGGTTCTCCCTCTGAAACGTCGCCAAACTCCTAGTCCCAGCATTCTCACCAGTACCTTGCTGAGTCTGCACAACCTGCGCCATAGCAGCTAATGCGGCAGCGATCGCAGTATCGTTCCTTCCAGCCATTTCACTTACTTGCTACAAGACAAACAACAGTCATAATAAAAATACAACAGTTGGTCTTACACCGACACAACGACTCGACGACTTGGCCGGACGGACCGAACTGCTCTGATACCACTAATGTAACACCCCTTTTTTAATAACCTTACTATTTAATAAAATCAGAGTTTCTTTTTTTTTTTTTGAAAACAATCTAAGCGAGTGCTACACTTACTTCATTAAATCAACAACTTCAATTTTCATAGTTCGGTTAAAACCACAAGATACATAGCACCATGAAATACCGTTTAGTTCAAATCAACCAAATACAGTCACTACCGCAGCGGAATAATAACAAGTTCGAAAACAAAACCAATATAGCACCAATAATAGTCTAACAGCATAAAGACAATAACACATAAGCATAAGACGCCCCCCCGGTGCTAAGTATCAGAGCATGACACTTCCTACCAGACGAAGGCATAAGGGTAACCTTCACTCGTTATTACCTGCACGTTGCCGACATAAGAAGCAACATAAAAGCAGTAGGGTGAGTCTCTTTTCATAATTAATAACATATGGAAATAAGCACTGCATAGGAAAAGGTAACTAGGCACACCGATTCACAACAATGGCAACAACCACATCAAAATTACATTTCCAAACAACACTACACAATATATGGTTATGCATGAAATGCAACCCAAACTCCACGGGTACATGCATGTTAGATCCGTCACCAAATACAAATAGGCCGTAGCCTCTGCTCACCAAATAAAATTAGGCCGAAGCCTCTGCTCACCAATAATGCACATGTTTCATGAGATGCGATGGAAATGCACCACAACACACCACACAATTCATCAATTCATCAATTCACCATTTAATCAACTCACCATTTTATTCATATTCTCACCATTGTATTAATCAGCTCACCAATTAAAATTAGGCCGAAGCCTCTGCTCACCAATCACACCATAATACACTCACCAACTCAACCCACCACTCACACCAACACCAATTTCAATTAGGCCAATTTAGGATTTGACACGACATAGGGAAAGTGAATAAAAATTGAAATTAGACACCTTGAACAACTTCAGTCCAGAACCACCAGTAAAATAACCCATTTTTACATAAAACCAGAATATTTGGATAGACGCCGAAATTAGCTTCGTAACGCATTTTGAACCGTTAAATTTAGATAACCGAGTCAAAAGTTACATTAAAAACAAGTTTGGAAAATTTGGGCAACATCCTGATTTTTGGCGCCCAGCAAAAACTGGCGCAGGGCGCCTAGCGCCCAGACACTGGCGCAGGAAAAACTGGCGCAGGGCGCCTAGCAAAACTGGCGCAGGGCGCCTAGCGCCCAGACACTGGCGCTGGAAAACTGGCGCAGGGCGCCTAGCAAAACTGGCGCAGGGCGCCTAGCGCCCAGACACAGAACTGGCGCAGGAACACCCAAAACTGGCGCAGAGCACACGGCGCCCATGCACTAGGCGCCTAGTGAAAACACCGAACACAACTCTTTTGGTGGCCAAAATCATTTTACACGAGCTATTTTACTTGGACATGAAAACCAAAAGCCAAAATTGGCAAAACAATCACCAGAAAATTGGGGCCCTTGGCGCCCATGACACAAGGAACACGGCCAAATTGTGACCCAACACCTGAAACTGACTCTTTTTGTGCCCAGGAACTCCCATACAAAATTTGAAAGCAAACCGAGCATCCAATCTCCGGGACCCTCGGTTCCCATGGTGCCTAGACACGAGCAACACAATTCTGCAACACAGTGGCGCAGACAAGGGAACCCGGCGCCCAGTGTCTAGACACAGAACCAGACACAGGCAACACAGACACAACACATGGGCGCCTGGTTCCCAGGAGCTAGACACAGACTTAGACAGAATTTCCAGCAACACCCAAACTCCCTAGGAGCCTAAAGAGCCAACCAAATTCGAGTTCCTCTTCACCAAAAATTCTCAAATTAAATCTCCAACCTTAATTTATCAATATAAGGCTGACCCCCTAACCTCTTAGAATTCGAGACCACCAAGCAAAGCTCCAAGGAATTGCAAAACACCAACAAGCCTTCTCTTCCTCCTTGAGTGATTCGCGAAACTCTTCTCCCTTTCCTCTTGCAAGTCGCGACTTCCTCTTCTCACTCTCTCCTTTTACGTTTTTCGTTCTTTCTCACAAGCTGGAGGCGCAAAACCCCCAACCCCAGCACCTAATGTCTCAACTAACGGGCTTGGGCTTCTTCTTGGGCTAATTCGAATTAATCAAGGGCTTAACACTAACACCTCTAATTTTATTATTTCACTTATTTTTTTCTCAAAACACAAATCCTAGATATTTAACTACATAAATTAATTACTGACACAGTTAAATCAATTAAATAATTAAATCACTTAACAAAATAATTAACTCAATTAATTGGGCTGTTACAGAATTTGTGTTAATTAAAAGCAGTAATTTTAGTACGTATAATTAAAAAGAAAAGAATAATAATTTCAATACAACTTATTAAGATGCTAATTTCAAACACACACATAGATAATGAAAAATTCAATTAATTTAGTTTAGTTTTAAATAATAATGTAATTACTAAAATTACACAAATAGAAGAGACTATCTGTATCTATATCTTCTATATATATATATATATATATATATATATTTATATATATTTATATATATATATATATATATATATATATATATATATATATATATATTGTAAATGAGATGTAACACCCCGATATTGTTATCGAGTAAAAATACCCAAGTGCACCATCCCTAATACATCAGAGATATCATTTCCTGTCTAGATACTGAACACCACTATAAATTTTTCACTGAATAACAACAAGACAGTCTTAAACATAAATAAGACGATGTCGATTCTCAGACCATAAACCATCAGTGAACTACAGTGTTCAATATCATACAAGAAAGCGGAAATAAATACATAACGCTAAAGACAAAATGTCTTGATACACAGATAACAAGGAAAGATATACACTTAAGCATAAAGCTAAGTCTTCAGCAACCATCCGAGTACCACCTACTCGTGCCTCTTGGATCTCCACTTTCCCTGTTTATCTGTAAAACAACAACATATAAACAATGAGATACAATCTCAATGAGTTCTACCGAGACCCCTACTAACACTCTCGGTCCAATTATGACTCGTGGTTTTAACTTAACACGGCATCGACTGCGCAAACGCTACAAACCCGATGAACCACACCATATAACTTTCAACAGATTACCGACAGCGCGAACGCTACAAATCCGGCAAACCTGTTATAACTCAGCACGATAGCGACAGGGCGAACGCTACAAACCCGGTAAATCGCACAACAAACCAGTTAACACACCACCGACTGCGCGAACGCTACATACCCAGTGAACCGCGTTATTTAACCTTTGACAGATCATCGACTGCGCGAACGCTACATATCCGATGAACCTGTTACAACCAAGTACGACACCGACTGCGCTAATGCTGCATAACCGGTCAGTTATACCATACCACGTAGGACTCATAGTCCGCTTTATTATTAATAAGACATATCCGCACCCGTGTACTATTATTCGGTTTTTCAAAACAATCTATAACTTAAAAAACAGTTCATTATACAATTTAAATCATTTATTTGATTAGGCCTTACAATAAGCTTTCAAACGCACCTGAGAACACCTCAATCGGGTTCCCGGATCAAAAGTTATCGCGAAAACAAAATTAGTGACTTTTGTTGAAAACTGCAAAGCGTCGCGACACGAACTGCATCCGTCGCGACGCGAAAAGTATCAGATACAATTTTTTCTGCAAAATCAAGCCTGGTCGCGAGGCGATGGGGACGGGTCACGACGCGACCGTCTGCTGAAATATGCAGAATTTGCGGTTTCTCGTGAAATCCGCTATTCCGCTCAATTCCGATTCTTGTTCTGATCGAAAACAGTCCAAACAACCAGAAAAACAGATTCAATCAATATCACACAATCAATCAAATCAATCAAAAACCCAATCAAAACGAAGTTTATCAAAATACGACATATTTCCAAATAACGGTTTTTAAGTCAAAATCTTTCGAAACCAAATCACGTAAAATTCATTGTAAAACGAAATAATCCTAAACGTGAGTAAAACTCACCGATTGTGATGAAAATCACAAATAACCGAGACTTTCCGTGAAGTTTCTTTTCCGTCATAACCACACGAACAATCCCCGCATAACTTCCACGCTCCGACAACATCTGTATCCGCTCCCAAAGCTTTCCACTCGATCACGAGACATTTCTTGGACCGAAATACCGAATTCCTCGAAATCCCGCCATTCGAACCCTAATCACCAACCAACTTCCAATTCGCGAAATCGAACTTCGTTCCGCACTCAATACGCTTCAGGTTCGTTCCTAATCATCCTTGAATCATCAAACACTATTCATCATCTTCAACCTCATGAAGCACTATTCACACATAAACCAAATCTTGATTCTCAAACCCTAACTCTTCCAACTAGCTCCCAACCTTCCAATCGAACTTCAATCGTCAATAATACAACATTGGGTTTTCTCCTAAACACCATCCTAAGCTTTCCTTTGACTTCAACAATCAAAATCTTCTTTTACCTCTAAAATTCGAAAATGGCAAGATGAGAGTGAGTGAGTTGATGATGATGATTTTAGTACCAAATTGAAGAGGATGAAATGGTGACCAACTTTCTTTTAGGATGGAAGACGTTTTGATGAACCTTTGATTCTCATTTTTCCTCTTCTTTCCTCATACCCATTCTTTCTATTTTTTCTTCTTTTCCTTTCCTCTTCTCTGTATCTCTCTCTCTGTATCTCTCTCTCGTGAGCTTCCTTTCTTTTCTTTCTATTCTTTTAATTCTTTTCTTTCTTTCACTTACACACACACACACACACAGATATATATATATATATATATATATATATATATATATATATATATATAATATAAGTGGTAACGATCCTATGACAAACAATAATTAACCGGTTAACGATCCTATGACAACCAATAATTAATTTTAGCACTCAATAAATTTACCAGTCAAGTACTAAAATAATTCAATTGGGTTAACATCCAAATAATTCTATTAATTATTTTGGGGATGTTACATTCACCGCAACTTGAAAGATTTTTGTCCTCAAAAACTCGTCAAGTCTTACAACTGATTAATCGAGAATCGACATCCTCAGAAGGATCTCAACTTGATGGAAAACAATATTGAATTAACGAAATGAATGTAGAAACTCTTCCCATAGTCCGAACTCTCTTGTTACGAATCAACACTAGAAACTCATCATTCGCCTCCATAGGCTCGGTATCGCGTTTTGAAAACACATTCACAACTTTATTCCAATTATCCTCGGTTGCACCTCAACTTTGATTAATCTAAATCAAAGGGTTTAATATGAGGTATTTGATAGAAACACAGGTTGAAAATGAGGTCCACATACTAGTACTCCTCGATAGAGGTAATAACAAACACGATTTTCTTGAAGGGTGCACACACGTTCTCAACAAATTTTCTAAAAATCCATAATAACTCCCGTACACATTGAAAAATGTGACGGAAAAGTCATCTGTGAAACTTCTCGACTCGCCCCAAAGATTTCGAGATAAAACTTTTCAAAAAGATGAAATTTGGGTCTTACTAAAAACTTTGACCTTAAACGTAAAAATAAACCGTGGGAACATCAATTAATTTCAAAAGCAATGAAACTCACCTCAGTTGTTCTCAAAACAACTATCGAACATAACTCAGAACCCGTCTTCCTTTATTGTAACATTCCTCACAATATATTTATCTACGACGCACCAAATTCCTTTCCGAATTAGGCAATAGCGTTGAGTTTCCCCTCAACCTAAGTACGCCTCCTATGATTTTCCTCAATCAGATTTTATTAGCCTATTGATTCGTTCCCAAAATTAACTCTAGCATGCAGGTTTTCACAAAAAAAAAATGATTTTTCAAATTTATCATACAGCACGCCAAGCTTCACTTCGGGAATTTCAGTCACTTGCAAGCAAATCCATCAATTACTCCTTTGATGTGAACAACAGTCAGCCGTCACTTCACTTTCCTATTCATATTCACGTTTGACCTGTCAAACGGGATTACTTCATACAATTTGATTGTTATTCAACTCCTTCTGATCAAACAGATATTTCAAACTTTTATGATCACTAAAGACTTCGAAACGAGGCCCATACGGGTAATATCTCCAAATTTTCAGTGCATACATAATAGCTGCCAACTTCAAATCATAAGTTGGATAATTCTCCTCGTGGATCTTCAACTGTCTGGACGCATAAGCTACCACTTGATAATTCTGCATGAGAACACATCCCAAACCCTTTCCAGAAGCATCGCTGTAAATCTAGAAATCCGTAGACGGATTCGAAAGAATCAGGATTGGAGCAGAAGTCAACCTAACCTTCAATTCTTGAAAACAGTCTTCACAATCAGCATCCCATATAAACGGTTGACCCTTACGAGTTAGCCGAGTAAGTGGAAGAACCACTTGTGAGAATCCTTGGATAAACCTCCCGTAGTAACCGACTAGACCCAGAAAACTTCTTATTTCGGTGACTGACGTTGGTCGTTCCCAGTTCAATACAGCTTCCACCTTACTGGGATCCACCGCGAGTCCCGATTGAGAAATCACGTGTCCCAAAAACTTCACTTCCGGCATCCAGAAGTCACACGTCGACGGCTTTGCATACAATTTCTTTTCTAGGAGTACATTCAGAACAATGCGGAGATGGTGAACATGCTCCTCAATGGTCTTAGAGTACACAAATATATCATCAATGAAAACTACAACAAATTGATCTAGGTAAGTGTGGAAAACTCGATTCATGTAATAATGAATACCGCTGGAGCATTAGTCAAACCGAAGGGCATCACTACGAACTCGTAATGTCCATACCTCGTACGGAAAGCTGTCTTCGGAATATCTAAGGCTCTAACTTTAATTTGATGATAGCCGGATCGTAGATCAATTTTTGAAAACACCACCGCACCTCTAAGTTGATCAAGTAAATCATCTATCCTCGGTAAGGGATATTTGTTCTTGATCGTCACCTTATTGAGTTGTCGATAATCAATACAGTGCCAACTGAGCAAAACAGAAACCTTGGCACCTGCAGGGTTATTACAACCTCTGCCAATCCCCTCTAAATTATGGTCTGAAATCTCCATGGATTTCATTGGTGGATTACCTAGAGTTGGCAAGCAAGACACCATACTAGTGGTAATTGATAGGCTTACAAAGTATGCTCACTTCCTCCCCTTGGGGCACCCGTACAATGCTAGTGATGTGGCTGAAGTGTTTATAGCAGGGGTCATCAAGCTTCATGGCTTCCCTGAAGCTATTATATCTGACAGGGATAAACTGTTTTTGAGCCACTTTTGGAAAGAATTGTTCAAAAGGGCTGGCACAAAACTGAAGTATAGTACAGCTTTCCATCCCCAAACGGATGGGCAGACAGAGGTTACTAATAGGTGTTTGGAGGTGTATTTGAGGTGTTTTGTAGGTGACTATCCGAAGTCTTGGCCTAAATGGATAAGCTGGGCAGAATTGTGGTTCAATACTAACTACAACAGCTCAATTGGCATGACCCCATACAAAGCTCTGTATGGTAGAGATCCTAACCCAATTATCAGGGGCCCTGCCATTCCTTCCAACATTGAGGAAGTTAATGTGTTGTATGAAGAGAGGGATGCATTGTTGGGACAACTCCACAGCAACTTGACTCTAGCTCAACAACGTATGAAGAAACAAGCGGATAAACATAGGAGGGACTTAACCTTGGAAGTAGGTGATTGGGTCTACTTAAGGGCTTGCCCGTACCGGTGGAAATCACTAGCAGCGAGAAGAAATGAAAAGCTCAGTCCTAGATTTTATGGACCTTATCAAGTCATTGAAAGAATCAGCTCAGTAGCATACAGGTTGCAGCTACCAAAACAGTGTAGAATCCACCCAGTGTTTCGTATCAGCAAGCTGAAAAAAACTGTCCCAGGATCATATCAGGCACAGCCCATCCCAAGAGCATTAACTGCAGAAGGCATTTTGCAACCTGAGATGGAAGACATACTGCAGTTCAGACACAGCTCCAGTGGCAACTTAGAGGTTCTGGAGCGATGGAAAGATCTGCCTCCATGTGAAGATTCGTGGGAGAAGGCTGAAAAACTGCAGGCCACATTTCCTGACTTTCCCCTTGAGGACAAGGTGACTTTCCTAGGGGGGGGGGTATTGATAGCAGGCCAATTGTTAAGAAGGTGTATGTTAGAAAGGGGGGTAGCAAATAATAAGCCAGAAAGGGGTATTATTGTAATGTTGCGACCTACCAGATTGTATAAATAGCTGAGTTGCAGAAGTGTTAGGGTAGTTAGGCATAAAACAGAAAACAGTTACTACAGTTTCACATTGGAACTGAACTCAGTGTAATGAACTCATATTCTTGAGCATTGTTCAATAAAGAAATTTCTCAATTCCCAGTTGAAATCCTTTCAACTGCCCTAACCTCTTAGAATTCGAGACCACCAAGCAAAGCTCCAAGGAATTGCAAAACACCAACAAGCCTTCTCTTCCTCCTTGAGTGATTCGCGAAACTCCTCTCCCTTTCCTCTTGCAAGTCGCGACTTCCTCTTCTCACTCTCTCTTTTTACGTTTTTCTTTCTTTCTTACAAGCTGGAGGCGCAAAACCCCCAACCCCAGCACCTAATGTCTCAGCTAACGGGCTTGGGCTTCTTCTTGGGCTAATTCGAATTAATCAAGGGCTTAACACTAACACCTCTAATTTTATTATTTCACTTATTTTTTTCTCAAAACACAAATCCTAGATATTTAACTACATAAATTAATTACTGACACAGTTAAATCAATTAAATAATTAAATCACTTAAAAAAATAATTAACTCAATTAATTGGGCTGTTACAACTCTCCCCCACTTAGTATATTTTCGTCCTCGAAAATTTAACTAATAGGAACATGGTTATGTTCTAACCAGTTCATACCCAATTGCACCTAACCCGCTTAACGGCAACAAACAAGAATTCACAACAAAGCCTCTGTCGAAGATCGACAAGAGACACAGAAAACACACCAGGCAACACATTACAGTCATACAGATAATACAGTACTTAAACGTTTCGCAGCATGCAACAATGACAAAACAATAAGTAGCATCGGTATTAACGATAGATTCCAGCGGAGCACCTTTAACGAGACACGTACCTCTAATACTACCATCATTCCTCCGTAGGCTCAGCACCTGCCAGAACAAACACCTTTCCAGCAGACCTTTCTTTCTTTGGTTTCGGACACTGGGCACTGATGTGTCCTCCCTCACCGCAGTTGAAACATAGTGTATCCTTACGATCACAGTTAGTTGCCATATGGCCCTCTTTCCCGCATTTGTAGCACCTTTTCACATCACCCGGACAGTCTGGGCGCTTATGACCAGCCTTCCCACACTTGTAACATACCACACTAGCAGCAGCATCTCCCCCACTTGGTTCATTGCCCTCCGCAGCCCTCCGATTACCTCCACCCGTTGGAATCTCATACGGCTTCCCGCGACTCGGTAAACTCTTCTGCTTTTCTCTCATAACTCTTGAATGAGCATTACTGTCTTCTTCGAAGATTCTGCAACTATCCACTAACTCAGCGAACACCCGAATTTTCTGGTACCCTATCGCTTTCTTAATATCCGCTCGCAACCCATTCTCGAACTTGATACACTTCGAGAACTCAGCACCAGCACCATCATAGTGAGGATAGAACTTCGACAGTTCGGTGAACTTTGCAGCATACTCAGTCACCGGCATACTACCCTGCTTCAATTCCAGGAATTCAATCTCTTTCTTCCCACGGACATCTTCCGGAAAATATTTCCTCAGAAACTCTCTGCTGAACACCCCCCAGGTAATCTCCTCCTGTGCAGTCTCTAGCCTCTGCATAGCTTCCAACCACCAATCATCAGCTTCTTCTGCCAGCATGTGAGTACCATACCTCACCTTCTGGGCATCATTACAGTCCATTACACGGAAGATCCTTTCAACTTCCTTCAGCCACGCTAGCGCACCATCTGGGTCGTACTTGCCCTTGAACACCGGCGGGTTCTCCCTCTGAAACGTCGCCAAACTCCTAGTCCCAGCATTCTCACCAGTACCTTGCTGAGTCTGCATAGCCTGCGCCATAGCAGCTAATGCGGCAGCGATCGCAGTATCGTTCCTTCTAGCCATTTCACTTACTTGCTACAAGACAAACAACAGTCAGAATAAAAATACAACAGTTGGTCGTACACCGACACAACGACTCGACGACTTGGCCGGACGGACCGAACTGCTCTGATACCACTAATGTAACACCCCTTTTTTAATAACCTTACTATTTAATAAAATCAGAGTTTCTTTTCTTTTTTTTTTTGAAAACAATCTAAGCGAGTGCTACACTTACTTCATTAAATCAACAACTTCAATTTTCATAGTTCGGTTAAAACCACAAGATACATAGCACCATGAAATACCGTTTAGTTCACATCAACCAAATACAGTCACTACCGCAGCGGAATAATAACAAGTTCGAAAACAAAACCAATATAGCACCAATAATAGTCAAACAGCATAAAGACAATAACACATAAGCATTAGACGCCCCCCCGGTGCTAAGTATCAGAGCATGACACTTCCTACCAGACGAAGGCATAAGGGTAACCTTCACTCGTTATTACCTGCACGTTGCCGACATAAGAAGCAACATAAAAGCAGTAGGGTGAGTCTCTTTTCATAATTAATAACATATGGAAATAAGCACTGCATAGGAAAAGGTAACTAGGCACACCGATTCACAAAAATGGCAACAATGTAACACCCCATTTCTACCCGGCTATTTATCATAAATATCAGAGTTTCAAAATTTCATTTCAATGGAATGCTACACATAACTTTAATCTAACAACGACAAGATCAGCATAAGCTTTCATTCCATCTTTATAATACGCAACACCCTTAAATGGGATGGAATACTCAAGAATTCATCAATAAAATCCACGCACTAGAAAATGAATGTTATACAGCGGAAAATACCATAATCTCAAAAATGCCGAACAACGGCCTCATCAAAATCATTAAATCAGTAAATATATAGTTCAACAGCAAAAGGAATAACACTAGAATCCTAAGCCCACCCCCTAGGTGTCACGTATCAGAGCAGACCGACTCGGTAATGAAGGGAGTAAGCCTTCACTCAGGGCTACCTGTGGTAAACAACAACAGAAGGGTGAGTCTCAAACCACATAATAAAGACTATAATAAGAAGTATATTTTATCATAGTATCACACTCATACAGTCACACAGTAGCATAGTTCATACAACTAACAACTCACATGCTTATCATGAGGATGTATGCAATACAGTTATGCATGTGGTACCATTTTCCCAGACCGCAGCCTCATCATCATAATATCAAACTCAGACCGCAGCCTTATCATTACATTATAGAACTCAGACCGCAGCCTTACCATCACAATATAAACTCAGACCGCAGCCTTATGTATGCATGAGACTCCATGACATAGTTCACAATCACAATTCTTAACGACACGGTCCATACATCATATATCACCTCTTTATTAATCTTAGTTGTAGCCCCCATGGCCTCATCATCAATCAACTCATCGTTTATCTCATCTCAATCACGTCTCTAGGACTAAACTCAACTAGAGGACTAGAACCTCTCACAAGGACCTAAAACACCACTTATGACCAAACTAGCACTTAGGGACCAATCTGTCACCTAGGAACCAAAATAGCACACACTTGGACACGAGGCAGCACCAGGCGCCATTTCCCCCACAAACTGGCGCCCCCAATGGCAACCAGCGCCCAGCACCCGCACACACTGCACGGGCGCACCACTGGGCGCCCTGGGCGGCCACACTTGGCGCCCAACACAACACGCACGCGCACAACAGAGTAGGCTACCTGAAAAATTAAAACCGCTCTAGCCAAAATGTTCAAAATGGAATTTGGTCACGTGAATACAAAATTTGGCTCCGGAAAATATGCATAGAAATTGATTTGCACTCAAGGCCCCCTTTACACAAGCTAAAACTATGCCCAATAGGACCATTTCAAAACAACGCGTGCAAAACTGAAAATACCTTAGCCACAGTGCTTAAAATACAATTTGGGCAGGTGAATACAAAATTTGGCTCGGGGAAATATGCTTAGAAATTGATTTGCACTCCAAGTCCCCTTTACACAAGCTAAAACTATGCCCAATAGGACCATTTCAAAACAACGCGTGCAAAACTGAAAATTCTTTAGCCAAAGTGCTTAAAATACAATTTGGGCAGGTGAATACAAAATTTGGCTCGGGAAAATATGCTTAGAAATTGATTTGCACTCAAAGTCCCCTTTACACAAGCTAAAACTATGCCCAATAGGACCATTTCAAAACAACGCGTGCAAAACTGAAAATTCTTTAGCCAAAGTGCTTAAAATACAATTTGGACAGGTGAATACAAAATTTGGCTCGGGAAAATATGCTTAGAAATTGATTTGCACGCAAAGCCCCCTTTACACAAGCTAAAACTATGCCCAATAGGACCATTTCAAAACAACGCGTGCAAAACTGAAAATTCTTTAGCCAAAGTGCTTAAAATACAATTTGGGCAGGTGAATACAAAATTTGGCTCGGAAAAATATGTTCAGAAACTGAGTTTTTCCCCAAAACACCCTTTGTGCGCCTTGTCTAGACACAGGCAGCACCTTGGCGCCACCCCAGCAACCAGAACAGCGCCCAGGCAGCAAACAACATACACAACACAACACAAGCCCACTGCTACAGTACACAGGGCGCCATTTCCCCTAGGCACTTGGCGCCCCATGCGTCCCAACACCCACCAAACATCAAATTCCCAATTTCTTTTCCAAATCAAATCACAACAACAATCATAAAACATGTTATGCTCATACCAACAACTTCAATTTCACACTTATACATTAAGAACACATCAAGACCCAAAATCAAGATATGCGACCCTAACCTTAACATAGGAAATCGATTTCATCATACAATTCATCAATTTCAACCAATCCAAACAATCAAACAATTATCAAATAACATCAAATATGACCCTATGATCTACATACAACCTATTATACTCTCTATTATAGAGTGAGACTCCCCTTACCTTGATTATGCCGAAAATAGAGCTCTTTCCACCGAAACACCGACAAACCACCGCAACAAAGAATCTTCTCTTCTTCTTCCCTCTCTCACGATTCGCGCCCTCCCTCTCTCTTTCTTGGACCATCACGAAAGATCAACAAGAGTAAGGGTTAGGAAATCGAAAACTTAAACACTTGAAAGAGAAGGAAAATCGAATAAAAAAAGGACTAGGAACTCTTACCTAGAATCAAGATGAACGAAACCCTAACTCCTTACCTTGAGGTCGCCTTTTTCTTTCTCTTCTCCTCTCCTTCGATTTCTTTCTCTCTTTTGGCACAACTGAGGCGAAAACCTAGACCCCTAGCGCCTAAAGGAGCGCCTAAGCCAATGGGCTTGGGCTTTTTGGGCCATTACTTGCAGTTCCGGTATTTCCAATGCCATCCCCTTCAATTAAATAAAATGCTATATTATAATTTAATCAAAATTAGTGCAACACTTTAAATAATTTAATCAATTACTTAATTAAATCATTTAAGGTGTTACAAACAACCACATCAAAATTACATTTCCAAACAACACTACACAATATATGGTTATGCATGAAATGCAACCCAAACTCCACGGGTACATGCATGTCGGATCCGTCACCAAATACAAATAGGCCGTAGCCTCTGCTCACCAAATAAAATTAGGCCGAAGCCTCTGCTCACCAATAATGCACATGTTTCATGAGATCCTATGGAAATGCACCACAACACACCACACAATTCATCAATTCACCATTTAATCAACTCACCATTTTATTCATATTCTCACCATTGTATTAATCAGCTCACCAATTAAAATTAGGCCGAAGCCTCTGCTCACCAATCACACCATAATACACTCACCAACTCAACCCACCACTCACACCAACACCAATTTCAATTAGGCCAATTTAGGATTTGACACGACATAGGGAAAGTGAATAAAAATTGAAATTAGACACCTCGAACAACTTCAGTCCAGAACCACCAGTAAAATAACCCATTTTTACATAAAACCAGAATATTTGGATAGACGCCGAAATTAGCTTCGAAACGCATTTTGAACCGTTAAATTTGGATAACCGAGTCAAAAGTTACATTAAAAACAAGTTTGGAAAATTTGGGCAACATCCTGATTTTTGGCGCCCAGCAAAAACTGGCGCAGGGCGCCTAGCGCCCAGACACTGGCGCAGGAAAAACTGGCACAGGGCGCCTAGCAAAACTGGCGCAAGGCGCCTAGCGCCCAGACACTGGCGCTGGAAAACTGGCGCAGGGCGCCTAGCAAAACTGGCGCAGGGCGCCTAGCGCCCAGACACAGAACTGGCGCAGGAACACCCAAAACTGGCGCAGAGCACACGGCGCCCATGCACTAGGCGCCTAGTGAAAACACGGAACACAACTCTTTTGGTGGCCAAAATCATTTTACACGAGCTATTTTACTTGGACATGAAAACCAAAAGCCAAAATTGGTAAAACAATCACCAGAAAACTGGGGCCCTTGGCGCCCATGACACAAGGAACACGGCCAAATTGTGACCCAACACCTGAAACAGACTCTTTTTGTGCCCAGGAACTCCCATACCAAATTTGAAAGCAAACCGAGCATCCATTCTCCGGGACCCTCGGTTCCCATGGTGCCTAGACACGAGCAATACAATTCTGCAACACAGTGGCGCAGACAAGGGAACCCGGCGCCCAGTGTCTAGACACAGAACCAGACACAGGCAACACAGACACAGCCCATGGGCGCCTGGTTCCCAGGAGCTAGACACAGACTTAGACAGAATTTCCAGCAACACCCAAACTCTCTAGGAGCCTAAAGAGCCAACCAAATTCGAGTTCCTCTTCACCAAAAATTCTCAAATTAAATCTCCAACCTTAATTTATCAATATAAGGCTGACCATCACATTTACCACCAAAAATTCATTCAATCATAATACCAAACAATGGGCATGCATCATTCCTATTGTGTACAATTTCAACACCAATCAAACATCTCTTTGCACAATTAAAAATTCAACATAGCACAACATCACAACATACCAATCATTCATAGAAATTACCCTAGGACCTAACCCTAGGCATTACTCATCACATAAGCTATTAAAGATAAAAAGAGGACCCCCTAACCTCTTAGAATTCGAGACCACCAAGCAAAGCTCCAAGGAATTGCAAAACACCAAAAAGCCTTCTCTTCCTCCTTGAGTGATTCGCGAAACTCCTCTCCCTTTCCACTTGCAAGTCGCGACTTCCTCTTCTCACTCTCTCTTTTTACGTTTTTCTTTCTTTCTCACAAGCTGGAGGCGCAAGACCCCCAACCCCAGCACCTAATGTCTCAGCTAACGGGCTTGGGCTTCTTCTTGGGCTAATTCGAATTAATCAAGGGCTTAACACTAACACCTCTAATTTTATTATTTCACTTATTTTTTTCTCAAAACACAAATCCTAGATATTTAACTACATAAATTAATTACTGACACAGTTAAATCAATTAAATAATTAAATCACTTAACAAAATAATTAACTCAATTAATTGGGCTGTTACAACTATCCCCCACTTAGTATATTTTCGTCCTCGAAAATTTATCTAATAGGAACATGGTTATGTTCTAACCAGTTCATACCCAATTGCACCTAACCCGCTTAACGGCAACAAACAAGAATTCACAACAAAGCCTCTGTCGAAGATCGACAAGAGACACAGAAAACACACCAGGCAACACATTACAGTCATACAGATAATACAGTACTTAAACGTTTCGCAGCATGCAACAATGACAAAACAATAAGTAGCATCGGTATTAACGATAGATTCCAGCGGAGCACCTTTAACGAGACACGTACCTCTAATACTACCATCATTCCTCCGTAGGCTCAGCACCTGCCAGAACAAACACCTTTCCAGCAGACCTTTCTTTCTTTGGTTTCGGACACTGGGCACTGATGTGTCCTCCCTCACCGCAGTTGAAACATAGTGTATCCTTACGATCACAGTTAGTTGCCATATGGCCCTCTTTCCCGCATTTGTAGCACCTTTTCACATCACCCGGATAGTCTGGGCGCTTATGACCAGCCTTCCCACACTTGTAACATACCACACTAGCAGCAGCATCACCCCCACTTGGTTCATTGCCCTCCGCAGCCCTCCGATTACCTCCACCCGTTGGAATCTCATACGGCTTCCCGCGACTCGGTAAACTCTTCTGCTTTTCTCTCATAACTCTTGAATGAGCATTACTGTCTTCTTCGAAGATTCTGCAACTATCCACTAACTCAGCGAACACCCGAATTTTCTGGTACCCTATCGCTTTCTTAATATCCGCTCGCAACCCATTCTCGAACTTGATACACTTCAAGAACTCAGCACCAGCACCATCATAGTGAGGATAGAACTTCGACAGTTCGGTGAACTTTGCAGCATACTCAGTCACCGGCATACTACCCTGCTTCAATTCCAGGAATTCAATCTCTTTCTTCCCACGGACATCTTCCGGAAAATATTTCCTCAGAAACTCTCTGCTGAACACCCCCAGGTAATCTCCTCCTGTGCAGTCTCTAGCCTCTGCCTAGCTTCCAACCACCAATCATCAGCTTCTTCTGCCAGCATGTGAGTACCATACCTCACCTTCTGGGCATCATTACAGTCCATTACACGGAAGATCCTTTCAACTTCCTTCAGCCACGCTAGCGCACCATCTGGGTCGTACTTGCCCTTGAACACCGGCGGGTTCTCCCTCTGAAACGTCGCCAAACTCCTAGTCCCAGCATTCTCACCAGTACCTTGCTGAGTCTGCACAACCTGCGCCATAGTAGCTAATGCGGCAGCGATCGCAGTATCGTTCCTTCCAGCCATTTCACTTACTTGCTACAAGACAAACAACAGTCATAATAAAAATACAACAGTTGGTCGTACACCGACACAACGACTCGACGACTTGGCCGGACGGACCGAACTGCTCTGATACCACTAATGTAACACCCCTTTTTTAATAACCTTACTATTTAATAAAATCAGAGTTTCTTTTCTTTTTTTTTTGAAAACAATCTAAGCGAGTGCTACACTTACTTCATTAAATCAACAACTTCAATTTTCATAGTTCGGTTAAAACCACAAGATACATAGCACCATGAAATACCGTTTAGTTCAAATCAACCAAATACAGTCACTACCGCAGCGGAATAATAACAAGTTCGAAAACAAAACCAATATAGCACCAATAATAGTCTAACAGCATAAAGACAATAACACATAAGCATAAGACGCCCCCCGGTGCTAAGTATCAGAGCATGACACTTCCTACCAGACGAAGGCATAAGGGTAACCTTCACTCGTTATTACCTGCACGTTGCCGACATAAGAAGCAACATAAAAGCAGTAGGGTGAGTCTCTTTTCATAATTAATAACATATGGAAATAAGCACTGCATAGGAAAAGGTAACTAGGCACACCGATTCACAACAATGGCAACAACCACATCAAAATTACATTTCCAAACAACACTACACAATATATGGTTATGCATGAAATGCAACCCAAACTCCACGGGTACATGCATGTTGGATCCGTCACCAAATACAAATAGGCCGTAGCCTCTGCTCACCAAATAAAATTAGGCCGAAGCCTCTGTTCACCAATAATGCACATGTTTCATGAGATGCGATGGAAATGCACCACAACACACCACACAATTCATCAATTCATCAATTCACCATTTAATCAACTCACCATTTTATTCATATTCTCACCATTGTATTAATCAGCTCACCAATTAAAATTAGGCCGAAGCCTCTGCTCACCAATCACACCATAATACACTCACCAACTCAACCCACCACTCACACCAACACCAATTTCAATTAGGCCAATTTAGGATTTGACACGACATAGGGAAAGTGAATAAAAATTGAAATTAGACACCTTGAACAACTTCAGTCCAGAACCACCAGTAAAATAACCCATTTTTACATAAAACCAGAATATTTGGATAGACGCCGAAATTAGCTTCGTAACGCATTTTGAACCGTTAAATTTAGATAACCGAGTCAAAAGTTACATTAAAAACAAGTTTGGAAAATTTGGGTAACATCCTGATTTTTGGCGCCCAGCAAAAACTGGCGCAGGGCGCCTAGCGCCCAGACACTGGCGCAGGAAAAACTGGCGCAGGGCGCCTAGCAAAACTGGCGCAGGGCGCCTAGCGCCCAGACACTGGCGCTGGAAAACTGGCGTAGGGCGCCTAGCAAAACTGGCGCAGGGCGCCTAGCGCCCAGACACAGAACTGGCGCAGGAACACCCAAAACTGGCGCAGAGCACACGGCGCCCATGCACTAGGCGCCTAGTGAAAACACCGAACACAACTCTTTTGGTGGCCAAAATCATTTTACACGAGCTATTTTACTTGGACATGAAAACCAAAAGCCAAAATTGGCAAAACAATCACCAGAAAATTGGGGCCCTTGGCGCCCATGACACAAGGAACACGGCCAAATTGTGACCCAACACCTGAAACTGACTCTTTTTGTGCCCAAGAACTCCCATACCAAATTTGAAAGCAAACCGAGCATCCAATCTCCGGGACCCTCGGTTCCCATGGTGCCTAGACACGAGCAACACAATTCTGCAACACAGTGGCGCAGACAAGGGAACCCGGCGCCCAGTGTCTAGACACAGAACCAGACACAGGAAACACAGACACAGCACATGGGCGCCTGGTTCCCAGGAGCTAGACACAGACTTAGACAGAATTTCCAGCAACACCCAAACTCCCTAGGAGCCTAAAGAGCCAACCAAATTCGAGTTCCTCACCACCAAAAATTCCCAAATTAAATCTCCAACCTTAATTTATCAATATAAGGCTGACCATCACATTTACCACCAAAAATTCATTCAATCATAATACCAAACAATGGGCATGCATCATTCCTATTGTGTACAATTTCAACACCAATCAAACATCTCTTTGCACAATTAAAAATTCAGCATAGCACAACATCACAACATACCAATCATTCATAGAAATTACCCTAGGACCTAACCCTAGGCATTACTCATCACATAAGCTATTAAAGATAAAAAGATGACCCCCTAACCTCTTAGAATTCGAGACCACCAAGCAAAGCTCCAAGGAATTGCAAAACACCAACAAGCCTTCTCTTCCTCCTTGAGTGATTCGCGAAACTCCTCTCCCTTTCCTCTTGCAAGTCGCGACTTCCTCTTCTCACTCTCTCCTTTTACGTTTTTCGTTCTTTCTCACAAGCTGGAGGCGCAAAACCCCCAACCCCAGCACCTAATGTCTCAACTAACGGGCTTGGGCTTCTTCTTGGGCTAATTCGAATTAATCAAGGGCTTAACACTAACACCTCTAATTTTATTATTTCACTTATTTTTTTCTCAAAACACAAATCCTAGATATTTAACTACATAAATTAATTACTGACACAGTTAAATCAATTAAATAATTAAATCACTTAACAAAATAATTAACTCAATTAATTGGGCTGTTACAGAATTTGTGTTAATTAAAAGCAGTAATTTTAGTACGTATAATTAAAAAGAAAAGAATAATAATTTCAATACAACTTATTAAGATGCTAATTTCAAACACACACATAGATAATGAAAAATTCAATTAATTTAGTTTAGTTTTAAATAATAATGTAATTACTAAAATTACACAAATAGAAGAGACTATCTGTATCTATATCTTCTATCTATCTATATATATATATATATATTTATATATATATATATATATATATATATATATATATATATATACCAAGAGGGGATCGGAATCAGAAGATAGAAGAAATTAAAGAGACAGAGGGGAAGTAGGTAGCATGCGGAATGCTAAAACAAGAAATTAAATTGAAGTGCAGAATCAAAATAACATAAATTAGGAGGCAAAGCCTTCCATACAAGACAGTAAACTGTCTATGAGTTACAAGATTGAAGATTGAAGAAGATCTTACAAGATTGCAGAAGAGATTGAAGAAGAAGAAGAGAGCTTACAAGTTGCTCTGACTTCTCACTAAACTAGAGAGAGAATTGTAATTGAAGCGTAAGGTGAAGCGTGTCTTCTAACAAAGCCTAAGCACGCATTTATAATTGAAATTGAAATAGTAACCGGTTACTAACCGGTTGGAACAGTAAAGGACTACTGTTTGGAATCCAATGACTGTTGACTTGGACTGTGCACTTAGGTGACCTGTACTGTGCACTTGAGTCTTGAATTGTTGATCGGTACTATGCACTTGAATAGTGGACTGGTGACCAGTACTGTTTGGCATCCAAGGTCTCGAACCGTGGAGTCTTGAAAGGTGACAAAAGTGGATTCCTCTTGTCTGCCATGATTGATGTCTTGCCAAGTGGCAAGGAATGAAATGATGAAAGCAGATTCCTCTTGTCTGCTTGTGATGATTTGAATTGGTGGGGGACAAAAGCAGAGATGCTCTTTGTCTGCCATGATTGCTGTTGACTTCAACTGTGTGGAATCCAATGCCTGATGATTTGAAATGTGCATCTTGGTGATTTGGAATCCAAGAAATAGTGCTAATTAGTGACAAGGCACTATTTGCTTTACGGAGGATTTGATTGAAGATGCCTTTGATGATGGCATGATTGACAACTTGGTCTTTTGTGATGATGAAGACGCCTTTTGTCTGCCACTTGACTACTGGCATGATTACCTTGATTTTGATGAAATTATTGATGTCTGTTAGGGGAATATACCCCAGAACAGTTGTCGTCCTCAGCTGATGATGGCTAAGAGAGGAATGATTGATGAACCGAGACCAGTTTTTCATACCACTGATGGTACTACAATCGCCATGATCAAGGGCGTTTTTAGAACAGTTTTTCGTGCCTGGGGCACTACAATCACCATGTTCCAGGGTGTAAGAACAGTTTTTCGTGCTTGGGGCACTACAATCACCATGTTCCAGGGTGTAAGAACAGTTTTTCATGCCTGAGGCACTACAGTCGTCTTGTTCAGGGACGCTATTAATTCTTAAAAATAAAGAAATTTTGATGAAAATGTTTTGGAAAACAATTAAATTGAGATTAAGAGAAAGATTAGGGTTCATACCTTTTGAAGAATTTCTCTTGCTGATCTGAGGGGAGAAACCAGAGACATAGTTAAGGCATTTAAAGAGCCTCTGCAACTGGGTTCTGTCAATGATCTGATTGGGAATTTTATCATAGAACTCAATAGCTTTACTGATAGGGATGATTGTTTCCTGGTGAATGCTATGACCAAGAAATTTATTCCTTGCATGGAACAAATTGATTTTTGTTTTGGAGACAGCAAGTCTATTAATAACAGATATGAATATGCTGCTATGCTTGAGATGCTGGTAAAAGGATTGAGAATAATTTAAAACATCATCCATATAGATAATGGTAAATTTTGAAATTTGATTAGAATTCTCATTCATGATTTGAAATTCAGAATGAGCGTTCCAATTATATTGACAAAAAGGGACAGTGAAAGTAGTTTTATACCTGTCCTCTTCTTTTATTTGCCAAAAGTCAGATTTAATTTTAGAGAAGATTTTTGCATCAAGAAATTTCTCAAGGAGATTTCTCTTGTTGGAAATATGGAACCTAATCCAGCAAAGATCATGATTGAAAGGTTTGTAATAACAAGTCTGGGAGTTTCCCTTTTTGATCTCAGCTTGTTTATTGGCATAAATGTCAGAACAAGACCATGGACTCTTACTCTTGCGAATAAGGGTTTTATCCCAAAGGTCTTTTACTTTTTTTTGACAAAGAAGGAGAGGTTCATGATTCATTTGAATCAGTTTGCCTTTGGTGGGGATTTGCCTATCTTGAAAATCCTTTTCATATGGGAATTCAATTCTATGATGGCTTCTTTCCCAGAAAGCATTGGGAATGTTAGAACAAATAGTAGATTGAATCTGTTCTAAAAGACTTTTGAATTGACTATCCTGTTTTTGCAACTGATGGTCAATAATCCTAAAAGAGATTTTTCCTTTTAGAAAATTAATTTGATAAGAATTTGATTTTAAGTTCCTGATAAAAGGTTTTCTCAAAAACTTAAAATTAATTGGTTGTCCCAAATGCTGGGCTATTATACCTCCCTTAGTAATTTGAAGAAAGGGGGTATGGATTTTGAAATTCTTATTTTCAAAAATAACCGAGGACAAATCGTAAATGAAATTAAGCTTAGAGCCATTAGTAGCACTAAGTTGTTTAGAGGTCTTTCCAACATATTTGGTAGGAATAGGATCTTCTAAGATGCAATTTGAATCTGTCCCAGTGTCAAACAGAGTGACAGTTTCAAGGATGAAATCACCCATGACAATTTTGATGTTTATGTAGAACTTTTGAATTCTAACATAATTGTTTAGACCAAGGAAATTACCTCTGATTTCTTCGTCTTTATCAGACTTAGAAACAACGGAGGATGAACTGTCCTCATGATCCTTCCAATGGTTAATGATAGGCTGGTGATTAGCCTGTTTCTTCTTCAGATCTTTAACTCCGATATCTGAATTGTTAATATCAAATTGAAGATCTTGAATAGTAACAGGTTTAACACTAGTTCTCTCTAACCTCTTAAGGGTATTTCTAAGATTGAACCTATTGGTTATGAGAGGACTTTTATGGGGTTTTGCCTTAAAGAGAAGATCATGTTCTCTGGTGAGGATACTAATATGATTAGAGGAGTTAGCTAAATCATCCTCCTGGACATGATTTAGGTTATCAGAAGAATGATCAGAGGATTCTTCTGGAGATTGGGCTAACAAATTGTTAATCTTGTCCTTAATATCAGGATCAAGCTTAAGAGTCTTGAGTTTTCCTATGACCCTACAGTTTCTACTTATGTGACAAGACTTACCACATTTGAAGCATACAATAGGATTACTAAGATGATGATCCTTTTGTAAAGTTCCTCTAGTAAAATTATAAAGAACACAAATAGGAAACTTTTGGATAAGTAAATTGGATTGAGATTCAGAGACAGCTAAATCTTTTGCTAAAACATCTCTATTGATCAGAAAGGTTTTAACGTGATTGCTGTGTTGCCGAAAAGACTCTGAGATATAAGGACAATCAAAGAGACTTTGTAGTTGGATTTTACCAGTTTGACCAAGATACTTACCATGAGACCTGGTGTTAATATTGACATAAACAGAGGTTTCTTGGATATTGGAATTAAGAACACCATGACCTGTTTGAGGTAAAATGTCAATAACGGGAGAACTGGTATGAGGATTAATAAACTTCTTCAGAGTATTTTGGAAATCTGAAAAAGTAATTTTAAGGTTAAAGATAACGTTCCAGTTATAACGACCAGAAAGAATATTAAGTTGGATATTCTTATCTATTTTGACTTGATTCTGTTCAAGACCAGAACTTAGGTCAGAATCAGAAAAGATATTTGTATCTAAAGGTTTTACAGAGAGACCTTTCCTAAGGATACACTTAGTTTTGGTAGGTTGCCCTGGGTAATTAGCTATTGTATCATCCTCTGTTTTTTGAAAAGAGAAAGAGGATGCATTAGTTTTAAACAATTGAATAATAGCTGAGAGCCAATTAATACCAATTTGACCTAAATAATCATTAGTGGATTTTTTAACATTCTTGGAAGCAAAAGCCTCAAGAGATGAGTTGTTTCCAGACCAATGGTTATCATGGTGATTAATGATTAATTGCTGATTGGTTAACTCATTCTTCTGGGTTTGGATAAGGGTTTCAGAAGAACGGTTAGTGGATTCTGAGCTAGTGTCAGAACTATTTTTTGAAGATAGGATTAATAATTTATTAACCTTATCTGTGGTTTCAGGATCTAGATCTAGGGCTTCAAGTTTCCCTTTGATCCTATCATACCTGTTAGTGTGACTGGTTCTGTCACTTTTGAAACAATTGATGATATTGGTTTTGATACTAGGATCTAACCTAAGGGCTTTAAGCTTTCTTACGATCCTACAGGTTTTGCTCTTGTGGCCAGTTTTGCCGCAAGTGAAGCAAGTGATAGGACCTTTGAGGCTATCATGCTGTTTCTTGGTAGATTGGTTACTATCCTGAGTTTTGGTTTGATTCTTACCACAAGTGCAGCAAGTGTTTGGAGTAGCTTGAGGCCTTTCCTGGGTTTTAGGTTTATCGGCCTGTTCCTTGTCATAGTGCTTTGGTTTGCTGGCCATACCTTCTGGGTTACCAGAAGAGGTTTTTCTTAAAACTTTGGTAGACCTAATACTTTTAGGTGAGGGAGTGCCAGGGGCCTTAGTTTTGAGAAGAGCTAGCTCTTTCTTGACTCTGGCTAAGAGTTCCCTCTTGCTATTCTGTTCAGCACGGTAAACACGTTGCCAGCCATAGGCATATTTGGCAGCAAGGTCTTCTACCTTGGTAGAAATAATTGAGGTTTGGGGCTTATAGGATTGCTCCATGAGGTCTCTGACCCTTTTGGTGAGGTCTCTGATGTGTTCGGCAGAGACAGGTCTTTTCTTATTAGGAGCAAAAGGTATTTTGGGGGGTAGCTCGGATTGGACCATTTGGCCATCTTTGAGGTGCCAAATAGTATTGGTCTTTCTCCCGTCATGGTTATTACGGAAGGGATAATCAATGTTTTTTGCTATGGTGTAAGCTTGAAACCAGCGAAAGAAAGGGATATTGAGTTTGACCCTTTTAAGGAATCTATAAAATTTCTCCTGGATAAAGTAACCTTTATCACCTTGGAAATTTTGGAAGAACCACTCTCTGTGAAGAGACCATTCTTCAGAATTAAAATCCTTTTTAAGGGATTTTTTATCTATGATAAACTTAGATAAAGAGGTTTGATTTTCAAAACGGGTTTCTTTTTTGAAGACTTGCTTTGAAAAAGATTGATCCTTATTAAGAGAGGTTTGACCAAGATTGCAAAGATCTTTGTTTTGATCTTTGTTTTGATCGATAATTTTAAAAGATTGATTTGAAGGAGATGGAGTCATAAAACTAGAAGAGGGTGAAAGGATAGGAGACATACCGGGAGATTGTGAGGAAAAAGCTTTAAAGAAATGTATAGATAGTTTTTCCTCACCCATAAGCATCATCGCCTTCACTTGGTTTGATAAGAATATAGGTATTAAAAATGAACTTAATAACTTACCTTCTAAAAAATACCTTAGAGTTACCTATACTTGTTCATACATCAGATTAAGGCCATACTATCTGGGTATTAAACTTGAAATTGCAATTACTTTCTAAAAACATATTCTAGAGTTAATTATAATTGTTACAAGACAAGGCAATAGTTATCCCAGAATATATTTAAACTTGAATTAAAAGTTATTTTCTAAATTATATCAAGAAAATTAATTATGTTTGTAGTATGATCAAACAAAAGGCTTTTCTTAAAATTTCCGCTCTTTGGTTGAGGAACCTCAAGACAAGAATTGACCAAACACTGCCCAGTACCTCGGTTAATTTATGGACTTATATTCGCCCTCTCCAACGGGTCTTACGGATGCCACGTAAATACGAGTGGGTCGTTCTTGAGAACCATCCTCATACACAAAGAGTTTTGACCAAAATATTTTAGGAACCTTTTAACCGGTTGATCATAAACATAAATAATTAATTTGCAGAATATAAACTAGATGAATAAGTAATAATTCAAAAGGAAATATATAAAGAGTACATAAAGCTTTGTAAAGAACACTTTGTAATTAAATTGCAGAATATGATCCAGATGAATAAAAACATAAATAATAATTATTAATTATAAAATAGTAGACAACTTGACTATAGGATTATCCGATCGAGGCGGATAAATACGGCACATTTCAATTGCCCTTGCCAGACGCCTGTATTGACGTACGCTGCGGCATTTAGCTATAGTCAAAGAGTACACTATAGTATAATATACTTTGTATTTTCATAAACTTTCAATATTAATACCCCCTATTTATGGCACTTAATTAATTAAGAACATAAATAAGTAACTGTAAAGCATTGCTTAGATAAGCAACTTAAAATTCAAAGTTAATACCCCATTCCTACTTCCACCATCTGGCTCTGATACCAAGAGGGGATCGGAATCAGAAGATAGAAGAAATTAAAGAGACAGAGGGGAAGTAGGTAGCATGCGGAATGCTAAAACAAGAAATTAAATTGAAGTGCAGAATCAAAATAACATAAATTAGGAGGCAAAGCCTTCCATACAAGACAGTAAACTGTCTATGAGTTACAAGATTGAAGATTGAAGAAGATCTTACAAGATTGCAGAAGAGATTGAAGAAGAAGAAGAGAGCTTACAAGTTGCTCTGACTTCTCACTAAACTAGAGAGAGAATTGTAATTGAAGCGTAAGGTGAAGCGTGTCTTCTAACAAAGCCTAAGCACGCATTTATAATTGAAATTGAAATAGTAACCGGTTACTAACCGGTTGGAACAGTAAAGGACTACTGTTTGGAATCCAATGACTGTTGACTTGGACTGTGCACTTAGGTGACCTGTACTGTGCACTTGAGTCTTGAATTGTTGATCGGTACTATGCACTTGAATAGTGGACTGGTGACCAGTACTGTTTGGCATCCAAGGTCTCGAACCGTGGAGTCTTGAAAGGTGACAAAAGTGGATTCCTCTTGTCTGCCATGATTGATGTCTTGCCAAGTGGCAAGGAATGAAATGATGAAAGCAGATTCCTCTTGTCTGCTTGTGATGATTTGAATTGGTGGGGGACAAAAGCAGAGATGCTCTTTGTCTGCCATGATTGCTGTTGACTTCAACTGTGTGGAATCCAATGCCTGATGATTTGAAATGTGCATCTTGGTGATTTGGAATCCAAGAAATAGTGCTAATTAGTGACAAGGCACTATTTGCTTTACGGAGGATTTGATTGAAGATGCCTTTGATGATGGCATGATTGACAACTTGGTCTTTTGTGATGATGAAGACGCCTTTTGTCTGCCACTTGACTACTGGCATGATTACCTTGATTTTGATGAAATTATTGATGTCTGTTAGGGGAATATACCCCAGAACAGTTGTCGTCCTCAGCTGATGATGGCTAAGAGAGGAATGATTGATGAACCGAGACCAGTTTTTCATACCACTGATGGTACTACAATCGCCATGATCAAGGGCGTTTTTAGAACAGTTTTTCGTGCCTGGGGCACTACAATCACCATGTTCCAGGGTGTAAGAACAGTTTTTCGTGCTTGGGGCACTACAATCACCATGTTCCAGGGTGTAAGAACAGTTTTTCATGCCTGAGGCACTACAGTCGTCTTGTTCAGGGATGCTATTAATTCTTAAAAATAAAGAAATTTTGATGAAAATGTTTTGGAAAACAATTAAATTGAGATTAAGAGAAAGATTAGGGTTCATACCTTTTGAAGAATTTCTCTTGCTGATCTGAGGGGAGAAACCAGAGACATAGTTAAGGCATTTAAAGAGCCTCTGCAACTGGGTTCTGTCAATGATCTGATTGGGAATTTTATCATAGAACTCAATAGCTTTACTGATAGGGATGATTGTTTCCTGGTGAATGCTATGACCAAGAAATTTATTCCTTGCATGGAACAAATTGATTTTTGTTTTGGAGACAGCAAGTCTATTAATAACAGATATGAATATGCTGCTATGCTTGAGATGCTGGTAAAAGGATTGAGAATAATTTAAAACATCATCCATATAGATAATGGTAAATTTTGAAATTTGATTAGAATTCTCATTCATGATTTGAAATTCAGAATGAGCGTTCCAATTATATTGACAAAAAGGGACAGTGAAAGTAGTTTTATACCTGTCCTCTTCTTTTATTTGCCAAAAGTCAGATTTAATTTTAGAGAAGATTTTTGCATCAAGAAATTTCTCAAGGAGATTTCTCTTGTTGGAAATATGGAACCTAATCCAGCAAAGATCATGATTGAAAGGTTTGTAATAACAAGTCTGGGAGTTTCCCTTTTTGATCTCAGCTTGTTTATTGGCATAAATGTCAGAACAAGACCATGGACTCTTACTCTTGCGAATAAGGGTTTTATCCCAAAGGTCTTTTACTTTTTTTTGACAAAGAAGGAGAGGTTCATGATTCATTTGAATCAGTTTGCCTTTGGTGGGGATTTGCCTATCTTGAAAATCCTTTTCATATGGGAATTCAATTCTATGATGGCTTCTTTCCCAGAAAGCATTGGGAATGTTAGAACAAATAGTAGATTGAATCTGTTCTAAAAGACTTTTGAATTGACTATCCTGTTTTTGCAACTGATGGTCAATAATCCTAAAAGAGATTTTTCCTTTTAGAAAATTAATTTGATAAGAATTTGATTTTAAGTTCCTGATAAAAGGTTTTCTCAAAAACTTAAAATTAATTGGTTGTCCCAAATGCTGGGCTATTATACCTCCCTTAGTAATTTGAAGAAAGGGGGTATGGATTTTGAAATTCTTATTTTCAAAAATAACCGAGGACAAATCGTAAATGAAATTAAGCTTAGAGCCATTAGTAGCACTAAGTTGTTTAGAGGTCTTTCCAACATATTTGGTAGGAATAGGATCTTCTAAGATGCAATTTGAATCTGTCCCAGTGTCAAACAGAGTGACAGTTTCAAGGATGAAATCATCCATGACAATTTTGATGTTTATGTAGAACTTTTGAATTCTAACATAATTGTTTAGACCAAGGAAATTACCTCTGATTTCTTCGTCTTTATCAGACTTAGAAACAACGGAGGATGAACTGTCCTCATGATCCTTCCAATGGTTAATGATAGGCTGGTGATTAGCCTGTTTCTTCTTCAGATCTTTAACTCCGATATCTGAATTGTTAATATCAAATTGAAGATCTTGAATAGTAACAGGTTTAACACTAGTTCTCTCTAACCTCTTAAGGGTATTTCTAAGATTGAACCTATTGGTTATGAGAGGACTTTTATGGGGTTTTGCCTTAAAGAGAAGATCATGTTCTCTGGTGAGGATACTAATATGATTAGAGGAGTTAGCTAAATCATCCTCCTGGACATGATTTAGGTTATCAGAAGAATGATCAGAGGATTCTTCTGGAGATTGGGCTAACAAATTGTTAATCTTGTCCTTAATATCAGGATCAAGCTTAAGAGTCTTGAGTTTTCCTATGACCCTACAGTTTCTACTTATGTGACAAGACTTACCACATTTGAAGCATACAATAGGATTACTAAGATGATGATCCTTTTGTAAAGTTCCTCTAGTAAAATTATAAAGAACACAAATAGGAAACTTTTGGATAAGTAAATTGGATTGAGATTCAGAGACAGCTAAATCTTTTGCTAAAACATCTCTATTGATCAGAAAGGTTTTAACGTGATTGCTGTGTTGCCGAAAAGACTCTGAGATATAAGGACAATCAAAGAGACTTTGTAGTTGGATTTTACCAGTTTGACCAAGATACTTACCATGAGACCTGGTGTTAATATTGACATAAACAGAGGTTTCTTGGATATTGGAATTAAGAACACCATGACCTGTTTGAGGTAAAATGTCAATAACGGGAGAACTGGTATGAGGATTAATAAACTTCTTCAGAGTATTTTGGAAATCTGAAAAAGTAATTTTAAGGTTAAAGATAACGTTCCAGTTATAACGACCAGAAAGAATATTAAGTTGGATATTCTTATCTATTTTGACTTGATTCTGTTCAAGACCAGAACTTAGGTCAGAATCAGAAAAGATATTTGTATCTAAAGGTTTTACAGAGAGACCTTTCCTAAGGATACACTTAGTTTTGGTAGGTTGCCCTGGGTAATTAGCTATTGTATCATCCTCTGTTTTTTGAAAAGAGAAAGAGGATGCATTAGTTTTAAACAATTGAATAATAGCTGAGAGCCAATTAATACCAATTTGACCTAAATAATCATTAGTGGATTTTTTAACATTCTTGGAAGCAAAAGCCTCAAGAGATGAGTTGTTTCCAGACCAATGGTTATCATGGTGATTAATGATTAATTGCTGATTGGTTAACTCATTCTTCTGGGTTTGGATAAGGGTTTCAGAAGAACGGTTAGTGGATTCTGAGCTAGTGTCAGAACTATTTTTTGAAGATAGGATTAATAATTTATTAACCTTATCTGTGGTTTCAGGATCTAGATCTAGGGCTTCAAGTTTCCCTTTGATCCTATCATACCTGTTAGTGTGACTGGTTCTGTCACTTTTGAAACAATTGATGATATTGGTTTTGATACTAGGATCTAACCTAAGGGCTTTAAGCTTTCTTACGATCCTACAGGTTTTGCTCTTGTGGCCAGTTTTGCCGCAAGTGAAGCAAGTGATAGGACCTTTGAGGCTATCATGCTGTTTCTTGGTAGATTGGTTACTATCCTGAGTTTTGGTTTGATTCTTACCACAAGTGCAGCAAGTGTTTGGAGTAGCTTGAGGCCTTTCCTGGGTTTTAGGTTTATCGGCCTGTTCCTTGTCATAGTGCTTTGGTTTGCTGGCCATACCTTCTGGGTTACCAGAAGAGGTTTTTCTTAAAACTTTGGTAGACCTAATACTTTTAGGTGAGGGAGTGCCAGGGGCCTTAGTTTTGAGAAGAGCTAGCTCTTTCTTGACTCTGGCTAAGAGTTCCCTCTTGCTATTCTGTTCAGCACGGTAAACACGTTGCCAGCCATAGGCATATTTGGCAGCAAGGTCTTCTACCTTGGTAGAAATAATTGAGGTTTGGGGCTTATAGGATTGCTCCATGAGGTCTCTGACCCTTTTGGTGAGGTCTCTGATGTGTTCGGCAGAGACAGGTCTTTTCTTATCAGGAGCAAAAGGTATTTTGGGGGGTAGCTCGGATTGGACCATTTGGCCATCTTTGAGGTGCCAAATAGTATTGGTCTTTCTCCCGTCATGGTTATTACGGAAGGGATAATCAATGTTTTTTGCTATGGTGTAAGCTTGAAACCAGCGAAAGAAAGGGATATTGAGTTTGACCCTTTTAAGGAATCTATAAAATTTCTCCTGGATAAAGTAACCTTTATCACCCTGGAAATTTTGGAAGAACCACTCTCTGTGAAGAGACCATTCTTCAGAATTAAAATCCTTTTTAAGGGATTTTTTATCTATGATAAACTTAGATAAAGAGGTTTGATTTTCAAAACGGGTTTCTTTTTTGAAGACTTGCTTTGAAAAAGATTGATCCTTATTAAGAGAGGTTTGACCAAGATTGCAAAGATCTTTGTTTTGATCTTTGTTTTGATCGATAATTTTAAAAGATTGATTTGAAGGAGATGGAGTCATAAAACTAGAAGAGGGTGAAAGGATAGGAGACATACCGGGAGATTGTGAGGAAAAAGCTTTAAAGAAATGTATAGATAGTTTTTCCTCACCCATAAGCATCATCGCCTTCACTTGGTTTGATAAGAATATAGGTATTAAAAATGAACTTAATAACTTACCTTCTAAAAAATACCTTAGAGTTACCTATACTTGTTCATACATCAGATTAAGGCCATACTATCTGGGTATTAAACTTGAAATTGCAATTACTTTCTAAAAACATATTCTAGAGTTAATTATAATTGTTACAAGACAAGGCAATAGTTATCCCAGAATATATTTAAACTTGAATTAAAAGTTATTTTCTAAATTATATCAAGAAAATTAATTATGTTTGTAGTATGATCAAACAAAAGGCTTTTCTTAAAATTTCCGCTCTTTGGTTGAGGAACCTCAAGACAAGAATTGACCAAACACTGCCCAGTACCTCGGTTAATTTATGGACTTATATTCGCCCTCTCCAACGGGTCTTACGGATGCCACGTAAATACGAGTGGGTCGTTCTTGAGAACCATCCTCATACACAAAGAGTTTTGACCAAAATATTTTAGGAACCTTTTAACCGGTTGATCATAAACATAAATAATTAATTTGCAGAATATAAACTAGATGAATAAGTAATAATTCAAAAGGAAATATATAAAGAGTACATAAAGCTTTGTAAAGAACACTTTGTAATTAAATTGCAGAATATGATCCAGATGAATAAAAACATAAATAATAATTATTAATTATAAAATAGTAGACAACTTGACTATAGGATTATCCGATCGAGGCGGATAAATACGGCACATTTCAATTGCCCTTGCCAGACGCCTGTATTGACGTACGCTGCGGCATTTAGCTATAGTCAAAGAGTACACTATAGTATAATATACTTTGTATTTTCATAAACTTTCAATATTAATACCCCCTATTTATGGCACTTAATTAATTAAGAACATAAATAAGTAACTGTAAAGCATTGCTTAGATAAGCAACTTAAAATTCAAAGTTAATACCCCATTCCTACTTCCACCATCTGGCTCTGATACCAAGAGGGGATCGGAATCAGAAGATAAAAGAAATTAAAGAGACAGAGGGGAAGTAGGTAGCATGCGGAATGCTAAAACAAGAAATGAAATTGAAGTGCAGAATCAAAATAACATAAATTAGGAGGCAAAGCCTTCCATACAAGACAGTAAACTGTCTATGAGTTACAAGATTGAAGATTGAAGAAGATCTTACAAGATTGCAGAAGAGATTGAAGAAGAAGAAGAGAGCTTACAAGTTGCTCTGACTTCTCACTAAACTAGAGAGAGAATTGTAATTGAAGCGTAAGGTGAAGCGTGTCTTCTAACAAAGCCTAAGCACGCATTTATAATTGAAATTGAAATAGTAACCGGTTACTAACCGGTTGGAACAGTAAAGGACTACTGTTTGGAATCCAATGACTGTTGACTTGGACTGTGCACTTAGGTGACCTGTACTGTGCACTTGAGTCTTGAATTGTTGATCGGTACTATGCACTTGAATAGTGGACTGGTGACCAGTACTGTTTGGCATCCAAGGTCTCGAACCGTGGAGTCTTGAAAGGTGACAAAAGTGGATTCCTCTTGTCTGCCATGATTGATGTCTTGCCAAGTGGCAAGGAATGAAATGATGAAAGCAGATTCCTCTTGTCTGCTTGTGATGATTTGAATTGGTGGGGGACAAAAGCAGAGATGCTCTTTGTCTGCCATGATTGCTGTTGACTTCAACTGTGTGGAATCCAATGCCTGATGATTTGAAATGTGCATCTTGGTGATTTGGAATCCAAGAAATAGTGCTAATTAGTGACAAGGCACTATTTGCTTTACGGAGGATTTGATTGAAGATGCCTTTGATGATGGCATGATTGACAACTTGGTCTTTTGTGATGATGAAGACGCCTTTTGTCTGCCACTTGACTACTGGCATGATTACCTTGATTTTGATGAAATTATTGATGTCTGTTAGGGGAATATACCCCAGAACAGTTGTCGTCCTCAGCTGATGATGGCTAAGAGAGGAATGATTGATGAACCGAGACCAGTTTTTCATACCACTGATGGTACTACAATCGCCATGATCAAGGGCGTTTTTAGAACAGTTTTTCGTGCCTGGGGCACTACAATCACCATGTTCCAGGGTGTAAGAACAGTTTTTCGTGCTTGGGGCACTACAATCACCATGTTCCAGGGTGTAAGAACGGTTTTTCATGCCTGAGGCACTACAGTCGTCTTGTTCAGGGACGCTATTAATTCTTAAAAATAAAGAAATTTTGATGAAAATGTTTTGGAAAACAATTAAATTGAGATTAAGAGAAAGATTAGGGTTCATACCTTTTGAAGAATTTCTCTTGCTGATCTGAGGGGAGAAACCAGAGACATAGTTAAGGCATTTAAAGAGCCTCTGCAACTGGGTTCTGTCAATGATCTGATTGGGAATTTTATCATAGAACTCAATAGCTTTACTGATAGGGATGATTGTTTCCTGGTGAATGCTATGACCAAGAAATTTATTCCTTGCATGGAACAAATTGATTTTTGTTTTGGAGACAGCAAGTCTATTCATAACAGATATGAATATGCTGCTATGCTTGAGATGCTGGTAAAAGGATTGAGAATAATTTAAAACATCATCCATATAGATAATGGTAAATTTTGAAATTTGATTAGAATTCTCATTCATGATTTGAAATTCAGAATGAGCGTTCCAATTATATTGACAAAAAGGGACAGTGAAAGTAGTTTTATACCTGTCCTCTTCTTTTATTTGCCAAAAGTCAGATTTAATTTTAGAGAAGATTTTTGCATCAAGAAATTTCTCAAGGAGATTTCTCTTGTTGGAAATATGGAACCTAATCCAGCAAAGATCATGATTGAAAGGTTTGTAATAACAAGTCTGGGAGTTTCCCTTTTTGATCTCAGCTTGTTTATTGGCATAAATGTCAGAACAAGACCATGGACTCTTACTCTTGCGAATAAGGGTTTTATCCCAAAGGTCTTTTACTTTTTTTTGACAAAGAAGGAGAGGTTCATGATTCATTTGAATCAGTTTGCCTTTGGTGGGGATTTGCCTATCTTGAAAATCCTTTTCATATGGGAATTCAATTCTATGATGGCTTCTTTCCCAGAAAGCATTGGGAATGTTAGAACAAATAGTAGATTGAATCTGTTCTAAAAGACTTTTGAATTGACTATCCTGTTTTTGCAACTGATGGTCAATAATCCTAAAAGAGATTTTTCCTTTTAGAAAATTAATTTGATAAGAATTTGATTTTAAGTTCCTGATAAAAGGTTTTCTCAAAAACTTAAAATTAATTGGTTGTCCCAAATGCTGGGCTATTATACCTCCCTTAGTAATTTGAAGAAAGGGGGTATGGATTTTGAAATTCTTATTTTCAAAAATAACCGAGGACAAATCGTAAATGAAATTAAGCTTAGAGCCATTAGTAGCACTAAGTTGTTTAGAGGTCTTTCCAACATATTTGGTAGGAATAGGATCTTCTAAGATGCAATTTGAATCTGTCCCAGTGTCAAACAGAGTGACAGTTTCAAGGATGAAATCACCCATGACAATTTTGATGTTTATGTAGAACTTTTGAATTCTAACATAATTGTTTAGACCAAGGAAATTACCTCTGATTTCTTCGTCTTTATCAGACTTAGAAACAACGGAGGATGAACTGTCCTCATGATCCTTCCAATGGTTAATGATAGGCTGGTGATTAGCCTGTTTCTTCTTCAGATCTTTAACTCCGATATCTGAATTGTTAATATCAAATTGAAGATCTTGAATAGTAACAGGTTTAACACTAGTTCTCTCTAACCTCTTAAGGGTATTTCTAAGATTGAACCTATTGGTTATGAGAGGACTTTTATGGGGTTTTGCCTTAAAGAGAAGATCATGTTCTCTGGTGAGGATACTAATATGATTAGAGGAGTTAGCTAAATCATCCTCCTGGACATGATTTAGGTTATCAGAAGAATGATCAGAGGATTCTTCTGGAGATTGGGCTAACAAATTGTTAATCTTGTCCTTAATATCAGGATCAAGCTTAAGAGTCTTGAGTTTTCCTATGACCCTACAGTTTCTACTTATGTGACAAGACTTACCACATTTGAAGCATACAATAGGATTACTAAGATGATGATCCTTTTGTAAAGTTCCTCTAGTAAAATTATAAAGAACACAAATAGGAAACTTTTGGATAAGTAAATTGGATTGAGATTCAGAGACAGCTAAATCTTTTGCTAAAACATCTCTATTGATCAGAAAGGTTTTAACGTGATTGCTGTGTTGCCGAAAAGACTCTGAGATATAAGGACAATCAAAGAGACTTTGTAGTTGGATTTTACCAGTTTGACCAAGATACTTACCATGAGACCTGGTGTTAATATTGACATAAACAGAGGTTTCTTGGATATTGGAATTAAGAACACCATGACCTGTTTGAGGTAAAATGTCAATAACGGGAGAACTGGTATGAGGATTAATAAACTTCTTCAGAGTATTTTGGAAATCTGAAAAAGTAATTTTAAGGTTAAAGATAACGTTCTAGTTATAACGACCAGAAAGAATATTAAGTTGGATATTCTTATCTATTTTGACTTGATTCTGTTCAAGACCAGAACTTAGGTCAGAATCAGAAAAGATATTTGTATCTAAAGGTTTTACAGAGAGACCTTTCCTAAGAATACACTTAGTTTTGGTAGGTTGCCCTGGGTAATCAGCTATTGTATCATCCTCTGTTTTTTGAAAAGAGAAAGAGGATGCATTAGTTTTAAACAATTGAATAATAGCTGAGAGCCAATTAATACCAATTTGACCTAAATAATCATTAGTGGATTTTTTAACATTCTTGGAAGCAAAAGCCTCAAGAGATGAGTTGTTTCCAGACCAATGGTTATCATGGTGATTAATGATTAATTGCTGATTGGTTAACTCATTCTTCTGGGTTTGGATAAGGGTTTCAGAAGAACGGTTAGTGGATTCTGAGCTAGTGTCAGAACTATTTTTTGAAGATAGGATTAATAATTTATTAACCTTATCTGTGGTTTCAGGATCTAGATCTAGGGCTTCAAGTTTCCCTTTGATCCTATCATACCTGTTAGTGTGACTGGTTCTGTCACTTTTGAAACAATTGATGATATTGGTTTTGATAGTAGGATCTAACCTAAGGGCTTTAAGCTTTCTTACGATCCTACAGGTTTTGCTCTTGTGGCCAGTTTTGCCGCAAGTGAAGCAAGTGATAGGACCTTTGAGGCTATCATGCTGTTTCTTGGTAGATTGGTTACTATCCTGAGTTTTGGTTTGATTCTTACCACAAGTGCAGCAAGTGTTTGGAGTAGCTTGAGGCCTTTCCTGGGTTTTAGGTTTATCGGCCTGTTCCTTGTCATAGTGCTTTGGTTTGCTGGCCATACCTTCTGGGTTACCAGAAGAGGTTTTTCTTAAAACTTTGGTAGACCTAATACTTTTAGGTGAGGGAGTGCCAGGGGCCTTAGTTTTGAGAAGAGCTAGCTCTTTCTTGACTCTGGCTAAGAGTTCCCTCTTGCTATTCTGTTCAGCACGGTAAACACGTTGCCAGCCATAGGCATATTTGGCAGCAAGGTCTTCTACCTTGGTAGAAATAATTGAGGTTTGGGGCTTATAGGATTGCTCCATGAGGTCTCTGACCCTTTTGGTGAGGTCTCTGATGTGTTCGGCAGAGACAGGTCTTTTCTTATTAGGAGCAAAAGGTATTTTGGGGGGTAGCTCGGATTGGACCATTTGGCCATCTTTGAGGTGCCAAATAGTATTGGTCTTTCTCCCGTCATGGTTATTACGGAAGGGATAATCAATGTTTTTTGCTATGGTGTAAGCTTGAAACCAGCGAAAGAAAGGGATATTGAGTTTGACCCTTTTAAGGAATCTATAAAATTTCTCCTGGATAAAGTAACCTTTATCACCTTGGAAATTTTGGAAGAACCACTCTCTGTGAAGAGACCATTCTTCAGAATTAAAATCCTTTTTAAGGGATTTTTTATCTATGATAAACTTAGATAAAGAGGTTTGATTTTCAAAACGGGTTTCTTTTTTGAAGACTTGCTTTGAAAAAGATTGATCCTTATTAAGAGAGGTTTGACTAAGATTGCAAAGATCTTTGTTTTGATCTTTGTTTTGATCGATAATTTTAAAAGATTGATTTGAAGGAGATGGAGTCATAAAACTAGAAGAGGGTGAAAGGATAGGAGACATACCGGGAGATTGTGAGGAAAAAGCTTTAAAGAAATGTATAGATAGTTTTTCCTCACCCATAAACATCATCGCCTTCACTTGGTTTGATAAGAATATAGGTATTAAAAATGAACTTAATAACTTACCTTCTAAAAAATACCTTAGAGTTACCTATACTTGTTCATACATCAGATTAAGGCCATACTATCTGGGTATTAAACTTGAAATTGCAATTACTTTCTAAAAACATATTCTAGAGTTAATTATAATTGTTACAAGACAAGGCAATAGTTATCCCAGAATATATTTAAACTTGAATTAAAAGTTATTTTCTAAATTATATCAAGAAAATTAATTATGTTTGTAGTATGATCAAACAAAAGGCTTTTCTTAAAATTTCCGCTCTTTGGTTGAGGAACCTCAAGACAAGAATTGACCAAACACTGCCCAGTACCTCGGTTAATTTATGGACTTATATTCTCCCTCTCCAACGGGTCTTACGGATGCCACGTAAATACGAGTGGGTCGTTCTTGAGAACCATCCTCATACACAAAGAGTTTTGACCAAAATATTTTAGGAACCTTTTAACCGGTTGATCATAAACATAAATAATTAATTTGCAGAATATAAACTAGATGAATAAGTAATAATTCAAAAGGAAATATATAAAGAGTACATAAAGCTTTGTAAAGAACACTTTGTAATTAAATTGCAGAATATGATCCAGATGAATAAAAACATAAATAATAATTATTAATTATAAAATAGTAGACAACTTGACTATAGGATTATCCGATCGAGGCGGATAAATACGGCACATTTCAATTGCCCTTGCCAGACGCCTGTATTGACGTACGCTGCGGCATTTAGCTATAGTCAAAGAGTACACTATAGTATAATATACTTTGTATTTTCATAAACTTTCAATATTAATACCCCCTATTTATGGCACTTAATTAATTAAGAACATAAATAAGTAACTGTAAAGCATTGCTTAGATAAGCAACTTAAAATTCAAAGTTAATACCCCATTCCTACTTCCACCATCTGGCTCTGATACCAAGAGGGGATCGGAATCAGAAGATAGAAGAAATTAAAGAGACAGAGGGGAAGTAGGTAGCATGCGGAATGCTAAAACAAGAAATTAAATTGAAGTGCAGAATCAAAATAACATAAATTAGGAGGCAAAGCCTTCCATACAAGACAGTAAACTGTCTATGAGTTACAAGATTGAAGATTGAAGAAGATCTTACAAGATTGCAGAAGAGATTGAAGAAGAAGAAGAGAGCTTACAAGTTGCTCTGACTTCTCACTAAACTAGAGAGAGAATTGTAATTGAAGCGTAAGGTGAAGCGTGTCTTCTAACAAAGCCTAAGCACGCATTTATAATTGAAATTGAAATAGTAACCGGTTACTAACCGGTTGGAACAGTAAAGGACTACTGTTTGGAATCCAATGACTGTTGACTTGGACTGTGCACTTAGGTGACCTGTACTGTGCACTTGAGTCTTGAATTGTTGATCGGTACTATGCACTTGAATAGTGGACTGGTGACCAGTACTGTTTGGCATCCAAGGTCTCGAACCGTGGAGTCTTGAAAGGTGACAAAAGTGGATTCCTCTTGTCTGCCATGATTGATGTCTTGCCAAGTGGCAAGGAATGAAATGATGAAAGCAGATTCCTCTTGTCTGCTTGTGATGATTTGAATTGGTGGGGGACAAAAGCAGAGATGCTCTTTGTCTGCCATGATTGCTGTTGACTTCAACTGTGTGGAATCCAATGCCTGATGATTTGAAATGTGCATCTTGGTGATTTGGAATCCAAGAAATAGTGCTAATTAGTGACAAGGCACTATTTGCTTTACGGAGGATTTGATTGAAGATGCCTTTGATGATGGCATGATTGACAACTTGGTCTTTTGTGATGATGAAGACGCCTTTTGTCTGCCACTTGACTACTGGCATGATTACCTTGATTTTGATGAAATTATTGATGTCTGTTAGGGGAATATACCCCAGAACAGTTGTCGTCCTCAGCTGATGATGGCTAAGAGAGGAATGATTGATGAACCGAGACCAGTTTTTCATACCACTGATGGTACTACAATCGCCATGATCAAGGGCGTTTTTAGAACAGTTTTTCGTGCCTGGGGCACTACAATCACCATGTTCCAGGGTGTAAGAACAGTTTTTCGTGCTTGGGGCACTACAATCACCATGTTCCAGGGTGTAAGAACAGTTTTTCATGCCTGAGGCACTACAGTCGTCTTGTTCAGGGACGCTATTAATTCTTAAAAATAAAGAAATTTTGATGAAAATGTTTTGGAAAACAATTAAATTGAGATTAAGAGAAAGATTAGGGTTCATACCTTTTGAAGAATTTCTCTTGCTGATCTGAGGGGAGAAACCAGAGACATAGTTAAGGCATTTAAAGAGCCTCTGCAACTGGGTTCTGTCAATGATCTGATTGGGAATTTTATCATAGAACTCAATAGCTTTACTGATAGGGATGATTGTTTCCTGGTGAATGCTATGACCAAGAAATTTATTCCTTGCATGGAACAAATTGATTTTTGTTTTGGAGACAGCAAGTCTATTCATAACAGATATGAATATGCTGCTATGCTTGAGATGCTGGTAAAAGGATTGAGAATAATTTAAAACATCATCCATATAGATAATGGTAAATTTTGAAATTTGATTAGAATTCTCATTCATGATTTGAAATTCAGAATGAGCGTTCCAATTATATTGACAAAAAGGGACAGTGAAAGTAGTTTTATACCTGTCCTCTTCTTTTATTTGCCAAAAGTCAGATTTAATTTTAGAGAAGATTTTTGCATCAAGAAATTTCTCAAGGAGATTTCTCTTGTTGGAAATATGGAACCTAATCCAGCAAAGATCATGATTGAAAGGTTTGTAATAACAAGTCTGGGAGTTTCCCTTTTTGATCTCAGCTTGTTTATTGGCATAAATGTCAGAACAAGACCATGGACTCTTACTCTTGCGAATAAGGGTTTTATCCCAAAGGTCTTTTACTTTTTTTTGACAAAGAAGGAGAGGTTCATGATTCATTTGAATCAGTTTGCCTTTGGTGGGGATTTGCCTATCTTGAAAATCCTTTTCATATGGGAATTCAATTCTATGATGGCTTCTTTCCCAGAAAGCATTGG
The DNA here is from genome assembly GCA_039519185.1 of Astragalus membranaceus. NCBI lineage: Eukaryota > Viridiplantae > Streptophyta > Magnoliopsida > Fabales > Fabaceae > Astragalus > Astragalus membranaceus. The sequence goes on from CM076847.1 coordinate 24,698,949, forward strand.
GAATGTTAGAACAAATAGTAGATTGAATCTGTTCTAAAAGACTTTTGAATTGACTATCCTGTTTTTGCAACTGATGGTCAATAATCCTAAAAGAGATTTTTCCTTTTAGAAAATTAATTTGATAAGAATTTGATTTTAAGTTCCTGATAAAAGGTTTTCTCAAAAACATAAAATTAATTGGTTGTCCCAAATGCTGGGCTATTATACCTCCCTTAGTAATTTGAAGAAAGGGGGTATGGATTTTGAAATTCTTATTTTCAAAAATAACCGAGGACAAATCGTAAATGAAATTAAGCTTAGAGCCATTAGTAGCACTAAGTTGTTTAGAGGTCTTTCCAACATATTTGGTAGGAATAGGATCTTCTAAGATGCAATTTGAATCTGTCCCAGTGTCAAACAGAGTGACAGTTTCAAGGATGAAATCACCCATGACAATTTTGATGTTTATGTAGAACTTTTGAATTCTAACATAATTGTTTAGACCAAGGAAATTACCTCTGATTTCTTCGTCTTTATCAGACTTAGAAACAACGGAGGATGAACTGTCCTCATGATCCTTCCAATGGTTAATGATAGGCTGGTGATTAGCCTGTTTCTTCTTCAGATCTTTAACTCCGATATCTGAATTGTTAATATCAAATTGAAGATCTTGAATAGTAACAGGTTTAACACTAGTTCTCTCTAACCTCTTAAGGGTATTTCTAAGATTGAACCTATTGGTTATGAGAGGACTTTTATGGGGTTTTGCCTTAAAGAGAAGATCATGTTCTCTGGTGAGGATACTAATATGATTAGAGGAGTTAGCTAAATCATCCTCCTGGACATGATTTAGGTTATCAGAAGAATGATCAGAGGATTCCTCTGGAGATTGGGCTAACAAATTGTTAATCTTGTCCTTAATATCAGGATCAAGCTTAAGAGTCTTGAGTTTTCCTATGACCCTACAGTTTCTACTTATGTGACAAGACTTACCACATTTGAAGCATACAATAGGATTACTAAGATGATGATCCTTTTGTAAAGTTCCTCTAGTAAAATTATAAAGAACACAAATAGGAAACTTTTGGATAAGTAAATTGGATTGAGATTCAGAGACAGCTAAATCTTTTGCTAAAACATCTCTATTGATCAGAAAGGTTTTAACGTGATTGCTGTGTTGCCGAAAAGACTCTGAGATATAAGGACAATCAAAGAGACTTTGTAGTTGGATTTTACCAGTTTGACCAAGATACTTACCATGAGACCTGGTGTTAATATTGACATAAACAGAGGTTTCTTGGATATTGGAATTAAGAACACCATGACCTGTTTGAGGTAAAATGTCAATAACGGGAGAACTGGTATGAGGATTAATAAACTTCTTCAGAGTATTTTGGAAATCTGAAAAAGTAATTTTAAGGTTAAAGATAACGTTCCAGTTATAACGACCAGAAAGAATATTAAGTTGGATATTCTTATCTATTTTGACTTGATTCTGTTCAAGACCAGAACTTAGGTCAGAATCAGAAAAGATATTTGTATCTAAAGGTTTTACAGAGAGACCTTTCCTAAGGATACACTTAGTTTTGGTAGGTTGCCCTGGGTAATTAGCTATTGTATCATCCTCTGTTTTTTGAAAAGAGAAAGAGGATGCATTAGTTTTAAACAATTGAATAATAGCTGAGAGCCAATTAATACCAATTTGACCTAAATAATCATTAGTGGATTTTTTAACATTCTTGGAAGCAAAAGCCTCAAGAGATGAGTTGTTTCCAGACCAATGGTTATCATGGTGATTAATGATTAATTGCTGATTGGTTAACTCATTCTTCTGGGTTTGGATAAGGGTTTCAGAAGAACGGTTAGTGGATTCTGAGCTAGTGTCAGAACTATTTTTTGAAGATAGGATTAATAATTTATTAACCTTATCTGTGGTTTCAGGATCTAGATCTAGGGCTTCAAGTTTCCCTTTGATCCTATCATACCTGTTAGTGTGACTGGTTCTGTCACTTTTGAAACAATTGATGATATTGGTTTTGATACTAGGATCTAACCTAAGGGCTTTAAGCTTTCTTACGATCCTACAGGTTTTGCTCTTGTGGCCAGTTTTGCCGCAAGTGAAGCAAGTGATAGGACCTTTGAGGCTATCATGCTGTTTCTTGGTAGATTGGTTACTATCCTGAGTTTTGGTTTGATTCTTACCACAAGTGCAGCAAGTGTTTGGAGTAGCTTGAGGCCTTTCCTGGGTTTTAGGTTTATCGGCCTGTTCCTGGTCATAGTGCTTTGGTTTGCTGGCCATACCTTCTGGGTTACCAGAAGAGGTTTTTCTTAAAACTTTGGTAGACCTAATACTTTTAGGTGAGGGAGTGCCAGGGGCCTTAGTTTTGAGAAGAGCTAGCTCTTTCTTGACTCTGGCTAAGAGTTCCCTCTTGCTATTCTGTTCAGCACGGTAAACACGTTGCCAGCCATAGGCATATTTGGCAGCAAGGTCTTCTACCTTGGTAGAAATAATTGAGGTTTGGGGCTTATAGGATTGCTCCATGAGGTCTCTGACCCTTTTGGTGAGGTCTCTGATGTGTTCGGCAGAGACAGGTCTTTTCTTATTAGGAGCAAAAGGTATTTTGGGGGGTAGCTCGGATTGGACCATTTGGCCATCTTTGAGGTGCCAAATAGTATTGGTCTTTCTCCCGTCATGGTTATTACGGAAGGGATAATCAATGTTTTTTGCTATGGTGTAAGCTTGAAACCAGCGAAAGAAAGGGATATTGAGTTTGACCCTTTTAAGGAATCTATAAAATTTCTCCTGGATAAAGTAACCTTTATCACCTTGGAAATTTTGGAAGAACCACTCTCTGTGAAGAGACCATTCTTCAGAATTAAAATCCTTTTTAAGGGATTTTTTATCTATGATAAACTTAGATAAAGAGGTTTGATTTTCAAAACGGGTTTCTTTTTTGAAGACTTGCTTTGACAAAGATTGATCCTTATTAAGAGAGGTTTGACCAAGATTGCAAAGATCTTTGTTTTGATCTTTGTTTTGATCGATAATTTTAAAAGATTGATTTGAAGGAGATGGAGTCATAAAACTAGAAGAGGGTGAAAGGATAGGAGACATACCGGGAGATTGTGAGGAAAAAGCTTTAAAGAAATGTATAGATAGTTTTTCCTCACCCATAAGCATCATCGCCTTCACTTGGTTTGATAAGAATATAGGTATTAAAAATGAACTTAATAACTTACCTTCTAAAAAATACCTTAGAGTTACCTATACTTGTTCATACATCAGATTAAGGCCATACTATCTGGGTATTAAACTTGAAATTGCAATTACTTTCTAAAAACATATTCTAGAGTTAATTATAATTGTTACAAGACAAGGCAATAGTTATCCCAGAATATATTTAAACTTGAATTAAAAGTTATTTTCTAAATTATATCAAGAAAATTAATTATGTTTGTAGTATGATCAAACAAAAGGCTTTTCTTAAAATTTCCGCTCTTTGGTTGAGGAACCTCAAGACAAGAATTGACCAAACACTGCCCAGTACCTCGGTTAATTTATGGACTTATATTCGCCCTCTCCAACGGGTCTTACGGATGCCACGTAAATACGAGTGGGTCGTTCTTGAGAACCATCCTCATACACAAAGAGTTTTGACCAAAATATTTTAGGAACCTTTTAACCGGTTGATCATAAACATAAATAATTAATTTGCAGAATATAAACTAGATGAATAAGTAATAATTCAAAAGGAAATATATAAAGAGTACATAAAGCTTTGTAAAGAACACTTTGTAATTAAATTGCAGAATATGATCCAGATGAATAAAAACATAAATAATAATTATTAATTATAAAATAGTAGACAACTTGACTATAGGATTATCCGATCGAGGCGGATAAATACGGCACATTTCAATTGCCCTTGCCAGACGCCTGTATTGACGTACGCTGCGGCATTTAGCTATAGTCAAAGAGTACACTATAGTATAATATACTTTGTATTTTCATAAACTTTCAATATTAATACCCCCTATTTATGGCACTTAATTAATTAAGAACATAAATAAGTAACTGTAAAGCATTGCTTAGATAAGCAACTTAAAATTCAAAGTTAATACCCCATTCCTACTTCCACCATCTGGCTCTGATACCAAGAGGGGATCGTCAACCGATCACACAGCAACAGTACGTCGTTGCCGGCAATACGATATCAGAGCGCCCACTTACTCCTTTCGGTGGTCCGGAGAATGTGTTTATACCGGCGGGTTACCATTACTCAAACGGGGTAGACGGTACATCCCGCCGAGTAGGTACCTGTCCGATTGCAGCCACATGGTACCTATCAGCTAGCCAACCAAAGGATACGATCACGAGAGCCCTTGGCCGGGCAAGGCGGAGAGCCTCCCTTCCTGCTTTACAGGAGTGAGAGTTCCTTGCCACTTTATAGGCTCTGATACCAAGACGCCTGTTTTAGATTCTGCACTTCAATTTAATTTCTTGTTTTAGCATTCCGCATGCTACCTACTTCCCCTCTGTCTCTTTAATTTCTTCTATCTTCTGATTCCGATCCCCTCTTGGTATCAGAGCCAGATGGTGGAAGTAGGAATGTAGATATTAATTTTGAACTGTTGGTTACTACTCTGGTTATGCCTTTAATTTAACCATACACTTGTTCATACTCATTTTTGCCATAAATGGATATTAATTCTAAATTAAATTAATTTAAAGGTTATACTACTAGTGTACTCTTTGACTATAGCTAAATGCCGCAAGCGTACGTCAATACAGGCGTCTGGCAAGGGCAATTGAAATGTGCTGTATTTATCCGCCTCGATCGGATAATCCTATAGTCAACCAGTCCACTATTTTATAACTATTTAAAAATGAACGTAATAATATTTGAATAATTTAATTATTCATCTATGTTTATATTTTGCAGTAAATACTTGTGTTCTCAGTACTATTATTGTAATATACTGCTGTGAATTATACTAAGATACATTTTTAAGTTCTTTGTTATACCTTTGCACTTAAAATGCTTATGATCAAAATACTTCTAAAGCTTTTTAAAAGAAAAATTTTATATACTCCAAGGACCGTAGAATATTAGTAAGGATATCTGGGTACCTCATTAGCGACGTAAATGGTAGCGAAGTACGTAAGACCCTGCAGGTTGACTGGGCAGTCATATACCATAATTTGAGGTTTATTATCCTAAAGTATTCTAATCCTAAACGGAGAAAAATATTTCGAAAAAACTTTATTTTTGATCATATACATGTTTGAAGCAGGGAATAACTTAGGCTTTGAATGTTTAAATCTGGTTTAATATACTTCAGTATTTACTTTAATTTTCTATGAACTACGGTAACACTACTCCAAAATATGAAATAGAAAATAATTTTATTATTCAAGCTTTGATATCCGGCAACATGGCTTTACGAACTGAGTTTTGGACAAAACATGGTTAACCTAAACGGCATTTCCCAGATGGTAAGTAACTAGTTCAGTTTTAATACTTATATTTCTGCAAGTAACCAGATGAAGGCAATGATGCTTACGGGTGAGGAAAATATTGTTTTAATGTTTAAAGCCTTTTCCTCACGTTTCTCCTGTAGCTCTAGTAGACCCTCATCCTCATCTCAATCTCCTTCGTTTAGCGAAGACCAATCAAGACAATCTCTTTCAAACAAAATTTTCAAAGAAGAAATTCATTTTGAAAATATCAATCAAGATCTTGATGATTGGGATATTCCAAAGATATCCCACAAAGATATCTACAAACCAAAAACATCCTTTTTCTCTAAATCTGATTACATCATCAGAACGGTTGAACAAAAAATCATACTTCGAAAAGATGATGAAGAACTTCATCTTCTCTCTGAGAAAAGTGTGAAAACCCATCAACATGACAATTTTAACTACTTGCACATAGGAAGTGTCCAGGTAGGTATGAAACCCTTGACTAGAGAATCCCTTAACGTAGCAGTATTGCTATGTTTAAGAGATGCTCGTCACAACCAATTTCATGATTCCTTGTTAGGAACTGTCGAAACTAGCCTTGTACATGGGCCTATCTTTTTCAATTGCTTCCCTGACCTAACCGTTAGTCTGGATGACAAGAACATCCTTGACGTTCTATTTCTTAATGTCAAATGCCATGGCTATGACATGAAGGAAGGATCTGTCCCAATCACTCTGATATACAGAGTTCAATACAAAGTAATGAACTCTATCAGATCCAACTTCCTCAAAACAAAATGTCACAAATTAGGGGAAACCACTTTGTTTCTCACTGACAATAGTAAGGCCAATATTATTGTGCCCAAAACTATCCAATGGAGTGACATCACCTTACCAGAAACTTGGACCCTAGAAAAGGCTGCTCCTGCGGCACCTAGGTTAACACCGGAGTTTCAAGATGTCATACAATATCAATCTGGAAAAGTTGACCTTGTCTTCAATAGGAGTAACTCCTTTTCCATCCCTAGATCCCTACATTCTGAAGAAAGCTTCAGAACGGCTATGTCTAGGGGAACCTTGTCTAGAAGGTCCTTTTCAACAGAACCCTCCAAACCTCATATTGGAACATCCCATGATGGTTCCACTATCCATTTACAGGGATTCAAAACAACAACCCCTGTAACAACTTCTTATCAAAAGGATGAGGAGGAACCTAGATCTATCCAATCTCCAACCTACTCTTCCCTTAATGAACCTTATGATATCTGAGTTCATTATTGATAAGAAAACCCTTAAGAAAGACTTACACTCTGAGGAATGGTCTCCTCAAAGAGAGTGGTTCTTTCTGCATTATCAGGGTCCCAAAGCTAAGGAAATCCAGGAGAAATTCTATAAATTTCTCAGAAAAATTAAACGTAATGTTCCTTTCTTTTACTGGTTCCGCAAGTATACCATTAGGAAAGGAATTGATTACCCTTTCAAATCCAATTTAGCAGGTAAACAGGAAGTCCCTGTTAACGCCACTAGAGGTCCCACAGATACTTTAGAACAAAATAAATATCTCCAGGCCTTAGATAGCCCTGCCCAGAAATATGGTTCCACCATCAACCATGATATTCAAGATAATAGTAGGAAGGAACTCCTAGCCATAGTCAAAAGGGAACTTGACCTACTCAAGGCTATAAAACTCAAGCCTAACAAGAATAAATCCATCAATACGGTTAAACACGACCCCTCTGACATTGACAGGGTCATCTGCTTTAAATGCAGTATGCCTGGCCACATCAGCAGGCATTGTCCTAACCAACCCCAACCTGGTTATATGCCTAAACACCGTAAGGGAAAGAAGGCAAACCAAGGGGCTAACCATGAACCTGATATCCAGGACAAACCTCAGGCTACTCCTAGCACCTGTACTTGTGGTATGTGCACTTGTGGCAAGAACAAACCCGAAATCCAGGTTACCAACCAATCGCCTGAAAAGAAAAGGGTTAAACCTAGGAAAACTACCACTTGCTTTATCTGTGACAAAATTGGTCACAAAAGCAGGACTTGTCGGGTCATTAGGAAACTAAAAGCCCTTAAGATAGATCCTAATACCAAAGCCAATATCATTACCCACTGTAAGGATAACAAGCCCAGTAGGTATGATAATATCCAAAATTATCTTGAAACCTTGAATCTTGATCCCAGAACCAGCAGCAAAACTTATAAATGGTTATGCCAATCATTTAGAAAACCCTGCACTGATTCTTATCTTTTTAGTCTTTCAACTACAATTAATAGTTTCAATATTAGTATGTTGTCCCTTATTAAGAATTTTGAAAGAAGAATTATCTGGGAATCTCCAGTTATACCTCTCTCCTTCCATTCTTCTATAAAGGGCATAAGTATCCACTACTTGGGGCAACTCATTATGTTTAAATCTTTGCCCATTATCTTTAAATCTTTGAATTTAAACCACAACATTACCTCTAATTTTGATATTAATTCTGGCCTAAAACAGAACTATATCAAAATAGGGACCAATAGGGGTACCAATAGGATTACTAATGGACCAGTCTCCAGTATTGGTTCTTGTACTAATTCTTATGTTTATCCCTATAATCTTGCTAAAACCTTCTCTAACAAAAGGAAGGATTTCACCATCATTGGTTTCATTCCTGATAAGCAAATTAATTTATCTTTTAATCCTGTTAAAACCTTTTTTAATAGAAGTGTTTTAACTATCAATTTTCTTGAACCAAGACATCAATTTAGAGTGTCTTTTAAATATAAACTAGTTACATATTATGTTTATATCAAAAGGCACAATATCCAAAGTATTTTTGATATTTTAAGCTTATTTAATTTTGATATATTAAAAATTCAAGTAAAGCTTTCCCAGACTAACCCTCTTATGGTTAATTACAGGGCTACGATCGCTATGGCTTCCAGGGCCTCCTCCTCCAGAGGAAGAGGTAGAGGTAAAGGTAAAATCAATCCAGATGCCTTACCAATCACTACAGGAAACCCCATTTTACCAGTTACTACAGGATCCCCCTTACCAATCACCACAGGGTCCTCCATCAAAAAACAAACAGGGTCTTCTTCCCAGAATACCCAACCAATCTTACCCCAAAATCAACCTAAACAAACTAAGCAGGATTATGCTTTTCCTGTTCAAACTCTCCTTGCTCTTCAGGAACACGGAGCAATCAATCTTCCCAGAAGAACTTGGGCCAGCATTGCCGAGGATGGCAGTGACCAAGATATGCCCTCTCTGGACCTGGCTATCCAAGCCCAGAAAAATCTGGTTACCAGGAACAACCCAGGTTCATCCCAAATCGCCACAATCAAAACCCAAACAACCCAGGTTCAATACATACCTAAAGAGAATTATTTCTTTTTGACTCATCTAGAACCTGAGTTCATGGATAAGACCCCTAACAAGATCCCATCTAAGATCTTCCCATCTCAATCCCACTTTATCCCCCTGAGTTCAAACAAAACCCAGACATTCTATGAGTTTATTCTCATAGACACAGAATCCGTGTCTATCAAACATTACAGGGACCCAAAAGACCAAACCTTCATCACCCACTCAACCTTCCAAATTTTAAAGGTTCTAACTCCTACAGACTTTGGCCAAAACCCAAATAGACCCAAGAAATTTTCCCAGAATTTTGATCCTATAGGATACAACTATTGGGACTATGTTAAAGCCTGGGATTATGCTATCCTTGGTTTACAAAACCAAACCTTCAAGCATTCTTGGTTAATCTACTTTAAAAGAGCAACCAAGTACTCCTTCCCCAATTGGTTCCTCCAATGGTGGAATTTCTTTGGGCCAATCCCTGAAATTCTTCCCATTGAAGTCCATGAAGGATTCCAAACCTTTTCGAAAAGATTCAATAAAGATCTTAACCATTACCCAATCTTTTTAAACTTTTTTACCACATTCTCGTTGTCATGGATCTTTTCCTGGCAATACAAGATTGGTGATTATCACCTGAAAAATGTTTCATCTTTTTATAAACAATCTTTTGTCAAATGGTGGCCTAAGTTCGATGCTTCAATGGCATCTTCTCTTAGCGTAACAGAATGGTTCAAAAACAATCCTAGATCTTTGCAGGTTGCTGATCCAGAGACTTGTAGGTTCCTCAATCAGAAGGCTAGGATCTCTGCAGCCCTTGCTGCTTCCACTTCTAAAGAAGATGTTTTGGAAAATTTGCAGAACATTATGAATCTTCTCCAAGATCAAACCATTAACAAGGTTACCTCTTCTTCTTCTGCAAGTAAAACCAGAGGAAAAGAACAAGTTCAAACTGCATCTTCTTCATCCTCTGATTCATTTTACCAGAACGAAGAAGGTTGTTGCGATGATTACTCTCCTGATGATCTTCACTAGAGATCTTCAGAAAACCTTAAAAATCAATCTTTTCAAAACTTCTGTCCTTGAATATGACAACTGTACCACCTTTGGTGGGAAAAACTGTTCAACCACCCTTGAACATGGTGATTGTAGTGCCAGCAATGGCATGAAAAACTGTTCAACCACCCTTGGACACGGTGACTGTAGTGTCAGTAATGACATGAAAAACTGTCCAGTTTTTACTATTGTTTTACCTAACCAATTATTGTTTCCTATAGTCAAAAACAGCAATCATGACAGGCAAAGAGCATCTCTGCTTTTGTCCCCCACTAATGCAAATCATCACAAGCAGTCAAAAGGAATCTGCTTTTACCCCTGCTTTCCTTGCCACTTGGCAAAAGGCATCAATCATGACAGATACGTGGTTCCCACCTCCTGCCACCTTCCAAGACTCCACAGGTTCAAGCCTTGGATACCAAACAGTACCGGTTCCCTGTCCACTATTCAAGTGCATAGTACCGGTCAACATTTCAAGACTCGTTTGCACAGTGCAGGTCACCTAAGTGCACAGTCCCACTCAACAGTCTTTGGATTCCAAACAGTAGTCCTTTACTATTTCTACCGGTTAGTAACCGGTTACTATTCAATCTTTCAATTATAAATACGTGCTTAGGCTTATGTTAGAAGACACCCTTCACCTTACGCTTCAATTACAATTCTCTCTCTAGTTTAGTGAGAAGTCAGAGCAACTTGTAAGCTCTCTTCTTCTTCTTCAATCTCTTCTGCAATCTTGTAAGATCTTCTTCAATCTTCAATCTTGTAACTCATAGACAGTTTACTGTCTTGTATGGAAGGCTTTGCCTCCTAATTTATGTTATTTTGATTCTGCACTTCAATTTAATTTCTTGTTTTAGCATTCCGCATGCTACCTACTTCCCCTCTGTCTCTTTAATTTCTTCTATCTTCTGATTCCGATCCCCTCTTGGTATCAGAGCCAGATGGTGGAAGTAGGAATGTAGATATTAATTTTGAACTGTTGGTTACTACTCTGGTTATGCCTTTTATATACTCCAAGGACCGTAGAATATTAGTAAGGATATCTGGGTACCTCATTAGCGACGTAAATGGTAGCGAAGTACGTAAGACCCTGCAGGTTGACTGGGCAGTCATATACCATAATTTGAGGTTTATTATCCTAAAGTATTCTAATCCTAAACGGAGAAAAATATTTCGAAAAAACTTTATTTTTGATCATATACATGTTTGAAGCAGGGAATAACTTAGGCTTTGAATGTTTAAATCTGGTTTAATATACTTCAGTATTTACTTTAATTTTCTATGAACTACGGTAACACTACTCCAAAATATGAAATAGAAAATAATTTTATTATTCAAGCTTTGATATCCGGCAACATGGCTTTACGAACTGAGTTTTGGACAAAACATGGTTAACCTAAACGGCATTTCCCAGATGGTAAGTAACTAGTTCAGTTTTAATACTTATATTTCTGCAAGTAACCAGATGAAGGCAATGATACTTACGGGTGAGGAATACCTTACATCTTTCCTAAACAAAAGCTTTTTCCTCACCACTATGTCTTCTACACCCTCTTCTCCTCCTACCTCTGTAATATCATCCACTGGTAGTAACATTTGCCAGAATCAATCTGTTCATAACCACAATCGAGACCTTGAAAAGAATCTTACCAATCAGGAAGTAAATTCCCCCAATTTTACCATAGACAAAAATTCCCTTAAAAAGGACTTTTACTCTGAGGAATGGTCTCCTCATAGAGAATGGTTCCTCCAAAATTTTGAAGGTAATAAAGGGTACCTTGTCCAAATGAAATATTATAGGTTCCTCAAAAGAGTCAAATACAATATCCCCTTCTTCCACTGGTTTCGTGCCTACGCCATAGTCAAAGATATGGATTATCCCTTTCGTAATGACCATGACGAGCCCAAAACCAATACTATTTGGCACCTCAAAGATGGCCAAATGGTCCAATCTGAATTACCTCCCAAAATACCCTTTGCTCTTAACAGTAAAGACCAAGCCACCCCTGTCATGGCCACCCCTTTTAAAACCAAAATTGATGGGGAACCAGTCACAGCCAAAGACATCAAAGATCTTATGGAACAATCCAATTACACAAACAAATACCTCCAAGCCTTAGGAGACTCCAGTAGAACTAAAGGTAAGGAAGTTAATGACAAACCAGAGTCATCTTCTTCCTCTAAAAAGATTGAAAAACCTCTCTTCAAACCTTACAGAGTCTCAAAAAATTTTAAAGGATCCCAAAGCAATAGCTCCAAAAGCCAAGTCAAAATAGAAGTTGACAATGCCAACGACGAGTTTCTGGCTAAAGTCAAAGAACAAATAGCTCTTCTCAAGACTACTATCCCTGAAACACCTTCGCCTGGCACCCCTCCTCCTAAAAGTGTCAGGACCATCAACATGATTGATGAAACCTCTTCTGATCACTCCGAAAGTATCAAAGATGGTATCAGTCCTGTTATCTACAACCCAAACAACCAGTGGCGTAATGAAACCAAACTTTACTATCCCAGAGCCACAGCCCCTGATCTCCTCCTAGAGGAAAAGGAAACCAATATCAAGAGCTTTAGTGCTAACAACGTCTATGAGTGGAACATAGACGGAGAAAATGAATATGGCATAACCAAAATTTTACAAAATATGACCATGGTAGCTACTGCCTATGAAACTGCCAACAATTGCCCTGAAGCTTTGATCGTAGAAATCCTCATCTCAGGTTTCTGTGGTCAGCTCAAAGGTTGGTGGGATAACTACCTCACCGAAGACTGCAAACAGTCTATCACCACAGCAGTCAAAAGAGAACCCAATGGCGAACCCATCCTTGACGGTGATACCCATATCCCTGATTCCGTCAACACCCTTATCTTCACCATTGCCCAACATTTCATCGGAGATCCCTCTCTCATAAAAGATAGATGTCAAACCTTAGGTGCAAAACCTTGGGTGATTTCAGATGGTACAAAGACACGTTCCTAACTAGGGTTTACACTAGGGAGGACAGTCAACAAGCCTTCTGGAAAGAGAAGTTTCTTGCTGGTCTTCCAAAATCATTGGGAGATAAAGTCAGGGATAAACTCCGTAGCCATAACCCCGATGGTAACATCCCCTGTCAGCAACTAAGCTATGGACAGCTTATTGCTATTATCCAAAGAGTAGCCTTAAAAATTTGTCAGGATGACAAAATCCAACGCCAGCTATCTAAAGAAAAGGCTCAGAATCGCAGAGATCTTGGAACTTTCTGTGAGCAATTTGGCCTCCCCTGTGCGGAGAAGGCCAGAGCCAAAGCCAAACATAAAACTAGCAAGCTCCTACCCAGACCGGACTACTACAAAGAAAGGCATTTGAGAAAACCCAGGCCTAGACCTACCAATCAAAATATCAAGAATCATTATGAAAATAATGATAAGACCAAAAAACCTATTATTTGTTACAATTGTGGCAAGCCGGGACATTACAGCAAAAATTGCAAAGTAGTAGGGAAACTCAAAGCCCTAAATCTTGGCTCCGACATTGAAGACAAGATTAACAATCTGTTAAACCAATCTTCTGAAAGTTCATCTGACCATCCTTTAGAAAACCTGAACCAAATCCAGGATGATGACCTAACAGATTCCTCCAGCGATTCCTCTAAACAGGTCAATGTCCTCACCCAAGATCATGACCTACTCCTCGAGGCCATAAACGCCATTTCCGATCAACACGAAAGGAAAAGTTATCTTGACAAGCTTATGGCTTCCATTGAGGCAAAACCTCCCCCTGAGATAAAACCTCCTAGAAATCCCCTTGTAACCAATAAGTTTAATCTCAAGGATACCCTCAAGAGGCTAGAAAACGCCAGCATCAAACCTACCACTATCCAAGATCTTCAAGCTGAAATTAACTTCTTGAAACACGAAGTTAGAGATCTAAAAAGTAAGCATGCTGATCACCATCTTATCATAAACCAATGGAAGGACCATGGTAATAATTCTCATGTCTCCAACACGGATACCGGAGATAGTGATGAGCCTAAAGACGATGATATTCTTGGCCTCATCAACCACATTAAAATTCAAAAGTTTTTTATCAAAATAAAAATTGTTATTGATGATTTTACTCTTGAAACTACTGCTTTGTTCGATACAGGAGCAGATTCCAATTGCATCTTAGAGGGCCTTATCCCTACTAAGTATTTTGAAAAGACCTCTGAACGTCTTAGCACTGCTAATGGTTCTAGGTTAAAAATCAATTACAAATTATCTTCTGCAATTATTGAGAACGCAGGTTTCAAAATCAATACCCATTTTCTTCTTGTCAAAGACTTAAAAAACAAGGTGATCTTAGGGACACCCTTTATAAGGTCTCTCTTCTCTTTTCAAATCACTAAAGATGGTATAATTGCCCAGCACTTGGGACAACCTATCATCTTTAATTTCTTGAGAAAACCTTTGGTTAGGAATTTGAACTTTATTTCTTACAAAGAAAATCAGATCAATTTCCTTAAAGAAGAATTTTCTTTTAAATTTATTGACCATCAATTACTCAGAAGAGAAAACCAACTTAAAGTCAAAGGAATCCTAGAACAAATCCAAACCACCATTTGTTCTGACCTTCCTAATGCTTTTTGGGAAAGGAAGCATCACATAGTTGATCTTCCTTACGAAAAGGATTTCCATGACAGACAAATCCCCACCAAAGCCAGACCTATTCAAATGAACCAAGATCTCCTCCTTATGTGCTAGAAGGAAATCAAGGATCTCTTGGATAAAAATCTTATTCGCAAAAGTAAAAGTCCCTGGTCTTGTTCTGCCTTTTATGTCAACAAACAGGCTGAGATCGAAAGAGGAACCCCTAGGTTGGTCATCAATTACAAACCCCTCAATCAAGCTCTTTGTTGGATTAGATATCCTATCCCCAACAAGAAGGATCTACTAAAGAGACTCCATGATGCAAAAATCTTTTCAAAATTTGATATGAAATCTGGTTTCTGGCAAATCCAGATAAAAGAAGAGGACAGGTATAAAACTGCTTTCACTGTCCCCTTTGGTCAATATGAATGGAACGTCATGCCTTTTGGCCTAAAAAACGCTCCTTCTGAATTCCAAAGGATCATGAATGACATCTTCAATAATTATGCAAATTTTGCAATTGTCTACATTGATGATGTCCTGATTTACTCTCAATCTTTTGAACAGCATGTCAAACACATTAGCACTTTCATTTCCATAATCAAAAAAAATGGCCTTGCTGTCTCAAAAACTAAGATCAATCTTTTTCAGACAAAAATTAGGTTTCTTGGTCATAACATCCATCAAGGAACTATTATCCCAATCAGTAGGGCTATTGAGTTCTCTGATAAGTTTCCTAACCAAATTATTGACAAAACTCAACTTCAGAGATTCCTAGGATGCCTCAATTATGTCTCAGATTTCTTCCCACAACTTAGCAATCTCACCAAACCTCTCCATGATCGTCTAAAAAAGGATCCTCCTCCTTGGACAGACATTCATACCAATATTGTCAAACAGATCAAATCCCAGGTTAAAGAACTTCCTTGTCTTTACCTTCCCAACCCAGAGGCCTTTAAAATTGTTGAAACTGATGCCTCTGACATTGGTTACGGTGGTATTTTAAAACAAAGAATCGCTGGGAAAGAACAAGTTATAGCCTTCACTTCTAAACACTGGAATCCTGCCCAGCAGAATTATTCCACTGTCAAAAAGGAAGTCTTAGCAATTGTTATATCTATTTCAAAATTCCAATCTGATTTATTAAATCAAAAGTTCCTTGTTCGTATTGATTGCAAATCTGCAAAGGATATCTTACAAAAGGATGTAAAAAATCTTGCATCAAAGCAAATTTTTGCTAGATGGCAAGCTATCTTAAGCATTTTTGATTTTGACATTGAATATCTCAAAGGTTCTGATAATGCTCTCCCTGATTACCTCACTCGTGAATATTTACAGGGAAGTAGTTAGTTCATCCTTAAAGAAAATTAAATCTTTTCAAAATTGTGTCCTTGAGCAAGACAAGTGTATCACCTTCGGTGAGAAAAACTGCTCATTTACCCTAGAACATGGTAAATGTAATGTCAGCAATGGCATGAAAAACTGTTCTTTCAACACCCTGGAATATGGTGATAGTAATACCATTTATGGTATGAAAAACTATTCCTCCACCCTTGGACACGGTGATTGTAGTGCTTACCAAAGCATGAAAAACTGTCCAAATTTTATTAATCATTTTGATACCTTCGTTGCAGGTTTATTTTCCTCTGCAGGTGAAAATCCTTCCTTATCAAATAAAACTTGGTGGAATGCATCATTATCCACCATCAATGGCACTATGTTGGTTATTATTAATTTTCCCCCCTTAATTAGTGGATGGCGCATTTTCTCCTAAAGTGGACCTCCTTGTCCCCCACTATAAAGAATCCAATCCTTCAATTTTGTGGAGAGTTGCGCACAGTTCCCTCCCCTTTTATCCGTTGTGATAACAGTACCGGTTACATTAGTGTACAGTACCGGTCACAAGCATTGGATGCCAAACAGTGCCGGTTACCTCTTTTTTATCTATTTAAGCGTGGTTAGGCTTCTGTTAGAGGACACGCTTCACCTTACGCTTCAATTACAATTCTCTCTCTAGTTTAGTGAGAAGTCAGAGCAACTTGTAAGCTCTCTTCTTCTTCTTCAATCTCTTCTGCAATCTTGTAAGATCTTCTTCAATCTTCAATCTTGTAACTCATAGACAGTTTACTGTCTTGTATGGAAGGCTTTGCCTCCTAATTTATGTTATTTTGATTCTGCACTTCAATTTAATTTCTTGTTTTAGCATTCCGCATGCTACCTACTTCCCCTCTGTCTCTTTAATTTCTTCTATCTTCTGATTCCGATCCCCTCTTGCTATCAGAGGGGATCGGAATCAGAAGATAGAAGAAATTAAAGAGACAGAGGGGAAGTAGGTAGCATGCGGAATGCTAAAACAAGAAATTAAATTGAAGTGCAGAATCAAAATAACATAAATTAGGAGGCAAAGCCTTCCATACAAGACAGTAAACTGTCTATGAGTTACAAGATTGAAGATTGAAGAAGATCTTACAAGATTGCAGAAGAGATTGAAGAAGAAGAAGAGAGCTTACAAGTTGCTCTGACTTCTCACTAAACTAGAGAGAGAATTGTAATTGAAGCGTAAGGTGAAGCGTGTCCTCTAACAGAAGCCTAACCACGCTTAAATAGATAAAAAAGAGGTAACCGGCACTGTTTGGCATCCAATGCTTGTGACCGGTACTGTACACTAATGTAACCGGTACTGTTATCACAACGGATAAAAGGGGAGGGAACTGTGCGCAACTCTCCACAAAATTGAAGGATTGGATTCTTTATAGTGGGGGACAAGGAGGTCCACTTTAGGAGAAAATGCGCCATCCACTAATTAAGGGGGGAAAATTAATAATAACCAACATAGTGCCATTGATGGTGGATAATGATGCATTCCACCAAGTTTTATTTGATAAGGAAGGATTTTCACCTGCAGAGGAAAATAAACCTGCAACGAAGGTATCAAAATGATTAATAAAATTTGGACAGTTTTTCATGCTTTGGTAAGCACTACAATCACCGTGTCCAAGGGTGGAGGAATAGTTTTTCATACCATAAATGGTATTACTATCACCATATTCCAGGGTGTTGAAAGAACAGTTTTTCATGCCATTGCTGACATTACATTTACCATGTTCTAGGGTAAATGAGCAGTTTTTCTCACCGAAGGTGATACACTTGTCTTGCTCAAGGACACAATTTTGAAAAGATTTAATTTTCTTTAAGGATGAACTAACTACTTCCCTGTAAATATTCACGAGTGAGGTAATCAGGGAGAGCATTATCAGAACCTTTGAGATATTCAATGTCAAAATCAAAAATGCTTAAGATAGCTTGCCATCTAGCAAAAATTTGCTTTGATGCAAGATTTTTTACATCCTTTTGTAAGATATCCTTTGCAGATTTGCAATCAATACGAACAAGGAACTTTTGATTTAATAAATCAGATTGGAATTTTGAAATAGATAGAACAATTGCTAAGACTTCCTTTTTGACAGTGGAATAATTCTGCTGGGCAGGATTCCAGTGTTTAGAAGTGAAGGCTATAACTTGTTCTTTCCCAGCGATTCTTTGTTTTAAAATACCACCGTAACCAATGTCAGAGGCATCAGTTTCAACAATTTTAAAGGCCTCTGGGTTGGGAAGGTAAAGACAAGGAAGTTCTTTAACCTGGGATTTGATCTGTTTGACAATATTGGTATGAATGTCTGTCCAAGGAGGAGGATCCTTTTTTAGACGATCATGGAGAGGTTTGGTGAGATTGCTAAGTTGTGGGAAGAAATCTGAGACATAATTGAGGCATCCTAGGAATCTCTGAAGTTGAGTTTTGTCAATAATTTGGTTAGGAAACTTATCAGAGAACTCAATAGCCCTACTGATTGGGATAATAGTTCCTTGATGGATGTTATGACCAAGAAACCTAATTTTTGTCTGAAAAAGATTGATCTTAGTTTTTGAGACAGCAAGGCCATTTTTTTTGATTATGGAAATGAAAGTGCTAATGTGTTTGACATGCTGTTCAAAAGATTGAGAGTAAATCAGGACATCATCAATGTAGACAATTGCAAAATTTGCATAATTATTGAAGATGTCATTCATGATCCTTTGGAATTCAGAAGGAGCGTTTTTTAGGCCAAAAGGCATGACGTTCCATTCATATTGACCAAAGGGGACAGTGAAAGCAGTTTTATACCTGTCCTCTTCTTTTATCTGGATTTGCCAGAAACCAGATTTCATATCAAATTTTGAAAAGATTTTTGCATCATGGAGTCTCTTTAGTAGATCCTTCTTGTTGGGGATAGGATATCTAATCCAACAAAGAGCTTGATTGAGGGGTTTGTAATTGATGACCAACCTAGGGGTTCCTCTTTCGATCTCAGCCTGTTTGTTGACATAAAAGGCAGAACAAGACCAGGGACTTTTACTTTTGCGAATAAGATTTTTATCCAAGAGATCCTTGATTTCCTTCTGGCACATAAGGAGGAGATCTTGGTTCATTTGAATAGGTCTGGCTTTGGTGGGGATTTGTCTGTCATGGAAATCCTTTTCGTAAGGAAGATCAACTATGTGATGCTTCCTTTCCCAAAAAGCATTAGGAAGGTCAGAACAAATGGTGGTTTGGATTTGTTCTAGGATTCCTTTGACTTTAAGTTGGTTTTCTCTTCTGAGTAATTGATGGTCAATAAATTTAAAAGAAAATTCTTCTTTAAGGAAATTGATCTGATTTTCTTTGTAAGAAATAAAGTTCAAATTCCTAACCAAAGGTTTTCTCAAGAAATTAAAGATGATAGGTTGTCCCAAGTGCTGGGCAATTATACCATCTTTAGTGATTTGAAAAGGGAAGAGAGACCTTATAAAGGGTGTCCCTAAGATCACCTTGTTTTTTAAGTCTTTGACAAGAAGAAAAGGGGTATTGATTTTGAAACCTGCGTTCTCAATAATTGCAGAAGATAATTTGTAATTGATTTTTAACCTAGAACCATTAGCAGTGCTAAGACGTTCAGAGGTCTTTTCAAAATACTTAGTAGGGATAAGGCCCTCTAAGATGCAATTGGAATCTGCTCCTGTATCGAACAAAGCAGTAGTTTCAAGAGTAAAATCATCAATAACAATTTTTATTTTGATAAAAAACTTTTGAATTTTAATGTGGTTGATGAGGCCAAGAATATCATCGTCTTTAGGCTCATCACTATCTCCGGTATCCGTGTTGGAGACATGAGAATTATTACCATGGTCCTTCCATTGGTTTATGATAAGATGGTGATCAGCATGCTTACTTTTTAGATCTCTAACTTCGTGTTTCAAGAAGTTAATTTCAGCTTGAAGATCTTGGATAGTGGTAGGTTTGATGCTGGCGTTTTCTAGCCTCTTGAGGGTATCCTTGAGATTAAACTTATTGGTTACAAGGGGATTTCTAGGAGGTTTTATCTCAGGGGGAGGTTTTGCCTCAATGGAAGCCATAAGCTTGTCAAGATAACTTTTCCTTTCGTGTTGATCGGAAATGGCGTTTATGGCCTCGAGGAGTAGGTCATGATCTTGGGTGAGGACATTGACCTGTTTAGAGGAATCGCTGGAGGAATCTGTTAGGTCATCATCCTGGATTTGGTTCAGGTTTTCTAAAGGATGGTCAGATGAACTTTCAGAAGATTGGTTTAACAGATTGTTAATCTTGTCTTCAATGTCGGAGCCAAGATTTAGGGCTTTGAGTTTCCCTACTACTTTGCAATTTTTGCTGTAATGTCCCGGCTTGCCACAATTGTAACAAATAATAGGTTTTTTGGTCTTATCATTATTTTCATAATGATTCTTGATATTTTGATTGGTAGGTCTAGGCCTGGGTTTTCTCAAATGCCTTTCTTTGTAGTAGTCCGGTCTGGGTAGGAGCTTGCTAGTTTTATGTTTGGCTTTGGCTCTGGCCTTCTCCGCACAGGGGAGGCCAAATTGCTCACAGAAAGTTCCAAGATCTCTGCGATTCTGAGCCTTTTCTTTAGATAGCTGGCGTTGGATTTTGTCATCCTGACAAATTTTTAAGGCTACTCTTTGGATAATAGCAATAAGCTGTCCATAGCTTAGTTGCTGATAGGGGATGTTACCATCGGGGTTATGGCTACGGAGTTTATCCCTGACTTTATCTCCCAATGATTTTGGAAGACCAGCAAGAAACTTCTCTTTCCAGAAGGCTTGTTGACTGTCCTCCCTAGTGTAAACCCTAGTTAGGAACGTGTCTTTGTACCATCTGAAATCACCCAAGGTTTTGCACCTAAGGTTTGACAATAATTCGGCAGATCTATCTTTTATGAGAGAGGGATCTCCGATGAAATGTTGGGCAATGGTGAAGATAAGGGTGTTGACGGAATCAGGGATATGGGTATCACCGTCAAGGATGGGTTCGCCATTGGGTTCTCTTTTGACTGCTGTGGTGATAGACTGTTTGCAGTCTTCGGTGAGGTAGTTATCCCACCAACCTTTGAGCTGACCACAGAAACCTGAGATGAGGATTTCTACGATCAAAGCTTCAGGGCAATTGTTGGCAGTTTCATAGGCAGTAGCTACCATGGTCATATTTTGTAAAATTTTGGTTATGCCATATTCATTTTCTCCGTCTATGTTCCACTCATAGACGTTGTTAGCACTAAAGCTCTTGATATTGGTTTCCTTTTCCTCTAGGAGGAGATCAGGGGCTGTGGCTCTGGGATAGTAAAGTTTGGTTTCTTTACGCCACTGGTTGTTTGGGTTGTAGATAACAGGACTGATACCATCTTTGATACTTTCGGAGTGATCAGAAGAGGTTTCATCAATCATGTTGATGGTCCTGACACTTTCAGGAGGAGGGGTGCCAGGCGAAGGTGTTTCAGGGATAGTAGTCTTGAGAAGAGCTATTTGTTCTTTGACTTTAGCCAGAAACTCGTCGTTGGCATTGTCAACTTCTATTTTGACTTGGCTTTTGGAGCTATTGCTTTGGGATCCTTTAAAATTTTTTGAGACTCTGTAAGGTTTGAAGAGAGGTTTTTCAATCTTTTTAGAGGAAGAAGATGACTCTGGTTTGTCATTAACTTCCTTACCTTTAGTTCTACTGGAGTCTCCTAAGGCTTGGAGGTATTTGTTTGTGTAATTGGATTGTTCCATAAGATCTTTGATGTCTTTGGCTGTGACTGGTTCCCCATCAATTTTGGTTTTAAAAGGGGCGGCCATGACAGGGGTGGCTTGGTCTTTACTGTTAAGAGCAAAGGGTATTTTGGGAGGTAATTCAGATTGGACCATGTGGCCATCTTTGAGGTGCCAAATAGTATTGGTTTTGGGCTCGTCATGGTCATTACGAAAGGGATAATCCATATCTTTGACTATGGCGTAGGCACGAAACCAGTGGAAGAAGGGGATATTGTATTTGACTCTTTTGAGGAACCTATAATATTTCATTTGGACAAGGTACCCTTTATTACCTTCAAAATTTTGGAGGAACCATTCTCTATGAGGAGACCATTCCTCAGAGTAAAAGTCCTTTTTAAGGGAATTTTTGTCTATGGTAAAATTGGGGGAATTTACTTCCTGATTGGTAAGATTCTTTTCAAGGTCTCGATTGTGGTTATGAACAGATTGATTCTGGCAAATGTTACTACCAGTGGATGATATTACAGAGGTAGGAGGAGAAGAGGGTGTAGAAGACATAGTGGTGAGGAAAAAGCTTTTGTTTAGGAAAGATGTAAGGTATTCCTCACCCGTAAGTATCATTGCCTTCATCTGGTTACTTGCAGAAATATAAGTATTAAAACTGAACTAGTTACTTACCATCTGGGAAATGCCGTTTAGGTTAACCATGTTTTGTCCAAAACTCAGTTCGTAAAGCCATGTTGCCGGATATCAAAGCTTGAATAATAAAATTATTTTCTATTTCGTATTTTGGAGTAGTGTTACCGTAGTTCATAGAAAATTAAAGTAAATACTGAAGTATATTAAACCAGATTTAAACATTCAAAGCCTAAGTTATTCCCTGCTTCAAACATGTATATGATCAAAAATAAAGTTTTTTCTAAATATTTTTCTCCGTTTAGGATTAGAATACTTTAGGATAATAAACCTCAAATTATGGTATATGACTGCCCAGTCAACCTGCAGGGTCTTACGTACTTCGCTACCATTTACGTCGCTAATGAGGTACCCAGATATCCTTACTAATATTCTACGGTCCTTGGAGTATATAAAATTTTTCTTTTAAAAAGCTTTAGAAGTATTTTGATCATAAGCATTTTAAGTGCAAAGGTATAACAAAGAACTTAAAAATGTATCTTAGTATAATTCACAGCAGTATATTACAATAATAGTACTGAGAACACAAGTATTTACTGCAAAATATAAACATAGATGAATAATTAAATTATTCAAATATTATTACGTTCATTTTTAAATAGTTATAAAATAGTGGACTGGTTGACTATAGGATTATCCGATCGAGGCGGATAAATACGGCACATTTCAATTGCCCTTGCCAGACGCCTGTATTGACGTACGCTTGCGGCATTTAGCTATAGTCAAAGAGTACACTAGTAGTATAACCTTTAAATTAATTTAATTTAGAATAAGTAACTGTAAAGCATTGCTTAGATAAGCAACTTAAAATTCAAAGTTAATACCCCATTCCTACTTCCACCATCTGGCTCTGATACCAAGAGGGGATCGGAATCAGAAGATAAAAGAAATTAAAGAGACAGAAGGGAAGTAGGTAGCATGCGGAATGCTAAAACAAGAAATGAAATTGAAGTGCAGAATCAAAATAACATAAATTAGGAGGCAAAGCCTTCCATACAAGACAGTAAACTGTCTATGAGTTACAAGATTGAAGATTGAAGAAGATCTTACAAGATTGCAGAAGAGATTGAAGAAGAAGAAGAGAGCTTACAAGTTGCTCTGACTTCTCACTAAACTAGAGAGAGAATTGTAATTGAAGCGTAAGGTGAAGCGTGTCTTCTAACAAAGCCTAAGCACGCATTTATAATTGAAATTGAAATAGTAACCGGTTACTAACCGGTTGGAACAGTAAAGGACTACTGTTTGGAATCCAATGACTGTTGACTTGGACTGTGCACTTAGGTGACCTGTACTGTGCACTTGAGTCTTGAATTGTTGATCGGTACTATGCACTTGAATAGTGGACTGGTGACCAGTACTGTTTGGCATCCAAGGTCTCGAACCGTGGAGTCTTGAAAGGTGACAAAAGTGGATTCCTCTTGTCTGCCATGATTGATGTCTTGCCAAGTGGCAAGGAATGAAATGATGAAAGCAGATTCCTCTTGTCTGCTTGTGATGATTTGAATTGGTGGGGGACAAAAGCAGAGATGCTCTTTGTCTGCCATGATTGCTGTTGACTTCAACTGTGTGGAATCCAATGCCTGATGATTTGAAATGTGCATCTTGGTGATTTGGAATCCAAGAAATAGTGCTAATTAGTGACAAGGCACTATTTGCTTTACGGAGGATTTGATTGAAGATGCCTTTGATGATGGCATGATTGACAACTTGGTCTTTTGTGATGATGAAGACGCCTTTTGTCTGCCACTTGACTACTGGCATGATTACCTTGATTTTGATGAAATTATTGATGTCTGTTAGGGGAATATACCCCAGAACAGTTGTCGTCCTCAGCTGATGATGGCTAAGAGAGGAATGATTGATGAACCGAGACCAGTTTTTCATACCACTGATGGTACTACAATCGCCATGATCAAGGGCGTTTTTAGAACAGTTTTTCGTGCCTGGGGCACTACAATCACCATGTTCCAGGGTGTAAGAACAGTTTTTCGTGCTTGGGGCACTACAATCACCATGTTCCAGGGTGTAAGAACAGTTTTTCATGCCTGAGGCACTACAGTCGTCTTGTTCAGGGACGCTATTAATTCTTAAAAATAAAGAAATTTTGATGAAAATGTTTTGGAAAACAATTAAATTGAGATTAAGAGAAAGATTAGGGTTCATACCTTTTGAAGAATTTCTCTTACTGATCTGAGGGGAGAAACCAGAGACATAGTTAAGGCATTTAAAGAGCCTCTGCAACTGGGTTCTGTCAATGATCTGATTGGGAATTTTATCATAGAACTCAATAGCTTTACTGATAGGGATGATTGTTTCCTGGTGAATGCTATGACCAAGAAATTTATTCCTTGCATGGAACAAATTGATTTTTGTTTTGGAGACAGCAAGTCTATTAATAACAGATATGAATATGCTGCTATGCTTGAGATGCTGGTAAAAGGATTGAGAATAATTTAAAACATCATCCATATAGATAATGGTAAATTTTGAAATTTGATTAGAATTCTCATTCATGATTTGAAATTCAGAATGAGCGTTCCAATTATATTGACAAAAAGGGACAGTGAAAGTAGTTTTATACCTGTCCTCTTCTTTTATTTGCCAAAAGTCAGATTTAATTTTAGAGAAGATTTTTGCATCAAGAAATTTCTCAAGGAGATTTCTCTTGTTGGAAATATGGAACCTAATCCAGCAAAGATCATGATTGAAAGGTTTGTAATAACAAGTCTGGGAGTTTCCCTTTTTGTTCTCAGCTTGTTTATTGGCATAAATGTCAGAACAAGACCATAGACTCTTACTCTTGCGAATAAGGGTTTTATCCCAAAGGTCTTTTACTTTTTTTTGACAAAGAAGGAGAGGTTCATGATTCATTTGAATCAGTTTGCCTTTGGTGGGGATTTGCCTATCTTGAAAATCCTTTTCATATGGGAATTCAATTCTATGATGGCTTCTTTCCCAGAAAGCATTGGGAATGTTAGAACAAATAGTAGATTGAATCTGTTCTAAAAGACTTTTGAATTGACTATCCTGTTTTTGCAACTGATGGTCAATAATCCTAAAAGAGATTTTTCCTTTTAGAAAATTAATTTGATAAGAATTTGATTTTAAGTTCCTGATAAAAGGTTTTCTCAAAAACTTAAAATTAATTGGTTGTCCCAAATGCTGGGCTATTATACCTCCCTTAGTAATTTGAAGAAAGGGGGTATGGATTTTGAAATTCTTATTTTCAAAAATAACCGAGGACAAATCGTAAATGAAATTAAGCTTAGAGCCATTAGTAGCACTAAGTTGTTTAGAGGTCTTTCCAACATATTTGGTAGGAATAGGATCTTCTAAGATGCAATTTGAATCTGTCCCAGTGTCAAACAGAGTGACAGTTTCAAGGATGAAATCACCCATGACAATTTTGATGTTTATGTAGAACTTTTGAATTCTAACATAATTGTTTAGACCAAGGAAATTACCTCTGATTTCTTCGTCTTTATCAGACTTAGAAACAACGGAGGATGAACTGTCCTCATGATCCTTCCAATGGTTAATGATAGGCTGGTGATTAGCCTGTTTCTTCTTCAGATCTTTAACTCCGATATCTGAATTGTTAATATCAAATTGAAGATCTTGAATAGTAACAGGTTTAACACTAGTTCTCTCTAACCTCTTAAGGGTATTTCTAAGATTGAACCTATTGGTTATGAGAGGACTTTTATGGGGTTTTGCCTTAAAGAGAAGATCATGTTCTCTGGTGAGGATACTAATATGATTAGAGGAGTTAGCTAAATCATCCTCCTGGACATGATTTAGGTTATCAGAAGAATGATCAGAGGATTCTTCTGGAGATTGGGCTAACAAATTGTTAATCTTGTCCTTAATATCAGGATCAAGCTTAAGAGTCTTGAGTTTTCCTATGACCCTACAGTTTCTACTTATGTGACAAGACTTACCACATTTGAAGCATACAATAGGATTACTAAGATGATGATCCTTTTGTAAAGTTCCTCTAGTAAAATTATAAAGAACACAAATAGGAAACTTTTGGATAAGTAAATTGGATTGAGATTCAGAGACAGCTAAATCTTTTGCTAAAACATCTCTATTGATCAGAAAGGTTTTAACGTGATTGCTGTGTTGCCGAAAAGACTCTGAGATATAAGGACAATCAAAGAGACTTTGTAGTTGGATTTTACCAGTTTGACCAAGATACTTACCATGAGACCTGGTGTTAATATTGACATAAACAGAGGTTTCTTGGATATTGGAATTAAGAACACCATGACCTGTTTGAGGTAAAATGTCAATAACGGGAGAACTGGTATGAGGATTAATAAACTTCTTCAGAGTATTTTGGAAATCTGAAAAAGTAATTTTAAGGTTAAAGATAACGTTCCAGTTATAACGACCAGAAAGAATATTAAGTTGGATATTCTTATCTATTTTGACTTGATTCTGTTCAAGACCAGAACTTAGGTCAGAATCAGAAAAGATATTTGTATCTAAAGGTTTTACAGAGAGACCTTTCCTAAGGATACACTTAGTTTTGGTAGGTTGCCCTGGGTAATCAGCTATTGTGTCATCCTCTGTTTTTTGAAAAGAGAAAGAGGATGCATTAGTTTTAAACAATTGAATAATAGCTGAGAGCCAATTAATACCAATTTGACCTAAATAATCATTAGTGGATTTTTTAACATTCTTGGAAGCAAAAGCCTCAAGAGATGAGTTGTTTCCAGACCAATGGTTATCATGGTGATTAATGATTAATTGCTGATTGGTTAACTCATTCTTCTGGGTTTGGATAAGGGTTTCAGAAGAACGGTTAGTGGATTCTGAGCTAGTGTCAGAACTATTTTTTGAAGATAGGATTAATAATTTATTAACCTTATCTGTGGTTTCAGGATCTAGATCTAGGGCTTCAAGTTTCCCTTTGATCCTATCATACCTGTTAGTGTGACTGGTTCTGTCACTTTTGAAACAATTGATGATATTGGTTTTGATACTAGGATCTAACCTAAGGGCTTTAAGCTTTCTTACGATCCTACAGGTTTTGCTCTTGTGGCCAGTTTTGCCGCAAGTGAAGCAAGTGATAGGACCTTTGAGGCTATCATGCTGTTTCTTGGTAGATTGGTTACTATCCTGAGTTTTGGTTTGATTCTTACCACAAGTGCAGCAAGTGTTTGGAGTAGCTTGAGGCCTTTCCTGGGTTTTAGGTTTATCGGCCTGTTCCTTGTCATAGTGCTTTGGTTTGCTGGCCATACCTTCTGGGTTACCAGAAGAGGTTTTTCTTAAAACTTTGGTAGACCTAATACTTTTAGGTGAGGGAGTGCCAGGGGCCTTAGTTTTGAGAAGAGCTAGCTCTTTCTTGACTCTGGCTAAGAGTTCCCTCTTGCTATTCTGTTCAGCACGGTAAACACGTTGCCAGCCATAGGCATATTTGGCAGCAAGGTCTTCTACCTTGGTAGAAATAATTGAGGTTTGGGGCTTATAGGATTGCTCCATGAGGTCTCTGACCCTTTTGGTGAGGTCTCTGATGTGTTCGGCAGAGACAGGTCTTTTCTTATTAGGAGCAAAAGGTATTTTGGGGGGTAGCTCGGATTGGACCATTTGGCCATCTTTGAGGTGCCAAATAGTATTGGTCTTTCTCCCGTCATGGTTATTACGGAAGGGATAATCAATGTTTTTTGCTATGGTGTAAGCTTGAAACCAGCGAAAGAAAGGGATATTGAGTTTGACCCTTTTAAGGAATCTATAAAATTTCTCCTGGATAAAGTAACCTTTATCACCTTGGAAATTTTGGAAGAACCACTCTCTGTGAAGAGACCATTCTTCAGAATTAAAATCCTTTTTAAGGGATTTTTTATCTATGATAAACTTAGATAAAGAGGTTTGATTTTCAAAACGGGTTTCTTTTTTGAAGACTTGCTTTGAAAAAGATTGATCCTTATTAAGAGAGGTTTGACCAAGATTGCAAAGATCTTTGTTTTGATCTTTGTTTTGATCGATAATTTTAAAAGATTGATTTGAAGGAGATGGAGTCATAAAACTAGAAGAGGGTGAAAGGATAGGAGACATACCGGGAGATTGTGAGGAAAAAGCTTTAAAGAAATGTATAGATAGTTTTTCCTCACCCATAAGCATCATCGCCTTCACTTGGTTTGATAAGAATATAGGTATTAAAAATGAACTTAATAACTTACCTTCTAAAAAATACCTTAGAGTTACCTATACTTGTTCATACATCAGATTAAGGCCATACTATCTGGGTATTAAACTTGAAATTGCAATTACTTTCTAAAAACATATTCTAGAGTTAATTATAATTGTTACAAGACAAGGCAATAGTTATCCCAGAATATATTTAAACTTGAATTAAAAGTTATTTTCTAAATTATATCAAGAAAATTAATTATGTTTGTAGTATGATCAAACAAAAGGCTTTTCTTAAAATTTCCGCTCTTTGGTTGAGGAACCTCAAGACAAGAATTGACCAAACACTGCCCAGTACCTCGGTTAATTTATGGACTTATATTCGCCCTCTCCAACGGGTCTTACGGATGCCACGTAAATACGAGTGGGTCGTTCTTGAGAACCATCCTCATACACAAAGAGTTTTGACCAAAATATTTTAGGAACCTTTTAACCGATTGATCATAAACATAAATAATTAATTTGCAGAATATAAACTAGATGAATAAGTAATAATTCAAAAGGAAATATATAAAGAGTACATAAAGCTTTGTAAAGAACACTTTGTAATTAAATTGCAGAATATGATCCAGATGAATAAAAACATAAATAATAATTATTAATTATAAAATAGTAGACAACTTGACTATAGGATTATCCGATCGAGGCGGATAAATACGGCACATTTCAATTGCCCTTGCCAGACGCCTGTATTGACGTACGCTGCGGCATTTAGCTATAGTCAAAGAGTACACTATAGTATAATATACTTTGTATTTTCATAAACTTTCAATATTAATACCCCCTATTTATGGCACTTAATTAATTAAGAACATAAATAAGTAACTGTAAAGCATTGCTTAGATAAGCAACTTAAAATTCAAAGTTAATACCCCATTCCTACTTCCACCATCTGGCTCTGATACCAAGAGGGGATCGGAATCAGAAGATAGAAGAAATTAAAGAGACAGAGGGGAAGTAGGTAGCATGCGGAATGCTAAAACAAGAAATTAAATTGAAGTGCAGAATCAAAATAACATAAATTAGGAGGCAAAGCCTTCCATACAAGACAGTAAACTGTCTATGAGTTACAAGATTGAAGATTGAAGAAGATCTTACAAGATTGCAGAAGAGATTGAAGAAGAAGAAGAGAGCTTACAAGTTGCTCTGACTTCTCACTAAACTAGAGAGAGAATTGTAATTGAAGCGTAAGGTGAAGCGTGTCCTCTAACAGAAGCCTAACCACGCTTAAATAGATAAAAAAGAGGTAACCGGCACTGTTTGGCATCCAATGCTTGTGACCGGTACTGTACACTAATGTAACCGGTACTGTTATCACAACGGATAAAAGGGGAGGGAACTGTGCGCAACTCTCCACAAAATTGAAGGATTGGATTCTTTATAGTGGGGGACAAGGAGGTCCACTTTAGGAGAAAATGCGCCATCCACTAATTAAGGGGGGAAAATTAATAATAACCAACATAGTGCCATTGATGGTGGATAATGATGCATTCCACCAAGTTTTATTTGATAAGGAAGGATTTTCACCTGCAGAGGAAAATAAACCTGCAACAAAGGTATCAAAATGATTAATAAAATTTGGACAGTTTTTCATGCTTTGGTAAGCACTACAATCACCGTGTCCAAGGGTGGAGGAATAGTTTTTCATACCATAAATGGTATTACTATCACCATATTCCAGGGTGTTGAAAGAACAGTTTTTCATGCCATTGCTGACATTACATTTACCATGTTCTAGGGTAAATGAGCAGTTTTTCTCACCGAAGGTGATACACTTGTCTTGCTCAAGGACACAATTTTGAAAAGATTTAATTTTCTTTAAGGATGAACTAACTACTTCCCTGTAAATATTCACGAGTGAGGTAATCAGGGAGAGCATTATCAGAACCTTTGAGATATTCAATGTCAAAATCAAAAATGCTTAAGATAGCTTGCCATCTAGCAAAAATTTGCTTTGATGCAAGATTTTTTACATCCTTTTGTAAGATATCCTTTGCAGATTTGCAATCAATACGAACAAGGAACTTTTGATTTAATAAATCAGATTGGAATTTTGAAATAGATAGAACAATTGCTAAGACTTCCTTTTTGACAGTGGAATAATTCTGCTGGGCAGGATTCCAGTGTTTAGAAGTGAAGGCTATAACTTGTTCTTTCCCAGCGATTCTTTGTTTTAAAATACCACCGTAACCAATGTCAGAGGCATCAGTTTCAACAATTTTAAAGGCCTCTGGGTTGGGAAGGTAAAGACAAGGAAGTTCTTTAACCTGGGATTTGATCTGTTTGACAATATTGGTATGAATGTCTGTCCAAGGAGGAGGATCCTTTTTTAGACGATCATGGAGAGGTTTGGTGAGATTGCTAAGTTGTGGGAAGAAATCTGAGACATAATTGAGGCATCCTAGGAATCTCTGAAGTTGAGTTTTGTCAATAATTTGGTTAGGAAACTTATCAGAGAACTCAATAGCCCTACTGATTGGGATAATAGTTCCTTGATGGATGTTATGACCAAGAAACCTAATTTTTGTCTGAAAAAGATTGATCTTAGTTTTTGAGACAGCAAGGCCATTTTTTTTGATTATGGAAATGAAAGTGCTAATGTGTTTGACATGCTGTTCAAAAGATTGAGAGTAAATCAGGACATCATCAATGTAGACAATTGCAAAATTTGCATAATTATTGAAGATGTCATTCATGATCCTTTGGAATTCAGAAGGAGCGTTTTTTAGGCCAAAAGGCATGACGTTCCATTCATATTGACCAAAGGGGACAGTGAAAGCAGTTTTATACCTGTCCTCTTCTTTTATCTGGATTTGCCAGAAACCAGATTTCATATCAAATTTTGAAAAGATTTTTGCATCATGGAGTCTCTTTAGTAGATCCTTCTTGTTGGGGATAGGATATCTAATCCAACAAAGAGCTTGATTGAGGGGTTTGTAATTGATGACCAACCTAGGGGTTCCTCTTTCGATCTCAGCCTGTTTGTTGACATAAAAGGCAGAACAAGACCAGGGACTTTTACTTTTGCGAATAAGATTTTTATCCAAGAGATCCTTGATTTCCTTCTGGCACATAAGGAGGAGATCTTGGTTCATTTGAATAGGTCTGGCTTTGGTGGGGATTTGTCTGTCATGGAAATCCTTTTCGTAAGGAAGATCAACTATGTGATGCTTCCTTTCCCAAAAAGCATTAGGAAGGTCAGAACAAATGGTGGTTTGGATTTGTTCTAGGATTCCTTTGACTTTAAGTTGGTTTTCTCTTCTGAGTAATTGATGGTCAATAAATTTAAAAGAAAATTCTTCTTTAAGGAAATTGATCTGATTTTCTTTGTAAGAAATAAAGTTCAAATTCCTAACCAAAGGTTTTCTCAAGAAATTAAAGATGATAGGTTGTCCCAAGTGCTGGGCAATTATACCATCTTTAGTGATTTGAAAAGGGAAGAGAGACCTTATAAAGGGTGTCCCTAAGATCACCTTGTTTTTTAAGTCTTTGACAAGAAGAAAAGGGGTATTGATTTTGAAACCTGCGTTCTCAATAATTGCAGAAGATAATTTGTAATTGATTTTTAACCTAGAACCATTAGCAGTGCTAAGACGTTCAGAGGTCTTTTCAAAATACTTAGTAGGGATAAGGCCCTCTAAGATGCAATTGGAATCTGCTCCTGTATCGAACAAAGCAGTAGTTTCAAGAGTAAAATCATCAATAACAATTTTTATTTTGATAAAAAACTTTTGAATTTTAATGTGGTTGATGAGGCCAAGAATATCATCGTCTTTAGGCTCATCACTATCTCCGGTATCCGTGTTGGAGACATGAGAATTATTACCATGGTCCTTCCATTGGTTTATGATAAGATGGTGATCAGCATTCTTACTTTTTAGATCTCTAACTTCGTGTTTCAAGAAGTTAATTTCAGCTTGAAGATCTTGGATAGTGGTAGGTTTGATGCTGGCGTTTTCTAGCCTCTTGAGGGTATCCTTGAGATTAAACTTATTGGTTATAAGGGGATTTCTAGGAGGTTTTATCTCAGGGGGAGGTTTTGCCTCAATGGAAGCCATAAGCTTGTCAAGATAACTTTTCCTTTCGTGTTGATCGGAAATGGCGTTTATGGCCTCGAGGAGTAGGTCATGATCTTGGGTGAGGACATTGACCTGTTTAGAGGAATCGCTGGAGGAATCTGTTAGGTCATCATCCTGGATTTGGTTCAGGTTTTCTAAAGGATGGTCAGATGAACTTTCAGAAGATTGGTTTAACAGATTGTTAATCTTGTCTTCAATGTCGGAGCCAAGATTTAGGGCTTTGAGTTTCCCTACTACTTTGCAATTTTTGCTGTAATGTCCCGGCTTGCCACAATTGTAACAAATAATAGGTTTTTTGGTCTTATCATTATTTTCATAATGATTCTTGATATTTTGATTGGTAGGTCTAGGCCTGGGTTTTCTCAAATGCCTTTCTTTGTAGTAGTCCGGTCTGGGTAGGAGCTTCCTAGTTTTATGTTTGGCTTTGGCTCTGGCCTTCTCCGCACAGGGGAGGCCAAATTGCTCACAGAAAGTTCCAAGATCTCTGCGATTCTGAGCCTTTTCTTTAGATAGCTGGCGTTGGATTTTGTCATCCTGACAAATTTTTAAGGCTACTCTTTGGATAATAGCAATAAGCTGTCCATAGCTTAGTTGCTGATAGGGGATGTTACCATCGGGGTTATGGCTACGGAGTTTATCCCTGACTTTATCTCCCAATGATTTTGGAAGACCAGCAAGAAACTTCTCTTTCCAGAAGGCTTGTTGACTGTCCTCCCTAGTGTAAACCCTAGTTAGGAACGTGTCTTTGTACCATCTGAAATCACCCAAGGTTTTGCACCTAAGGTTTGACAATAATTCGGCAGATCTATCTTTTATGAGAGAGGGATCTCCGATGAAATGTTGGGCAATGGTGAAGATAAGGGTGTTGACGGAATCAGGGATATGGGTATCACCGTCAAGGATGGGTTCGCCATTGGGTTCTCTTTTGACTGCTGTGGTGATAGACTGTTTGCAGTCTTCGGTGAGGTAGTTATCCCACCAACCTTTGAGCTGACCACAGAAACCTGAGATGAGGATTTCTACGATCAAAGCTTCAGGGCAATTGTTGGCAGTTTCATAGGCAGTAGCTACCATGGTCATATTTTGTAAAATTTTGGTTATGCCATATTCATTTTCTCCGTCTATGTTCCACTCATAGACGTTGTTAGCACTAAAGCTCTTGATATTGGTTTCCTTTTCCTCTAGGAGGAGATCAGGGGCTGTGGCTCTGGGATAGTAAAGTTTGGTTTCTTTACGCCACTGGTTGTTTGGGTTGTAGATAACAGGACTGATACCATCTTTGATACTTTCGGAGTGATCAGAAGAGGTTTCATCAATCATGTTGATGGTCCTGACACTTTTAGGAGGAGGGGTGCCAGGCGAAGGTATTTCAGGGATAGTAGTCTTGAGAAGAGCTATTTGTTCTTTGACTTTAGCCAGAAACTCGTCGTTGGCATTGTCAACTTCTATTTTGACTTGGCTTTTGGAGCTATTGCTTTGGGATCCTTTAAAATTTTTTGAGACTCTGAAAGGTTTGAAGAGAGGTTTTTCAATCTTTTTAGAGGAAGAAGATGACTCTGGTTTGTCATTAACTTCCTTACCTTTAGTTCTACTGGAGTCTCCTAAGGCTTGGAGGTATTTGTTTGTGTAATTGGATTGTTCCATAAGATCTTTGATGTCTTTGGCTGTGACTGGTTCCCCATCAATTTTGGTTTTAAAAGGGGCGGCCATGACAGGGGTGGCTTGGTCTTTACTGTTAAGAGCAAAGGGTATTTTGGGAGGTAATTCAGATTGGACCATTTGGCCATCTTTGAGGTGCCAAATAGTATTGGTTTTGGGCTCGTCATGGTCATTACGAAAGGGATAATCCATATCTTTGACTATGGCGTAGGCACGAAACCAGTGGAAGAAGGGGATATTGTATTTGACTCTTTTGAGGAACCTATAATATTTCATTTGGACAAGGTACCCTTTATTACCTTCAAAATTTTGGAGGAACCATTCTCTATGAGGAGACCATTCCTCAGAGTAAAAGTCCTTTTTAAGGGAATTTTTGTCTATGGTAAAATTGGGGGAATTTACTTCCTGATTGGTAAGATTCTTTTCAAGGTCTCGATTGTGGTTATGAACAGATTGATTCTGGCAAATGTTACTACCAGTGGATGATATTACAGAGGTAGGAGGAGAAGAGGGTGTAGAAGACATAGTGGTGAGGAAAAAGCTTTTGTTTAGGAAAGATGTAAGGTATTCCTCACCCGTAAGTATCATTGCCTTCATCTGGTTACTTGCAGAAATATAAGTATTAAAACTGAACTAGTTACTTACCATCTGGGAAATGCCGTTTAGGTTAACCATGTTTTGTCCAAAACTCAGTTCGTAAAGCCATGTTGCCGGATATCAAAGCTTGAATAATAAAATTATTTTCTATTTCATATTTTGGAGTAGTGTTACCGTAGTTCATAGAAAATTAAAGTAAATACTGAAGTATATTAAACCAGATTTAAACATTCAAAGCCTAAGTTATTCCCTGCTTCAAACATGTATATGATCAAAAATAAAGTTTTTTCGAAATATTTTTCTCCGTTTAGGATTAGAATACTTTAGGATAATAAACCTCAAATTATGGTATATGACTGCCCAGTCAACCTGCAGGGTCTTACGTACTTCGCTACCATTTACGTCGCTAATGAGGTACCCAGATATCCTTACTAATATTCTACGGTCCTTGGAGTATATAAAATTTTTCTTTTAAAAAGCTTTAGAAGTATTTTGATCATAAGCATTTTAAGTGCAAAGGTATAACAAAGAACTTAAAAATGTATCTTAGTATAATTCACAGCAGTATATTACAATAATAGTACTGAGAACACAAGTATTTACTGCAAAATATAAACATAGATGAATAATTAAATTATTCAAATATTATTACGTTCATTTTTAAATAGTTATAAAATAGTGGACTGGTTGACTATAGGATTATCCGATCGAGGCGGATAAATACGGCACATTTCAATTGCCCTTGCCAGACGCCTGTATTGACGTACGCTTGCGGCATTTAGCTATAGTCAAAGAGTACACTAGTAGTATAACCTTTAAATTAATTTAATTTAGAATTAATATCCATTTATGGCAAAAATGAGTATGAACAAGTGTATGGTTAAATTAAAGGCATAACCAGAGTAGTAACCAACAGTTCAAAATTAATATCTACATTCCTACTTCCACCATCTGGCTCTGATATCTACATTTCTTCTATCTTCTTCAAAATTAATATCTACATTCCTACTTCCACCATCTGGCTCTGATACCAAGAGGGGATCGGAATCAGAAGATAGAAGAAATTAAAGAGACAGAGGGGATGTAGGTAGCATGCGGAATGCTAAAACAAGAAATTAAATTGAAGTGCAGAATCAAAATAACATAAATTAGGAGGCAAAGCCTTCCATACAAGACAGTAAACTGTCTATGAGTTACAAGATTGAAGATTGAAGAAGATCTTACAAGATTGCAGAAGAGATTGAAGAAGAAGAAGAGAGCTTACAAGTTGCTCTGACTTCTCACTAAACTAGAGAGAGAATTGTAATTGAAGCGTAAGGTGAAGCGTGTCCTCTAACAGAAGCCTAACCACGCTTAAATAGATAAAAAAGAGGTAACCGGCACTGTTTGGCATCCAATGCTTGTGACCGGTACTGTACACTAATGTAACCGGTACTGTTATCACAACGGATAAAAGGGGAGGGAACTGTGCGCAACTCTCCACAAAATTGAAGGATTGGATTCTTTATAGTGGGGGACAAGGAGGTCCACTTTAGGAGAAAATGCGCCATCCACTAATTAAGGGGGGAAAATTAATAATAACCAACATAGTGCCATTGATGGTGGATAATGATGCATTCCACCAAGTTTTATTTGATAAGGAAGGATTTTCACCTGCAGAGGAAAATAAACCTGCAACGAAGGTATCAAAATGATTAATAAAATTTGGACAGTTTTTCATGCTTTGGTAAGCACTACAATCACCGTGTCCAAGGGTGGAGGAATAGTTTTTCATACCATAAATGGTATTACTATCACCATATTCCAGGGTGTTGAAAGAACAGTTTTTCATGCCATTGCTGACATTACATTTACCATGTTCTAGGGTAAATGAGCAGTTTTTCTCACCGAAGGTGATACACTTGTCTTGCTCAAGGACACAATTTTGAAAAGATTTAATTTTCTTTAAGGATGAACTAACTACTTCCCTGTAAATATTCACGAGTGAGGTAATCAGGGAGAGCATTATCAGAACCTTTGAGATATTCAATGTCAAAATCAAAAATGCTTAAGATAGCTTGCCATCTAGCAAAAATTTGCTTTGATGCAAGATTTTTTACATCCTTTTGTAAGATATCCTTTGCAGATTTGCAATCAATACGAACAAGGAACTTTTGATTTAATAAATCAGATTGGAATTTTG
This sequence comes from Astragalus membranaceus, assembly GCA_039519185.1. NCBI lineage: Eukaryota > Viridiplantae > Streptophyta > Magnoliopsida > Fabales > Fabaceae > Astragalus > Astragalus membranaceus. The sequence continues at coordinate 24,735,902 of CM076847.1, forward strand.
AAATAGATAGAACAATTGCTAAGACTTCCTTTTTGACAGTGGAATAATTCTGCTGGGCAGGATTCCAGTGTTTAGAAGTGAAGGCTATAACTTGTTCTTTCCCAGCGATTCTTTGTTTTAAAATACCACCGTAACCAATGTCAGAGGCATCAGTTTCAACAATTTTAAAGGCCTCTGGGTTGGGAAGGTAAAGACAAGGAAGTTCTTTAACCTGGGATTTGATCTGTTTGACAATATTGGTATGAATGTCTGTCCAAGGAGGAGGATCCTTTTTTAGACGATCATGGAGAGGTTTGGTGAGATTGCTAAGTTGTGGGAAGAAATCTGAGACATAATTGAGGCATCCTAGGAATCTCTGAAGTTGAGTTTTGTCAATAATTTGGTTAGGAAACTTATCAGAGAACTCAATAGCCCTACTGATTGGGATAATAGTTCCTTGATGGATGTTATGACCAAGAAACCTAATTTTTGTCTGAAAAAGATTGATCTTAGTTTTTGAGACAGCAAGGCCATTTTTTTTGATTATGGAAATGAAAGTGCTAATGTGTTTGACATGCTGTTCAAAAGATTGAGAGTAAATCAGGACATCATCAATGTAGACAATTGCAAAATTTGCATAATTATTGAAGATGTCATTCATGATCCTTTGGAATTCAGAAGGAGCGTTTTTTAGGCCAAAAGGCATGACGTTCCATTCATATTGACCAAAGGGGACAGTGAAAGCAGTTTTATACCTGTCCTCTTCTTTTATCTGGATTTGCCAGAAACCAGATTTCATATCAAATTTTGAAAAGATTTTTGCATCATGGAGTCTCTTTAGTAGATCCTTCTTGTTGGGGATAGGATATCTAATCCAACAAAGAGCTTGATTGAGGGGTTTGTAATTGATGACCAACCTAGGGGTTCCTCTTTCGATCTCAGCCTGTTTGTTGACATAAAAGGCAGAACAAGACCAGGGACTTTTACTTTTGCGAATAAGATTTTTATCCAAGAGATCCTTGATTTCCTTCTGGCACATAAGGAGGAGATCTTGGTTCATTTGAATAGGTCTGGCTTTGGTGGGGATTTGTCTGTCATGGAAATCCTTTTCGTAAGGAAGATCAACTATGTGATGCTTCCTTTCCCAAAAAGCATTAGGAAGGTCAGAACAAATGGTGGTTTGGATTTGTTCTAGGATTCCTTTGACTTTAAGTTGGTTTTCTCTTCTGAGTAATTGATGGTCAATAAATTTAAAAGAAAATTCTTCTTTAAGGAAATTGATCTGATTTTCTTTGTAAGAAATAAAGTTCAAATTCCTAACCAAAGGTTTTCTCAAGAAATTAAAGATGATAGGTTGTCCCAAGTGCTGGGCAATTATACCATCTTTAGTGATTTGAAAAGGGAAGAGAGACCTTATAAAGGGTGTCCCGAAGATCACCTTGTTTTTTAAGTCTTTGACAAGAAGAAAAGGGGTATTGATTTTGAAACCTGCGTTCTCAATAATTGCAGAAGATAATTTGTAATTGATTTTTAACCTAGAACCATTAGCAGTGCTAAGACGTTCAGAGGTCTTTTCAAAATACTTAGTAGGGATAAGGCCCTCTAAGATGCAATTGGAATCTGCTCCTGTATCGAACAAAGCAGTAGTTTCAAGAGTAAAATCATCAATAACAATTTTTATTTTGATAAAAAACTTTTGAATTTTAATGTGGTTGATGAGGCCAAGAATATCATCGTCTTTAGGCTCATCACTATCTCCGGTATCCGTGTTGGAGACATGAGAATTATTACCATGGTCCTTCCATTGGTTTATGATAAGATGGTGATCAGCATGCTTACTTTTTAGATCTCTAACTTCGTGTTTCAAGAAGTTAATTTCAGCTTGAAGATCTTGGATAGTGGTAGGTTTGATGCTGGCGTTTTCTAGCCTCTTGAGGGTATCCTTGAGATTAAACTTATTGGTTACAAGGGGATTTCTAGGAGGTTTTATCTCAGGGGGAGGTTTTGCCTCAATGGAAGCCATAAGCTTGTCAAGATAACTTTTCCTTTCGTGTTGATCGGAAATGGCGTTTATGGCCTCGAGGAGTAGGTCATGATCTTGGGTGAGGACATTGACCTGTTTAGAGGAATCGCTGGAGGAATCTGTTAGGTCATCATCCTGGATTTGGTTCAGGTTTTCTAAAGGATGGTCAGATGAACTTTCAGAAGATTGGTTTAACAGATTGTTAATCTTGTCTTCAATGTCGGAGCCAAGATTTAGGGCTTTGAGTTTCCCTACTACTTTGCAATTTTTGCTGTAATGTCCCGGCTTGCCACAATTGTAACAAATAATAGGTTTTTTGGTCTTATCATTATTTTCATAATGATTCTTGATATTTTGATTGGTAGGTCTAGGCCTGGGTTTTCTCAAATGCCTTTCTTTGTAGTAGTCCGGTCTGGGTAGGAGCTTCCTAGTTTTATGTTTGGCTTTGGCTCTGGCCTTCTCCGCACAGGGGAGGCCAAATTGCTCACAGAAAGTTCCAAGATCTCTGCGATTCTGAGCTTTTTCTTTAGATAGCTGGCGTTGGATTTTGTCATCCTGACAAATTTTTAAGGCTACTCTTTGGATAATAGCAATAAGCTGTCCATAGCTTAGTTGCTGATAGGGGATGTTACCATCGGGGTTATGGCTACGGAGTTTATCCCTGACTTTATCTCCCAATGATTTTGGAAGACCAGCAAGAAACTTCTCTTTCCAGAAGGCTTGTTGACTGTCCTCCCTAGTGTAAACCCTAGTTAGGAACGTGTCTTTGTACCATCTGAAATCACCCAAGGTTTTGCACCTAAGGTTTGACAATAATTCGGCAGATCTATCTTTTATGAGAGAGGGATCTCCGATGAAATGTTGGGCAATGGTGAAGATAAGGGTGTTGACGGAATCAGGGATATGGGTATCACCGTCAAGGATGGGTTCGCCATTGGGTTCTCTTTTGACTGCTGTGGTGATAGACTGTTTGCAGTCTTCGGTGAGGTAGTTATCCCACCAACCTTTGAGCTGACCACAGAAACCTGAGATGAGGATTTCTACGATCAAAGCTTCAGGGCAATTGTTGGCAGTTTCATAGGCAGTAGCTACCATGGTCATATTTTGTAAAATTTTGGTTATGCCATATTCATTTTCTCCGTCTATGTTCCACTCATAGACGTTGTTAGCACTAAAGCTCTTGATATTGGTTTCCTTTTCCTCTAGGAGGAGATCAGGGGCTGTGGCTCTGGGATAGTAAAGTTTGGTTTCTTTACGCCACTGGTTGTTTGGGTTGTAGATAACAGGACTGATACCATCTTTGATACTTTCGGAGTGATCAGAAGAGGTTTCATCAATCATGTTGATGGTCCTGACACTTTTAGGAGGAGGGGTGCCAGGCGAAGGTGTTTCAGGGATAGTAGTCTTGAGAAGAGCTATTTGTTCTTTGACTTTAGCCAGAAACTCATCGTTGGCATTGTCAACTTCTATTTTGACTTGGCTTTTGGAGCTATTGCTTTGGGATCCTTTAAAATTTTTTGAGACTCTGTAAGGTTTGAAGAGAGGTTTTTCAATCTTTTTAGAGGAAGAAGATGACTCTGGTTTGTCATTAACTTCCTTACCTTTAGTTCTACTGGAGTCTCCTAAGGCTTGGAGGTATTTGTTTGTGTAATTGGATTGTTCCATAAGATCTTTGATGTCTTTGGCTGTGACTGGTTCCCCATCAATTTTGGTTTTAAAAGGGGCGGCCATGACAGGGGTGGCTTGGTCTTTACTGTTAAGAGCAAAGGGTATTTTGGGAGGTAATTCAGATTGGACCATTTGGCCATCTTTGAGGTGCCAAATAGTATTGGTTTTGGGCTCGTCATGGTCATTACGAAAGGGATAATCCATATCTTTGACTATGGCGTAGGCACGAAACCAGTGGAAGAAGGGGATATTGTATTTGACTCTTTTGAGGAACCTATAATATTTCATTTGGACAAGGTACCCTTTATTACCTTCAAAATTTTGGAGGAACCATTCTCTATGAGGAGACCATTCCTCAGAGTAAAAGTCCTTTTTAAGGGAATTTTTGTCTATGGTAAAATTGGGGGAATTTACTTCCTGATTGGTAAGATTCTTTTCAAGGTCTCGATTGTGGTTATGAACAGATTGATTCTGGCAAATGTTACTACCAGTGGATGATATTACAGAGGTAGGAGGAGAAGAGGGTGTAGAAGACATAGTGGTGAGGAAAAAGCTTTTGTTTAGGAAAGATGTAAGGTATTCCTCACCCGTAAGTATCATTGCCTTCATCTGGTTACTTGCAGAAATATAAGTATTAAAACTGAACTAGTTACTTACCATCTGGGAAATGCCGTTTAGGTTAACCATGTTTTGTCCAAAACTCAGTTCGTAAAGCCATGTTGCCGGATATCAAAGCTTGAATAATAAAATTATTTTCTATTTCATATTTTGGAGTAGTGTTACCGTAGTTCATAGAAAATTAAAGTAAATACTGAAGTATATTAAACCAGATTTAAACATTCAAAGCCTAAGTTATTCCCTGCTTCAAACATGTATATGATCAAAAATAAAGTTTTTTCGAAATATTTTTCTCCGTTTAGGATTAGAATACTTTAGGATAATAAACCTCAAATTATGGTATATGACTGCCCAGTCAACCTGCAGGGTCTTACGTACTTCGCTACCATTTACGTCGCTAATGAGGTACCCAGATATCCTTACTAATATTCTACGGTCCTTGGAGTATATAAAATTTTTCTTTTAAAAAGCTTTAGAAGTATTTTGATCATAAGCATTTTAAGTGCAAAGGTATAACAAAGAACTTAAAAATGTATCTTAGTATAATTCACAGCAGTATATTACAATAATAGTACTGAGAACACAAGTATTTACTGCAAAATATAAACATAGATGAATAATTAAATTATTCAAATATTATTACGTTCATTTTTAAATAGTTATAAAATAGTGGACTGGTTGACTATAGGATTATCCGATCGAGGCGGATAAATACGGCACATTTCAATTGCCCTTGCCAGACGCCTGTATTGACGTACGCTTGCGGCATTTAGCAATAGTCAAAGAGTACACTAGTAGTATAACCTTTAAATTAATTTAATTTAGAATTAATATCCATTTATGGCAAAAATGAGTATGAACAAGTGTATGGTTAAATTAAAGGCATAACCAGAGTAGTAACCAACAGTTCAAAATTAATATCTACATTCCTACTTCCACCATCTGGCTCTGATACCAAGAGGGGATCGTCAACCGATCACACAGCAACAGTACGTCGTTGCCGGCAATACGATATCAGAGCGCCCACTTACTCCTTTCGGTGGTCCGGAGAATGTGTTTATACCGGCGGGTTACCATTACTCAAACGGGGTAGACGGTACATCCCGCCGAGTAGGTACCTATCCGATTGCAGCCACATGGTACCTATCAGCTAGCCAACCAAAGGATACGATCACGAGAGCCCTTGGCCGGGCAAGGCGGAGAGCCTCCCTTCCTGCTTTACAGGAGTGAGAGTTCCTTGCCACTTTATAGGCTCTGATACCAAGAGGGGATCGGAATCAGAAGATAAAAGAAATTAAAGAGACAGAGGGGAAGTAGGTAGCATGCGGAATGCTAAAACAAGAAATTAAATTGAAGTGCAGAATCAAAATAACATAAATTAGGAGGCAAAGCCTTCCATACAAGACAGTAAACTGTCTATGAGTTACAAGATTGAAGATTGAAGAAGATCTTACAAGATTGCAGAAGAGATTGAAGAAGAAGAAGAGAGCTTACAAGTTGCTCTGACTTCTCACTAAACTAGAGAGAGAATTGTAATTGAAGCGTAAGGTGAAGCGTGTCCTCTAACAGAAGCCTAACCACGCTTAAATAGATAAAAAAGAGGTAACCGGCACTGTTTGGCATCCAATGCTTGTGACCGGTACTGTACACTAATGTAACCGGTACTGTTATCACAACGGATAAAAGGGGAGGGAACTGTGCGCAACTCTCCACAAAATTGAAGGATTGGATTCTTTATAGTGGGGGACAAGGAGGTCCACTTTAGGAGAAAATGCGCCATCCACTAATTAAGGGGGGAAAATTAATAATAACCAACATAGTGCCATTGATGGTGGATAATGATGCATTCCACCAAGTTTTATTTGATAAGGAAGGATTTTCACCTGCAGAGGAAAATAAACCTGCAACGAAGGTATCAAAATGATTAATAAAATTTGGACAGTTTTTCATGCTTTGGTAAGCACTACAATCACCGTGTCCAAGGGTGGAGGAATAGTTTTTCATACCATAAATGGTATTACTATCACCATATTCCAGGGTGTTGAAAGAACAGTTTTTCATGCCATTGCTGACATTACATTTACCATGTTCTAGGGTAAATGAGCAGTTTTTCTCACCGAAGGTGATACACTTGTCTTGCTCAAGGACACAATTTTGAAAAGATTTAATTTTCTTTAAGGATGAACTAACTACTTCCCTGTAAATATTCACGAGTGAGGTAATCAGGGAGAGCATTATCAGAACCTTTGAGATATTCAATGTCAAAATCAAAAATGCTTAAGATAGCTTGCCATCTAGCAAAAATTTGCTTTGATGCAAGATTTTTTACATCCTTTTGTAAGATATCCTTTGCAGATTTGCAATCAATACGAACAAGGAACTTTTGATTTAATAAATCAGATTGGAATTTTGAAATAGATAGAACAATTGCTAAGACTTCCTTTTTGACAGTGGAATAATTCTGCTGGGCAGGATTCCAGTGTTTAGAAGTGAAGGCTATAACTTGTTCTTTCCCAGCGATTCTTTGTTTTAAAATACCACCGTAACCAATGTCAGAGGCATCAGTTTCAACAATTTTAAAGGCCTCTGGGTTGGGAAGGTAAAGACAAGGAAGTTCTTTAACCTGGGATTTGATCTGTTTGACAATATTGGTATGAATGTCTGTCCAAGGAGGAGGATCCTTTTTTAGACGATCATGGAGAGGTTTGGTGAGATTGCTAAGTTGTGGGAAGAAATCTGAGACATAATTGAGGCATCCTAGGAATCTCTGAAGTTGAGTTTTGTCAATAATTTGGTTAGGAAACTTATCAGAGAACTCAATAGCCCTACTGATTGGGATAATAGTTCCTTGATGGATGTTATGACCAAGAAACCTAATTTTTGTCTGAAAAAGATTGATCTTAGTTTTTGAGACAGCAAGGCCATTTTTTTTGATTATGGAAATGAAAGTGCTAATGTGTTTGACATGCTGTTCAAAAGATTGAGAGTAAATCAGGACATCATCAATGTAGACAATTGCAAAATTTGCATAATTATTGAAGATGTCATTCATGATCCTTTGGAATTCAGAAGGAGCGTTTTTTAGGCCAAAAGGCATGACGTTCCATTCATATTGACCAAAGGGGACAGTGAAAGCAGTTTTATACCTGTCCTCTTCTTTTATCTGGATTTGCCAGAAACCAGATTTCATATCAAATTTTGAAAAGATTTTTGCATCATGGAGTCTCTTTAGTAGATCCTTCTTGTTGGGGATAGGATATCTAATCCAACAAAGAGCTTGATTGAGGGGTTTGTAATTGATGACCAACCTAGGGGTTCCTCTTTCGATCTCAGCCTGTTTGTTGACATAAAAGGCAGAACAAGACCAGGGACTTTTACTTTTGCGAATAAGATTTTTATCCAAGAGATCCTTGATTTCCTTCTGGCACATAAGGAGGAGATCTTGGTTCATTTGAATAGGTCTGGCTTTGGTGGGGATTTGTCTGTCATGGAAATCCTTTTCGTAAGGAAGATCAACTATGTGATGCTTCCTTTCCCAAAAAGCATTAGGAAGGTCAGAACAAATGGTGGTTTGGATTTGTTCTAGGATTCCTTTGACTTTAAGTTGGTTTTCTCTTCTGAGTAATTGATGGTCAATAAATTTAAAAGAAAATTCTTCTTTAAGGAAATTGATCTGATTTTCTTTGTAAGAAATAAAGTTCAAATTCCTAACCAAAGGTTTTCTCAAGAAATTAAAGATGATAGGTTGTCCCAAGTGCTGGGCAATTATACCATCTTTAGTGATTTGAAAAGGGAAGAGAGACCTTATAAAGGGTGTCCATAAGATCACCTTGTTTTTTAAGTCTTTGACAAGAAGAAAAGGGGTATTGATTTTGAAACCTGCGTTCTCAATAATTGCAGAAGATAATTTGTAATTGATTTTTAACCTAGAACCATTAGCAGTGCTAAGACGTTCAGAGGTCTTTTCAAAATACTTAGTAGGGATAAGGCCCTCTAAGATGCAATTGGAATCTGCTCCTGTATCGAACAAAGCAGTAGTTTCAAGAGTAAAATCATCAATAACAATTTTTATTTTGATAAAAAACTTTTGAATTTTAATGTGGTTGATGAGGCCAAGAATATCATCGTCTTTAGGCTCATCACTATCTCCGGTATCCGTGTTGGAGACATGAGAATTATTACCATGGTCCTTCCATTGGTTTATGATAAGATGGTGATCAGCATGCTTACTTTTTAGATCTCTAACTTCGTGTTTCAAGAAGTTAATTTCAGCTTGAAGATCTTGGATAGTGGTAGGTTTGATGCTGGCGTTTTCTAGCCTCTTGAGGGTATCCTTGAGATTAAACTTATTGGTTACAAGGGGATTTCTAGGAGGTTTTATCTCAGGGGGAGGTTTTGCCTCAATGGAAGCCATAAGCTTGTCAAGATAACTTTTCCTTTCGTGTTGATCGGAAATGGCGTTTATGGCCTCGAGGAGTAGGTCATGATCTTGGGTGAGGACATTGACCTGTTTAGAGGAATCGCTGGAGGAATCTGTTAGGTCATCATCCTGGATTTGGTTCAGGTTTTCTAAAGGATGGTCAGATGAACTTTCAGAAGATTGGTTTAACAGATTGTTAATCTTGTCTTCAATGTCGGAGCCAAGATTTAGGGCTTTGAGTTTCCCTACTACTTTGCAATTTTTGCTGTAATGTCCCGGCTTGCCACAATTGTAACAAATAATAGGTTTTTTGGTCTTATCATTATTTTCATAATGATTCTTGATATTTTGATTGGTAGGTCTAGGCCTGGGTTTTCTCAAATGCCTTTCTTTGTAGTAGTCCGGTCTGGGTAGGAGCTTGCTAGTTTTATGTTTGGCTTTGGCTCTGGCCTTCTCCGCACAGGGGAGGCCAAATTGCTCACAGAAAGTTCCAAGATCTCTGCGATTCTGAGCCTTTTCTTTAGATAGCTGGCGTTGGATTTTGTCATCCTGACAAATTTTTAAGGCTACTCTTTGGATAATAGCAATAAGCTGTCCATAGCTTAGTTGCTGATAGGGGATGTTACCATCGGGGTTATGGCTACGGAGTTTATCCCTGACTTTATCTCCCAATGATTTTGGAAGACCAGCAAGAAACTTCTCTTTCCAGAAGGCTTGTTGACTGTCCTCCCTAGTGTAAACCCTAGTTAGGAACGTGTCTTTGTACCATCTGAAATCACCCAAGGTTTTGCACCTAAGGTTTGACAATAATTCGGCAGATCTATCTTTTATGAGAGAGGGATCTCCGATGAAATGTTGGGCAATGGTGAAGATAAGGGTGTTGACGGAATCAGGGATATGGGTATCACCGTCAAGGATGGGTTCGCCATTGGGTTCTCTTTTGACTGCTGTGGTGATAGACTGTTTGCAGTCTTCGGTGAGGTAGTTATCCCACCAACCTTTGAGCTGACCACAGAAACCTGAGATGAGGATTTCTACGATCAAAGCTTCAGGGCAATTGTTGGCAGTTTCATAGGCAGTAGCTACCATGGTCATATTTTGTAAAATTTTGGTTATGCCATATTCATTTTCTCCGTCTATGTTCCACTCATAGACGTTGTTAGCACTAAAGCTCTTGATATTGGTTTCCTTTTCCTCTAGGAGGAGATCAGGGGCTGTGGCTCTGGGATAGTAAAGTTTGGTTTCTTTACGCCACTGGTTGTTTGGGTTGTAGATAACAGGACTGATACCATCTTTGATACTTTCGGAGTGATCAGAAGAGGTTTCATCAATCATGTTGATGGTCCTGACACTTTTAGGAGGAGGGGTGCCAGGCGAAGGTGTTTCAGGGATAGTAGTCTTGAGAAGAGCTATTTGTTCTTTGACTTTAGCCAGAAACTCGTCGTTGGCATTGTCAACTTCTATTTTGACTTGGCTTTTGGAGCTATTGCTTTGGGATCCTTTAAAATTTTTTGAGACTCTGTAAGGTTTGAAGAGAGGTTTTTCAATCTTTTTAGAGGAAGAAGATGACTCTGGTTTGTCATTAACTTCCTTACCTTTAGTTCTACTGGAGTCTCCTAAGGCTTGGAGGTATTTGTTTGTGTAATTGGATTGTTCCATAAGATCTTTGATGTCTTTGGCTGTGACTGGTTCCCCATCAATTTTGGTTTTAAAAGGGGCGGCCATGACAGGGGTGGCTTGGTCTTTACTGTTAAGAGCAAAGGGTATTTTGGGAGGTAATTCAGATTGGACCATTTGGCCATCTTTGAGGTGCCAAATAGTATTGGTTTTGGGCTCGTCATGGTCATTACGAAAGGGATAATCCATATCTTTGACTATGGCGTAGGCACGAAACCAGTGGAAGAAGGGGATATTGTATTTGACTCTTTTGAGGAACCTATAATATTTCATTTGGACAAGGTACCCTTTATTACCTTCAAAATTTTGGAGGAACCATTCTCTATGAGGAGACCATTCCTCAGAGTAAAAGTCCTTTTTAAGGGAATTTTTGTCTATGGTAAAATTGGGGGAATTTACTTCCTGATTGGTAAGATTCTTTTCAAGGTCTCGATTGTGGTTATGAACAGATTGATTCTGGCAAATGTTACTACCAGTGGATGATATTACAGAGGTAGGAGGAGAAGAGGGTGTAGAAGACATAGTGGTGAGGAAAAAGCTTTTGTTTAGGAAAGATGTAAGGTATTCCTCACCCGTAAGTATCATTGCCTTCATCTGGTTACTTGCAGAAATACAAGTATTAAAACTGAACTAGTTACTTACCATCTGGGAAATGCCGTTTAGGTTAACCATGTTTTGTCCAAAACTCAGTTCGTAAAGCCATGTTGCCGGATATCAAAGCTTGAATAATAAAATTATTTTCTATTTCATATTTTGGAGTAGTGTTACCGTAGTTCATAGAAAATTAAAGTAAATACTGAAGTATATTAAACCAGATTTAAACATTCAAAGCCTAAGTTATTCCCTGCTTCAAACATGTATATGATCAAAAATAAAGTTTTTTCGAAATATTTTTCTCCGTTTAGGATTAGAATACTTTAGGATAATAAACCTCAAATTATGGTATATGACTGCCCAGTCAACCTGCAGGGTCTTACGTACTTCGCTACCATTTACGTCGCTAATGAGGTACCCAGATATCCTTACTAATATTCTACGGTCCTTGGAGTATATAAAATTTTTCTTTTAAAAAGCTTTAGAAGTATTTTGATCATAAGCATTTTAAGTGCAAAGGTATAACAAAGAACTTAAAAATGTATCTTAGTATAATTCACAGCAGTATATTACAATAATAGTACTGAGAACACAAGTATTTACTGCAAAATATAAACATAGATGAATAATTAAATTATTCAAATATTATTACGTTCATTTTTAAATAGTTATAAAATAGTGGACTGGTTGACTATAGGATTATCCGATCGAGGCGGATAAATACGGCACATTTCAATTGCCCTTGCCAGACGCCTGTATTGACGTACGCTTGCGGCATTTAGCTATAGTCAAAGAGTACACTAGTAGTATAACCTTTAAATTAATTTAATTTAGAATTAATATCCATTTATGGCAAAAATGAGTATGAACAAGTGTATGGTTAAATTAAAGGCATAACCAGAGTAGTAACCAACAGTTCAAAATTAATATCTACATTCCTACTTCCACCATCTGGCTCTGATACCAAGAGGGGATCGGAATTAGAAGATAGAAGAAATTAAAGAGACAGAGGGGAAGTAGGTAGCATGCGGAATGCTAAAACAAGAAATTAAATTGAAGTGCAGAATCAAAATAACATAAATTAGGAGGCAAAGCCTTCCATACAAGACAGTAAACTGTCTATGAGTTACAAGATTGAAGATTGAAGAAGATCTTACAAGATTGCAGAAGAGATTGAAGAAGAAGAAGAGAGCTTACAAGTTGCTCTGACTTCTCACTAAACTAGAGAGAGAACTGTAATTGAAGCGTAAGGTGAAGCGTGTCTTCTAACAAAGCCTAAGCACGCATTTATAATTGAAATTGAAATAGTAACCGGTTACTAACCGGTTGGAACAGTAAAGGACTACTGTTTGGAATCCAATGACTGTTGACTTGGACTGTGCACTTAGGTGACCTGTACTGTGCACTTGAGTCTTGAATTGTTGATCGGTACTATGCACTTGAATAGTGGACTGGTGACCAGTACTGTTTGGCATCCAAGGTCTCGAACCGTGGAGTCTTGAAAGGTGACAAAAGTGGATTCCTCTTGTCTGCCATGATTGATGTCTTGCCAAGTGGCAAGGAATGAAATGATGAAAGCAGATTCCTCTTGTCTGCTTGTGATGATTTGAATTGGTGGGGGACAAAAGCAGAGATGCTCTTTGTCTGCCATGATTGCTGTTGACTTCAACTGTGTGGAATCCAATGCCTGATGATTTGAAATGTGCATCTTGGTGATTTGGAATCCAAGAAATAGTGCTAATTAGTGACAAGGCACTATTTGCTTTACGGAGGATTTGATTGAAGATGCCTTTGATGATGGCATGATTGACAACTTGGTCTTTTGTGATGATGAAGACGCCTTTTGTCTGCCACTTGACTACTGGCATGATTACCTTGATTTTGATGAAATTATTGATGTCTGTTAGGGGAATATACCCCAGAACAGTTGTCGTCCTCAGCTGATGATGGCTAAGAGAGGAATGATTGATGAACCGAGACCAGTTTTTCATACCACTGATGGTACTACAATCGCCATGATCAAGGGCGTTTTTAGAACAGTTTTTCGTGCCTGGGGCACTACAATCACCATGTTCCAGGGTGTAAGAACAGTTTTTCGTGCTTGGGGCACTACAATCACCATGTTCCAGGGTGTAAGAACAGTTTTTCATGCCTGAGGCACTACAGTCGTCTTGTTCAGGGACGCTATTAATTCTTAAAAATAAAGAAATTTTGATGAAAATGTTTTGGAAAACAATTAAATTGAGATTAAGAGAAAGATTAGGGTTCATACCTTTTGAAGAATTTCTCTTGCTGATCTGAGGGGAGAAACCAGAGACATAGTTAAGGCATTTAAAGAGCCTCTGCAACTGGGTTCTGTCAATGATCTGATTGGGAATTTTATCATAGAACTCAATAGCTTTACTGATAGGGATGATTGTTTCCTGGTGAATGCTATGACCAAGAAATTTATTCCTTGCATGGAACAAATTGATTTTTGTTTTGGAGACAGCAAGTCTATTCATAACAGATATGAATATGCTGCTATGCTTGAGATGCTGGTAAAAGGATTGAGAATAATTTAAAACATCATCCATATAGATAATGGTAAATTTTGAAATTTGATTAGAATTCTCATTCATGATTTGAAATTCAGAATGAGCGTTCCAATTATATTGACAAAAAGGGACAGTGAAAGTAGTTTTATACCTGTCCTCTTCTTTTATTTGCCAAAAGTCAGATTTAATTTTAGAGAAGATTTTTGCATCAAGAAATTTCTCAAGGAGATTTCTCTTGTTGGAAATATGGAACCTAATCCAGCAAAGATCATGATTGAAAGGTTTGTAATAACAAGTCTGGGAGTTTCCCTTTTTGATCTCAGCTTGTTTATTGGCATAAATGTCAGAACAAGACCATGGACTCTTACTCTTGCGAATAAGGGTTTTATCCCAAAGGTCTTTTACTTTTTTTTGACAAAGAAGGAGAGGTTCATGATTCATTTGAATCAGTTTGCCTTTGGTGGGGATTTGCCTATCTTGAAAATCCTTTTCATATGGGAATTCAATTCTATGATGGCTTCTTTCCCAGAAAGCATTGGGAATGTTAGAACAAATAGTAGATTGAATCTGTTCTAAAAGACTTTTGAATTGACTATCCTGTTTTTGCAACTGATGGTCAATAATCCTAAAAGAGATTTTTCCTTTTAGAAAATTAATTTGATAAGAATTTGATTTTAAGTTCCTGATAAAAGGTTTTCTCAAAAACTTAAAATTAATTGGTTGTCCCAAATGCTGGGCTATTATACCTCCCTTAGTAATTTGAAGAAAGGGGGTATGGATTTTGAAATTCTTATTTTCAAAAATAACCGAGGACAAATCGTAAATGAAATTAAGCTTAGAGCCATTAGTAGCACTAAGTTGTTTAGAGGTCTTTCCAACATATTTGGTAGGAATAGGATCTTCTAAGATGCAATTTGAATCTGTCCCAGTGTCAAACAGAGTGACAGTTTCAAGGATGAAATCACCCATGACAATTTTGATGTTTATGTAGAACTTTTGAATTCTAACATAATTGTTTAGACCAAGGAAATTACCTCTGATTTCTTCGTCTTTATCAGACTTAGAAACAACGGAGGATGAACTGTCCTCATGATCCTTCCAATGGTTAATGATAGGCTGGTGATTAGCCTGTTTCTTCTTCAGATCTTTAACTCCGATATCTGAATTGTTAATATCAAATTGAAGATCTTGAATAGTAACAGGTTTAACACTAGTTCTCTCTAACCTCTTAAGGGTATTTCTAAGATTGAACCTATTGGTTATGAGAGGACTTTTATGGGGTTTTGCCTTAAAGAGAAGATCATGTTCTCTGGTGAGGATACTAATATGATTAGAGGAGTTAGCTAAATCATCCTCCTGGACATGATTTAGGTTATCAGAAGAATGATCAGAGGATTCTTCTGGAGATTGGGCTAACAAATTGTTAATCTTGTCCTTAATATCAGGATCAAGCTTAAGAGTCTTGAGTTTTCCTATGACCCTACAGTTTCTACTTATGTGACAAGACTTACCACATTTGAAGCATACAATAGGATTACTAAGATGATGATCCTTTTGTAAAGTTCCTCTAGTAAAATTATAAAGAACACAAATAGGAAACTTTTGGATAAGTAAATTGGATTGAGATTCAGAGACAGCTAAATCTTTTGCTAAAACATCTCTATTGATCAGAAAGGTTTTAACGTGATTGCTGTGTTGCCGAAAAGACTCTGAGATATAAGGACAATCAAAGAGACTTTGTAGTTGGATTTTACCAGTTTGACCAAGATACTTACCATGAGACCTGGTGTTAATATTGACATAAACAGAGGTTTCTTGGATATTGGAATTAAGAACACCATGACCTGTTTGAGGTAAAATGTCAATAACGGGAGAACTGGTATGAGGATTAATAAACTTCTTCAGAGTATTTTGGAAATCTGAAAAAGTAATTTTAAGGTTAAAGATAACGTTCCAGTTATAACGACCAGAAAGAATATTAAGTTGGATATTCTTATCTATTTTGACTTGATTCTGTTCAAGACCAGAACTTAGGTCAGAATCAGAAAAGATATTTGTATCTAAAGGTTTTACAGAGAGACCTTTCCTAAGGATACACTTAGTTTTGGTAGGTTGCCCTGGGTAATCAGCTATTGTATCATCCTCTGTTTTTTGAAAAGAGAAAGAGGATGCATTAGTTTTAAACAATTGAATAATAGCTGAGAGCCAATTAATACCAATTTGACCTAAATAATCATTAGTGGATTTTTTAACATTCTTGGAAGCAAAAGCCTCAAGAGATGAGTTGTTTCCAGACCAATGGTTATCATGGTGATTAATGATTAATTGCTGATTGGTTAACTCATTCTTCTGGGTTTGGATAAGGGTTTCAGAAGAACGGTTAGTGGATTCTGAGCTAGTGTCAGAACTATTTTTTGAAGATAGGATTAATAATTTATTAACCTTATCTGTGGTTTCAGGATCTAGATCTAGGGCTTCAAGTTTCCCTTTGATCCTATCATACCTGTTAGTGTGACTGGTTCTGTCACTTTTGAAACAATTGATGATATTGGTTTTGATACTAGGATCTAACCTAAGGGCTTTAAGCTTTCTTACGATCCTACAGGTTTTGCTCTTGTGGCCAGTTTTGCCGCAAGTGAAGCAAGTGATAGGACCTTTGAGGCTATCATGCTGTTTCTTGGTAGATTGGTTACTATCCTGAGTTTTGGTTTGATTCTTACCACAAGTGCAGCAAGTGTTTGGAGTAG
Organism: Astragalus membranaceus; assembly: GCA_039519185.1. Lineage (NCBI taxonomy): Eukaryota > Viridiplantae > Streptophyta > Magnoliopsida > Fabales > Fabaceae > Astragalus > Astragalus membranaceus. Next base: position 24,752,165 of record CM076847.1, read on the forward strand.
CTTGAGGCCTTTCCTGGGTTTTAGGTTTATCGGCCTGTTCCTTGTCATAGTGCTTTGGTTTGCTGGCCATACCTTCTGGGTTACCAGAAGAGGTTTTTCTTAAAACTTTGGTAGACCTAATACTTTTAGGTGAGGGAGTGCCAGGGGCCTTAGTTTTGAGAAGAGCTAGCTCTTTCTTGACTCTGGCTAAGAGTTCCCTCTTGCTATTCTGTTCAGCACGGTAAACACGTTGCCAGCCATAGGCATATTTGGCAGCAAGGTCTTCTACCTTGGTAGAAATAATTGAGGTTTGGGGCTTATAGGATTGCTCCATGAGGTCTCTGACCCTTTTGGTGAGGTCTCTGATGTGTTCGGCAGAGACAGGTCTTTTCTTATTAGGAGCAAAAGGTATTTTGGGGGGTAGCTCGGATTGGACCATTTGGCCATCTTTGAGGTGCCAAATAGTATTGGTCTTTCTCCCGTCATGGTTATTACGGAAGGGATAATCAATGTTTTTTGCTATGGTGTAAGCTTGAAACCAGCGAAAGAAAGGGATATTGAGTTTGACCCTTTTAAGGAATCTATAAAATTTCTCCTGGATAAAGTAACCTTTATCACCTTGGAAATTTTGGAAGAACCACTCTCTGTGAAGAGACCATTCTTCAGAATTAAAATCCTTTTTAAGGGATTTTTTATCTATGATAAACTTAGATAAAGAGGTTTGATTTTCAAAACGGGTTTCTTTTTTGAAGACTTGCTTTGAAAAAGATTGATCCTTATTAAGAGAGGTTTGACCAAGATTGCAAAGATCTTTGTTTTGATCTTTGTTTTGATCGATAATTTTAAAAGATTGATTTGAAGGAGATGGAGTCATAAAACTAGAAGAGGGTGAAAGGATAGGAGACATACCGGGAGATTGTGAGGAAAAAGCTTTAAAGAAATGTATAGATAGTTTTTCCTCACCCATAAGCATCATCGCCTTCACTTGGTTTGATAAGAATATAGGTATTAAAAATGAACTTAATAACTTACCTTCTAAAAAATACCTTAGAGTTACCTATACTTGTTCATACATCAGATTAAGGCCATACTATCTGGGTATTAAACTTGAAATTGCAATTACTTTCTAAAAACATATTCTAGAGTTAATTATAATTGTTACAAGACAAGGCAATAGTTATCCCAGAATATATTTAAACTTGAATTAAAAGTTATTTTCTAAATTATATCAAGAAAATTAATTATGTTTGTAGTATGATCAAACAAAAGGCTTTTCTTAAAATTTCCGCTCTTTGGTTGAGGAACCTCAAGACAAGAATTGACCAAACACTGCCCAGTACCTCGGTTAATTTATGGACTTATATTCGCCCTCTCCAACGGGTCTTACGGATGCCACGTAAATACGAGTGGGTCGTTCTTGAGAACCATCCTCATACACAAAGAGTTTTGACCAAAATATTTTAGGAACCTTTTAACCGGTTGATCATAAACATAAATAATTAATTTGCAGAATATAAACTAGATGAATAAGTAATAATTCAAAAGGAAATATATAAAGAGTACATAAAGCTTTGTAAAGAACACTTTGTAATTAAATTGCAGAATATGATCCAGATGAATAAAAACATAAATAATAATTATTAATTATAAAATAGTAGACAACTTGACTATAGGATTATCCGATCGAGGCGGATAAATACGGCACATTTCAATTGCCCTTGCCAGACGCCTGTATTGACGTACGCTGCGGCATTTAGCTATAGTCAAAGAGTACACTATAGTATAATATACTTTGTATTTTCATAAACTTTCAATATTAATACCCCCTATTTATGGCACTTAATTAATTAAGAACATAAATAAGTAACTGTAAAGCATTGCTTAGATAAGCAACTTAAAATTCAAAGTTAATACCCCATTCCTACTTCCACCATCTGGCTCTGATACCAAGAGGGGATCGTCAACCGATCACACAGCAACAGTACGTCGTTGCCGGCAATACGATATCAGAGCGCCCACTTACTCCTTTCGGTGGTCCGGAGAATGTGTTTATACCGGCGGGTTACCATTACTCAAACGGGGTAGACGGTACATCCCGCCGAGTAGGTACCTGTCCGATTGCAGCCACATGGTACCTATCAGCTAGCCAACCAAAGGATACGATCACGAGAGCCCTTGGCCGGGCAAGGCGGAGAGCCTCCCTTCCTGCTTTACAGGAGTGAGAGTTCCTTGCCAATTTACAGGGGATCCGATCCCCTCTTGGTATCAGAGCCAGATGGTGGAAGTAGGAATGTAGATATTAATTTTGAACTGTTGGTTACTACTCTGGTTATGCCTTTAATTTAACCATACACTTGTTCATACTCATTTTTGCCATAAATGGATATTAATTCTAAATTAAATTAATTTAAAGGTTATACTACTAGTGTACTCTTTGACTATAGCTAAATGCCGCAAGCGTACGTCAATACAGGCGTCTGGCAAGGGCAATTGAAATGTGCCGTATTTATCCGCCTCGATCGGATAATCCTATAGTCAACCAGTCCACTATTTTATAACTATTTAAAAATGAACGTAATAATATTTGAATAATTTAATTATTCATCTATGTTTATATTTTGCAGTAAATACTTGTGTTCTCAGTACTATTATTGTAATATACTGCTGTGAATTATACTAAGATACATTTTTAAGTTCTTTGTTATACCTTTGCACTTAAAATGCTTATGATCAAAATACTTCTAAAGCTTTTTAAAAGAAAAATTTTATATACTCCAAGGACCGTAGAATATTAGTAAGGATATCTGGGTACCTCATTAGCGACGTAAATGGTAGCGAAGTACGTAAGACCCTGCAGGTTGACTGGGCAGTCATATACCATAATTTGAGGTTTATTATCCTAAAGTATTCTAATCCTAAACGGAGAAAAATATTTCGAAAAAACTTTATTTTTGATCATATACATGTTTGAAGCAGGGAATAACTTAGGCTTTGAATGTTTAAATCTGGTTTAATATACTTCAGTATTTACTTTAATTTTCTATGAACTACGGTAACACTACTCCAAAATATGAAATAGAAAATAATTTTATTATTCAAGCTTTGATATCCGGCAACATGGCTTTACGAACTGAGTTTTGGACAAAACATGGTTAACCTAAACGGCATTTCCCAGATGGTAAGTAACTAGTTCAGTTTTAATACTTATATTTCTGCAAGTAACCAGATGAAGGCAATGATACTTACGGGTGAGGAATACCTTACATCTTTCCTAAACAAAAGCTTTTTCCTCACCACTATGTCTTCTACACCCTCTTCTCCTCCTACCTCTGTAATATCATCCACTGGTAGTAACATTTGCCAGAATCAATCTGTTCATAACCACAATCGAGACCTTGAAAAGAATCTTACCAATCAGGAAGTAAATTCCCCCAATTTTACCATAGACAAAAATTCCCTTAAAAAGGACTTTTACTCTGAGGAATGGTCTCCTCATAGAGAATGGTTCCTCCAAAATTTTGAAGGTAATAAAGGGTACCTTGTCCAAATGAAATATTATAGGTTCCTCAAAAGAGTCAAATACAATATCCCCTTCTTCCACTGGTTTCGTGCCTACGCCATAGTCAAAGATATGGATTATCCCTTTCGTAATGACCATGACGAGCCCAAAACCAATACTATTTGGCACCTCAAAGATGGCCAAATGGTCCAATCTGAATTACCTCCCAAAATACCCTTTGCTCTTAACAGTAAAGACCAAGCCACCCCTGTCATGGCCGCCCCTTTTAAAACCAAAATTGATGGGGAACCAGTCACAGCCAAAGACATCAAAGATCTTATGGAACAATCCAATTACACAAACAAATACCTCCAAGCCTTAGGAGACTCCAGTAGAACTAAAGGTAAGGAAGTTAATGACAAACCAGAGTCATCTTCTTCCTCTAAAAAGATTGAAAAACCTCTCTTCAAACCTTACAGAGTCTCAAAAAATTTTAAAGGATCCCAAAGCAATAGCTCCAAAAGCCAAGTCAAAATAGAAGTTGACAATGCCAACGACGAGTTTCTGGCTAAAGTCAAAGAACAAATAGCTCTTCTCAAGACTACTATCCCTGAAACACCTTCGCCTGGCACCCCTCCTCCTAAAAGTGTCAGGACCATCAACATGATTGATGAAACCTCTTCTGATCACTCCGAAAGTATCAAAGATGGTATCAGTCCTGTTATCTACAACCCAAACAACCAGTGGCGTAAAGAAACCAAACTTTACTATCCCAGAGCCACAGCCCCTGATCTCCTCCTAGAGGAAAAGGAAACCAATATCAAGAGCTTTAGTGCTAACAACGTCTATGAGTGGAACATAGACGGAGAAAATGAATATGGCATAACCAAAATTTTACAAAATATGACCATGGTAGCTACTGCCTATGAAACTGCCAACAATTGCCCTGAAGCTTTGATCGTAGAAATCCTCATCTCAGGTTTCTGTGGTCAGCTCAAAGGTTGGTGGGATAACTACCTCACCGAAGACTGCAAACAGTCTATCACCACAGCAGTCAAAAGAGAACCCAATGGCGAACCCATCCTTGACGGTGATACCCATATCCCTGATTCCGTCAACACCCTTATCTTCACCATTGCCCAACATTTCATCGGAGATCCCTCTCTCATAAAAGATAGATCTGCCGAATTATTGTCAAACCTTAGGTGCAAAACCTTGGGTGATTTCAGATGGTACAAAGACACGTTCCTAACTAGGGTTTACACTAGGGAGGACAGTCAACAAGCCTTCTGGAAAGAGAAGTTTCTTGCTGGTCTTCCAAAATCATTGGGAGATAAAGTCAGGGATAAACTCCGTAGCCATAACCCCGATGGTAACATCCCCTATCAGCAACTAAGCTATGGACAGCTTATTGCTATTATCCAAAGAGTAGCCTTAAAAATTTGTCAGGATGACAAAATCCAACGCCAGCTATCTAAAGAAAAGGCTCAGAATCGCAGAGATCTTGGAACTTTCTGTGAGCAATTTGGCCTCCCCTGTGCGGAGAAGGCCAGAGCCAAAGCCAAACATAAAACTAGCAAGCTCCTACCCAGACCGGACTACTACAAAGAAAGGCATTTGAGAAAACCCAGGCCTAGACCTACCAATCAAAATATCAAGAATCATTATGAAAATAATGATAAGACCAAAAAACCTATTATTTGTTACAATTGTGGCAAGCCGGGACATTACAGCAAAAATTGCAAAGTAGTAGGGAAACTCAAAGCCCTAAATCTTGGCTCCGACATTGAAGACAAGATTAACAATCTGTTAAACCAATCTTCTGAAAGTTCATCTGACCATCCTTTAGAAAACCTGAACCAAATCCAGGATGATGACCTAACAGATTCCTCCAGCGATTCCTCTAAACAGGTCAATGTCCTCACCCAAGATCATGACCTACTCCTCGAGGCCATAAACGCCATTTCCGATCAACACGAAAGGAAAAGTTATCTTGACAAGCTTATGGCTTCCATTGAGGCAAAACCTCCCCCTGAGATAAAACCTCCTAGAAATCCCCTTGTAACCAATAAGTTTAATCTCAAGGATACCCTCAAGAGGCTAGAAAACGCCAGCATCAAACCTACCACTATCCAAGATCTTCAAGCTGAAATTAACTTCTTGAAACACGAAGTTAGAGATCTAAAAAGTAAGCATGCTGATCACCATCTTATCATAAACCAATGGAAGGACCATGGTAATAATTCTCATGTCTCCAACACGGATACCGGAGATAGTGATGAGCCTAAAGACGATGATATTCTTGGCCTCATCAACCACATTAAAATTCAAAAGTTTTTTATCAAAATAAAAATTGTTATTGATGATTTTACTCTTGAAACTACTGCTTTGTTCGATACAGGAGCAGATTCCAATTGCATCTTAGAGGGCCTTATTCCTACTAAGTATTTTGAAAAGACCTCTGAACGTCTTAGCACTGCTAATGGTTCAAGGTTAAAAATCAATTACAAATTATCTTCTGCAATTATTGAGAACGCAGGTTTCAAAATCAATACCCCTTTTCTTCTTGTCAAAGACTTAAAAAACAAGGTGATCTTAGGGACACCCTTTATAAGGTCTCTCTTCCCTTTTCAAATCACTAAAGATGGTATAATTGCCCAGCACTTGGGACAACCTATCATCTTTAATTTCTTGAGAAAACCTTTGGTTAGGAATTTGAACTTTATTTCTTACAAAGAAAATCAGATCAATTTCCTTAAAGAAGAATTTTCTTTTAAATTTATTGACCATCAATTACTCAGAAGAGAAAACCAACTTAAAGTCAAAGGAATCCTAGAACAAATCCAAACCACCATTTGTTCTGACCTTCCTAATGCTTTTTGGGAAAGGAAGCATCACATAGTTGATCTTCCTTACGAAAAGGATTTCCATGACAGACAAATCCCCACCAAAGCCAGACCTATTCAAATGAACCAAGATCTCCTCCTTATGTGCCAGAAGGAAATCAAGGATCTCTTGGATAAAAATCTTATTCGCAAAAGTAAAAGTCCCTGGTCTTGTTCTGCCTTTTATGTCAACAAACAGGCTGAGATCGAAAGAGGAACCCCTAGGTTGGTCATCAATTACAAACCCCTCAATCAAGCTCTTTGTTGGATTAGATATCCTATCCCCAACAAGAAGGATCTACTAAAGAGACTCCATGATGCAAAAATCTTTTCAAAATTTGATATGAAATCTGGTTTCTGGCAAATCCAGATAAAAGAAGAGGACAGGTATAAAACTGCTTTCACTGTCCCCTTTGGTCAATATGAATGGAACGTCATGCCTTTTGGCCTAAAAAACGCTCCTTCTGAATTCCAAAGGATCATGAATGACATCTTCAATAATTATGCAAATTTTGCAATTGTCTACATTGATGATGTCCTGATTTACTCTCAATCTTTTGAACAGCATGTCAAACACATTAGCACTTTCATTTCCATAATCAAAAAAAATGGCCTTGCTGTCTCAAAAACTAAGATCAATCTTTTTCAGACAAAAATTAGGTTTCTTGGTCATAACATCCATCAAGGAACTATTATCCCAATCAGTAGGGCTATTGAGTTCTCTGATAAGTTTCCTAACCAAATTATTGACAAAACTCAACTTCAGAGATTCCTAGGATGCCTCAATTATGTCTCAGATTTCTTCCCACAACTTAGCAATCTCACCAAACCTCTCCATGATCGTCTAAAAAAGGATCCTCCTCCTTGGACAGACATTCATACCAATATTGTCAAACAGATCAAATCCCAGGTTAAAGAACTTCCTTGTCTTTACCTTCCCAACCCAGAGGCCTTTAAAATTGTTGAAACTGATGCCTCTGACATTGGTTACGGTGGTATTTTAAAACAAAGAATCGCTGGGAAAGAACAAGTTATAGCCTTCACTTCTAAACACTGGAATCCTGCCCAGCAGAATTATTCCACTGTCAAAAAGGAAGTCTTAGCAATTGTTCTATCTATTTCAAAATTCCAATCTGATTTATTAAATCAAAAGTTCCTTGTTCGTATTGATTGCAAATCTGCAAAGGATATCTTACAAAAGGATGTAAAAAATCTTGCATCAAAGCAAATTTTTGCTAGATGGCAAGCTATCTTAAGCATTTTTGATTTTGACATTGAATATCTCAAAGGTTCTGATAATGCTCTCCCTGATTACCTCACTCGTGAATATTTACAGGGAAGTAGTTAGTTCATCCTTAAAGAAAATTAAATCTTTTCAAAATTGTGTCCTTGAGCAAGACAAGTGTATCACCTTCGGTGAGAAAAACTGCTCATTTACCCTAGAACATGGTAAATGTAATGTCAGCAATGGCATGAAAAACTGTTCTTTCAACACCCTGGAATATGGTGATAGTAATACCATTTATGGTATGAAAAACTATTCCTCCACCCTTGGACACGGTGATTGTAGTGCTTACCAAAGCATGAAAAACTGTCCAAATTTTATTAATCATTTTGATACCTTCGTTGCAGGTTTATTTTCCTCTGCAGGTGAAAATCCTTCCTTATCAAATAAAACTTGGTGGAATGCATCATTATCCACCATCAATGGCACTATGTTGGTTATTATTAATTTTCCCCCCTTAATTAGTGGATGGCGCATTTTCTCCTAAAGTGGACCTCCTTGTCCCCCACTATAAAGAATCCAATCCTTCAATTTTGTGGAGAGTTGCGCACAGTTCCCTCCCCTTTTATCCGTTGTGATAACAGTACCGGTTACATTAGTGTACAGTACCGGTCACAAGCATTGGATGCCAAACAGTGCCGGTTACCTCTTTTTTATCTATTTAAGCGTGGTTAGGCTTCTGTTAGAGGACACGCTTCACCTTACGCTTCAATTACAATTCTCTCTCTAGTTTAGTGAGAAGTCAGAGCAACTTGTAAGCTCTCTTCTTCTTCTTCAATCTCTTCTGCAATCTTGTAAGATCTTCTTCAATCTTCAATCTTGTAACTCATAGACAGTTTACTGTCTTGTATGGAAGGCTTTGCCTCCTAATTTATGTTATTTTGATTCTGCACTTCAATTTAATTTCTTGTTTTAGCATTCCGCATGCTACCTACTTCCCCTCTGTCTCTTTAATTTCTTCTATCTTCTGATTCCGATCCCCTCTTGGTATCAGAGCCAGATGGTGGAAGTAGGAATGTAGATACTCAAAGAGTACACTAGTAGTATAACCTTTAACATCAGAGATATATATATATATATATATATATATTGTAAATGAGATGTAACACCCCGATATTTTTATCGAGTAAAAATACCCAAGTGCACCATCCCTAATACATCAGAGATATCATTTCCTGTCTAGATACTGAACACCACTATAAATTTTTCACTGAATAACAACAAGACAGTCTTAAACATAAATAAGACGATGTCGATTCTCAGACCATAAACCATCAGTGAACTACAGTGTTCAATATCATACAAGAAAGCGGAAATAAATACATAACGCTAAAGACAAAATGTCTTGATACACAGATAACAAGGAAAGATATACACTTAAGCATAAAGCTAAGTCTTCAGCAACCATCCGAGTACCACCTACTCGTGCCTCTTGGATCTCCACTTTCCCTGTTTATCTGTAAAACAACATTATATAAACAATGAGATACAATCTCAATGAGTTCTACCGAGACCCCTACTAACACTCTCGGTCCAATTATGACTCGTGGTTTTAACTTAACACGGCATCGACTGCGCAAACGCTACAAACCCGATGAACCACACCATATAACTTTCAACAGATTACCGACAGCGCGAACGCTACAAATCCGGCAAACCTGTTATAACTCAGCACGATAGCGACAGGGCGAACGCTACAAACCCGGTAAATCGCACAACAAACCATTTAACACACCACCGACTGCGCGAACGCTACATACCCAGTGAACCGCGTTATTTAGGTCAAAATCTTTCGAAACCAAATCACGTAAAATTCATTGTAAAACGAAATAATCCTAAACGTGAGTAAAACTCACCGATTGTGATGAAAATCACAAATAACCGAGACTTTCCGTGAAGTTTCTTTTCCGTCATAACCACACGAACAATCCCCGCATAACTTCCACGCTCCGACAACATCTGTATCCGCTCCCAAAGCTTTCCACTCGATCACGAGACATTTCTTGGACCGAAATACCGAATTCCTCGAAATCCCGCCATTCGAACCCTAATCACCAACCAACTTCCAATTCGCGAAATCGAACTTCGTTCCGCACTCAATATGCTTCAGGTTCGTTCCTAATCATCCTTGAATCATCAAACACTATTCATCATCTTCAACCTCATGAAGCACTATTCACACATAAACCAAATCTTGATTCTCAAACCCTAACTCTTCCAACTAGCTCCCAACCTTCCAATCGAACTTCAATCGTCAATAATACAACATTGGGTTTTCTCCTAAACACCATCCTAAGCTTTCCTTTGACTTCAACAATCAAAATTCTCTTTTACCTCTAAAATTCGAAAATGGCAAGATGAGAGTGAGTGAGTTGATGATGATGATTTTAGTACCAAATTGAAGAGGATGAAATGGTGACCAACTTTCTTTTAGGATGGAAGACGTTTTGATGAACCTTTGATTCTCATTTTTCCTCTTCTTTCCTCATACCCATTCTTTCTATTTTTTCTTCTTTTCCTTTCCTCTTCTCTGTATCTCTCTCTCTGTATCTCTCTCTCGTGAGCTTCCTTTCTTTTCTTTCTATTCTTTTAATTCTTTTCTTTCTTTCACTTACACACACACACACACACAGATATATATATATATATATAATATAAGTGGTAACGATCCTATGACAAACAATAATTAACCGGTTAACGATCCTATGACAACCAATAATTAATTTTAGCACTCAATAAATTTACCAGTCAAGTACTAAAATAATTCAATTGGGTTAACATCCAAATAATTCTATTAATTATTTTGGGGATGTTACATTCACCCCAACTTGAAAGATTTTTGTCCTCAAAAACTCGTCAAGTCTTACAACTGATTAATCGAGAATCGACATCCTCAGAAGGATCTCAACTTGATGGAAAACAATATTGAATTAACGAAATGAATGTAGAAACTCTTCCCATAGTCCGAACTCTCTTGTTACGAATCAACACTAGAAACTCATCATTCGCCTCCATAGGCTCGGTATCGCGTTTTGAAAACACATTCACAACTTTATTCCAATTATCCTCGGTTGCACCTCAACTTTGATTAATCTAAATCAAAGGGTTTAATATGAGGTATTTGATAGAAACATAGGTTGAAAATGAGGTCCACATACTAGTACTCCTCGATAGAGGTAATAACAAACACGATTTTCTTGAAGGGTGCACACACATTCTCAACAAATTTTCTAAAAATCCATAATAACTCCCGTACACATTGAAAAATGTGACGGAAAAGTCATCTGTGAAACTTCTCGACTCGCCCCAAAGATTTCGAGATAAAACTTTTCAAAAAGATGAAATTTGGGTCTTACTAAAAACTTTGACCTTAAACGTAAAAATAAACCGTGGGAACATCAATTAATTTCAAAAGCAATGAAACTCACCTCAGTTGTTCTCAAAACAACTATCGAACATAACTCAGAACCCGTCTTCCTTTATTGTAACATTCCTCACAATATATTTATCTACGACGCACCAAATTCCTTTCCGAATTAGGCAATAGCGTTGAGTTTCCCCTCAACCTAAGTACGCCTCCTATGATTTTCCTCAATCAGATTTTATTAGCCTATTGATTCGTTCCCAAAATTAACTCTAGCATGCAGGTTTTCACAAAAAAAAAATGATTTTTCAAATTTATCATACAGCACGCCAAGCTTCACTTCGGGAATTTCAGTCACTTGCAAGCAAATCCATCAATTACTCCTTTGATGTGAACAACAGTCAGCCGTCACTTCACTTTCCTATTCATATTCACGTTTGACCTGTCAAACGGGATTACTTCATACAATTTGATTGTTATTCAACTCCTTCTGATCAAACAGATATTTCAAACTTTTATGATCACTAAAGACTTCGAAACGAGGCCCATACGGGTAATATCTCCAAATTTTCAGTGCATACATAATAGCTGCCAACTTCAAATCATAAGTTGGATAATTCTCCTCGTGGATCTTCAACTGTCTGGACGCATAAGCTACCACTTGATAATTCTGCATGAGAACACATCCCAAACCCTTTCCAGAAGCATCGCTGTAAATCTAGAAATCCGTAGACGGATTCGAAAGAATCAGGATTGGAGCAGAAGTCAACCTAACCTTCAATTCTTGAAAACAGTCTTCACAATCAGCATCCCATATAAACGGTTGACCCTTACGAGTTAGCCGAGTAAGTGGAAGAACCACTTGTGAGAATCCTTGGATAAACCTCCCGTAGTAACCGACTAGACCCAGAAAACTTCTTATTTCGGTGACTGACGTTGGTCGTTCCCAGTTCAATACAGCTTCCACCTTACTGGGATCCACCGCGAGTCCCGATTGAGAAATCACGTGTCCCAAAAACTTCACTTCCGGCATCCAGAAGTCACACGTCGACGGCTTTGCATACAATTTCTTTTCTAGGAGTACATTCAGAACAATGCGGAGATGGTGAACATGCTCCTCAATGGTCTTAGAGTACACAAATATATCATCAATGAAAACTACAACAAATTGATCTAGGTAAGTGTGGAAAACTCGATTCATGTAATAATGAATACCGCTGGAGCATTAGTCAAACCGAAGGGCATCACTACGAACTCGTAATGTCCATACCTCGTACGGAAAGCTGTCTTCGGAATATCTAAGGCTCTAACTTTAATTTGATGATAGCCGGATCGTAGATCAATTTTTGAAAACACCACCGCACCTCTAAGTTGATCAAGTAAATCATCTATCCTCGGTAAGGGATATTTGTTCTTGATCGTCACCTTATTGAGTTGTCGATAATCAATACACAATCTCATACTTCCATCTTTCTTTTTGACAAGTAACACCGGAGCACCCCATGGAGAAGTGCTCGGTCGAGTGAATCTGTTAGAGATCATCTCTTCAAGTTGAGACTTCAATTCCTTTAATTCTAAAGGAGACATTCTATAAGGAGCAATAGATATTGATCATGTGCCAGGAATCAATTCTACAGAGAACTCTACCTCTCGGTCAGGAGGTAAGGAAGAAACTTCATCCCAAGAGCAATGTTGTAACACCCCGAAAATTCTAACATGTAGAATCACCAAAATGCACTACGTGGCATACATCAGAGTAACTTCCCGTTAATGAAATATTGAACACAACTAAAATTTTCGATATAAGTATCAATGGTTCAATGAACCTCCATGCATAATCGGAAAGATCTGAAGTCTTAAGACTTAAACATACATTATCCTGGTGTTCAATACTCAAAACATGAAATTAGCGGAAACGATTTATAACTTATACATGATAGTTATACAACCGATAACAAAAGTACTACAGAAGGGCAAGGGCCTAAAACATGAAACATAGACTTCCGGACTCCTCGAGTCACACCAGCTAACCATGAACCTTCGCCTTAGCTTTCCTTTGCTTCTCTGAAAAACCACAACACATAAAGGGTGAGATAAACATTATCTCAGTGAGTCCTATCGAGACCCCTGACCAACTCTAATGGTTTATTATACTTGAATCTGAACTCATGGTCCTTTTAAGCGACCACGTGAATACATGGTGTTTTCTCGTAACTTGTAGCCCTAATAAGCGACTACTCGTTACATTTCTGATTTTTCCTGATGTAGCCCTAATAAGCGATGACGGATCATATTTTAACATGAACTTAGCACAACACCTCGAAGCCCGCCTTAGCCAAGGTTAGGACGTCTCAGTGAACCCATCCCCACTAATCCAAGTGAGCGACATGAGAGCCTAGGTTCTGGGGCTCATGACTTCCCCTCCCCTAGTATGCTAATAACTGGAGGATCGTCATCCTCGATATACACAAGGTATACCATCTACCTTTCCCCGAGGGAAAGTAACTTGAATTGTGTTTACATGACTTGAGAGTTTTTATGTCTTTATAGACTTACAATCAATTAGCTTACATGACATGATGAACTTGAAGTTCGTTATCTTAACATGATTGGACTCAAGGTCCGTTAACATTTCTTGACTTATGTTCTCTCGCGTTCTCTAAGTACGGTTTTCCGTTACGTTCATAACACACAAGTTTTCTATCAAACATGTTCAATTCCATGATATCAGTATCTTTACATTGTTGGGGAACCATGAGGAATGGATTAGAAGAGGATTGGAATCATTTGGGATGGATAAAAAGGTACTTTGAATTTGAGGATCAGAAGGTCTCACACGACCCGTGCGTGTAGACGCACGATCCGTGCGCTGTTGAACAAAGTTGTAGAAGGTTTTCAGAAAGATACGCACGACCCGTGCGACTAAGCGCACGATCCGTGTGTGTTTAAAAATTCAGTTCGTGTAGCATCAGATGGGGGCGCACGACCCGTGCACAGAGGCACACGATCCGTGCGTCTCCATCAGTTTTCTAGAAAACAGACTTTTTCATGAGTAAATTCCATTCCGATTCCAGTTTCGTTTCGGTCGATATCCTAACATGACAATTATTATTCCAGACCAGTGAAAGCGATTTAAGCAATCAAACAACACATATCATCAATCAACAATCCAATCAATTCGAGCAATTATGCGATTTACGATTTTTCGATAAAATGTTTTCGTCAAGTTTTCACAAAGCGGATTTTCAATAATATCGTTTCAGAAAGTAACATGACTCGACAAAAAAACATCCCTAAGCGAGTATAGAACTCACCGATTTGACGACCTCGCGAGAAATCACGTCCTCACACGAAACGACCGAATCGTAACCTCTCGAACGATCCCCGTAATCACGTACTGGCACCGAACTCGTCCGACACTCGAAACTGAACTTCGAAACAGAAACCAAACTCAAATCCCAGCTACTGAACTTCCTCCTTGTCTACGGAATTGGCGTCTCTCTAACTTTGGCGATTCGATCTGAAATTTGAGGGACCAAAATTTCCATTTCCACATCCGTTTTCCAGCATCAGCGAGCAGTTTTGTAACACGTGTATCTTGGTCAAATCGTGGCCAAAACCCTTCACACCAGTGCCCATTGTGTAGATAATCTTGTCTACTTTCTGATGGTCAAAGGTTCATACGCATGCATCCAGTAGATTGGGAGATATACCCGAAACAAGGTGACTGGGTCAAAACTGTCCCTAATCGAAAACTGAAACTTGTAATTCCTTTTTCTTCCACCATACTCAATGAAATCGGTTCATTCTTGTGCCTAATTTGAAGCATTTCGTGTCTAGTATCCGAATAATCAAGAATCACGTTCATCTGAGTTGTGTACAGAGAGATATTAGGTAAATACCGAAGAGGGTTCCTACGGGTTTCCAGCTGAAATTTTGTTGAACTTGTATCTTCAACCTCAACCATTCATGACACTCAAAACAGAACCAAGCTACACATACTCTCCAGCAATTTCGAAATGTGGGTGGTAATGCACACTAGTGTTGCTTCAAACTTACATGCAAGGCTTAAAACTTCACTTTTGGTGCTTTGACATCAACATGCAAGATGAGGACTCCATGGATGTCCAAGCTTGCTAGAATTCGAAAATGGTGTTTTGGAGAGGGAGGAAGATGTGTGTTGTGTGTGGTATCAATGGAAAGAGCAAGGAAAATGGTGAAGAATGGTGGTCAAAGATCAAGCATGCATCAAGGGATGTGGAAGATCCCCCTTCCTTCTTCCTCCTCTAGCTCTCTCACCCTCTCCTCTCTAATCCCTCTCTATGCTTCTGTTTCTGGAAATGATGGTGATGAAGTTGCTTTTGTTTTGGTTCAACTGAAATTAACTTAAAAGGGGCGAAATGACCATAGTGCCCTTATGTCCAATTTTGGCTTAACTTCCTTAATTTCTTCTTAAGTCAATTTTAATCAAACAATACTTATACAATAATCGCATATTGCATATAGTTATGTTCTGTGGAGGATGGTTTAGCCGAAACTCATTAATGTGTGGAAAAGACGAAAATACCCCCGTGCTCCTATTTGCTTAAAATCCCAATTAACTCGCCATATCATAATTAATCAATAATGCTAATTAATCATCTTGACCTCTTGCTAATTTAAATAATTTAAATTAGCGAAATTGGGGATGTTACAAATGTCCATACTTCTCATAGGCAAACAAATAAATTCTACAACGAAATTTCTGCCTCCTATGACAAGTAGACAATCTTGACAAAAGGATTGGGTCTGGACACGACCCTCAGTAATTTGTCAGCAGTTGTAACTGTCTAAGCATCTAGAGTGTTGACTCGTCATTGCCTTGGAGCTGCTTGTGACTCCTTGGAACTCTTCCTTGCAGGGCACTCTTTTGCATAGTGACCCTCTTACCAATACAATAATAGCACCGATTGATCTTTGCTGACGATCACCTTTGCGATGCCTTCTGCATCTCCTACAATTTCTAAACTGTGATGCTTTCCACAATTAGAACATCTTCTGACCTTTGAAGAATCGTAGAATTGCACCTGCTTTTCGTTTGATGAAATTACCTTAGGACTTTGCATTCAGAGTTGATAATTCAACTACCTTCCATCTTTTCCCATACTCCCTATGAGATCATCCTCGGCGACATAGGCTGATTGCACTAAGGTAACATAATTGGTAATAGTATAAGAACTGAGACCCTAAGTCATAAAAGCACTTATTCCCCTCTTATACATCTGCATTCTCCATTCGTCATCTAGAGCTTACTTACCACTTGGTAAAACTGAGACGACTCCTCAAACTTAGCGGGTATTCTTCCACCGTCATGTCACCTTTCCTGAGGATGCACCGGTTGGAGATTCGGGTTTTGGTCGAGGACTGCGTCTTGATCATCCTGGTATAATTCCGCTTATGATGCACTAAGTATTGAGTTGATCAGGCTCGATGTCTCTTAGCATCACAAGTGTAATTACTACAAGGACTAACAAGGAATCGACTCAACCCTAAACTAAGTCCGACTAGGTCGAACCGCTCTAATACTAACTGTAACACCCCGGTATTTTTATCGAGTAAAAATACCCAAGTGCACCATCCCTAATACATCAGAGATATCATTTCCTGTCTAGATACTGAACACCACTATAAATTTTTCACTGAATAACAACAAGACAGTCTTAAACATAAATAAGACGATGTCGATTCTCAGACCATAAACCATCAGTGAACTACAGTATTCAATATCATACAAGAAAGCGGAAATAAATACATAACGCTAAAGACAAAATGTCTTGATACACAGATAACAAGGAAAGATATACACTTAAGCATAAAGTTAAGTCTTTAGCAACCATCCGAGTACCACCTACTCGTGCCTCTTGGATATCCACTTTCCCTGTTTATCTGTAAAACAACAACATATAAACAATGAGATACAATCTCAGTGAGTTCTACCGAGACCCCTACTAACACTCTCGGCCCAATTATGAAACCTGGTTTTAACTTAACACCGCATCGACTGCGCGAACGCTACAAACCCGATGAACCGCACCATATAACTTTCAACAGATTACCGACTGCGTGAACGCTACAAACCCGGAAAACCTGTTATAACTCAGCACGATACCGACAGCGCGAACGCTACAAATCCGGTAAATCGCACAACAAACCATTTAACACACCACCGACTGCGCGAACGCTACATACCGGGTGAACCACGTTATTTAACCTTTGACAGATGATCAACTACGCGAACGCTACATACCCGATGAACCTGTTACAACCAAGTACGACACCGACTGCGCGAACGCTACATACCCGGTATTCGCACAACAACCAATTCAACACACCACCGACTGCGCGAATGCTACATACCCGGTGAACCACCTTACCAATAGTACTTTACCTATTGCAAGAGGCCTAGGTTAAGGGTGCATGACTACCCCGCCTAGTATGTCTACATCGGTCGTCACCCAGACTCGATATAATATATATATATATATATATATATATATATATATATATATATACAATCATATGAACTCACAGTTCATTTGCATTAGACCGTTAATCGAACTTGATACCCGCATTTGGCCGTTTCCCATAGTCGACATAATATATATATTGTGAATCGTAGACCGGTTTAGACGAATAAATAATAATCATCCCGCGTCAGTTATACCATATCACGTAGGACTCATAGTCCGCTTTATTATTAATAAGACATATCCGCACCCGTGTACTATTATTCGGTTTTTCAAAACAATCTATAACTTCAAAAACAGCTCATTATACAATTTAAATCTTTTATTTGATTAGTCCTTTCAATAAGCTTTCAAACGCACCTGAGAACACCTCAATCGGGTTCCTGGTTCAAACGCACCGACCGTCTGCTGAAATGTGCAGAATTTGTGGTTTCTCGCGAAATCCGCTATTCCGCTCAATTCCGATTCTTCTTCCGATCGAAAACAGTCCAAACAACCAGAAAAACAGATGGAATCAATATCACACAATAAATCAAAAACCCAATCAAAACAAAGTTTATCAAAATACGACATATTTCCAAATAACGGTTTTTAAGTCAAAATCTTTCGAAACCAAATCACGTAAAATTCATTGTAAAACGAAATAATCCTAAACGTGATTAAAACTCACCGATTGTGGTGAAAATCACAAATAGCCGAGACTTTCCGCGAAGTTTCTTTTCCGTCATAACCACACGAACAATCCCCGCATAACTTCCACGCTCCGACAACATCTATATCTGTAACATCCTCAAAATAATTAGGCGAATTATTTGGATGTTAACCCAATTGGAATAATTTAGTACTTGACTGGTGAATTTATTGAGTGCTAAAATTATTTATTGGATGTCATTAGATCGTTAACCAGATGATACGGATCAAGGAAATTTTGGAATCGAAATAAGGGATTAGGATCAATATGGTAATTGGACCACGCTACCACTTATTTATTAATTAAATATGTGTGTGTGTGTGTGTGTGTGTGTGTGTGTGTGTGTGTGTGTTGAATAAGGAAAGAAAAGAAAGAAAGAAGAGGATTCGAACAGAAGAAGAAAAGAAGAGAAAAGAAGAAAAGAAGAGAAAAGAAGAGAAAGAAGAAGAGGAAAGGAGAAGAGAAAGGAAGAAGAGAAGTGAACCCCATCCCTCCAAAATTCAGCACAATCATCATCTCCTCTCCCTCTCCAAAACCCAAGAGCTAGGTAAGAGTTTATCCGATTTTTCTTCCCTTTTGTGACCTACGAAAATTGGGGGTTTTCGTTGGAAATTTGTTGAAATCAAGAATTGATAGGTTGTGTTGGTGATTGGGTTATGTTTAGGATCGAAGCTAGGAGCGGATTGAACGCGATTGGAAGCTCGAAACGAAGTAGGAGCGGTTCGGTGTTGATTGGGTTCGATTCGGTGATTTTGACATCTCGGTGATTTCGGCTCGGCAACGACTCTCGCTTCAAGGGTGAGTTTTACTCACGTTTAGGTTTATTCCGTTTTGGTATAATTTGTGCGTCGATTGGTTCCGAGAAATTTTGAGTCAAAAACCATTTTTTTGAAAAATAGCGCTTTGGATAAAATCTGTTTAATTACGTTTTGGATTGGATTGACTGATTGTGTGGTTTGTATTGGGTTCATTGTATTGGTTGTTTGATCTGTTTTCGATCGGAACGAGAATCGGAATTGAGCGGAATAGCGGATTTCGCGAAAATCGCAAAATCTGCACCAGACAGACCCCCCATCGCGTCGCGACCCGCAGGGCATCGCGTCGTGACCAAGTGTATTTTTGGCAACGCAAATGTTTCTGATTTTTTTCGCGTCGCGACGGTTTGCAGATTTTCAACAGTTTTTCACTGATTTTGTTTTCGCGATATCTTTTTATTCCGGAACCCGATTGAGGTGTTCTGAGATGCGTTGGAAAGCTTATTCAGAGGCCTAACTGAATATTCTGTTTTTAAGGAAAAACAAACTGTTTTTGATATTGAAAATTTTGTCGAAAAGTGGTCAACTAGAGTGCGAGTGTGAACTTGGATTTTATAAAATGTGGATTAAAGTGTTTCATTGATTGTCTGATTTGATGGACCGTGGGTTCATAGTACTGTAGATATATATATATATATATTATATCGAGTTTGGGTGACGACCCATGTTGACATACTAGGCGGGGCAGTCATGAACCCTTACCCTAGGCTCTGTGCCATTAGGAAACACTATTGGTTACGGGGTTCGCCGGGATTAGCAGGTTTGCAGTCGGTGTCGTACTAAGTTAGAATGCTATCACACGGTTCACCGGGATTAGCAGTGCGTGCAGTCGGTGTCGTGTTAAAATAAACAGTATTTATAATTGGACCGAAAGTGTTAGTAGGGGTCTCGGTAGAACTCACTGAGATTGTATCTCACTGTTTAAATGTTGTTGTTTTACAGATAAACAGAGACAGAAGAAACCTCAGAGCCACGAGTAGGTGGCCCCGAGAGAAGGATGATGACTTAGCTTTATGTTCAAGTTCATTTTCCTTCTATTGTCTATGTATCACAATACTATGGCATTGGTGTTTTGTTTATTTTTTTTCCTTCCGCTTTCCTGTATGACTCGGACTACCATAGTTGCTGACAGTTTATGGTCTGAGTACCGTATGGTCTTATTTGTGTAAAAGACGGTTATGTTATATTTCAGCAAAATTTTATAGTGGTATTCAGTGTCTAAGCAGGTATTATTATCTCTGATGTTTATACTTTGGTGCACTTGGGTATTTTTACTCGATAGAAATACCGGGGTGTTACAGTTGGTATAAGAGCGGTTCGAACTAGTCGGACTTAGCTTTTAGGGTCTTTACTTTCTCCAATTGTGATTTTCTTTGTATGCTATTAGACATTGAGCTTGATCAACTTAATACTTTGTGCATATTTTGCAGAATCATGGCCAGAAGAGGTAGAGGTGTTCCTCCTCCTATTGATCCGAACTTTGAGTGGATGCAGAATGTTATTGAGAATCAGCAAAAGATGATGCGGGATATGTTGCAAATGCAGCATGACCAAATGGGTCTGCAACAGCCCAATTTCCAACCTCATCAAGAAGATCCTAACCGGACATATTTCTAATTTCAAAAGATGAAGCCCCCGACTTACAAGGGTGGACCGGATCCAATGACTGCCTATTATTGGATTGATTCAATGGAGAAAATTTTTCAAACCTTGCAATGCGGGGAAGAAGAGAAAGTTATATGTGCGGCAAATGTGCTCGACGAAGATGCCCACACCTGGTGGTGTAATGCAAGACAAATGATGGAACTCCAAGGGACTCCCCTCACTTGGGACAACTTCAAGGAATTGTTTCTGAAGCAATATTTCCCTTCGGTGAAGAGGCTGAGTAAACAAGCAGAGTTTGTGAATCTTAAGCAAGGTGAATTGTCAGTTGGGGAATATGCTGCGAAATTTGAAAGACTGTCTCAGTTCTATGAGTTGGGGAGGTATGCCCCAAATGATATGTGGAAGATGCAAATGTTCAAAGAAGGTCTCCGAGCTGATGTGAGCCAAGGACTCAGTTCTTACACTTTGGTTAATTATCCTGCCTTAGTGCAACAAGCATATGTTGCTGAGGAGGACCTGAGGAAAATGTATGCTGAAAAGAAAGATTACTGGAAGGGTAAGAAAAAGGTTGCTGAATCTTCTACTCCATCCAGGCCATTCAAGGGAAGTAATTATAAAGGAAAGCAGGTGCAATCCTTTGACTCATCAAAGTTCCGCAAATGTGAAACTTGTGGAAGACATCATCAGGGTGACTGTCGACAAAGGCCAAACCGATGCTATAATTGTAACGAAGAGGGCCACTATTCAAATGAATGCCCGAAAAAGAAGAGTTTTCAAGGAGCACCCAATGCTCCTAGGCAGGGGCGAATCAACACGTTGGACGCTCGAACCATCACACCTACGGATAATCTTCTAAGGGGTACGGGATCTCTTTTTAATAACTCAGTCAATATTTTATATGATTCCGGTGCAACTCATTGTTTTATATCACAAGCGTTCATAGATCGGTTGGGATTAGCATTATCTGAACTATCCGAACCGATAACTATTTTAACTGCTGCCAAGGGTCGTGTCCAGACCCAATCATTGTGTGAAAATTACCTACTTGTCATAGGGGACAGACAATTTGTTGTGAAATTTATTTGCTTGCCTATGAGAAGTATGGACATTGTTCTGGGTATGAATTGGATGGCTGAAAATTTTGTAACAATCAACTGTACCGATCGAACCATTAGCTTCGCCTCCGAATCCGTAGGATTGACACAGGCAGATTTTGAAGCAACAATCTCTTACACCGAAGCAAGCCAGTCATTATTCCAAGGTGCGGAAGCTATTCTTATTATGTTGTCTGCATCTACTGAAACGGGTTTAGACTTATCATCTGTGCAAGTAGTAAATGAATTTCTAGATGTCTTTCCAGAGGAAGTTTCATCCTTACCTCCTGACAGAGAGGTAGAATTCTCAATAGAATTGATTCCTGGTACAGGATCGATATCTATTGCTCCTTATAGGATGTCTCCATTAGAATTAAAGGAACTGAAGTCTCAACTTGAAGAATTAATATCAAAGAGGTTTATTCGACCGAGTGCTTCTCCATGGGGTGCTCCGGTGTTGCTAGTCAAAAAGAAGGATGGTAGCATGAGATTGTGCATAGATTATCGACAACTGAATAAAGTGACGATCAAGAATAAATATCCCTTGCCAAGGATAGACGATTTGCTTGACCAACTTCGAGGTGCAGTGGTATTTTCAAAAATTGATCTGAGGTCGGGCTATCATCAAATAAAGGTACGAGCCTTAGATATTCCGAAGACAGCTTTCCGTACGAGGTATGGACATTACGAGTTCGTAGTAATGCCATTCGGTTTGACTAATGCTCCAGCGGTATTCATGGATTACATGAACCGAGTCTTTCACACGTACCTCGATCAGTTTGTAGTAGTTTTTATTGACGATATCTTGGTGTACTCTAAGACCATTGAGGACCATGTTCAACATCTCCGCATTGTTCTGAATGTACTTCGAGAAAAGAAATTGTATGCTAAGCCATCGAAGTGTGACTTCTGGATGCCAGAAGTAAAGTTTTTGGGACACGTGATTTCCCAATCGGGAGTTGCGGTGGATCCCAGTAAAGTGGAAGCTGTATTGAACTGGGAAAGACCAACATCTGTTACAGAAATAAGAAGTTTCTTGGGTCTAGCTGGTTACTATAGGAGGTTTATTCAAGGTTTTTCACAATTGGTTCTTCCACTTACTCGGTTAACTCGTAAGGCCCAACCGTTTACATGGGATGCCGATTGTGAGGAATGTTTTCAAGAATTGAAGGTTAGGTTGACTTTTGCTCCAATCCTAATTCTTCCAGATCCGTCTTTGGATTTTCAAATTTTCAGCGATGCTTCTGGGAAGGGTTTGGGATGTGTTCTCATGCAGAACCAACAAGTTGTAGCTTATGCCTCCAGGCAGTTGAAGATTCATGAAGAGAACTATCCGACTCATGATTTGGAGTTGGCAGCTATTGTGTACGCACTGAAGATTTGGAGACATTACCAATATGGGTCTCGTTTCGAAGTTTTCAGTGATCATAAAAGCTTGAAGTACTTGTTTGATCAGAAGGAGTTGAATAACAGGCAGAGAAGGTGGGTGGAATTTCTGAAGGATTATGACTTCGAATTGAAGTATCATCTGGGAAAGGCTAATGTTGTGGCTGATGCACTAAGTAGGAAATCCATTCACATAGCAAAGTTTATGATGCATGAAATGAAATTGTTGGAGTCCTTTAGGGACTTAAATATGAATGCAAGATCAAGAAAGAACCGGTTAGTGTTGAGCCATATGAGGATCTCCAGTTCACTAAAGGATTCTATTCGCTTAGCACGGGAAATTGATGTAAAGCTACAATCGCAGAAATTGTTGCCAGATTTTACTGAAAATAGTGATGGAGTTATTTGTTTCAACGGTAGGATCTGTGTGCCCGATAATGATGATATTAAAAAGCAAGTGCTAGAAGAAGCACACCGAAGTTTATTTTCTGTACATCCTGGATCCACCAAGATGTATAGAGATTTAAAGCAGATGTATTGGTGGCAAGGAATGAAGTTAGAGATTGCTGAATTCGTATCTCAATGCCTAACTTGCCAAAGAGTTAAGATAGAACATCAGAAGCCTGGTGGTCTGCTACGGCCACTAGACGTGCCAATGTGGAAATGGGAAGACATTTCCATGGATTTTGTAATGGCGTTGCCAAGGTCTCAAGCCGGTAACGACTCCATTTGGGTAGTTGTAGATCGGTTAACCAAATCAGCTCATTTTATTCCAGTTCGTTCGAGCAGTAAAGTATCCAAGTTAGCTGAGATGTATTTAAAGAACATAGTAAGGTTACATGGGGTTCCTACCAGTATAGTATCGGATCGAGATCCGAAATTCACTTCTCGATTTTGGAAAGCTCTGAATGAAGCAATGGGGACTAAAGTACTTCTTAGTACCGCTTATCACCCGCAGACAGATGGCCAGACCGAGAGGACTATCCAGACATTAGAGGATATGCTTCGGGCTTCGGTACTTGCATGATAACGGGAAGAAATGGGAGGATCATCTTCCATTGGTAGAATTCTCTTACAACAACAGTTATCATTCCAGTATCAGAATGGCACCTTTTGAAGCCTTGTATGGTAGGAAATGTAGAACTCCATTGTGTTGGTGGGAAGTAGGTGAGAACCGATTGTTAGGACCTGAGATGATTCATGACACTACTGAAAAGATCCGTCAGATAAGAGAAAGAATGAAAGCTGCTCAAAGTAGGCAAAAGAGTTATGCCGACACAAGGAGAAGGCCGTTAGAGTTTGAGTCAGGCGATCATGTGTTTTTAAAATTGTCACCGACAATTGGCACAGGTAGGGCATTACGGGTGAAGAAACTAAGTCCTCGGTATATTGGGCCCTTCCAAATTATAGAGCGAATCAGGCCTCTTGCATACCGTATTGCTTTGCCTCCGCCATTGTCAAATCTGCATGATGTATTCCATGTGTCTCAGTTCTGGAAGTACATTTCCGATCCAAGTCAACCGTTAGATTTTGAAACGATTGACCTTCGACCGGACTTATCTTTCCAACCTCATCCAAATTACATCATGGAGCGTGGCGAGAGGACGCTACGGACGAAGTCAATTCGCATTGTCAAGGTGGTTTGGGATGGTTTTTTCGTCGAGGAAGCTACTTGGGAGTTGGAGGACGATATGCGGACTCAGTATCCGTATTTGTTTTCTTGAGGTACGTGGTGTTTAATTTTGAGGACAAAATTCTTTTAAGTGAGGGAGAATGTAACATCCTCAAAATAATTAGGCGAATTATTTGGATGTTAACCCAATTGGAATAATTTAGTACTTGACTGGTGAATTTATTGAGTGCTAAAATTATTTATTGGATGTCATTAGATTGTTAACCGGATGATACGGATCAAGAAAATTTTGGAATCGAAATAAGGAATTAGGATCAATATGGTAATTGGACCACGCTACCACTTATTTATTAATTAAATATGTGTGTGTGTGTGTGTGTGTTGAATAAGGAAAGAAAAGAAAGAAAGAAGAGGATTCGAACAGAAGAAGAAAAGAAGAGAAAAGAAGAAAAGAAGAGAAAAGAAGAGAAAGAAGAAGAGGAAAGGAGAAGAGAAAGGAAGAAGAGAAGTGAACCCCATCCCTCCAAAATTCAGCACAATCATCATCTCCTCTCCCTCTCCAAAACCCAAGAGCTAGGTAAGAGTTTATCCGATTTTTCTTCCCTTTTGTGACCTACGAAAATTGGGGGTTTTCGTTGGAAATTTGTTGAAATCAAGAATTGATAGGTTGTGTTGGTGATTGGGTTATGTTCAGGATCGAAGCTAGGAGCGGATTGAACGCGATTGGAAGCTCGAAACGAAGTAGGAGCAGTTCGGTGTTGATTGGGTTCGATTCAGTGATTTTGACATCTCGGTGATTTCGGCTCGGCAACGACTCTCGCTTCAAGGGTGAGTTTTACTCACGTTTAGGTTTATTCCGTTTTGGTATAATTTGTGCGTCGATTGGTTCCGAGAAATTTTGAGTCAAAAACCATTTTTTTGAAAAATAGCGCTTTGGATAAAATCCGTTTAATTACGTTTTGGATTGGATTGATTGATTGTGTGGTTTGTATTGGGTTCATTGTATTGGTTGTTTGATCTGTTTTCGATCAGAACGAGAATCGGAATTGAGCGGAATAGCGGATTTCGCGAAAATCGCAAAATCTGCACCAGACAGACCCCCCATCGCGTCGCGACCCGCAAGGCATCGCGTCGCGACCAAGTGTATTTTTTGGCAACGCAAATGTTTCTGATTTTTTTCGCGTCGCGACGGTATCCTTTCGCGTCGCGACGGTTTGCAGATTTTCAACAGTTTTTCACTGATTTTGTTTTCGCGATATCTTTTTATTCCGGAACCCGATTGAGGTGTTCTGAGATGCGTTGGAAAGCTTATTCAGAGGCCTAACTGAATATTCTATTTTTAAGGAAAAACAAACTGTTTTTGATATTGAAAATTTTGTCGAAAAGTGGTCAACTAGAGTGCGAGTGTGAACTTGGATTTTATAAAATGTGGATTAAAGTGTTTCATTGATTGTCTGATTTGATGGACCGTGGGTTCATAGTACTGTAGATATATATATATATATTATATCGAGTTTGGGTGACGACCCATGTTGACATACTAGGCGGGGCAGTCATGAACCCTTACCCTAGGCTCTGTGCCATTAGGAAACACTATTGGTTACGGGGTTCGCCGGGATTAGCAGTGCGTGCAGTCGGTGTCGTACTAAGTTAGAATGCTATCACACGGTTCACCGGGATTAGCAGTGCGTGCAGTCGGTGTCGTGTTAAAATAAACAGTATTTATAATTGGACCGAGAGTGTTAGTAGGGGTCTCGGTAGAACTCACTGAGATTGTATCTCACTGTTTAAATGTTGTTGTTTTACAGATAAACAGGGACAGAAGAAACCTCAGGCACGAGTAGGTGGCCCCGAGAGAAGGATGATGACTTAGCTTTATGTTCAAGTTCATTTTCCTTCTATTGTCTATGTATCACAATACTATGGCATTGGTGTTTTGTTTATTTTTTTTCCTTCCGCTTTGCTGTATGACTCTGACTACCATAGTTGCTGACAGTTTATGGTCTGAGTACCGTATGGTCTTATTTGTGTATAAGACGGTTATGTTATATTTCAGCAAAATTTTATAGTGGTAATCAGTGTCTAAGCAGGTATTATTATCTCTGATGTTTATACTTTGGTGCACTTGGGTATTTTTACTCGATAGAAATACCGGGGTGTTACAGTATCCGCTCCCAAAGCATTCCTCTCGATCACGATACATTTCTTGGACCGAAATACCGAATTCCTCGAAATCTCGCCATTCGAACCCTAATCACCAACCAACTTCCAATTTGCGAAAATGAACTTCGTTTCGCACTCAATACGCTTCGGGTTCGTTCGTAATCATCCTTGAATCATCAACCACTATTCATCATCTTCAACCTCATGAAGCACTATTCACACATAAAACAAATCTTGATTCTCAAACCCTAACTTTTCCAACTATCTCCCAACCTTCCAATCGAACTTCAATCATCAATAACACAACATGGGTTTGCTCCTAAACACCATCCTAAGCTTTCCTTTGACTTCAACCATCAAAATCTTCTTTTACCTGTAAATTCGAAAATGGCAAGATGAGAGTGAGTGAGTTGATGATGATGACTTTAGTACCAAATTGAAGAGGATGAAATGGTGACCAACTTTCGTGTAGGATGGAAGATGTTTTGATGAACCTATGATTCTCCTTTTTCCTCTTCTTTCCTCATACCCGTTCTTTCTTTTTTTTTCTTCTTTTCCTTTCCTCTTCTCCGTACCTCTCTCTCGTGAGCTTCCTTTCTTTTCTTTGTATTCTTTTAATTCTTTTCTTTCTTTCACTTACACACACACACACACACACACACACACACACACACACACACACACACACACACACATATATATATATATATATAATATATAACTGGTAACGTGGTCAAATTACCATATTGTCTTTAATCTCTTATTTCGATTCTAAATCGTCATTGCCCCGAATTAACCGGTTAACGATCCTATGACAACCAATAATTAATTTTAGCACTCAATAAATTTACCAGTCAAGTATTAAAATAATTCAATTGGGTTAACATCCAAAAAATTCTATTAATTATTTTGGGGATGTTAGATGAGACTTGCACTATTTTTAGCACTTTGTAAAGAACACTTTGATTCTATTTTAAATGTTTTCAATTCTACTTTAAATGTATAATAAAATCTATAGGAATGTTACTTTTAGAAATGTGACTTTTAAAGTCTTATAATTAATAGTAGAGATATAATAATAATCACTATATATTTCATTAGTTTTTTATACTTAATGAGTATTAAAGTAGTGTTGATATATTATTTAGAAAGCAAAAGATAAGAACATATGTGGTGGAAAAAAAGAGAAACGAGTGTAAAATAAGAATATTCCTTTAACATCAAGCTTTATATAATATGTTAAACACAAATAGACAAGAAAATGGAAGGGCATTGGTGTGATAATACATAAAGCTTATAGTATCATTTAAATAAAAAAAATGTATATATATATATATATATACCAAAGGAAACTTTTTTTGAGCATCTAGGAAGCTCCACATCATCTTCATTTATTTTCCAATTTAAATCTCAATATTTTTATTTTATTAATTAGTATCCACTCAAGATTTACGACATCCGGTTATTGGTATTAAATATTATCACTATATCTTTTCAAATTATTTTTCAAAACAACAAAATACTATATTAATGTTCAAATTGATATATTTACTAATTAAAAAATATTTATAAAAAATTTAAAGATGCTAACTACAGTTTATAATTTTATTATTTATAAAAATATTTACTAATATTTAAATTGATATAATTTTATTAATATTCAAATTGATACATTTACTAATTAAAAAATATTTATAAAAGATATTTATAAAAAATCCTGAATTTATTTTATTATAAATGCCTAAAAGAAGAAGAGAGGTCATCTTTTCTTTTCATTTTTTGCGTCGATTTTTTTTATTACAAGAAAATAAGTAAAGAAATGCCTGAATTTATTTTCATTTTTTGAATATTTGGTTTTTAATATTGATTGTTTGCAATCTTTTCATTTTCCTTGATATTAAATCTTGAGTTTAAAACCATTCAATAAATCCTTAAATTTTTTTTCTACTATAAATTTCTAAGCGAAAGAAGAGAGGTCCTCAGATTTGCTTTCCATTTTTTTCATCACTTATTTTTACTACTAGAGAACTCACATTCAGACTCTTATTTCAAGTTTCATGTATCCATCGTATTGTTATATTTTGTAAGCGGAAACAATTATCTCGATCTTCTCGAAATGGTGTACATAGAGTACATATTCAACTACTAATAGAGTTTTATCTTCGAAGAAAAATATGTTAGAAGCACGTTGCATATCTTGGTCTCTTTCAAGGACACTTTGTCAAGACATTGTGCTCAATTTTTTAAACGTAATAGACTTTTAGTGGTTCTAATGCTTTGAGGTGAGTGTAATAGGTCTCTAATGTATTTTTTTATTACACATTCTGCTTCATTATATTCATTTTGCAAGTATACAAGAAAATGGGCGCAATAGATGATGACTATACAAATGATACGGTAACTTCTCTTTTGTCTCCTTTTATAAACATCTCTTTTTTTAAATTATTTAATTTGTCACTTTTACTTTTGTTGCATTGGAAATGTGTGTCTTTCATTACATGTATTTTGATTCTAATAATGAGTATTTTGATTCTAATAATGCTCAAAAATTATATGTAAACTCTTTTCAATTTTAAGTATTAGATAAGTATTTTTTATAACATTCTCTGCTTCACCCTATTGATTTTACAAGCATTCAAAAATACGGATGCAAATGAATATAATTATACAAGTAATATTGTTTTTGTTACAACAATTTAGGATGAGGAGACTATGATACATGTGATGTATTAATTTTTCTTTAGTTTCATTCTATTAACCTTTCTATATTCAAAGCTTACTTTCTTATCTTTACTTTTGTTGCACCGAAAATGTGTTTCTTTTTATTTTCTTATAAGCAACAACACTAGGATGACAACAACAAAATGTGATAGCACTATCTTACTCCATTTCTTTTCATAGAATCATCAAACATTTTTATTGAGAACCATTTCAGATTAATATAAAAATTAAAAATTAATACATCACGAAGCGCAAAAAAAAAGGAAAATTAATTCATTAGAAAGGGGGATTGGAGTACATTTTTGGACTTATTTTCTTTATCTGGTAGTGTTTGCTATGAATTTTTTTCACAAAACATTTTTCTTTTACAAATACAAGTTAGTAAAAAATTCGTGTTCAAATATTATCTTTATCAGTTTTATTCTTCAACTTCCACAAGTTAATTCCTTAAAAAAAATCATATGTTAAAACATTATGTTGGTTTCTAAATAAATAAATATTGTGTATAATTTGCATTATGATATTTTCTCCAAATTGTTTTTTGAAGAATAAAAAATATTCTTTCTTATTAATCTAACATTTATTTAGATAATATAACAGACTGAAAGATATTGTATTATATTAATTCTCATTTATTATAGTGTTCAGGACCATTCTTTAATTTCCACGTGAACCACCCTTTGGGATTCTAAATAAATAAAATATTGAGTATTCTTTGCATTGAGAAATTTTCTATGATTATTTTGTGGATGGAAAAAATATTTTGCATTATGCCTATTTAGAATAATATATGGTAAAATAAGAAACAAGAACATATGTGGTGAAAAAAAAAGAGAAAAGAGTGTAAAATAAGAATATTCCTTTCACATCAAGCTTTATATAAATACTTTAAAAGCAAATCGACAAAAAAAATGGAAGGGCATTGGCGTGGTAATACATAAACCTTATACTATTATTTAAATGAAAAAAATTGGATATATATATATATATATATATATATATATATAAAGGAATCCGCTATGGAGCCTCCACACTTTTTGTAACATCCGCAAAATAATAAACCAATTATTTGGATGTTAACCCAATTAAATTAATTTAGTACTTGACTGGTAAATTTAATGAGTACTAAAATTATTTATTGGTTGTCATCGGATCGTTAACCGGATAATACGGGTCAAGGAAGTTTTAGAATCGAAATAAGAGATTTGGATTAATATGGTAATTGGACCACGTTACCACCTATATATTAAATATATATATATATGTATGTATACGTGTGTGCGTGTGAATGAAGAGAAGAAAATAATTAATTAAATGAAAGGATAAAACGAAAGAAAGGAAAGAAACAGAGAAAGGAGAAAAGAGAAAGGGGTGAGGCGAAGAGGAGAAGTGAGGAGAAGAGGGGGGAACTTTCATCAAACTTCTTCTTCTTGGTCTCATTGGAATCCACTCACCTTCCTCTCCATTTTGGCACCAAAAAGAACATCATCCATCAACTCTCACACAACCCACCATTTTCGATTTTGAGGAGGTTTTGAGGGTTGAAGTTCAAGGGAGGCTTAGGAGGGTGATTGGTGTTCCATAGGAGCCATATTGTTGATTGGGAACTCAATCACTCAAGTTTTGGAGCATTTGGAGGAATCAAAGCTTAGGGTTGAAAATTTGGGGTTTATGTGAATAGGAGCAATTTGGAGGTTAGGGATGATGAATAGTGATTGTTGGAAGTCAAGTGGAATTTTGGAAATTCAAAGCTTAGGAATCGGGTTTGGGGTTTGCGAGAGGAGCTTGGAGCCTTAGGAGCTTATGTTGGTGTCTAGGTGCAAATTGGATGGTCGAGAAGCGGAAAGAACGGAAGCGGATTTGGGCGTCGTCGGAACGTGGAAGTTTATGCGGGGATCGTTCGTGTGGTTACTCGGTGAATTCGGCTCGATCGTGGTTCACGCTTCAAGGGTGAGTTTTACTCACGTTTAGGTTTTTAAATTTATAAACTTAAATTGTGAAATGTGTTTCGGTTTTGATTTGAGTCGAAAACGTATTTTGTACGAAAATCACGTTTTAGGTCCAATCGGTTTTTGGATTGTTTGATTGATGATCATTGTTGTTTGAATATGTTTCGGACTGTTTTTATGTTGGGATTGGACTGGAACAAGTATCGGAATTGGTCGGAACGACGAAAAATGCGAAAACGGGATAAAATACAATGCTGTCAAAAGCGCACGACCCGTGCGTCTCAGGCGCACGGACCGTGCGGGTCTTTCTGTTTCTGTTTTCAAAAATGCATTACAGGGCGCACGACCCGTGTGTATGGGCGCACGAACCGTGCGCTGTGTTCTGTCAAAAATTTTCCAAACTTGCCCGAAATGATCCCGATCGATTCCAATCCTCTCCTAATCCTTTCCTAACCCTTCTATAATGATATTAGGCTTATAATGCCTTGATTTTGGGTATGTTCCAAAAAGGTTTTATAAAATACTTTTGATGTCCAAATCGTTTCGAAAAAGCCGAATAATAAGAACACGTGTGAGGTCATGTTTTATCGAAAGGAAAACAAACTATAAGTCCGATGTGGTATTGTATAACTGACGCAGGATGATTATTATTTAAATCATCTAAAACGGTCTATGATTCACGATATATAAATTATATCGAATATAGGAGTTAGCCCAAATGCGGGTGGATATATATATATATATATATATATATATATATATATATATATATATATATATACTAGATCGAGTTTGGGTGACGACCCATGAGGTTGACATACTAGGCGTGGAAGTCATGATCCCTTACCCTAGGCCCGTATGCCATTAGGGAAAGTACTATTGGTAAGGGGGTTCACCGGGATTACCAAAGTTGGGGTCGGTGTTATGTCACAGTTATAAAACAGTTCACCAGGATTACCAAAGCTGGGGTCGGTGCTGTAATAAAGTTATGAAGCGGGTTACCGGGATTACTAAAGCTGGGGCCGGTACCGTGTTAAAGTTAGAAAGAATGGTCACCGGGATTACCAAAGCTGGGGTCGGTGTCATTCTAAAGATATCAATAGTATGGTTACCGGGATTACCAAAGCTGGGGCTGGTATCATACTATGTTGACTAGTACGAGTCACCGGGATTACCAAAGCTGGGGTCGGTGTCGTGCTAAATTAAAAGAATGTAATTCATAAAGAAACTACGAATCTATGAGAATTCATAAATGAACCGAGAACGTAGTTAGGGGTCTCGGTAGAACTCACTGAGATTGTATCTCATTATTTATATGTTGTTGTTTTTCAGATAACAAGGAAAGTGGAGATCCAAGAGGCCCGAGTAGGTGGTACTCGGATGGTTGATGAAGACTTAGCTTTTATGCTTAAGTTATGTTTTCCCTTGTTAGTTATGTATTTATTTTCCGCTTTCTTGTGCGATATTGAACACTGTATTTCACTGATGGTTTATGGTCTTATTTATGTTTAAGACTGTCCTGTTGTTATTCAGTGAAAATTTTATAGTGGTGTTCAGTATTTAAACAGGAAATATATCTCTGATGATTTAGGTTTGGTACACTTGGGTATTTTTACATGTTAAAAATACCGGGGTGTTACAGTTGGTATCAGAGCAGTTCGACCTAGTCGGACTTAGTTCAGGGTTGAGTCGATTCCTTGTTAGTCTTTGTTGTAATTACACTTCTGATGCTAACAGACATTGAGCCTGATCAACTTAATACTTAGTGCATCATAAGCGGAATTATGGAAGGATGACCAAGACGCAATCCTCGACCAAGATCGGAATCTCCAACCGGTGCATCCTCAGGAAAGGTGACATGACGGTGGAAGGATACACCGCTAAGTTTGGAAAATTTGTTTCAGTTTTACCAAGTGGTAAAGTAAGCTCCGGATGACGAATGGAGAATGCAGATGTATAAGAGGGGCATAAGTGCTTTCATGACTTAGGGTCTCAGTTCTTATACTACTACCAATTATGTTGCCTTAGTGCAACCAACCTATGTCGCCGAGGATGATCTCATAGGAAGTATGGGAAAGGAAAGAAGGTAGTTGAAATTATCAACTCTGAATGCAAAGTCCTAAGATAATTTCATCGAAGGAAAAGCAGGTGCAATTCTTCGCTTCTTCAGACGTCAGAAGATGTTCTAACCATGGAAAGCGTCACAGTGGTGGACGTAAGCAAAGATCTAATCGATGCTATTATTATAATGAAGAGGGTCACTAAGATAAAAAGTGCCCTGCAAGGAAGAGTCCCAAGGAGTCACGAGCAGCTCGAAAGCAATGACAAGTCAACACTCTGAATGCATAGACAGTTACGAATGCTAACGGTATACTTAGAAGGATGGGAGTCCTATTCAATAACTCGATCAATATATTATATGATTCGGGTGCAACCTATTGCTGTATATCCCGATCGCGTGTGAATCGGTTGGGATTAGCCTTATCATCGCTATCCGAGCCGATAACTATTATAACTGCTGCTAAGGGTCGTGTCCAGACCTAATCTTTGTATAGAATTGTCTACGTGTCATAGGAGGCAGAAATTTAGTTGTAGAATTTATTGTTTGCCTATGAGAAGTGTGGACACCATTTTGGGTATGGATTGGATGACTGCAAATCATATTACAATCGACTGTGTTAATCAACTATCAGCTTCGCTTCAGAATCAGTTGAATTGTCTAGGACAAATTCTGAAGCGGTTACCTAGTTCACCTTAGACGGTCAATCTTTATCCCAAGGTGCGGAAGCACATGTTAGTATGTTATCTGCATCCACTGAAACTAGTATAGATTTGGCGAACATTCAGGTTGTGAATGACTTTCTGGATGTTTTCACGATGGAGTTTCTTCTGAACCTCCAGAGCGAGAGGTAGAGTTTACTGTAGAATTGGTTCCTGGCACGGGATCAATATCTATTGTTTCTTATTAAATGTTCCTTTAAATTTAAAGGAAATGGAGTCTCAACTTGAAGAGTCGATGTTAAAGAAATTCATTCGACCGAGTGCTTCTCTAAGGAGTACTCTGGTGTGGTTAGTCAAAAGGAAAGATGGTAGCATGAGATTGTGCATTGATTATCGACAACTCAACAAAGTGACAATCAAGAATAAATATCCCTTGCCAAGGATAGACGATTTGCTTGAGCAATTTGAAGTGCTGCAGTGTTTTCTAAAAATCGATCTGAGGTCAGGATATCATCAAATAAAAGTTAGAGCCTTAAATATTCCGAAGACAGCCTTTCGTACTAAGTATGGACATTATGTATTTGTAGTGGTGCCCTTCGGTTTGACTAATGCTCCGGCGGTATTCATGGATTACATGAACCGAGTTTTTCATACGTATCAGGATCAGTTTGAAGTCGTTTTCATCGATGATATCTTGATGTGCTCGAAGACCATTGAGGAGCATGTCCAACATCTCCTCATTGTTCTGAGTGTACTCCGAGAAAAGAAGTTGTACTTGAAACCTTCGAGGTGTGATTTTTGGGTGTAAGAGGTAAAGTCTTTGAGACATGTGATTTCCCAAGTCGAGAATTTCTATAGATCCCAGCAAGAAGGAAGCGGTGTTGAATGGGAGTGACCGACGTCAGCCGCAGAGATCAAAAGTTTCTGGGTCTAGCCGGTTACTATCAGAGATTTGTTAAAGGGTTCTCACAGTTAGTTTTCCACTTACTCGGTTAACTCGTAAGGGTCATCCGTTTACGTGGGATGCCGATTGTGAAGAATGTTTTCAAGAGTCGAAGATTTTGACTTCTGCTCCAATCCTGATTCTTCCGGATCCGCCATTGGAATTTTAATTTTTCGATGACGCTTCAGGGAAGGGTTTAGGATGTATTCTAATGCAAAATCGACAAGTGGTAGCTTATGCGTCCAGACAATTAAGGTCTCATGAGAAGAGTTATCTGACTCATGATTATGAGTTGGCAGCTATTGTGTATGCACTAAAGATTTGGAGACGTTACCTGTATGGGTCTCGTTTCGATGTCTTTAGTGATCACAATAGTTTAAAGGTATCTGTTTGATCAGAAAGAACTGAATAGCAGGCAGAGAAGTGTGTTGAGTTTCTGGAGGATTATAAATTAGTGCTGAATTAGCATTCAAGAGAGGCCAATGTTGTAACGGATGCGCTGAGTAGGGGATCCATTTACATGGCAGAGTTAACGATGCAAGAAATGGAATTGTTAGAGTCTTTTAGATCTAAGTTGGAGTACATCCATAAGGTTCCACTTTGGTGGCAAGGTGTTAGTTTGTTAACCAGTCGGTGGTGAAGGTTAACAATAAGATTGTCTTACGACATTCCGTTTGACAAGGCGAACGTGAATACGAATATGTAAGTGAGGTAACTGCTGACTGTTTTCACGTTGCGAATAACCATCAAAGGATTAATTGATGGATCTGCTTGCAAGTGACTGAAATTTCCGAAGTGAAGCTTGGTGTGCGGCGTGATAGTTTTGAAAAATCATTTTTGTGAAAACCCGCATGCTAAAGTTAATTTTGGGAACGAATCAAGAGGCTAATAGGATCTGATTGAGGAAAATCATAGAAGGCGTGCTTAGGTTGAGGGGAAACTCAATGTTACTGGCTAATTCGGAAAGGAATTGGGTACGTCGTAGATAAATATATATTGTGAGGAAAGTTACAATAAAGGAAGAAGGGTTCTGCGTTCTCTTTGATAGTTGTTTTGAGAACAACTGAGGTGATTTTCATTACGTTCAAATTTATTTGATGTTCTCGCGGTTTATTTCTACGTTTAAGATAAACGTTTCTGGTAAATCCTCATTTCATCTTCTGTCGAGAAGTGTTATCTCGAAATCTTGGGGGCGAGTCAAAAAGTTTCACAAGTGACTTTTCCGTCACATTGTCGGTGTGTACGAGAACTGTTATGGATCGTAGAAGATTTATGGAGAAAGTGTTTACACCCTTCGAGGAAATCGTGTTTGTTTTTACCTCTACCAAGGAGTACCAGTTTGTGGATCTCATTTTCAACCTGTATGTCTATCAAGTGTCTTATATTACACCCTTTGATTTAGATTAGTCAAAGTTGGGGAGTAAGCGAGGATAATTGGAATGAAGCTTCGGAAGTGCTTTCAAACGCGGTGCCGAGCCTATGTAGGCGGACGATGAATTTCTCGTGTAGATTCGTAACCAGAGAGTTCGTATCAAGGTAGTAGTGGATCATACTTGGAGATTGATGTGCCAACTTTGGGAAAATTTTCTACACTCATTTCGTTAATTCAAGATTGAGTTCCAGCAACTTAAAACCTTTCTGAGAATGTCGATCTTCGGTTAGTCAGATAAAAGACTTGACGAGATTTTGAGGACAAAATTCTTTCAAGTTGGGGAGAATGTAACATCCGCAAAATAATTAACCGAATTATTTGGATGTTAACCCAATTAAATTAATTTAGTACTTGACTGGTAAATTTAATGAGTACTAAAATTATTTATTGGTTGTCATCGGATCGTTAACCGGATAATACGGGTCAAGGAAGTTTTAGAATCGAAATAAGAGATTTGGATCAATATGGTAATTGGACCACGTTACCACCTATATATATATATATATATATATATATATATATATATATATATATATATATATATATATATATATATATATATATATATATATATATATATATATGTATACGTGTGTGCGTGTGAATGAAGAGAAGAAAATAATTAATTAAATGAAAGGATAAAACGAAAGAAAGGAAAGAAACAGAGAAAGGAGAAAAGAGAAAGGGGTGAGGCGAAGAGGAGAAGTGAGGAGAAGACGGGGAACTTTCATCAAACTTCTTCTTGGTCTCATTGGAATCCACTCACCTTCCTCTCCATTTTGGCACCAAAAAGAACATCATCCATCAACTCTCACACAACCCACCATTTTCGATTTTGAGGAGGTTTTGAGGGTTGAAGTTCAAGGGAGGCTTAGGAGGGTGATTGGTGTTCCATAGGAGCCATATTGTTGATTGGGAACTCAATCACTCAAGTTTTGGAGCATTTGGAGGAATCAAAGCTGAGGGTTGAAAATTTGGGGTTTATGTGAATAGGAGCAATTTGGAGGTTAGGGATGATGAATAGTGATTGTTGGAAGTCAAGTGGAATTTTGGAAATTCAAAGCTTAGGAATCGGGTTTGGGGTTTGCGAGAGGAGCTTGGAGCCTTAGGAGCTTATGTTGGTGTCTAGGTGCAAATTGGATGGTCGAGAAGCGGAAAGAACGGAAGCGGATTTGGGCGTCGTCGGAACGTGGAAGTTTATGCGGGGATCGTTCGTGTGGTTACTCGGTGAATTCGGCTCGATCGTGGTTCACGCTTCAAGGGTGAGTTTTACTCACGTTTAGGTTTTTAAATTCATAAACTTAAATTGTGAAATGTGTTTCGGTTTTGATTTGAGTCGAAAACGTATTTTGTACGAAAATCACGTTTTAGGTCCAATCGGTTTTTGGATTGTTTGATTGATGATCATTGTTGTTTGAATATGTTTCAGACTGTTTTTATGTTGGGATTGGACTGGAACAGGTATCGGAATTGGTCGGAACGACGAAAAATGCGAAAACGGGATAAAATACAATGCTGTCAAAAGCGCACGACCCGTGCGTCTCAGGCGCACGGACCGTGCGGGTCTTTCTGTTTCTGTTTTCAAAAATGCATTACAGGGCGCACGACCCGTGTGTATGGGCGCACGAACCGTGCGCTGTGTTCTGTCAAAAATTTTCCAAACTTGCCCGAAATGATCCCGATCGATTCCAATCCTCTCCTAATCCTTTCCTAACCCTTCTATAATGATATTAGGCTTATAATGCCTTGATTTTGGGTATGTTCCAAAAAGGTTTTATAAAATACTTTTGATGTCCAAATCGTTTCAAAAAAGCCGAATAATAAGAACACGTGTGAGGTCATGTTTTATCGAAAGGAAAACAAACTATAAGTCCGATGTGGTATTGTATAACTGACGCGGGATGATTATTATTTAAATCATCTAAAACGGTCTATGATTCACGATATATAAATTATATCGAATATAGGAGTTAGCCCAAATGCGGGTGGATATATATATATATATATATATACTAGATCGAGTTTGGGTGACGACCCATGAGGTTGACATACTAGGCGGGGAAGTCATGATCCCTTACCCTAGGCCCGTATGCCATTAGGGAAAGTACTATTGGTAAGGGGGTTCACCGGGATTACCAAAGCTGGGGTCGGTGCTGTAATAAAGTTATGAAGCGGGTTACCGGGATTACCAAAGCTGGGGCCGGTACCGTGTTAAAGTTAGAAAGAATGGTCACCGGGATTACCAAAGCTGGGGTCGGTGTCATTCTAAAGATATCAATAGTATGGTTACCGGGATTACCAAAGCTGGGGCTGGTATCATACTATGTTGACTAGTACGAGTCACCGGGATTACCAAAGCTGGGGTCGGTGTCGTGCTAAATTAAAAGAATGTAATTCATAAAGTAAACTACGAATGTATGAGAATTCATAAATGAACCGAGAGTGTAGTTAGGGGTCTCGGTAGAACTCACTGAGATTGTATCTCATTGTTTATATGTTGTTGTTTTTCAGATAACAGGGAAAGTGGAGATCCAAGAGGCCCGAGTAGGTGGTACTCGGATGGTTGATGAAGACTTAGCTTTTATGCTTAAGTTATGTTTTCCCTTGTTAGTTATGTATTTATTTTCCGCTTTCTTGTGCGATATTGAACACTGTATTTCACTGATGGTTTATGGTCTTATTTATGTTTAAGACTGTCCTGTTGTTATTCAGTGAAAATTTTATAGTGGTGTTCAGTATTTAAACAGGAAATATATCTCTGATGATTTAGGTTTGGTACACTTGGGTATTTTTACATGTTAAAAATACCGGGGTGTTACACTTTTTCTACTCAATTTTAATTTATTAAATAATAAAATAAATAAATAAAAATTATGA
Organism: Astragalus membranaceus; assembly: GCA_039519185.1. Lineage (NCBI taxonomy): Eukaryota > Viridiplantae > Streptophyta > Magnoliopsida > Fabales > Fabaceae > Astragalus > Astragalus membranaceus. Next base: position 24,791,713 of record CM076847.1, read on the forward strand.
TTTGCAAAGAGTTATTATCCACTATATATTTGATAATGTAACTCCTAATAAATTTAGGGATTAAATTCATTATTTATGCCACACTCAATGAATTTAATGGGTACTGATGCATGAATTGAGAAAAGAAAAGAAAACTTAATGTCTTCTATATACTATTAATCTATCTTGTTTTATTCAAATATTATTTGTATGCATATCCTTATAATTTTTCATTTTTTTTAATATTTATCCTTTATTGATTACTCTTATTTGATTAGTTGATATTTTGATTTTAGTTGCCTTTTGGTCTCTCTAAATAAAAAATAATTTTATTCATGATTTTGAAATTTTCAATCACCTTTATCAGTTAGTTTTAACATTAAAATAAAAAATATTTTATTTAATAAAACAATTTATATCGTTGGTTTTGAATATTAAGTATAAAATATTTTGAATATTTCATCAAAAATTTAATTTGATTAATCTTATTGCATTATTATAAATTATTTCTTTGAAATATACCTAAAATCTGTCTAAATATGCACCAATTTAAAAATTTATGTTATTTTAAGTATAAAAATAAAGGAAACTTATCCACTCTATATACCAAATACTTTTAAAAATTCAATCTATTTCCATTTTTTACGAATTAGTGTAATTTTAAGAATGAAATATTGTGTAATCATTGACATAAAATATATTTACCAATTATAATAGTTTAGATGAATTCAAAAGATTAGAATACACATGCAATTTCCTTTTTAATCAAAATTAACATAAGTATTTTTGAAATAAGAATTAATTAGTTGACCTTTAAAATTCTTATTTATGTAACAATTAAGCATTGAAAAGGAGGGGTTTCACATTTGTGAACTATTTCTTTAATTGACAATATGTAACACCCGAGGCTTCTCGTCGACATTAGAAACCCAAGATACTACTTATAGCGTTGCAGAGATGCACTTAAATAAATTTGGATTAAGGCAAACCGACAACTAGCAATAAGAACTGAATAAGGATGATTGGTTTTATAAAATAAGTTCCAAAAACTGAAAAGAGTTTAATACAAATCATCCAAACGAGTTACATAATTACTTAATCCGAATACACAAGTGCATATACCTAATACATCCGTAACTTAAAACATGAACAACTAAACATAGACTTTTGCATAATCTAATGCTAATCTTCATGAGCGGAAGGTCTTCATATAACTAGGTCCTTGCTCTCGCCATCGCCTTTTTTAAACTACACCTGGGAGTCTGAAAAACATTCAACAATAAACAATGAGATTACAAATCTTAGTGAGCTCTTTCGCGACCCCTCACATTTCCTCTCATCGTCTTTTTTCTTTTATCTTTTCACTTGTCGTAATGTAATCCATAAGAAGACTGAACAACGTCAGCTTCAACGGAGAACCGAATCCAAATATCAATCTGAGCCATGACTCAATTCGTGTGAAACCGAATAACCATCGGAGCCATGTCTCAATCCAGATAACCATCTGGGCCTTGAACTCAGGAGACAAGACCTCCATTTCCAAGTACATTACTTAACCATTTGGGATCGTCGTCCCCATCGTGTTTTGTTATATCCTTAATTACATTGTCACTCGTTCGTTCCTTTCATAAAACAATATTGTTCATTTGTACCATAAAACCTCATTCATTTCAATCAACTTTCGCATAATCATAACCTGGATATTTTTCATCAATCATACTTCAATTCATATCACAATCAAGCACTTGAACCACCAGGTCAAGCAATTCAATCACCAATCATTTACATAACAAGGATTTATTCAAAGACATAACATCGACTATACTTCAAGCATTAGGAGATAGAATTGGTTAAGGATGATTCTGAGAGTGAGTTAAAAAACACAATTAATGTTTGTTTATAGTTGTAGATCTTTTCGTTAGCTTTCTCACGCATCCAAGAACACTCAAATTGGAGTTCCGTATCAAAAGTTACGGACAAAACAAGTTAGAAGGCTATCGAGATAATTAAACAACCAGAAAGACTAGCACGACCCGTGCTCCCTATGCAGCACCATAAAAATCTGTTTTTACATTTTTAATCCCCTCCCAAAGTCTTCTAACCAATCCAAACTATCATACAATCAATTTTAACATTTTAAATCACTTTATTTCAACACAATCAAGCAGCATACATCAATTTCACCCATCAAAACAACTTGTATCACAACTCAATGTTCATCATAAATCATTATTTCAACAACACATCCAAACACATTTGGTAAATCATTGTCATCAATTAATTTTCTCCAATGAATAAATTCAGTTCAACATGCAAAATCAACATGCAATGACCTCAATCGTGACTTTAAACAACATTAAAGGAAAAGAACTCACTTGGATTGTGATGAGGACCACAATTTACAAGCAAGAAGATGAAACCCTTTGCTCAAAACAGCTCCTACAGCTTCAATTTCGACCCCTAACAACCAATCCCTCACTTTGAGCCTTTAAAATCACAATGTAGCCTCCCCTATGTTAATCTCAAGTCCCCAATCAAACATGCAACTAGAAACTTTAACTAATCCATCCCCAAACTCACATGCAAGCCATAAAACCAGATTCAACCCCTTTCTTTTCAAGTGTTCTTTGAAACTTGTGGAAGGAAGGGAGTAGGAAAGATGGACCAGCTGTAGGTAGGTTCTAACTTTTCAATGGTGATGAAATGGAAGGAAAAGGGGTAGTGAGGAAGTGTTTTTCAGCTGGGTTTTCAAGTGAGGCTTTTGGAGTTTATTTCTTCCTTCTCTCAATCTCAAAACTCACTCTCTTCTCTCACTTTTGGGATGTTTTACTTAAATGAGACCAAGTAAGTTGGAGTGAGCATATACTCCCTTTTTGATATCAGCTGAATTAAAGTGAGTGTGGTGTGTGTACAAAAGTCTATTTTGCCCTTACTCACTTCCCGCTTTCCTAATAACTCCTAACTTAGTCATAATTAACTAGAATTTTTTTTTTATAAACACACATTTCAAAACAATCATATATCACATAAGCCCACAATCAATTAAAACAATTATTTTGGGGTGTTACATTACACCCCAACTTGAAAAAATTTTGTCCTAAAAAATTGTTTCAAGTCTTACCTTTGCGGGAATTCTGTCGAGAAGCCTCATCTCCTTGGTTCCTCTTAGCATCCTGTAGATACACTCTTCCTGAGTCGGGTTCACAGACTTCCTCCTCTTGCCTTGCGGGCAATCCCTAGCGTAATGATCCTCTCTCTTACAATAGTAACACTGGGAAGATTCTATGCGACATTCTCCCTGGTGGGATTTACTACACTTGACACATTTCCCTATCTTGTGCACTTCAGGCATATCAACTTGTTCTTCCTAATCACTTTCCAGGTCAGATTCTGAGGACTGACTTGGTGACTTAGTTGCCTTTCCTTTGCTGGACTTCCCTTCTTTCCATTGCCCAAACCTCCTCTTGCTTACATACAATCGCTTCAGGTCACTCTCTGCTATGTGGGCTTGTTGGACCATTGCTGCATAACTGGTGCACGCAAAGGAACTCAGGCTTTGGAACGTTATTCGCGGAGTCCAAACTTATATCTCTCCGTCTTCCATTTGTCATCCGGAGCAAAGCCAGCCAATCTGAAAAATGGGTACAGCTCTTCGAATCTAGCGGTGTATTGAACCACGGTTGAGCTACCTTGTGTTAGGGTTAGGAAATCATTCTCCTTCTCGACCTTCATTGCAGTAGGGAAAAATTGTAACACCCCGGTATTTCTTTAACAAAGAAACACCTAAATATACAATTTGGTATAAATCAGAGTATAAAAATTCCTGTTCAGATATACATCTTTACAAGAAACAGCGGAAACTATAAAAAAAAACATGATACAAGTTTGAGTCATAAGACCGAATACAGAGACTACATCAGAAGTATCCAAAACACAGATGGAAGATTTCATCTTCAACTTCTCCTCGAGCCTGACGACTAACTGTGCCGCCTGCTGTCCTTATAACCTGTTCTCTGTAAAAACAACAAATATGGATTGGGTGAGACAACTTGTCTCAGTGAGTCCTACCGTGCCCCCTCACTAACACTCGGTTCAATTTATTAAACCGTTTACATAGTTAAATTATAACTATTTATACCAATATATATACCTAGCCCATTACCGGCCGTGCAAAGCCCACAATCCCGGTGAAGGAAGTGCTACCATATATATTTTAGCCTTGTCAATTATTATATAATTACAAGCTTTACCAAACGAAACATCGACCGTACAAAGCCCACAATCCCGATGAGTCGTGAACCTATCTTAGCATAAATCGGCCGTACAAAGCCCACAATCCCGATAACCCACGAATTGGCCACGCCAAAACGTATACAGGGCCTAGGTAAGGGGTCATGACTACCCTCCCTATTATGCTACTTGTCGGATCGTCACCCAACGCGATACATATGACAATACGTATCAATTCTCGAGAGTTAGATAATCTATATCTTTTTGATCACCAAAGGATCAATCACATAAGCCTTTTAGATAATTTATATCTTTATCGATCTATAACCCGTTTAGATGAATTCAAAAGTTATACATCCGGCGTTATAATCATAGCGTCGAGAAGGATCCACGATCCGGTTTGTTATGCCAAAAACATTATCTCACAGGCGGTCTAAGTTTCGGTTTTTCAATAATTTAAACCTTCAAAAACAGAGTGTTTTATAATTCAAACAACATATTTGATTAGGTCTTTTAAAGAGCTTTCCGACGCATCCGAGAACACCTCAATCGGATTCCCAGATCAAAAGTTATTGCAAAAACAAGTTCGGGAACTTTTTAGTGAAAACTGCAAACCGTCGCGACGCGAACAGATACCGTCGCGACGCGAAAAGTGACAGAAACTTTTGCGTCACAAAATTCACTGGGGTCGCGACGCGATGGCCACGGGCCGCGTCGCAAAGGAAGCTAGAATTGGCTGAAAACAGCATTTCGAAACCCGTTTTGTACCGTTTCGCTTTCTATTCGACCCCGAGACATTTCCTAACCATCAAGACTTCAAAATAGATATTATAACCAACATTTCAGTCCATATTCCAGTGAAAGAATTTAAATCAACAAATCGATAAAAACATATATATTCACCGAAAAACCGTAAAACGCTATTTTCCCGAAAACGGTTTTTGACTCGATAAAATGTTTCGAAAGCGGAATAGTTTCACAACAGAATTCCTGAGTATTCAAGTCAATAAAAATGAATCCCTAATCGTGAGTAAAACTCACCCGGTTTGACGAGTCCCCGAGAAGTCGCGTCCTCGCTCGAACAACCGAACCGTTAACCACTCGAACCATCCCCGTAATCACGAACACGCTCCGAATGCCTCCGTAACTAAATTCAGCACCCAACATTTCTCTTGATACTGACTTCATCTCCGGTGGATAGAATTGACGTCTCGCGCGACTTGACAACTCGAATCCCAAATCCGACGAATCACATTTCCAGCTTCTTCTTTCAGTTTTCCAGCAACAGTTTGCAGATTTGCAACTGCCATATCTATGTCAATTCTCAACCAAACTCTTTCAAATCAGTGCCCATTCTGAAGAGGATTTTGTCTAATTTCATATGGAAGAAGTTTCACGCGCATGCATCCAGTAGATTGAGAGATATCACCGAAACTATGTGAATGGTCCAGGACAATGTTTGATTCTGAAACCAAACTTATGAACAGGATATCTCTCTCATTTCTCCATGAAATCATACGGTGCTTGTGCCCAAAATGAAGAGCTTTGTGTCTAGTTTCCAGAGCGACAAGAATCACGATCATCGGAGTAGTGTACAGCGAGATACAAGGAAAACAATGAAGGTGGGTAAAACGGGTTTTACCCAGAATTCCTGTTGCACTTAACACATCCATATCAATCCTTTGCAAATCACGAATTTGAGTTCCAACTCGAGCCCAACAACTCATACTTCGAAGCCAGCAACCAATTCACTATCCATGGAGCTCCAATTCGCAATGTGGCTTGCTCATGGGTCCTAGGGCTGAACCTTGTCTTCTCACTTCACCCCCAAGCTTCAAAAGACACATGCAATGAAATCTTTTTGATCTTGGCCATGGTTGAGCAGAACCTTTGAGTGAAAATGGAATCAGTGGAAAGAGGAGAGGAAATAAGAAAGAATGGTGGTGACACTTCTAACATGCATGAGAGTTTGGAGGTAGACTCTCCCTTCTCCTTCCCATTCACGCCTCCCTTCTCCCTCTCTAGCTTCCATCTATTTCTGTTTCTCTCTTTGATTTTTGGTTCAGGAACTGAAGTGGGGAAGTGGGTCAGCTGGGTGAGAGTGTGAGGGGCTGAGGGTTTAAGTGGTAGGGAAATGGCCAAAATGCCCTTGGCTCCCAATTTTCCATTTAACCCATCAAGTATTCACCAATTTATATGACTTTGGGATTTTAATACCATACTCATGATCCTACTATGACTAGGATCCAATCTATTATTTCGTCCAAGGATACATCTTCGATGTGCGGCGAAATGACGATTTTACCCTTCAACTGAATTGTCCATTTAAATCATGACTAAGCCACAATTAAATGTAGAGTAGGATTTCTTTGGACTTTTCCTCGACTATTAATCCCCGAGACACGACCAATTATTCCCACAAATAATTACTCGGTCTTAGGCATCATAGTACGAGTCTTTAGCATAGGAGCATTTTGAGGAATCTCCATAGTTACCATCATAGCCCCAGCATTTGCCCACCAATTGTTCACCGCTCCTTTTAGCATATGAGCAGCCAATCTTATTTTTTCTTCGTCATTGATTTGCATTGTGCGGAAAATTTTCTCGATATCATCTAGCCAGTGCTGAGCCTCCAATACTTCGGGTCCTCCTTTGAACTCAGAAGGTTTCTGATTAACTGAAAAGAAAGTGTTTTTTTTGGAAAGAAGGAATATTTTAGTAAAGTCTACTCACTCATGATCATTGTAGACAAAAGAGGAGAAAAGAAAATAAAAGAAGAAGACATAAAGTTAAATAGCGAGAAATAAAAGAAAGCGGTAAAGTGCAAAAATCATAAATAGCGGAATTGTAAATGACAAGAAAGTAAATTGCTTGAAAAGTAAATTGCCAGTAATTTACTTGACTTGCCAGTAATTTACTTGACTTGCCAGTAGTTTACTTGACTTGGAAATTTAAAGGGCAAAAAAGTAAATAACAAGGAAAATAAAAGAGCGAAAAAGTAAAGAGCGAAAAGTAAAGAGCGAGAAATTAAATAGCAATGAAAGTAAATGACTTGGAAAATAAAAGGGCAAGAAAGTAAATAGCAGGGAAAATAAAAAAGCGAAGTAAAGAGCGAAAAGTAAAGAGCGAGAAAGTAAAGAGCGAGAATTTAAATAGCAAGGAAAGTAAATGACTTGGAAAATAAAAGGGCGAGAAAGTAAAAAGCGAGAAAGTAAAAAGCGAGAAAGTAAAAAGCGAGAAATTAAAGTGAAGTCATGAATCTTAGAGGAAACCTTGTCATGGATTTTTCTCACAAAATTTAAGCTTGGTTACAAGTGAGGATCAAGCCTCTATTTATAGGAAAATATTAGGTCTAAGGCACTTGAGAGGAGGGGCAAAATGGTCATAAAAAAAGTGGCAAATCAAGTGGCAAGGGAAAGCCATCAGCAAGTGGGTGCAGCCAAAATTGACTTGTCTGGTGCCAGGGTCGTGCGCCCATGTGCCAGGGTCGTGCGCCCTGGCCAGTCAATTTTGGCTGCTCTGCGCCAGTTTTGCACTAGGGTCGTGCGCCTATGGTGCCAGGGTCGTGCGCCATGTGCTGGAAACAGCTGTTCTGCGTTGCTGGCAAGCATGGGTCGTGTGCCTATGTGCCAGGGTCGTGCGCCTTGTTCTGCCAAAATGGGCCATTTTCAGTTGAAAACACGCACGGGTCGTGCGTGGTGCACCCAGGGTCGTGCGCAGGCTCTGCGCCAGTTTTTACCAGGGTCGTGCGCCTATCTGCCAGGGTCGTGCGCCAGTTTTGCACTAGGGTCGTGCAACATGTGCCAGGGTCGTGCACAGGCTCTGCGCCAGTTTTTGCTGCTTGGCGCCCTTGGCGCCCTGTGCTGCGCCAGTTTTGCTGCTTGGCGCCCTTGGTCAGTTTTCGGTTTTTGGGGCCCTTGGCGCCCATGAGGGTGTCTAGTGCTTTAAAAATTGCTCCTCCTCAAATATTTCCTTTTTTCTTCATTTTAGCTCATATTTTCTCTTTTGCTCCAAAATAAAACCTGAAAATAAAAAGCAAACATATGTAGTAAAATAGTTCAAAGATATAAAATATAATTAAAATACCTAAAAAAAACTTAATGAAAATAACTATTAAAAAGACTCTAAAAATAGACTTATCAAACTCCCCCACGCTTGAACCTTTGCTTGTCCTCAAGCAAAAACAGTGTAAATCCTTAGGCCGATTCTGAAGGAAAATTATTTTCACATCGAATCATTAAGCGAACTGTGGGGCAATTCTAACACTTCGGTTTGAGAACTACTATCCGGGCTTCTTGTGGAATTGGGAGACAAATTTAAAGTATCAATACATTAGAGAGGATATCAATGTCATCATAGAACCGGTTCCCCAGCATTCTTAAGTTTGGGTCCTCCATTCACTAAGACCGGGTCTCAAAGGAGGGTCTTTATACGTTGGGTATTCAAGCAATATTTCTTTTTCTTTTTCTTTGATTGTATATGCTAACCATTCATTTTGACATTTAAAATGCACCAATCTTTGCATTTTGAATTGGTTTTGCAAATTTTTTTTTTTTTTTTGAATACCCCAACTCAGACGTTTTTCTCCAGTAACCGCGCATCCAGTGAATGTCACCAAGAGAACCAGGTTACTAGTTTCTTTTCAGTCTTTCTAATTGTATTAACAACTGAAAACAGTCTCAGTAGTGTGTGTGTGTGAAAAAGCCCTAGAAGTAGAAATCGAACCATGATACAATTTTTGTTGTTCCCAACCAGTCCACCTAGATGATTGCTAATGAAAAATTGAAAAATTATTTTTGTCCAGAAAAGGCTTATCTAAAACATGCTTAGGGTTCACAAAGTTTCATCATGGAGGGAGCAGATACAACTCAAAGTAAAAAGATAAAAACTCAGCAAAGCAGTAAAGACATACCCAAATAAAAGCAATAAAATACCCCCCCATGCTTGGACTAGGCATTGTCCTCAATGATTTTTCAAATAAGACAAAAAGGGTTTAGGAGAGCTCACCTGGCTGTCTGGTTCAGGATACTCGGCCCTGGGGTATTTTATTTTTCAACAAATCGAAAAATACATTAAGCCGTGGGTTGCCTCCCACGCAGCGCTCGTTTATGGTCATTAGCTTGACCTTTTCCCTTTATAAAGTTATTCCTGGGTCCCATTGCTTGAAGCATAGAGACCAAGTGACATATGAAGAATGAAAGCACATTCCTAGATCCCATGGCTTGTAAAATGGAAGTTGTGTAAGCAATAAGATCTTTCTTACAATTCCCCCCAGATCAAATGTTATTTTTTTCACAAAGGAAGGTGAAAAATAAGATAAAGGAGATGGTTTGTATGGTGGTGGGGGGATGTATGGTTCTTCTCTTTCTTTTTCTGGTTCCTTCTCTTTTTCTTTTTCTGGTTCATTCTCTTTTTCTTTCTCTTCTTGCTCACACGGTGAATTATGTTTTTCACCCACAATTTTGTCTGGGTTTGCTCTTGGTTCCTCTAATTGTTTTTCGCTTCTAAGGGTGACAGCATATATTTGGCCATTTAGATTTTGTTCAGGCTGTCCGGGAAATACCCCCGAAGATTTAGAGGATGAAGCCACCTGTGTTGCCACTTGAGTTATTTGATTTTCAAGCATCTTACTGTGAGTGGCAATAGAGTCGATTTTTGATTCTACTTTGATAAGTGTGTCATTCAAATAAAAAGTTTGATTTTTGAATTCTTCATTTTGTTTTGTTTGAGATGACACAAATTTTTCCATCAAAAATTCCAAGTTCGACTTTTGCGGGCGGCTTTGTGGGTTGTTAAAAACCCTTTGACTTTGAAAAACAGGAGGTGGTCTAGGTGCTGGATTGGGTGGAGGATTTTGATAAGAAAAATTTGGATGATTTCTCCACCCAGAATTATAAGTATTTGAAAACGGATCTTCTTTTTGAGCATAGTTAATATGCCCATTTCCAGTACTAGATGCCTCAAGCTGGCATTTAGCTCCAATATGGCCAACAACCCCACATAATTCACATGGTGGAGTAGTAGGAGAAAAAGTTTGTGAAACGGCACTTACATTTAATTTTTCAAATTTTTGAAAAAGTGCGTCCACTTTTGAGGCAAGATGATCAATAGCAGATATTTCATACTTACCTGGCTCTTTTGATGATGCTGGTTTATTTGTTATGGCTCGCTCAGTTGCCCATTGACAATGGTTTTGAGCCATATCTTCAACGAGTGCATAAGCTTCAGTAAAATTTTTGTTCATTAAAGCTCCACCTGCAGCTGCATCAACAGTCATTCTTGTTGCATATTGTAATCCATTATAAAAAGTGTGAACAACAAGCCATTTCTCTAGTCCATGATGGGGGCATAGCCTTAACATTTCTTTGAAACGTTCCCAAGCATCATAAAGAGATTCCCCGTCGTTTTGAGAAAATCGAGTAATTTGATTTCTCATTTGAGCTGTTTTACTCGGGGGAAAGAACTTAGCAAGAAAAGTTTGTTTTAACTGGCCCCAGCTGGTAATGGATTCCGAAGGCAAAGAATGTAGCCATGCTCTTGCTCTATCCCTTAATGAAAAAGGGAAGAGTTTTAGTCTTATGGCATCTTGAGGTACCCCGTTTATTTTGAGAGTCCCACAGTATTCCAGAAAAATTGAAATATGAAGATTTGGGTCCTCCGTGGGAGAACCAGAAAATTGATTTTGTTGAACCATTGAAAGCAGAGATGATTTGAGTTCAAAATTATTTGCTTCCACATTTGGATGTACAATGGCAGCCGATGGTTCTGCTGAAGGTGTTGCGTACTCTTTGAGAGCACGATTTTCATTAGCCGCCATTTGGTTATCGGGAATTTCTCTCCTCCTTCTATGTAAGAACCTTTCAATTTCGGGAATTTGTTGAACAGTTTCACCGAAACTTCTGGTTCTTCGCATTCGAGGGACAAGAGAAGAAAAAGTAAAAATAAAGAAAATAAAATTTCAGTCTAACCGGTTTCGAAAAATTTAATTAATATCACTGCCTCCCCGGCAACGGCGCCAAAAACTTGATAGCCCCGCAAGTGCACGGGTCGTATCGCGTAATAAAAGAGTTATCGATCCACAGGGAGAGCCTAGGTGAATACCAATCTAATTTTTCAAAGTTGATTAACTGAAAAGAAAGTGTTTTTTTTGGAAAGAAGGAATATTTTAGTAAAGTCTACTCACTCATGATCATTGTAGACAAAAGAGGAGAAAAGAAAATAAAAGAAGAAGACATAAAGTTAAATAGCGAGAAATAAAAGAAAGCGGTAAAGTGCAAAAATCATAAATAGCGGAATTGTAAATGACAAGAAAGTAAATTGCTTGAAAAGTAAATTGCCAGTAATTTACTTGACTTGCCAGTAATTTACTTGACTTGCCAGTAGTTTACTTGACTTGCCAGTAGTTTACTTGACTTGGAAATTTAAAGGGCAAAAAAGTAAATAACAAGGAAAATAAAAGAGCGAAAAAGTAAAGAGCGAAAAGTAAAGAGCGAGAAATTAAATAGCAATGAAAGTAAATGACTTGGAAAATAAAAGGGCAAAAAAGTAAATAGCAGGGAAAATAAAAGAGCGAAAAAGTAAAGAGCGAAAAGTAAAGAGCGAGAAACTAAAGAGCGAGAATTTAAATAGCAAGGAAAGTAAATGACTTGGAAAATAAAAGGGCGAGAAAGTAAAAAGCGAGAAAGTAAAAAGCGAGAAAGTAAAAAGCGAGAAATTAAAGTGAAGTCATGAATCTTAGAGGAAACCTTGTCATGGATTTTTCTCACAAAATTTAAGCTTGGTTACAAGTGAGGATCAAGCCTCTATTTATAGGAAAATATTAGGTCTAAGGCACTTGAGAGGAGGGGCAAAATGGTCATAAAAAAAGTGGCAAATCAAGTGGCAAGGGAAAGCCATCAGCAAGTGGGTGCAGCCAAAATTGACTTGTCTGGTGCCAGGGTCGTGCGCCCATGTGCCAGGGTCGTGCGCCCTGGCCAGTCAATTTTGGCTGCTCTGCGCCAGTTTTGCACTAGGGTCCTGCGCCTATGGTGCCAGGGTCGTGCGCCATGTGCTGGAAACAGCTGTTCTGCGTTGCTGGCAAGCATGGGTCGTGTGCCTATGTGCCAGGGTCGTGCGCCTTGTTCTGCCAAAATGGGCCATTTTCAGTTGAAAACACGCACGGGTCGTGCGTGGTGCACCCAGGGTCGTGCGCAGGCTCTGCGCCAGTTTTTACCAGGGTCGTGCGCCTATCTGCCAGGGTCGTGCGCCAGTTTTGCACTAGGGTCGTGCAACATGTGCCAGGGTCGTGCACAGGCTCTGCGCCAGTTTTTGCTGCTTGGCGCCCTTGGCGCCCTGTGCTGCGCCAGTTTTGCTGCTTGGCGCCCTTGGTCAGTTTTCGGTTTTTGGGGCCCTTGGCGCCCATGAGGGTGTCTAGTGCTTTAAAAATTGCTCCTCCTCAAATATTTCCTTTTTTCTTCATTTTAGCTCATATTTTCTCTTTTGCTCCAAAATAAAACCTGAAAATAAAAAGCAAACATATGTAGTAAAATAGTTCAAAGATATAAAATATAATTAAAATACCTAAAAAAAACTTAATGAAAATAACTATTAAAAAGACTCTAAAAATAGACTTATCAGTTTCATTTTCAGGAAGTCAGAGTAGATCTGTCGTGGACTCACCGGTTGCTCATGAGCTGGTTGCGATTGAGCATAAGCATTTTGTTGCAATTGCAGCATATCTTCCGTCATCTTTTTCTGCCTTTCATTCACGTTCTGCATCCAAGCAGAATGCGAATCGATTGGTGGATTGTTCCTTGATCCTCCTGCCATAATTCTGCAAACGATACACCAAGTATTAAGTTGATCAGGCTCAATATCTCTTAGCATCATAAGAAGCAAGATAGCAAAATCACTCAAGGGACAAACAACCTTAAAACTAATCTAAGCCCGACTAGGTCGAACCGCTCTGATACCATTTTGTAACACCCCAGGCTTCTAGTCGACATTAGAAACCCAAGATACTACTTATAGCGTTGCAGAGGTGCACTTAAATAAATTTGGATTAAGTCAAACTGACAACTAGCAATAAGAACCGAATAAGGATGATAGGTTTTATAAAATAAGTTCCAAAAACTGAAAAGAGTTTAATACAAATCATCCAAACGAGTTACATAGTTACTTAATCCGAATACACAAGTGCATATACCTAATACATCCTTAACTTAAAACATGAACAACTAAACATAGACTTTTGCATAATCTAATGCTAATATTCATGAGCGGAAGGTCTTCATATAACTAGGTCCTTGCTCTCGCCATCTCCTTCTTTAAACTACGCCCGGGAGTCTGAAAAACATTCAACAATAAACAATGAGATTACAAATCTTAGTGAGCTCTTTCGCGACCCCTCACATTTCCTCTCATCGTCATTTTTCTTTTATCTTTTCACTTTTCGTAATGTAATCCATAAGAAGACTGAACAACGTCAGCTTCAGCGGAGAACCCAATGCAAATAACAATCTGAGCCATGACTTAATTCGTGTGAAACTGAATAACCATCTTAGCCATGTCTCAATCCAAATTACCATATGGGCCTTGAACTCAGGAGACAAGACCTCCCATTCCAAGTACATTACTTAACCATCTGGGATCGTCATCCCCATCGTGTTTTGTTATATCCTTAATTACATTCTCACTCGTTCGTTTCTTTCTTAAAATAATATTGTTCATTTGTACCATAAAACCTCATTCATTTCAATCAACTTTCGCATAATCATAACCTTCATATTTTTCATCAGTCATACTTTAATTCATATCACAATCAAGCACTTGAACCACCAGGTCAAACAATTCAATTACCAATCATTTATATAACAAGGATCTATTCAAAGACATAACATCGACTATACTTCAAGCATTAGGAGATTGAATAGGTTAAGGATGATTTTCAGAGTGAGTTAAAAAACACAATTAATGTTTGTTTATAGTTGTAGATCTTTTCGTTAGCTTTCCCACGCATGCAAGAACACTCAAATTGGAGTTCCGGATCAAAAGTTACGGACAAAACAAATTAGAAGGCTATCGAGATAATCAAACAACCAGAAAGACTAGCACGACCCGTGCTTAAAAGAGCACGACCCGTGCTCCCTATGCAGCACCAGAAAAATCTGTTTTTACGTTTTTAATCCCCTCCCAAAGTGTTCTAACCAATCCTAACTATCATACAATCAATTTTAACATTTTAAATTTCATTTCAACACAATGAAGCATCATGCATCAATTTCACACATCAAAACAACTTGTATCACAACTCAATGCTCATCATAAATCATTTTTTCAACAAGACATCCAAACACATTTGGTAAATCATTGTCATCAATTAACTTTCCCCAATGAGTAAATTCAGTTCAACATGCAAAATCAACATGCAATGACCTCAATCATGACTTCAAACAACATTAAAGGAAAAGAACTCACTTGGATTGTGATGAGAACCACAATTTACAAGCAAGAAGATGAAACCCTTTGCTCAAAACAGATCCTACAGCTTCAATTTCGACCCCTAGCAACCAATCCCTCACTTTGAGCCTTTCAACTCACAATGTAGCCTCCCCAATGTTGATCTCAAGTCCCACCTCAAACATGCAACTAGAAATTAACATTAACTAATCCATCCCCAAACTCACATGCAAGCCATAAAACCAGAATCAACCCCTTTCTTTTCAAGTGTTCTTTGAAACTTGTGGAAGGAAGGGAGTAGGAAAGATGATGGAGCAGCTGTAGGTAGGTTCTAATTTTTCAATGGTGATGAAATGGAAGGAAAAGGGGTAGTGAGGAAGAGTTTTCAGCTGGGTTTTCAAGTGAGGCTTTTGGAGTTTGTTTCTTCCTTCTCTCAATCTCAAAACTCACTCTCTTCTCTCACTTTTGGGATGTTTTAATTAAATGAGACCAAGTGAGTTGGAGTGAGGATATACTCCCTTTTTGATATCAGCTGAATTAAACTGAGTGTGGTGTGTGTACAAAAGTCTATTTTGCGCTTACTCACTTCCCACTTTTGTACACACACCACACTCAGTTTAATTCAGCTGATATCAAAAAGGGAGTATATCCTTACTCCTAGTAACTCCCAACTTAGTCATAATTAACTAGAATTTTTTTTATAAATACACATTTCACAACAAGCATATATCACATAAGCCCACAATCAATTAAAACAATTATTTTGGGGTGTTACACAATAAACTCATGAGTTAGTAGAATATGAGTGGAAGTGGTAGGGTTTTAATCATTAATAGCAAGAAATCCCTATTTAAAGGAGACAATTTGGATGGTGGGGGGAGAGATTTTGAAAAAAAAAAACCACAATGGAAAACAAGGGGAAGAAAAAAACCACAATGGAAAAAAACCACAATAGAATTCACGAAAAGGGTAAAAAGTTTCATGTTCTTGATAGTTTTGAAGAAGTCAAAGCAGCAGAAAATATACACTTAGATCCGTTAGTGAATCACACAACGGTGACGATACTTTTTTGTAAAGTTATATATAGGCATCCAGAATTCATGTATATTTTTATATTGTTATTTGGAAAAATGTTTAGTTTTAATAGTTCCAGTTAAATTGATGATGTGCTACGTCTAAATGAATTTCTTGTGTTCCTTGGATGTTCATCAATTTCCCGAGAAGAGGTAGAATGCATAAAAATAAACTACCTTAATAGGTCTAAAGAAAAATGTTGTGTTCCTTGGATATTTTTTTTACTCTTAATAGATAGTGCATGGTTTGTCTTTAAACAAATTTCATGATTTCACTTTTTATTCATAATTTCATGTTATCGACTTGTTCTCCCTTGATTAAGTTCCTCCAACATACAGGTTCTCCCAATTACTAATGAAACTTCATGCTACTACATGTGATGAGTTTAATCTTCAATTCCATGCATACCCTCATCTTCTCCAAAACCTCAGTCCTCTCTTTTATATATCCCCATTAATAGCTTAGTCTATGTTTGAACAATCTCCCATCTACTTCTTTCTCACTATAAAAATAAAACGTAGAAGCCGATCCAATTAAACTTTAATTCTAAATTATTATTTCAACTTGTAAAAAGGAAAACTGATATAATAACATTTATACTACATTTAAGTTAAAAAAACAAAGTATAGATGGTAAAAATTGAAATAAGAAGTTGGGTGGATTTTTTTAAGCAACAACATTAATCCTTGAATCACGTCATTAAGAAAAAAAGTAAATAGGTAAAAACAAAAGTCTAAAGTTTAATTTTTATACGCAATCTTTTCTGATTTTTTTCCAAAGTTTGATTTATATAGATAAGAAACAATAAACAAATGAACATACCATCATAAAATATTCATACAACTCATCCTTGTAATATCAATTTTATATATTCACATACTATAAACGACAAAAATTTCTATCAAATAATTGCAAAATTATTCATTTATTCAATAAATTATTACCACAATTCTGACCAAGATTAGAATTATGTCCATGCATAAAAAGTGGATTGTAACACCCCGATAATTTCTAACTTGTAGAAATTACCGAAATGCACTACTGGCATATATCAGAGTAACTTCCTTTTTAAGATATTGAACACAAACTGAACATCGATGCAAAACACATCAAGCGCACTTACATAACTGAACATAACTTAATTAGAACAATTGAAATTCGTTCCTTACATCACTCAACTTAGTGTTCAATACCAAAATAAGAAGTCTGCGGAAGTGATTTACAACTTTTACAAACGTAAGTTGTAACACCCTAAATATTTAATTAAGTTAATTAACTAAGTATTTAGGTATTTTGATTAATTTAATTATTTTAATGGATATAATTTAATTATTAGAAATTATATTAATTATGTGGAGGTGTGGTATTAGGGATTTGGTGGCGACAACTAATTAGATAAAGGGCTTAAGCTGTGTTGGAGGCCCATGATCCATTGGATTGCGCATAAGTGAATTAGGATTGGGACTATGATGGGTCATTAGCGAAATTTTGAGAGAGAGACCTAGAGAGAAAGAGAGAGTGCGCCTTGGAGAGGAAAGAAAGAAAGAAATCGTGAAGAGAGGAGGGGAGAGGGAGCCGTACGGCGCACAAGGGAGGAGAAGAAGGGCGCTTTGTTGCTGTTGGCTACGTGGTGATTTCTCGTCTAGAAGGTTTCGTGTTCATCATAATTAAGGTAAGGGGAGTCTCACATTATAAGGGTTTATATAATGGTTAGTATGTGGGAGGGTAGTTCTATGATGCCTAGGGTGTATTAGTTATTATGTTGAATTTCTTGTTGAACTGTTGGTGTTGTTGTGAATATAAGATGAGTTGTGATGTTTGTTGTTGGTGATTTGTTGATGTTTGATGTTAATACCATGACTCACATGCTACATGTTGGTGTGATTTGCTTTTGTGTCATGTTTGATAATTCAGGAGGATTGGTAGGGATGATTAGAAATTAGTAATTTGAATTAATGATAATTGATTTGGTGATTGATTTGGTGGTCCAAAATTGGTGATTGAATTAACCCTTGATTTTGTGTGGATTGGGACCTTAATTGATGGATGTTTTGGCAACAAATAATTGGAGGATTTAATAGGTGATCATGGTGATTTGATTTATATTGATGAGGCTGATTTTGGGAATTAATTTGGGGATTTAATTTGGTGAAAAATCGGATTTTTGTAGTGTACCCTAGCCCTAGGCGCACACATGGGCGCCAAACCCGTAGCTGTCCTGAAAAATATTTTGACGTCCCTAAATTGTTTTGATCATAACTTTTGACTCGGGTGTCCGTTTTAAACGATTCGAAGTGCGTTGTAAAGCTTATTCAGACGCCCATCTGAATATTCTAATTTGGGGCTCAGAAAACATTTTTCTGGAAAATTTATTTGGCCGTTGATCCAACCTTCAAACCTCGTATTTTGAGAAAAAATGTGGTGACTCAATCATTTTCGGAAAAGAGCTATTTTAAGGAAATAAAAATGAGTGATGTTGCACGGGCGCCTACGTGGCTGACCCGGACGAAGTAATGACGTGTTGAGTAAAATGACGATAATACCCTTAGTGGTTAATTAAATGACGTTGTTGCCCTTAGTGGCCAATATTTTGACGTTGATGTGATTATGACGAGGATACCCTTAGTGGTTAATTAAACGACGTTGTTGCCCTTAGTGGCCAATATTTTGATGATGTTGTGATTATGATGATTTGTGGTTGCACGTGTGTCCATAGTGTCTCATAGCATGTGCATTTTATGACGAATAGGCTTCGGCCTCTTAGTGACGGTGTGCCCATAGTGGCTTATTTATGACGAGAAAACAGTGACGGTGTGCCCATAGTGGCTTATTATGACGAGTATGGTACCATCATGCATATGCCCAGGTGTGGGTTGCATTTTCATACATATGCATAAACACGACGCGTTTTGCTTGTGATGTGTTTTTGACGTTGGTTGCCGATGTTGCTCTGTGATGGTTGTAATGCGACGTTAAGTGTGCCGTGGTAGTTATAGATATTGTCCTCTAATATATTGATTATTATATATGCCTTTATGCTGTTTGAAGACTCACCCTTTCTGCTTGGAATGTTGCTCTACTGTGGCAACGCTGCAGGTATCCGCGAGTGAAGGTCATGCTGCCTTCCTTGATAGCTGTTGGGATGTTTTGAATCGCTCTCTGATACTGTAACACCTAGGGGGCGTGGGTGAAGTTTGTTGAAATTATTTAACTGGCTGTTTAATGATTTTATTGATGTTTTGAGACGTGTCTGAGGGATTTTGGCGAGTTGCTATTTTTATTCCGCTGTGACGAAATTTTCAAAGTTTAAATTTTATGACGAATGATGCAAAAATCTTGACGAGTGACAATGACGAGTTTTATTTATGACGATGTGGCACTTCTTTTCTATTCATTCAAATTAATTTTTGTGAAAACAATTTACTCTGATAAATGACGTGTAATTTATGGGGTAGAAAAGGGGTGTTACATAAGTGATACAATCGAACAGTGTAACATCCCCAAAATAATTAATAGAATTATTTGGATGTTAACCCAATTGAATTATTTTAGTACTCGACTGGTAAATTTATTGAGTGCAAAAATTATTTATTGGTTGTCATCGGATCGTTAACCGGATAATACGGGTCAATGAAGTTTTGGAATCGAAATAAGAGATTTAGATCAATATGGAAATTGGACCACGTTACCACCTATATATTAATAAATATATATATATGTGTGTGTGTGTGTGAGAATTAAAAAAGAAAGAAAAGAAAGAAAGGTACGCGAGAGAGAGAAGAGAAACAGAGGGAAGAAAGGAGAAAAGAAAGAAGAGGAAAGAAGAAGAAAGAAGAAGAGAAGGAAGGAGAAGGGTGAGGCCCAACTCACCAAAAATCAAGCATCATCATCATCTCACCTCCATGGATGCTTCCCATAAGCTTGGTAAGCTTCTCATCCATTTTCCCCCAATTTTGAGCAATTCGAATTTTAAAAGAAAAATGTGATGTTTGAGGTTTGTAGCTCAAATGGAAGGTTAGGGTATTGATTAGTTCTCCTTAAGGGTTAGATTGTTGATTGGGTAACTCAAATCGCTAAAGTTTTCGTTAATTTTAGAGAATCAAGATTTTGGGATTATGGGTGAATAGTGATTCAAGAGGTTAGGGATGATGAATAGTGATTCTTAACGATTGATGATTTATGAATGATTAGGAACGAAGCTAAGGAGGATTGAACGCGAATTGGAGCTCGAATCGAAGTTTGAAGCGGATTGGTGATTAGGGTTCGAACGGTGGGATTTCGAGGAATTCGGTATTTCGGTCAAAGAGATGTCTCGGGATCAAGCGGAAAGATTGGAAGCGGATTTGGGTGTCGTCGGAGCGTGGAAGTTTATGCGGGGATTGTTCGTGTGGTTATGTGGAGATTTTGAAGTCTCAGTGATTTCGGCCCGGTATCGGCTCTCGCTTCAAGGGTGAGTGTTACTCACGCTTAGGATGTTTTTGTGTCTCGTTAGTTTTTACGTTAATTGATTTCGAGAGATTTTGAAACGAAAACCGTTATTTGAAAATATGTCGCGTTTTGATACAATTCGATTACAATGAGTTTTTGATTGATATGATTGATTGTGTGACTTTGATTGGGACTGTTTTTATGGTTGTCAAATCTGTTTTCAATCGGAACGAGAATCGGAATTGAGCGAAATAGCGGTTTTCGCGCAAAACCGCCACAAAAATTCACTTACAGCAGGTAAAAGCGCCTCAAGCGCTTGGCCATGCGCCCAAGCGCACGAGAAACAGAACCCATGTAACGCCCAAATATTTAATTAAATTATTTAATTAAATATTTTGGTATTCAATTATTTATTTATTTATTTTAGTGGTGCAATTATATTAGCATTTGACTAAGAGGTGTATAATTGGATATTAGGGGATGGTGTTGGTGATCGGGCTTAAGCTGGAGGAAGGCCCGTGATCCATGAGCCCACTAGCTAGGCGCATAGGTGAAGCACCTAGGCTAGGGCTTGGTCTCATTTGCGAATTGTTTTGTGAAAAAGAAAGAAAAAGTTGCGAATAGAGGAGATGAGAGGAGAAGAGGGACGGCGCGCAAATCCAAGAGAGAAGAGGAAGAGGGTTTTGCGAATTCAAGGAGAGGAAGGAAGCTGTGTTGCTGAGGTTTTGTTGGTGACTTGATCAAGAGGATTAGTGCTCTCCTACTATAAGGTAAGGGTGGGGTTCTTCCTTATAATGGGGTTTCATGATGGGGTTATGTGGGGATAGGTCCTATAATACCCTTTGATTGATTTTGATGTTTGATTTGGTGTTAGTTGAATTATAACTAGGTTGAATTGAAATTGGGCCTGGTTGGTGATTGATGTGATCATAAGAAATTGGTGATTCATTGTTGTTATAACTAATTGCATGCTAGGTGTTCGATTAATTGTTGTTTGGTGTAATGATTGATAATTCATGGTGATTGGCATTGGTGATTAAGGATTGATGATTTAAATTGGTGAAATAACGAAAATATTGACCCCTAGGGCGCCATGGGCGCCATTGTCCTAGAAACTGTTTTTGGCGCCCTGTGCCTGGGCGCCGTGTCTGGCTCTGTTGCCTGGGTGTTCTGTTGCTGTTTCTGGCGCCCTGTGCATGGGCGCCATGTCTGGTGGGTGTGTGCGTGTGCCTATGTGTGTGTTGCTGTATCTTGGCGCAGGGGCGCCATGGGCGCCATTCCCGTGTCTGGTGTCTGTTCCTGTTCTGTGTTGCATTTGTGCTGTAGGCTGTCTGGGCGCCAAGGGCGCCAATCCCTAACCATGTTGCGTTTTCTGGCGTGTTTTGGACTAACTGGGCGCCAAGGGCGCCAATTCCTGCTGTGTTGCCTGCTGGGTGCCATATCCTGCCATGTTGCGTTTTGTGTTGCCTGGGTGCCCGTTTCTGTTGCTGGCCAGTTTCCAGTGTGTTGCCTACTAGGCGCCCAGTGCCTGGGCGCCATTTTCAGGATGTCCCTCAATTTTTCCCTGGTTTTGTTTTTGACATATCTTTTGACTCGAGAGTCCGATTTAGACGTTTCAAAATGTTTTGGAAAGCTTATTCAGAGGCCTAGATGAATATTCTAATTTGAGGCAAAGTGGTCCATTTTCTGGAAAATTGTTAACCGTTGGTGTAGTCGTTAAATGTTGATGTTTTAAAAAGAAAGTTGTCATGTCTCAAATACTTTGAAAGAAAATTGTCGTTGTCCCAATATTTTGGAAAATTGTCATTGTCCCAATATTTTGGAAACTTGTTGTCATCTTGGTGTCTTGGTGCTGTTTGAGCTAGGTGTGAAGGCTCAAACCTTGGTGTTGTTGGAGCTAGGTGTGAAGGTTCCAAATCTTGGTGTTCCGTTGTGTCGGGTAGTTTGGTGTTTCAGTGTCGTTGGGCTAGGTGTGAAAGCTCAACTTTGGTGATATTGGTGATTAATTTTGGTGTGTCACATTGTGACTATTTTGGAATGATTGTCTGTGTGCATTCATGGTGTCGCATACAGCATGTGCATTTATTTTGGTGAAGGCCTTTGGTCTTGGAGCTAGGTGTGAAAGCTCAAATTTTCTAAAACTAGTGAGCCTGGTGTGAAAGCTCAATTTTTGTAAATTGGTGAGCCGGGTGTGAAAGCTCTCAATATTGGTGACGCCTCTATTTACAGGCAAAAACTTTTGGTGATTTGGTACCACATGCATATGCCCGTTGGTGTGGGTTGCATTCATGCATTGTCATGACATTTGGTGATGGATTGCGGTGTTTACTATTTGACGTGTGTTTATGATTAGATGTATGTATTGGAGTGGTAGATATAGTTGTCATATTCTAGCATATTTCCTATCATTTTACGCTATTATATTGAAGATATCTCACCCCTTCTGTTTGAATGTTACCCCTATGCGGTAACGTGCAGGCGATTGCAAGTGAAGGCCTAGGTACCTTCGCTAGTCCGAGTCGGTGTCCTTGCTTTGATGTGTAACACTCAAGGGGGGGATAAACGCTAAACTTTGGTTGTTATATTTTATTTGTTTGGAGTCCATTCTGGACGTTATGATTTCATTGTTTTGAAACTTATTTCTATTTCCGCTGCGTGGTGATGTATTTAACTAAACCGGTGTTATGGGCTTAGTCCCTTTTTGATAAAGTATTATATACCGTATGTGACTTTTTGGTTTTGATGAATGTGTGACATCTCTTTTCGCAGTATGAAATAAATTTTTGTAACTCGGATTTTATTAAATAATTATCGGGTAGAAAAGGGGTGTTACATTAGTGGTATCAAAGCAAAAGTTCGGTCTGTCCGGCAAAGTTGTCCAGTCGTAGTGTCAATTGACAATGGTCTTTTGTCAATTATATCTAACTGTTGTTTGTTTTGTAGCAAGTGAGTTTAAATGGCTGGGAGGAACGACACTGCAATTGTTGCTGCTCTAGCTGCTATGGCGCAGGCTGTCCAGAATCAACAGAATGCTGGTGAAAATACTGGGTCTCGGAGTTTGGCTACTTTTCAGAGAGAGAATCCGCCCACCTTCAAGGGCAAGTATGATCCCGATGGTGCTTTGGTTTGGTTGAAAGAAATTGAGAGGATTTTTCGAGTGATGGATTGTACCCAAACACAGAAGGTCCGCTATGGTACGCATATGCTAGCTGAGGAAGCTGATGATTGGTGGTTAGAGGCGAGGCAGAGATTGGAGACTGCTAATGAAGAGATTACCTGGGAAGTGTTCAGCAGAGAGTTTAACCGTAAGTATTATCCTGAAGATGTCCAAGGGAAGAAAGAGATTGAGTTTCTGGAGTTGAAACAAGGGAGTATGTCCGTATCGGAGTATGCCGCTAAGTTCGTGGAGCTAGCAAAGTTCTATCCGCATTACACTGGAGCTAATGCTGAGTTTTCCAAGTGTATCAAGTTCGAGAATGGTTTGAGGCCCGAGATCAAGAAGGCAATCGGATATCTAAAGATCCGTGTCTTTGCTGACTTGATTGATAGTTACAGAATTTTTGAGGAGGATAGTAATGCTCACTACAAGATTGTGAATGATAAGAGGAGCAAGTTTTAAGGCCGTAGTAAGCCGTATGAGGTCCCTGCGGGCAAGGGTAAGCAGAGAGTTGATGCTGGCAAGAGGACTAGTGGGGGAGATGCCCCTGCTAGCATTGTGTGTTTTAAGTGTGGCACGCCTGGCCACAAGAGTGTCATGTGCAGAAGCAACTTAAAGATCTGCTTGAGAAGAAGTTTATTAGGCCGAGTGTATCGCCATGGGGAGCTCCTGTGTTGCTGGTGAAGAAGAAGGATGGAAGCATGAGGTTGTGTGTTGAGTATATACAGCTGAATAAGGTGACCATTAAGAACAAGTATCCACTGCCGAGGATAGACGATTTGATGGATCAGTTAGTGGGTGCTCGAGTGTTCAGCAAGATTGATTTGAGATCAGGTTATCATCAGATCAAGGTGAAGGATGGAGATGTGCAGAAGACTGCTTTCAGGACGCGGTATGGGCATTATGAGTATTCGGTGATGCCGTTCGGTGTCACTAACGCGCCGGGTGTATTTATGGAATACATGAATCGTATATTCCATACTTACTTGGATCGGTTCGTGGTTGTGTTCATTGACGACATCCTGATTTATTCGAAATCGGAGGAAGAGCATGCGGAGCATTTGAGATTAGTATTGGAGGTCCTGAGAGAGAAGAGGTTGTATACCAAATTGTCTAAGTGTGAATTCTGGTTGTCAGAAGTAAGTTTTCTGGGTCATATCATTTCTGGTAGTGGTATTGCTGTAGATCCGTCTAAGGTTGATGCCGTGATGCAGTGGGAGAGTCCGAAGTCGGCTACAGAGATTAGAAGCTTCTTAGGGTTGGCTGGCTACTACAGAAGGTTCATCGAAGGTTTTTCTAAGTTGGCCCTTCCGTTGACGCAGTTGACTTGTAAGGGTAAAGCTTTTGTGTGGGATGCTCGTTGTGAGGAAAGTTTCCTTGAGTTGAAGAAGAGATTGACGACGTCTCCTGTTTTGACGTTGCCAAATCCGGGAGAGCCGTTCGTGGTGTATTGTGATGCTTCGAAGATGGCTCTAGGTGGCGTGCTTATGCAAGATGGGAAGGTGATTGCTTATGCGTCGAGGCAGTTAAGGATTCATGAGAAGAATTATCCAACGCATGATTTGGAGTTGGCTGCAGTAGTCTTTGTGTTGAAGATTTGGAGGCACTATTTGTATGGTTCCAGATTTGAGGTGTTCAGTGATCATAAGAGTTTGAAATATTTGTTTGACCAGAAGGAGCTAAATATGAGGCAGCGAAGATGGTTGGAATTGTTGAAAGACTATGATTTCGGTTTGAACTATCATCCGGGCAAAGCTAATGTCGTGGTTGATGCCTTAAGTCGAAAGTCTTCGCATATGTCGGCAATGATGGCTAAGGAGTTAGAGTTGATTGAGGAATTCAGGGATTTGAGTTTGGTTTGTGAAGTGTCGCTTCAGAGTGTTAAGTTGGGTATGTTGAAGATTAATAATGAGTTCCTTGATAGTATCAGAGAAGCCCAGAAGTTGGATATCAAGTTGGTGGATTTGATGGTCGGGGATGATCAGCCTGAGGGTAGCGACTTTAAGTTGGATGCGCATGGTGTTTTGAGATTGCGTGATAGGATTTGCATTCCTGAAGGCGCAGAGCTGAAGAGAGCAATTTTAGAAGAGGGTCATCGAAGTAAGTTAAGTATTCATCCGGGAGCTACGAAGATGTATCAAGATCTAAAGAAGTTGTTTTGGTGGCCTGGTATGAAGCGAGATGTGGCGCAGTTCGTTTATGCATGTTTGACTTGCCAGAAGTCGAAGGTCGAGCATCAGAAGCCCGCTGGGTTGATGCAACCGTTGGAAATTCCAGAGTGGAAATGGGATGGCATCTCGATGGATTTTGTAACGGGATTGCCTAATACTGCGAAAGGGTATGATGCAATTTGGGTGATTGTTGACAGGTTAACGAAATCGTCTCATTTTGTTCCGATCAGCATCACGTATCCGGTGTCGAAGTTGGCAGAGATTTATATCCGGGAGATTGTGAAGCTTCATGGAGTTCCTAAGAGTATTGTTTCAGACAGAGATCCGAGGTTCACGTCAGATTTCTGGAAGAGTTTGCAAGAGAAGTTAGGGTCTAAGTTGAGGTTGAGTTCGGCATATCATCCTCAGACAGATGGTCAGTCAGAGAGGACGTTTCAGTCATTAGAAGATTTGTTGAGGGCTTGTGTGTTGGAACAAGGAGGTTCGTGGGATTCCTACCTTCCACTAATAGAGTCACCTATAACAATATTTACCATTCTAGTATCGGGATGGCACCTTTTGAGGCATTGTATGGTCGGAAGTGTAGAACCCCGCTGTGTTGGTATGAGTCTGGAGAGAGTGTGGTGCTTGGACCGGAAATTGTTCGGGAGACAACCGAGGAGATAAAGTTGATCCGTGAGAAGATGAAGGCTTCGCAGAGTCGTCAGAAGAGTTATCACGACAAGAGGAGAAAAGATTTAGAGTTCCAGGAAGGTGAGCATGTATTTTTGAGAGTCACTCCAGTGACCGGTGTTGGCCGTGCTTTGAAGTCGAAGAAGCTCGCTCCTAGATTCATTGGTCCTTATCATATTTCCGGAAGAGTTGGGAATGTGGCGTATAGAGTGGCTTTACCGCCAAATCTTTCGAATTTGCACGACGTGTTTCATGTGTCGCAACTTCGGAAGTATGTTTCGGATCCATCTCATGTGATCCACATGGATGATGTGGAGGTGCGGGATAATCTCACGGTGGAGACGATGCCTGTCCGGATTGAAGACCATGAGGTGAAGGTGTTAAGAGGCAAGGAAATTGCATTGGTGAAGGTGGTCTAGCTAGGAGCTGCCGGTGAGAGCATGACTTGGGAGTTGGAGAGTAAGATGCGGGAGTCCTATCCAGAGCTGTTTGATTCAGGTGAGTTTTCGAGGACGAAAACATTCTAAGTGGGGGAGAGTTGTAACGCCCAAATATTTAATTAAATTATTTAATTAAATATTTTGGTATTCAATTATTTATTTATTTATTTTAGTGGTGCAATTATATTAGCATTTGACTAAGAGGTGTATAATTGGATATTAGGGGATGGTGTGGTGATCGGGCTTAAGCTGGAGGAAGGCCCGTGATCCATGAGCCCACTAGCTAGGCGCATAGGTGAAGCACCTAGGCTAGGGTTTGGTCTCATTTGCGAATTGTTTTGTGAAAAAGAAAGAAAAAGTTGCGAATAGAGGAGAGGGGAGGAGAAGAGCGACGACGCGCAAATCCAAGAGTGAAGAGGAAGAGGGTTTTGCGAATTCAAGGAGAGGAAGGAAGCTGTGTTGCTGAGGTCTTGTTGGTGACTTGATGAAGAAGATTAGTGATCTCCTACTATAAGGTAAGGGTGGGGTTCTTCCATATAATGGGGTTTCATGATGGGGTTATGTGGGGATAGGTCCTATAATACCCTTTGATTGATTTTGATGTTTGATTTGGTGTTAGTTGAATTATAACTAGGTTGAATTGAAATTGGACCTTGTTGGTGATTGATGTGATCATAAGAAATTGGTGATTCGTTGTTGTTATAACTAATTGCATGCTAGGTGTTCGATTAATTGTTGTTTGGTGTAATGATTGATAATTCATGGTGATTGGCATTGGTGATTAAGGATTGGTGATTTAAATTGGTGAAATAACGAAAATATTGACCCCTAGGGCGCCATGGGCGCCATTGTCCTAGAAACTGTTTTTGGCGCCCTGTGCCTGGGCGCCGTGTCTGGCGCTGTTGCCTGGGTGTTCTGTTGCTATTTCTGGCGCCCTGTGCATGGGCGCCGTGTCTGGTGGGTGTGTGCGTGTGCCAGTGTGTGTGTGTGTTGCTGTATCTTGGCGCAGGGGCGCCTGTTCCCGTGTTGTGTTGCGCGCTGTCTTGGCGCAGGGGCGCCATGGGCGCCGTTCCCGTGTCTGGTGCCTGTTCCTGTTCTGTGTTGCGTTTGTGCTGTAGGCTGTCTGGGCGCCAAGGGCGCCAATCCCTGACCATGTTGCGTTTTCTGGCGTGTTTTGGACTGATTGGGCGGCTAGGGCGCCAATTGTAACACCCCTTTTTCTACCCGTTAATTTATTAGCGTAAAAATCAGAGTTTCAAATTTTAGTTACATCACAAGGGATGTCACACTTGCTTCGTTAAACATTACACGCCAAATTACTCGTTTTTGGAAAAACAGCCTTATAATACTTTCAAAACGTCATTGGTAATTAAAATACAACTTCACAGCGGAAAATCCAACAAGTTTAATCATAAAGGCATTGCAACTATGCAAGACTTACATTACTAAAATCCAACCACCACAACAATCCTAAGTAACATAAACAACGTCATTTCCCCCCCTTAGTGTTACATAATCAGAGCAGACGACCCGACTCGAATTAGTGAAGGTACCTAGTCCTTCACTCGCGATCACCTGCACGTTACCACGTAGGGGTAACATTCAAACAGAAGGGTGAGTCCAATTCAATTCATATAATAAATCATATGATAAATAATAAGTCAAGTCACAGCTCTAAAATAAGCACATCACAATCATCAATCACCTCACTACAATAACTCATAAATAATCACATCACAATCATCGATCACACCACTACAATAACTCATAAATAATCACATCACAAATCATCGATCACATCACTACAATAACTCATCACTATGTCATGTAGGCATATGAAATGCAACCCACTCGCGGGCATATGCATGAGGTACCTTTTCACAACGTCGCTTAGCCATTAAGGCCTCATCGTCACTTAGCCACATGGGCCTCAAAAACGTCACTGGGTTTATGCATATGGGGCATGAGACACTATGACATGCACCACTCACAAACACACAAATACACTATTACCCAAATCACTGTCAACTATGTGACCCGTCACTTACCGGTTTGCCAAATAAGAGGCACAGCACCTGCCAATTCATAATTACACAACAACGTCACTTGGCCTTTTAGACCTTATCATCACTTAGCCATTCAGGCCTCAAACGTCACTGGGTTTCATCGTCACTTATACATAAACACCATCACTCAAACAATAGCCACTGAGGGCAAGAACGTCATTTACTAGCCACCAAGGGCATCATCGTCATTTACACATCATTATAAATAATATTAGCCACTAAGGGCAAAGCAGTCATTTATGCGTCATTATAAATAATAATAGCCACTAAGGGCAAAACAGTTATTTACACGTCATTATAAATAATATTAGCCACTAAGGGTAAAACAGTCATTTAACTAGCCACTAGGGGCATCATCGTCAAAATCGTCATTTTTGACATTACTTCGTTAAAACCACTGATCGTACGCAAAAGAGAATTTTTAAAGACACCAAACGCGTTTTCAATATCACAGCAACGACCACGAGGGACAGCCACTTGGGCGCCTAGCAACCTTCTGAAATTATAAGTTTTTATTTTTAAAAATGGAACACACAGATAGACAACTGAAAATGCTTCACAACGCTTTTTGAATCGTTCAAAACGGATATCCGAGTCAAAAGATATAGCGAAAACAGTTTTCGAAAATATTTTGGGACATCCTGAAAAACTGGCGCCATGGGCACCCAGCGCCCAGCGCCTAGCAAAAGGCAACACACGCACGCACACACCCGGGCGCTCAGCGCCCAGCGCCTGGCGCCCAGCGCCTTGGCGCAGCACACAACACACGCACACGGGCGCTCAGCGCCCAGTGCTGGCCCCCAGCGCTACGCACACACACACGCGCACGGGCGCTCAGCGCCCAGCGCTGGTACCCAGCGCCCAGCGCCTGGAGCAACACTGCACAGCGCACAGCACCATGGGCACCCAGCGCCCAGGCGCTTTCAGCAACACATATTTTTGCACAATTTCACATACACATTGATTTCTTCCAAATTTCCACATAATCCATCACACTCATATTACAACTACTCATAATCACATGTAAAATCATCAAAGCCACCTATCAAAACATCGAAATTCACACATCCTAAGCACAACCTAGATCACGCATACATCACAAATCAAGGACACGAATTCACAAACATATCATGGTCATGACTAATCTAGGCTATCACTACTTAGGATCTATCATAGGAATTATTATAGAAATCGATAGAACTCCCCTTACCTCGAATTTGAAGAATAGGATCTCTAGAGATGATCACGAACGGAACCACGGCAACCGGATCACGCCTTCTCTTTTCTCCTTAGAGCTTGCGACTTGCTGTTCTCCTCTCCTCCCCTCTACGGCGCACTTCCTCTCTTTCTCTCTATTCTCAAGTTTCGCTAATGCTAGCAACAAACCCTAACCCCTAGGCGCCTTTGCCCAATTCGCATATGACAAGAATCATGGGCTTGGGCTTCTCACTTAAGCCCAAGTCCATCTAATTTGGCACCTCCATCTTCTAGTGCCACCTACACATAATAATATAATTTCTAATAATTAACTTACATCCACTTAATTAATTTTAAATTCCTAAATACTTAATTAAATAAATTAATTAAATATTTTAGGGTGTTACAACTCTCCCCCACTTAGAATATTTCGTCCTCGAAATTCACCTGTCAACGCCAACACTCTCCCTCTAAGGCCACCTAGACAACTAGTGTTATCTATCATGCTGATTACTATTGCCTTGATTACCGGCGGTAAGTGCTTGGGCGGCCGTCCCTCCTACTTGTTCAGCCAGGTAACTTCAAGCAGTAATAATCAGACTCACTCTCTACTCCGCTGCGCTACTCTGATAAACTAGCTCGCATTCTACCTCACTCATCTACCCTTAAGGATAACAAAATACATCAATCATCACAGCATCACAACGAAACTCACCGGGCGCACAACAGTCGTACCACAAGCCTCATAATTTAGCAACATGACCACAACATCAACGAACAACTTTGCCACTCAGGCGACATCAACAACAAAAACTGCCACTCAGGCGACATCCACGACTAAAATTGCCACTCAGGCGACATCAACAACGACAAACCAACAGCAAAGCAACATCATCAATAACAATATAGCTTGGGCCATTCGGCGGTACCCAAGACAACACCAAAACATCAACATTATTAACGAGGCAACCACACGCAACAACAAAGCAACAATGCGGAGACAACCCCGGGACCAACAATCCTATAATCAATAGCACATCAACAACTTCAGGCACCAAAGCGCCGACACTGCAACAACGACTTGGGGCACTAAGCCACCGACGACACAACAACAACTTGGGCTCTACGCCACCGACAACACAACAACAATTTAATTCGACCGACACGCCTAAAAATCAACGACACCAGAAACAGTCAGTTTTGCCTCGAAATTAGAATATTCAGTTAGGCCTCTGAATAAGCTTTCCAAAACATTTTAGTTTACTCAAATCGGACTCCTGGGTCAAAAGATATTGCAAAAACATTTTTCCGTTACAATGATAGCATAAACTAAGCAACGCAGGGAATTCCAGCACTCACACATAAACTTCAACAATTTATTTACCCTATCAAACGACATCGGAATTTTTCAAACAACCCCTCTACGGACTACTTACGAAGTCTAGTTTCTGGCTATATTTTGAGAATTTCAAAATGATGAGTCGAATAGCACAGTTTTCGCAAACAAGGCAGTTGGTCCAGAAAATGGGGCAGCGACTGTGTCCAAAGTTGTGACTGTTCTACAATGCCCAAAACAAACCAAAATAACACGAAACTTCAGCCAAAACAGTAAATCATTTTGTCTAGTTCTCAAAGAAATTGGATTCATTCGAAAAGGAGGTCATTTGAAAACACCACAATCAAAACATTGACCCTATGCCCAGACGGTCCCTAGAATTTTACCCTAACTTGCGAAGCCCATAACTGGAGCTATACTACTCCAAATGCAACCAAACCAAAGCCAAAATGACCAGCGTTCAGTCTAGTTTTCTAAAATTTTGTGCTACATAATTTATCAATTCAGTAAAACAGTCCTAGTTTAGCCGAAGGTCAAACCTACTCAAAGTGCCTACACAGGGAGCCTAGCAACAAATTAAGCCTCCAAGTAGTCACCAATTCAGCCCTCAAGCATAGTTTAAATTTCCCAATAATCATAAACATTCAAACATCATTTTTACAGACTAGTCTTTGTGTGATTTAAATAACCAAATTCAACCTCATAGAGCAGCCAAGGTCTCATACATACTAATTCATACTAATACACTTTTGCTCCCAAAGAAACCCAATAATAGTTTTCAAAATCGTGATCAAATCATTTTTGACAAGATTTTCAAAACCCACACCACCACAAGTCGCTACTCCTTTTTAAAATAAAACCAATTAGAGAAAAAGGTCATTTTTCCAATTCCACAAAACTTCAACACCTACACTTCCTTCATTTAAAATCCTAAGTCCAAAATAATTCATTTCTTTCAATTTCTACAACAACAACACCTACGTTCCTTCGTTAAAGTAGATTTTATCACCAATATCAGCTTCCAACCGTAAAATCGTCCATTTGACTTTTCAAAAACAATTTCAGAAGCCCTTTTTTCCTTTCAGATCACAAAATTACACAGCACATGACATTAGTGTCGCTAAAATAAAACGGTTTTCAAAAACATCAATAATTAAACAGCAACACTAATCCTTAGAAAACAGTACAATATTTCCAGCTAACAGCAACAGTAGTGCAATGGTACAATAACCCAACTACGTAACAATAAACAAACAGCAATGGCAATAACACAGTATTTACTTTGCAGCACAACAGTAACTTAATTTATAGCAGCAGCAATCACCAAAAGCACATAAGCACAACAACAGGGTCAAAATAAAAGTCACAACCAAACGACACAGGGTTCACACGGAGCACAACATAGCAAACAGCACATAATACCAGTAGGGGCGTCTCCCCCACTAGTTTACTTACCATTAGCAACTCTTGGCTTACCTGCAATACAAATATTGGTCAGCACTTAAAAGACAACAGTTGGTCGTACACCGACACAACGACTCGACGACTTGGCCGGACGGACCAACCATTGCTCTGATACCACTAATGTAACACCCCTTTTTCTACCCGTTAATTTATTAGCGTAAAAATCAGAGTTTCAAATTTTAGTTACATCACAAGGAATGTCACACTTGCTTCGTTAAACATTACACGCCAAATTACTCGTTTTTGGAAAAACAGCCTTATAATACTTTCAAAACGTCATTGTTAATTAAAATACAACTTCACAGCGGAAAATCCAACAAGTTTAATCATAAAGGCATTGCAACTATGCAAGGCTTACATTACTAAAATCCAACCACCACAACAATCCTAAGTAACATAAACAACGTCATTTCCCCCCCCCCCCCTTAGTGTTACATAATCAGAGCAGACGACCCGACTCGAATTAGTGAAGGTACCTAGTCCTTCACTCGCGATCACCTGCACGTTACCACGTAGGGGTAACATTCAAACAGAAGGGTGAGTCCAATTCAATTCATATAATAAATCATATGATAAATAATAAGTCAAGTCACAGCTCTAAAATAATCACATCACAATCATCAATCACCTCACTACAACAACTCATAAATAATCACATCACAATCATCGATCACACCACTACAATAACTCATAAATAATCACATCACAAATCATCGATCACATCACTACAATAACTCATAAATAATCACTTCACAAATCATCGATCACATCACTACAATAACTCATCACTGTGTCATGTAGGCATATGAAATGCAACCCACTTGCGGGCATATGCATGAGGTACCTTTTCACAACGTCGCTTAGCCATTAAGGCCTCATCGTCACTTAGCCACATGGGCCTCAAAAACGTCACTGGGTTTATGCATATGGGGCATGAGACACTATGAGATGCACCACTCACAAACACACAAATACACAATTACCCAAATCACAGTCAACTATGTGACCCGTCACTTACCGGTTTGCCAAATAAGAGGCACAACACCTGCCAATTCATAATTACACAACAACGTCACTTGGCCTTTTAGACCTTATCATCACTTAGCCATTCAGGCCTCAAACGTCACTGGGTTTCATCGTCACTTATACATAAACACCATCACTCAAACAATAGCCACTGAGGGCAAGAACGTCATTTACTAGCCACCAAGGGCATCATCGTCATTTACACATCATTATAAATAATATTAGCCACTAAGGGCAAAGCAGTCATTTATGCGTCATTATAAATAATAATAATAGCCACTAAGGGCAAAACAGTCATTTACACGTCATTATAAATAATATTAGCCACTAAGGGTAAAACAGTCATTTAACTAGCCACTAGGGGCATCATCGTCAAAATCGTCATTTTTGACATTACTTCGTTAAAACCACTGATCGTACGCAAAAGAGAATTTTTAAAGACACCAAACGCGTTTTCAATATCACAGCAACGACCACGAGGGACAGCCACTTGGGCGCCCAGCAACCTTCTGAAATTATAAGTTTTTATTTTTAAAAATGGAACACACAGATAGACAACTGAAAATGCTTCACAACGCTTTTTGAATCGTTCAAAACGGATATCCGAGTCAAAAGATATAGCGAAAACAGTTTTCGAAAATATTTTGGGACATCCTGAAAAACTGGCGCCATGGGCACCCAGCGCCCAGGCATTTGGCGCCCGGCGCCTAGCAAAAGGCAACACACGCACGCACACACCCGGGCGCTCAGCGCCCAGCGCCTGGCGCCCAGCGCCTTGGCGCAGCACACAACACACGCACACGGGCGCTCAGCGCCCAGCGCTGGCCCCCAGCGCCCAGCGCTACGCACACACACACGCGCACGGGCGCTCAACGCCCAGCGCTGGCACCCAGCGCCGAGCGCCTGGAGCAACACTGCACAGCGCACAGCACCATGGGCACCCAGCGCCCAGGCGCTTTCAGCAACACAGATTTTTGCACAATTTCACATACACATTGATTTCTTCCAAATTTCCACATAATCCATCACACTCATATTACAACTACTCATAATCACATGTAAAATCATCAAAGCCACCTATCAAAACATCGAAATTCACACATCCTGAGCACAACCTAGATCACGCATACATCACAAATCAAGGACACGAATTCACAAACATATCATGGTCATGACTAATCTAGGCTATCACTACTTAGGATCTATCATAGGAATTATTATAGAAATCGATAGAACTCCCCTTACCTCGAATTTGAAGAATAGGATCTCTAGAGATGATCACGAACGGAACCACGGCAACCGGATCACGCCTTCTCTTTTCTCCTTGGAGCTTGCGACTTGCTCTTCTCCTCTCCTCCCCTCTATGGCGCACTTCCTCTCTTTCTCTCTATTCTCAAGTTTCGCTAATGCTAGCAACAAACCCTAACCCCTAGGCGCCTTTGCCCAATTCGCATATTACAAGAATCATGGGCTTGGGCTTCTCACTTAAGCCCAAGTCCATCTAATTTGGCACCTCCATCTTCAAATGCCACCTACACATAATAATATAATTTCTAATATTTAACTTACATCCACTTAATTAATTTTAAATTCCTAAATACTTAATTAAATAAATTAATTAAATATTTTAGGGTGTTACACCAATTCCTGCTATGTTGCCTGCTGGGCGCCTCCCTGGGCGCCATATCCTGCCATGTTGCGTTTTGTGTTGCCTGGGCGCCAAGGGTGCCAATTTCTGTTGCTGGCCAGTTTCCAGTATGTTGCCTGCTAGGCGCCCAGTGCCTGGGCGCCATATTCAGGATGTCCCTCAATTTTTCCCCGGTTTTGTTTTTGACATATCTTTTGACTCGAGAGTCCGATTTAGACGTTTCAAAATGTTTTGGAAAGCTTATTCAGAGGCCTAGCTGAATATTCTAATTTGAGGCAAAGTGGTCCATTTTCTGGAAAATTGTTAACCGTTGGTGTAGTCGTTAAATGTTGAGGTTTTAAAAAGAAAGTTGTCATGTCTCAAATACTTTGAAAAAAAATTGTCGTTGTCCCAATATTTTGGAAAATTGTCGTTGTCCCAATATTTTGGAAACTTGTTGTCATCTTAGTGTCTTGGTGCTGTTTGAGCTAGGTGTGAAGGCTCAAACCTTGGTGTTGTTGGAGCTAGGTGTGAAGGTTCCAAATCTTGGTGTTCCGTTGTGTCGGGTAGTTTGGTGTTTCGGTGTCGTTGGGCTAGGTGTGAAAGCTCAACTTTGGGGATTGTAACACCCCGATAAATTCTAACATATAGAATCACCGAAATGCACTAAATGGCATACATCAGAGTAACTTCCTGTTATTGAAATATTGAACACAACTAAAACTTTCGATAATACATATCTAACGGTTCTCTGAACCTCATAAACTTCTGAAAATGCTTAAGTTTCAAAACTTAAGACGCGTACATAATCCTGGTGTTCAATACTCAAAACATAAAGTAGCGGAAACGATTTTACAACTTAAACAATGAAAGTTATACAATCGGCGACATAACTAAATAAAAATACAAAGGGCTAAGCGGAAATCCAATCTCCAATAGTTCCATGAGTCGCACCAGCTAACCGTGCTTAGTCGCCTTTGCCTTTCCCTGTTTCTCTGTAAAAACCACAAATATGAAGGGTGAGATAAACATTATCTCAGTGAGTCCTATCGAGACCCCTTACTACTCTAGTGGTTCATTATGCCTTGTTTTGAACTCGTGGTCCTAAAAAGCAACCACGTGGAAATACATTTAGTTCCTGTAACCTTCATGCTCATGGCCCTCCTAAGCGACACATGAAGCATGCAATCTTTGTTCCATGTTTTTAGCATAACACCTCAGTCTACCTATTTTATAGGCATCTCTTGACTTTGGTGAACCCATCCCGCTATTTCTAGTGGGGGAAACATTCTTGAGTCTAGGTTTTGGGGCTCATGACTTCCCCTCCCCTAGTATGCTAACCTCTTAGGGTTGTCACCCTTTTTCCTCTTGTATTTATTATACATTAACAGACTGTGTACCCGCAATGGGCTATTAGTCATTTCAGTCAAGTACCATGTACCATATCAGTCAATTACAGTGTATAATATCAGTCAAATACCGTGTATTATTATCATTCTTGACATATGCACTCTCGCGTTCTCTAAGTGCGGTTTTCCATTTTATTCATAACACACAAACTTTCTATCGAACATGTTCAATCTCATACCATTGTTACCTTTACATTGTTGTGGAATCTTGGGGAATGGATTAGAAGAGGATTGGAATCATTTGGAATGGATAAAAGGTACTTTGAAATTGAAGGTCAGAAGGATTCACACGACCCGTGCGCGTAGGCGCACGACCCGTGCGTTTTTGAACAGTTGCAGAAGATTTCCAGAAAGATACGCACGACCCGTGCGACTTGGCGCACGATCCGTGCGTTATCCACTAAAATTTTAGAAAGTTCCAGAGACATACGCACGACCCGTGCGACTAGGCGCACGATCCGTGCGTGTTTTAAAAATCCAGTTCTTGTCGTATCAGATGGAGGCGCACGACCCGTGCTCATAGGCACACGATCCGTGCGTCTCTATCTGTTTTCCAGAAAACAGGCTTTTCATAATTTTTTCCATTCCGTTCCGATTCCAAAATCCCTTCCGATCGATACCCAAATTCAAACACACATTGAAATAATATATATCATAGCATTCCCAAACAATCAATCAAACAATATATGATTTAAGTTACAATCCTTTTAAGAAAACGGTTTTCGAATAGTTTCCTTTCGTTACCGGAAATGGGTGACAAGAGTTTTCGAAAAGTATATACTCAGACACAAATACATTCCCTAAGCGAGTTATAGAACTCACCCGAAGTGATGAAAATCACGCAAACACCGAGACTCCGAGAACTCAACCGCTCCAAAAACCCACGAACTCTCTCCGAACTCGCTCCAACAACGAACTCAACTACTCCAATTCGCTTGAACAGCAGCTGATTCCGAATCCTAGCTACCAAAACAACTTCAAACAGCAACTGTGGTGTGAAAGTGAGTCTTGGTACTGAATGGTGGGCTCTAGCAAGGACATGCAAACTATTTGGGGCATCAACACTCCATTTTTGAGCTTGGAGCTTCAAAGGTACACAAATGGTGAATCTGAGTTGGGGAAAGAACAGGTAACGAAAATGCTATCAACGGATAGAGGAGGAAAAATGAGGAAGAGTGATGGTTTCAGATCACACATGCACTAGAGCCTTAGGTTTCTCCCTCCCTCTCCTTCTCTCCCTCGCGCCCCTTCTTTCTTTCTTCTCTCTTGGATTTCTGAAATTTCTGAAGTTGAGGAAATGAAGGCTGCCTTGGTGTTATGGTTCAGCTGAAACCTCATTTAATGAGGTTAAAGGACCAAAATACCCATACTCTCTAATATTCTCTTAAACTTCTCCTAATACCACACTAATCCCATAACTCACTAACTTGACATAATATTTCAATTATGCACAACTATAATTTATTAATTTCCAACATCACATAATTAAATAATTTTATGTTAATTAATCAATTCATGATAAACCTCTTGTGCTAAATATTCGATTTAGCCACTAAATTACCATAACCTCTCCGCTAATTTAGATAAATTAAATCAGCTAATTAAGGGATGTTACAATCACCCCAACTTTTAAAATTTTGTCCTCAAAATTGACAAAACATACCTCAGTCGAACAGATAGGGATATTTCCCCCGCATGTTCTCCTCTACTTCCCATGTCGCTTCGTCGGGTGAGGAACCGTCCCAAAGCACCTTGACAATAGGAATTGAACTCGTTCGGAGCTTTTTCTCGCCACGTTCGATGATCCTGATTGGAGTAGGCTGATAAGATAAATCCGGTCTGATGTCAATCGCTTCATAACTTAATGGTTGATTCGGATCATGAATATATTTCCTTAGCTGCGATGCATGAAACACATCATGTAATCTGGACAATTCTGGAGGTAATGCAATGCGATAAGCTACCGGCCCAACTCGCTCGACAATCTGGAAAGGTCCGACATATCGAGGACTGAGCTTCTTCACTCGCAAGGCAATACCGGTTCCGATGGTTGGAAAAAGTCTCAGGAAGACATGGTCTCCTTCTTCGAATTCTAACGGCCTTCTTCTCTTATCCGCGTAACTCTTTTGTCGACTCTGCGCGGCTTTCATCCTTTCTCTTATCTGACGGATCTTCTCTGTAGTCTCACGGACCAAATCCGATCCCAACAATCTCTGCTCACCTACATCCCACCAACACAATGATGTTCTGCACTTCCTTCCATACAATGCTTCATATGGAGCCATTCCGATACTAGAATGGTAACTGTTGTTGTATGAAAATTCTACCAATGGAAGATGATCCTCCCATCTACCTCCACTATCGAGTACACAAGCTCTCAACATATCCTCCAATGTCTGGATTGTCCTCTCAGTCTGCCCATCTGTCTGAGGATGGTATGCGGTGCTAACACACACCTTTGTTCCCAACGCCATATTCAATGCTCTCCAAAATCGAGATGTAAACTTGGGATCTCGATCACAGATGATACTTGTAGGGATTCCATGCAACTTCACAATATTCTTGAGATATTCATCTGCTAACCTAGCAACCTTGTGAGTCGAACGCACTGGAATAAAATGAGCGGACTTGGTCAGGCGATCCACCACTACCCAAATAGAATCATCTCCGGTTTGGGACCGTGGTAATCCCATGACAAAATCCATAGATATGCTTTCCCATTTCCATTCGGGTACATTCAACGGTTGTAACTGGCCACCTGGCTTCTGGTGCTCTATCTTAACCCTTTGACAAGTCAAGCATCGAGACACAAACTCTGCAATATCCACTTTCATACCCGGCCACCAGTACAATTGCTTTAAATCTCGATACATCTTGGTAGACCCAGGATGTATTGAGAACTGACTCTTATGAGCCTCCTCTAAAACTTGCCTCTTCACATCCTCATCATTCGGCACACAGATTCTGCCATCAAAACAAATTACACCATCACTATCTTCTGTGTAACTCGGCAATCTCTTCTGCGCTTGCAGTTCTACATCACCTTCTTGGGCTGAGCGAATTAGATCTCTCAAGGGACTTGAAATCCGAATGTGACTCAACACCAACCTGTTCCTACTTGATTTTACTCTCAAATTGAGGTCTCTGAATGATTCCAACAAGGACATCTCGTGCATCATTAACTCTGCAGTATGGATAGACTTCCTGCTTAAAGCATCGGCCACAACATTAGCCTTACCAGGATGGTACTTTAATTCAAAATCGTAATCCTTCAGGAATTCTACCCATCTCCTTTGTCTGTTGTTCAGCTCCTTTTGGTCAAACAAATACTTAAGGCTCTTGTGGTCACTAAAGACTTCGAAACGAGACCCATACAGGTAATGTCTCCAAATCTTTAGGGCAAACACAATTGCCGCCAACTCTAAATCATGAGTTGGGTAATTCTCTTCATGCGGCTTCAACTGCCTGGAGGCATAGGCAACTACTTGTTGATTCTGCATCAAGACACATCCCAAACCCTTACCAGAGGCGTCGCAGTAGATTTGGAATCCTACTGACGGATCTGGAAGAATCAGGATGGGTGCAGAAATCAAACGACTCTTCAATTCCGCGAAACAATTATCACAGTCCGAGTCCCAAACAAACGGCTGACCCTTGCGAGTTAACCGAGTGAGTGGAAGAACCAGCTGGGAAAATCCTTGAATGAATCTTCGATAATACCCGGCTAATCCCAAGAAACTTCTTATCTCAGTAACCGTAGACGGTTGTTCCCAATCTACCACAGCTTCAATCTTACTGGGGTCCACTGCAACACCTTCCTGAGATATCACATGACCCAGAAACTTAACTTCGGGCATCCAAAAATCAGATTTGGATGGCTTAGTATACAACTTCTTCTCTCGGAGTACGTTCAGAACAATTCGGAGATGTTGCACATGCTCCTCTATCGTCTTAGAGAACACCAAGATATCATCAATGAACACTACCACAAACTGATCTAGATAGGGATTAAAAATCCTATTCATATAATCCATGAATACAGCTGGAGCATTGGTCAAACCAAAGGGCATCACTACAAATTCATAGTGTCCATATCTCGTACGGAAAGCGGTCTTCGGGACGTCCAAAGCTCGAACCCTGATTTGGTGATAACCGGACCTTAAATCAATCTTTGAAAACACAGAAGCTCCCCTCAACTGATCTAGCAAATCATCAATTCTCGGTAGAGGGTACTTGTTCTTGACAGTCACCTTATTCAACTGACGATAATCGATACACAATCTCATACTTCCGTCCTTCTTCTTGACAAGCAACACTGGAGCACCCCATGGTGAGGCACTCGGCCGGATGAACCGCTTGGAAATTAGCTCCTCCAGTTGAACTTTCAATTCCCTCAACTCTAACGGCGACATTCTATACGGGGCTATAGAAATAGGTCCAGTGCCCGGAACCAACTCTATAGAGAATTCCACCTCACGATCCGGAGGAAACGAAGGAACTTCATCGGGAAACACATCAAGAAATTCATTAACAACTTGCACAGAAGATAAATCCTGACCTGTCTCAGTGGATGCAGACAGCATCATGACGTAAGCTTCCGCGCCTTGGAACAGATAATTACTGGCCGAAGTGAAAAAATAACAGCTTCAGAATTGGGCGGTTGTAGCTCTACTGACTCGGAGGCGAAACCGATAGTTCGGTGGAAGCAATCTATAGTTACATGATTGGCCGTCTTCCAACTCATGCCTAGGACAACGTCCATACCCTTCATTGATAAACAAATGAAGTCTACTACAAAATTCCTGTCTCCAATGGATAGAAGACAATTTTCACATATCGATTGGGTCTGAACACTACCTTCAGCAGCAGTCTTAATGGAGATTGGTTGAGGCAAAGGAGTTAAAGCCAATCCCAACCGATCGACACAAACTTGAGATATAAAACAATGGGTCGCACTCGAATCATATAAAATACTAACGGAGTTATTAAAAAGAGATCCCATACCCCTTAGTAGATTATCTGACGGTGTGACCTTCTGGGCGTCCAAGGTGTAAACTCTCCCATGAGTTGTAGTAGCAGCAGGGTTACTTCCTTGACTCTTCTCCTTCTCTGGGCAGTCCCGTGCAAAATGACCGTCTTTCTTGCAGAAATAACACTGGTTGGATCCCATCTGGCATTTACCTTGATGATACTTTCCACAGTTGGAACACGTACTGAACCTTGAGGAGTTCGATGACTGAACCTGTTTCCCTTTGTTGGAGTTGTTCCTGGGACCCGTCTGATGGTTAAATGATCCGACATTCTTCTTATTCTGATGGAATACTTTCCTGCTTGCATACAACCTTTTCAAGTCACTCTCAGCTATGTGTGCTTGTTGAACCATGGCAGCATAGTTAGTATAGGCAAAAGAACTCAAATTCTGAGCAATGTCTTCCCTTAGCCCATACTTGAACCTTTCGGTTTTCCACTTGTCATTGGGAGCATACCCGGCCAAACCGAAGAATTGATATAACTCTTCAAACTTAGCCGCGTACTGACCCACAGTTGAA
The DNA here is from genome assembly GCA_039519185.1 of Astragalus membranaceus. Classification (NCBI taxonomy): domain Eukaryota; kingdom Viridiplantae; phylum Streptophyta; class Magnoliopsida; order Fabales; family Fabaceae; genus Astragalus; species Astragalus membranaceus. The sequence continues at coordinate 24,833,975 of CM076847.1, forward strand.
CTTCCTTGAGTGAGAGTCAGAAATTCGTTCTCCTTGTCGAACCTCATGGCTGTCGGAAAGAACTGCTCCAAAAATACCTGCTTGAAATGTTCCCAAGTCTGGGGAGTATCCATAGTTACCATCATGGCTTTGGCATTAGTCCACCAGTTGTTAGCTTCACCTTTCAGCATATGAGTTGCCAATCTCAGCTTGTCATCATCAGTGACTTGCATAGCTACGAAAATCTTCTCTATATCATCTAGCCAATGCTGGGCTTCCATGACATCCGGTCCTCCTCTGAACTCGGACGGCTTCATTTTCAGGAATTCAGAGAAAACCCTCCTTGGGTCAACTTGAGGCTCAGGAACTTGCTGGGGCTGAGCTTGAGCATTCTGTTGCATCTGCAACATATCTTCCAATATCTTCTGTTGTCTCTCGATCACGTTCTGCATCCATGCAGAATGCGGATCAATTGGTGGGTTATTCCTCGATCCTCCTGCCATAATTCTGCAAATGATACACCAAGTATTAAGTTGATCAGTCTCAATGTCTCTTAGTATCACAAGAAGCAAGATAGCAGAATTACTCGAGGGACAAAACAACCCTAACTATCTAAGCCCGACTAGGTCGAACTGCTCTGATACCATAATGTAACACCCCGATAAATTCTAACATATAGAATCACCGAAATGCACTAAATGGCATACATCAGAGTAACTTCCTGTTATTGGAATATTGAACACAACTAAAACTTTCGATAATACATATCTAACGGTTCTCTGAACCTCATAAACTTCTGAAAATGCTTAAGTTTCAAAACTTAAGACGCGTACATAATCCTGGTGTTCAATACTCAAAACATAAAGTAGCGGAAACGATTTTACAACTTAAACAATGAAAGTTATACAATCGGCGACATAACTAAATAAAAATACAAAGGGCTAAGCGGAAAATCCAATCTCCAATAGTTCCATGAGTCGCACCAGCTAACCGTGCTTAGTCGCCTTTGCCTTTCCCTGTTTCTCTGTAAAAACCACAAATATGAAGGGTGAGATAAACATTATCTCAGTGAGTCCTATCGAGACCCCTTACTACTCTAGCGGTTCATTATGCCTTGTTTTGAACTCGTGGTCCTAAAAAGCAACCACGTGGAAATACATTTAGTTCCTGTAACCTTCATGCTCATGGCCCTCCTAAGCGACACATGAAGCATGCAACCTTTATTCCATGTTTTTAGCATAACACCTCAGTCTACCTATTTTATAGGCATCTATTGACTTTCGTGAACCCATCCCGCTATTTCTAGTGGGGGAAACATTCTTGAGTCTAGGTTTTGGGGCTCATGACTTCCCCTCCCCTAGTATGCTAACCTCTTAGGGTCGTCACCCTTTTTCCTCTTGTATTTATTATACATTAACAGTCTGTGTACCAACAATGGGCTGTTAGTCATTTCAGTCAAGTACCATGTACCATATCAGTCAATTACAGTGTATAATATCAGTCAAATACCGTGTATTATTATCATTCTTGACATATGCACTCTCGCGTTCTCTAAGTGCGGTTTTCCATTTTATTCATAACACACAAACTTTCTATCGAACATGTTCAATCTCATACCATTGTTACCTTTACATTGTTGTGGAATCTTGGGGAATGGATTAGAAGAGGATTGGAATCATTTGGAATGGATAAAAGGTACTTTGAAATTGAAGGTCAGAAGGATTCACACGACCCGTGCGCGTAGGCGCACGACCCGTGCGTTTTTGAACAGTTGTAGAAGATTTCCAGAAAGATACGCACGACCCGTGCGACTTGGCGCACGATCCGTGCGTTATCCACTAAAATTTTAGAAAGTTCCAGAGACATACGCACGACCCGTGCGACTAGGCGCACGATCCGTGCGTGTTTTAAAAATCCAGTTCTTGTCGTATCAGATGGAGGCGCACGACCCGTGCTCATAGGCACACGATCCGTGCGTCTCTATCTGTTTTCCAGAAAACAGGCTTTTCATAAGTTTTTCCATTCCGTTTCGATTCCAAAATCCCTTCCGATCGATACCCAAATTCAAACACACATTGAAATAATATATATCATAGCATTCCCAAACAATCAATCAAACAATATATGATTTAAGTTACAATCCTTTTAAGAAAACGGTTTTCGAATAGTTTCCTTTCGTTACCGGAAATGCGTGACAAGAGTTTTCGAAAAGTATATACTCAGACACAAATACATTCCCTAAGCGAGTTATAGAACTCACCCGAAGTGATGAAAATCACGCAAACACCGAGACTCCGAGAACTCAACCGCTCCAAAAACCCACGAACTCTTTCCGAACTCGCTCCAACAACGAACCCAACTACTCCAATTCGCTTGAACAGCAGCTGATTCCGAATCCTAGCTACCAAAACAACTTCAAACAGCAACTGTGGTGTGAAAGTGAGTCTTGGTACTGAATGGTGGGCTCTAGCAAGGACATGCAAACTATTTGGAGCATCAACACTCCATTTTTGAGCTTGGAGCTTCAAAGGTACACAAATGGGGAATCTGAGTTGGGGAAAGAACAGGTAACGAAAATGGTATCAACGGATAGAGGAGGAAAAATGAGGAAGAGTGATGGTTTCAGATCACATGCACTAGAGCCTTAGGTTTCTCCCTCCCTCTCCTTCTCTCCCTCGCGCCCCTTCTTTCTTTCTTCTCTCTTGGATTTCTGAAATTTCTGAAGTTGAGGAAATGAAGGCTGCCTTGGTGTTATGGTTCAGCTGAAACCTCATTTAATGAGGTTAAAGGACCAAAATACCCCTACTCTCTAATATTCTCTTAAACTTCTCCTAATACCACACTAATCCCATAACTCACTAACTTGACATAATATTTCAATTATGCACAACTATAATATATTAATTTCCAACATCACATAATTAAATAATTTTATGTTAATTAATCAATTCATGATAAACCTCTTGTGCTAAATATTCGATTTAGCCACTAAATTACCATAACCTCTCCGCTAATTTAGATAAATTAAATCAGCTAATTAAGGGATGTTGCTGAGGTCTTGCGAATTCAAGGAGAGGAAGGAAGCTGTGTTGCTGAGGTCTTGTTGGTGACTTGATCAAGAGGATTAGTGCTCTCCTACTATAAGGTAAGGGTGGGGTTCTTCCATATAATGGGGTTTCATGATGGGGTTATGTGGGGATAGGTCCTATAATACCCTTTGATTGATTTTGATGTTTGATTTGGTGTTAGTTGAATTATAACTAGGTTGAATTGAAATTGGACCTTGTTGGTGATTATGTGATCATAAGAAATTGGTGATTCGTTGTTGTTATAACTAATTGCATGCTAGGTGTTCGATTAATTGTTGTTTGGTGTAATGATTGATAATTCATGGTGATTGGCATTGGTGATTAAGGATTGGTGATTTAAATTGGTGAAATAACGAAAATATTGACCCCTAGGGCGCCATGGGCGCCATTGTCCTAGAAACTGTTTTTGGCGCCCTGTGCCTGGGCGCCGTGTCTGGCTCTGTTGCCTGGGTGTTCTGTTGCTATTTCTGGCGCCCTGTGCATGGGCGCCGTGTCTGGTGGGTGTGTGCGTGTGCCAGTGTGTGTGCGTTGCTGTATCTTGGCGCAGGGGCGCCTGTTCCTGTGTTGTGTTGCGCGCTGTCTTGGCGCAGGGGCGCCATGGGCGTCGTTCCCGTGTCTGGTGCCTGTTCCTGTTCTGTGTTGCGTTTGTGCTGTAGGCTGTCTGGGCGCCAAGGGCGCCAATCCCTGACCATGTTGCGTTTTCTGGCGTGTTTTGGACTGACTGGGCGCCAAGGGCGCCAATTCCTGCTATGTTGCCTGCTGGGCGCCTCCCTAGGCGCCATATCCTGCCATGTTGCGTTTTGTGTTGCCTGGGCGCCAAGGGTGCCAATTTCTGTTGCTGGCCAGTTTCCAGTGTGTTGCCTGCTAGGCGCCCAGTGCCTGGGCGCCATTTTCAGGATGTCCCTCAATTTTTCCCCGGTTTTGTTTTTGACATATCTTTTGACTCGAGAGTCCGATTTAGACGTTTCAAAATGTTTTGGAAAGCTTATTCAGAGGCCTAGCTGAATATTCTAATTTGAGGCAAAGTGGTCCATTTTCTGGAAAATTGTTAACCGTTGGTGTTGTCGTTAAATGTTGATGTTTTAAAAAGAAAGTTGTCATGTCTCAAATACTTTGAAAAAAAATTGTCGTTGTCCCAATATTTTGCAAAATTGTCGTTGTCCCAATATTTTGGAAACTTGTTGTCATCTTAGTGTCTTGGTGCTGTTTGAGCTAGGTGTGAAGGCTCAAACCTTGGTGTTGTTGGAGCTAGGTGTGAAGGTTCCAAATCTTGGTGTTCCGTTGTGTCGGGTAGTTTGGTGTTTCGGTGTCGTTGGGCTAGGTGTGAAAGCTCAACTTTGGTGATATTGGTGATTAATTTTGGTGTGTCACATTGTGACTATTTTGGAATGATTGTCTGTGTGCATTCATGGTGTCGCATACAGCATGTGCATTTATTTTGGTGAAGGCCTTTGGTCTTGGAGCTAGGTGTGAAAGCTCAAATTTTCTAAAACTAGTGAGCCTGGTGTGAAAGCTCAATTTTTGTAAATTGGTGAGCTGGGTGTGAAAGCTCTCAATATTGGTGACGCCTCTATTTACAGGCAAAAACTTTTGGTGATTTGGTACCACATGCATATGCCCGTTGGTGTGGGTTGCATTCATGTATTGTCATGACATTGGGTGATGGATTGCGGTGTTTACTATTTGACGTGTGTTTATGATTAGATGTATGTATTGGAGTGGTAGATATAGTTGTCATATTCTAGCATATTTCCTATCATTTTACGCTATCATATTGAAAATATTTCACCCCTTCTGTTTGAATGTTACCCCTATGCGGTAACGTGCAGGCGATTGCGAGTGAAGGCCTAGGTACCTTCGCTAGTCCGAGTCGGTGTCCTTGCTTTGATGTGTAACACTCAAGGGGGGGATAAACGCTAAACTTTGGTTATTATAATTTATTTGTTTGGAGTCCATTCAGGACGTTATGATTTCATTGTTTTGAAACTTATTTCTATTTCCGCTGCGTGGTGATGTATTTAACTAAACCGGTGTTATGGGCTTAGTCCCTTTTTGATAAAGTATTATATACCGTATGTGAATTTTTGGTTTTGATGAATGTGTGACATCTCTTTTCGCAGTATGAAATAAATTTTTGTAACTCGGATTTTATTAAATAATTATCGGGTAGAAAAGGGGTGTTACAACCCAAAACTGTCCAAACCGCCCCAAGCGCACGACCCGTGGGTCCAAGCGCACAGTGCAGATTTTCAGCAACTGTTCAGTGATTTTGTTTTCGCGATAACTTTTGATCCGGGAACCCGATTGAGGAGTTCTAAGATGCGTTTTAAAGCTTATTCAGAGGCCTAACTGGATATTCTATTTTTAAGGCAAAATGAACTGTTTTTGATATCGTAAATTTCTTTGAAAAGGTGACGAACTAGAGTGCAAGAGCAAACTTAGATAGAGTTTCGAAACCAAGTTTGATAATCGAATTGGTGCTGCTTCGTGTTCTTGCCTTGGATTATTCGACTAAAGTGTAAAGTACGATGATGGGACTAAAACCGAATTGGTACTGCTTCGTGTTCTTGCCTTCGGTTTTAGACAAAATATATATGTATGTGGTAACCGGTTTAATAATCGAATTGGTACTACTTCGTGTTCTTGCCTTATGTTTTAGACTAAATATATATATGGGATACACGTTTAATAATCGAATTGGTACTGCTTCGTGTTCTTGCCTTCGGTTGTAGACAACATATATATAAGGTACACATGTTTAATTGTCGAATTGGTACTGCTTCGTGTTCTTGCCTTCGGCATTAAACAATATATATATATATATATATATATATATAGCGCACAGGTGTAATAATCGGATTGGTACTGCTTCGTGTTCTTGCCTCCGGTTTATTATGTCTGGGGTAGAGCCCATGTTAGGATACTAGGAAGGGGCAACTATATCCCCCCAACCTAGGCCCTTATACCCTAAACCCGAATGATCCATAATTGAACCGAGAGTGTTAGTAGGGGTCTCGGTAGAACTCACTGAGATTGTATCTCACTGTTTAAATGTTGTTGTTTTACAGAGACTCAGGAACAGCGGAAATCGAAGAGGCACGAGTAGGTTGAGCTCGGATGGTTGCCGTTGACATAGCCTTATATTTCCTTTTTGTTGTCCATGTTCTAAGCCCCTATGTATGTAGTACTTTATCTTTCTTCCGTTTCCTGTATGATACTGAATACATTAGTCGCTACAGTTTATGGTCAGAGAACCGTATGGTCTTGATTATGTGTAAGACTGTTTTGTTTCAATTCAGCGAAAAATTTATAGTGGTATTCAGTGTCTGAGCAGGAAATATTATCTCTGATGTGTTATTGATGTGCACTTGAGTATTTTTACTCGATAAAAATACCGAGGTGTTACAAACAGTCTAAGATACTGAAAGGAAAATACATGATAGAATAACTAAAAGTGTCGGCAACTCCTCAAGTAGCTCCAGGCCCATGCCTCATCATCTTCAACTTATCTTGCATCTCTGGAAAAAAACAACAACAATGATTGGGTGAGACAACTTGTCTCAGCGAGTTCTATCGAGACCCCTTACTAACTCTCTCGGTTCATTATGCTTGATTCATAACTCATAGTCCTAATAGTTGACTATGTGGCTAATTCTAACGTTGTCCTCATAACCCTTAAGCCGGCTACGAGAGGCAACACTAACACTGATTTTTAGCATGTCACCGGTCATTTGGCAAAATAAACTCCCGGTGAACCCAATCCACTAATCACTAGTGGGAAAACCACATGGGGCCTAGGTTCATAGGACTCATGACTTTCCCTCCCCTAGCACACTAAACTGAAATAGGGTCATAGACTGAACTGATGTATATATTTTAATATACCTGAACATGAACATAACATAATATTAACTTGACATAAACATAACTTAGTCTTATTCTTAACCTTAGGGCCTTTAGTTCGTCTTATCTTATCATAACGTGATCTCACTCGTGATTTCTAAAGTTCTTAACTTAACTCATAATTATTCACCATTCAATCCAAACATAATTACATCAACCACACTCAGCATAATCATAACAGGAACTTACCTCAATCATAATTAATATCATAATAATCAATCACAATCTCAATTAAATTATCACATAACTCAACATCCAAAGCGTATTCTCACAAAGCAACTTGACACCGGTTTTCACAATCGAAAGACCAACCCAGACGACGACATCGGAATTTAGCGAACGACCTCTCTACGGAAAGCTTATGAAGTCTAGTCTCTGGCGGTATTTTTATAATTTCAAAATGATGAGTCAAATAATACAGTTTTCACAAACAAGGCAGTAGGTCCAAAAAATGGGACAGTGACAGTGTCCTGAGTTGGAACTCTCCTAAAGTGGTCAAAACTAATCCAAATGACCTGAAACTTGTGCCTAAACAGTAGAAAATCTTGACTAGTTTCCCAATAAACAGAAATTATGCAAAAATGAGTTCATTTGAAAGTGCTATGCTCAAAATATCGAACCTATGTCAGGACTATCACCAGAATTCTAACCTAACTTGTACTGCTCATATCTTGAGCCACACAAGTCCACTTGCAACCAAACCAAAGCCAAAATGTCAAGCATCAAGTCTAGTTTCCAGAATGGCAGGTTATAAAAATTTGGATACCTAGATCATCCCCAGATACCCAGAAACCGAACCTATCCCTAGATTGTCTCCAGAATTCTACCCTAACTTGTGATGCCCATAACTGGAGCTATACTACTCCAAATGCCACCAAACAAAAGCCAAAATGACAAGCATTCAATCTAGTTTCTAAAAAGGTAGGTCACATAATTTTTGAACCGGTAAAACAGTCCCAGTTACCAGAAAACCGAACCTATCCAGAATGTCTCCACACATGGAAATTATTAACACAATAAGCATCCAATTTTAGTCATCAAAACATATATTCATCAAGAAACAACAACACATATATTAACATCAATTTCCCTAGTGAGTATAGAACTCACCAATTTGCTGAATACGCGAGAATCCTCGAGAGAGCACGAACGACCAAATTACGAACCACCCGAACAATCCCCGCTAGAACCGAACCGCGTCTAACACAGCTACCTCTTCAACCCAAACTCGAATTCAGCAACCAACACAAGACCCCAGCTACTGAAATTTTTCTATAACCCACAAGCAACTCTCCTAGCAACTTCCAAGACACCAAGGGAAACCAAAACCAGCTATGAGACCTCTATTTCTTCTAAAATGGTGATGTGGGTCGAATTGGGGATTTGGTGGAGGAAGGGGAAGATGATGATGAATCTGGTATCATTTGGAAGAGGAGGAAGTAAGGGTTACAATGGTGGAGCATGAACACATATGCACTCAAGATCTCTTCTCCTCTCCTCTCTTCTCTCCTCTCGCGACTTTCCTCCTTTCTCCTCTCTCAAACCTCTCTGTTTTCAGTTTCTGGAAAATGAAGACAATGGGGGGGGGGGGGGTGCTGTGTGTGAATTGGGTTCAGCTGGGTATACTTAAATGGTGGGGGTAATTACCATCCTACCCTTCAGCTATTTATCCACTTATTCTAATTATCACTTATCTTAATTAAAATTAAACTATCTTAACAATTAAGCACATAAGCATGACAATTCATTAAATCAAGTATTTCATTTCCTAACATAATGAATCAATTAATCACAAGCAATGACAATCACTTAGTTCAATCACCTAAAAAAATCAAAGATTACCAAGATTAATTAATTATGATACCAAGCCATTCGATTAGTTAATTACTTAAATCGACCGTTATTCTAATATCAACCGACGAAATCTCTAAAAATTAGGGGTTGTTACAGGAGGAAAGGTGATATTAACAAAAAATGAAGCACCTTTCCTTCAATCTTTCTTGAAGTCACAAAAAATGAAATACAATAAAGTTTCAAAACATATGATGACAATGCACCAATGATCATTCACATTCTCTCAATATAAAACTAAGGAGCAAGAACAATAGATAAAAGGGGTCAGCAAAAAAAGAAAATAGGAAAAACAGACAAATGATATGATCAATAATAGAAGAGTACCCACGATTTATTGTAGATAAGAGAAAAAATAGAACTAAAAATAAGATTGAGTAGGTAGGGTGTGTGAGTGAGTGGGTAGGGTTTATACAGTGAGTATGAATGTGGCTTTTAGAGTCATATAATTAATAGTAGTAATGTAATATTAATCTTTATAATTTCATCTTTATGAACTAAGAGAAAAAAAATTGGAATACCACATTTTCTTTTTGTATTCTGTTATGGATTGGCCCAATCCACAATAATGAGGCCCAACACCAAATGCAGATCCATCAACCGATGGTTGAGATCGCAACGCCAGATCGGACGGTCCTGATCCATCAGGCCAGACACCATCAAACTCTATAAATAAGCATTGAATGCTTCGTTAAAGGTACACACTCTTTCCTACTCTTCACCTCTAATTAGCTCTCTGGCTGACTTGAGCGTCGGAGTATCCTCGCAGGTACCACCTGCCCCGGATCGGAAGCGGAGCTCGGTTGATCAAGACCAACCCCTACCAACTATCTCGGATCGGACCTTGTGTCTAAGATCGGATACAGGTCCAGAGATACGGTACAGAACATATTCCATAACCGATATTCTTCTATATAGATATATATATATATATATATATATATATATATATATATATATATATATATATATATATATATATATATATATAGCAGAAAAATCCTCCAATAATTTTGATCACCTATTAAGTCTCCAGGAGAAGCGTTGAACAAAGAACAATATCCAACAATCACAAATAGAAGAATAATCCTCCCAAATTATAAAAAAAAAACGAAAAAGCTAACTGAAGCATGATTATAGACCTACGGAGCCAAACTCAATAAGGTAACGACACCAACTCTATATAAAATGGGATCAAGCTTTAAACTAACTATATAGAGTAGAAAACCACAAAATATCCATTTTTCCCTTTTGTAACAACCAAGGTCAAATAATGAGGCACTTATGCACCACAATAACCAAAGCAAAAATCTAAGTCCGCTTGGGTGCGGTGGTCAACGCACTCATCTTTAGAGTAGGTAGGGTGTGCGAGTGAGTGGGCAGGGTTTATAAAGTAAGTATGAATGTAGCTTTTAGAGTCTTATAATTAATAGTATTAATATAATATTAATCATTATAATTTCATCTTTATGAACTAAGAGAAAAAAATTGGAATACCACATTTTCTTTCGATATTCCATAACCGATATTCTAATTTTCATATTGTTTTATTGGCTCACCTTATTTACTATTGAGACTTCACGAGGTTTGCCTACTTATGTATTCTGGATATATTGTGGATATTACTATGGAGCTTGTATTCTTAACTTTTAAAATACCCAACCGTAATAACAATCAACAATTTCCTTCCTTGTATAATGGATAATTTTATGTTTAGTTACTTTAGTTTTGTTACCAATTATTTCTATGGTTTTTCTTTTAATGCATTATCCAATCATTTATTTATTGGAAAAGAGTAACATTAAAATTAAAGAATAATAATATTAATGGGTAATACTATAATGTGAAAAGTTAATTGAAGAGTTGAAAAAATGAGAGTCGGTTATTTAATACATCATACATAATCTATATACTATAAGTTAATATATAATTTATATAATATATTAAACATTATTTATATATAATTTAATGTATCAAATATTTATTTTTCATAACAAATAACTATTAATATCATTATTTGATAAAATGAAAGCCAAAAAAATTTAAACCACGTGCAACTAATGGAAATTCATCCATTATACTTGTAATATAGAAAGTCTTTTGATTAAAGGTTAGTACATTTGTCATTTAAGTAGAAAATAAGAGAGATGAGTAGGCTAAAGGCTCCATTGAAAATTCATGCATTTATACTTGTAATATGAAAAGCCATTGAATTAATTAATTTCTTTAAAGCTTAGTACACTTTTCATTCAAAGAAGAAGCTAAAATTTTCAAGTCTAATTTACAATATATATAGATAGATAGATTATTGTTGGCTATTTTGTTTTGAATATATGCAGAGACCTTGATTGAGGAAGAACCATTCAAGGTAATCTTATATGGAGACATAAATTCATATAAGTCATTGACACTCCTTTCAGCACATAGTCGATGTAGATATCTAGTAGCACGTATAAACAAAATTATCATATTAACTAAGATAGACCAAAAAAGTACTTCACGGCAAACATATATAGGGTCGGTTACTATACTAGGGCATTAAAATGGAAATAATAAGACTTGGGCAATAAAATGAAAATATTAGATCCTTCTACGTTTGCTACGAGTTTACCGACAATAACAGCAAAGCAAACATGAGGCAAAATTCACTATAGTTAACTCCACAAGGGAGCATTATATATTGTGAGCATTGAGTTAGACAACACCTTGCTTCTGGTGTATTGGCTTCAAAAATCAGAAAATTACATAAAAGAGAAACAATTATGTTCAACTCAATGCTCACATTAGCATCTAACTTCTAGCATTGTGCCTTACCAATAATGATTGAGTAGCAAATAAAGACATAAAGGAGAACAAAAAAAGAAAAACCCAGTAGATGCAAGCAATCAGCAACCATGTTTTTAATGCCCTGCTTGAGATTTCGGCAGCAATCCTTAGCATAAAATGTGAAAATCTAAACCTCTTAAATACTAAAATTCAGACAATAAGGGGATTTGAATGCCAACTTCAGCAGGAGTATGATAGAGCCAGTAATAACAGCTAGTTGACACAACAAAAGATCCACTAATTATGCATCTGTATCATTATTTAAACTTTCTAATTTCCAAGTTTCCACAAATCAGTTTCAATTAATTAGCAGTGTAAGTAAAACTTCAAGATTCATACAAAACAATTATAGAAAACTTATTCAAAGTAAGATTCATATAAATACTCATAAGTCATAACATTTATATACATGCACTGTATTTTTTATAACAAACCAACAGTGAGATACTCAAATCAAAGCTCAAGGAAACCCTAGAAAGTACCTGAATGTAGCTATTTTGTTCTGCAATTTCTGTTCAGTGTTCTGTTCTATTCTTCATGTTCCTTCGTTATTCTATCTTTGGCTAAATCTGAATCCATTGGCAAAGATAGGGGGTGAGAATGAGATTGTCTTTGGTGGTATGAATCTCTATTGTAAACTCTCTTCATCAAGCTATTATATGTAATCTCTATTGTAAATCGAGGAACAATCATTTGATAAAGCAAACATGGTAGCAGCGAGAGGTCGAAATAAGGCGGTGAAGGAATGGTCCACCACCGCAGGCGGAGGGGAATGTCCAAGTGGCCGTCGGAGATGGGATAGCGGCGGCAGAGGCGAACCTGGGGCCGAGCGAAAAGGACTTTCTGCCTCTCAGTACATGAAGGCAGCAACTGAGGGGAAGAGAGCCAGAGAGGGAAGCGACTGAGAGGAAGAGATCTTGAGGGGAAGAGAGTCAAAGGGGACAGGAAGAGTGCGCGAGAGAGTGAAGAGAGTGCGATGGCGTGAGAGCGAAGATGAGGTGGGGCTTGACTGCGAGAGCGCGAATAGTAAAATGTCTAAAAAAAATCTCCAAACCTCCAACTAAGTGGCCTTAAATCTATATATATATATATATATATATATATATATATATATATATATATATATATATATATATATATATATATATATATATACAAACTTACTGTTCTGTACCGTATCTCTGGACCTGTATCCGATCTTAGACACAAGGTCCGATCCGAGATAGTTGGTAGGGGTTGGTCTTGATCAACCGAGCTCCGCTTCCGATCCGGGGCAGGTGGTACCTGCGAGGATACTCCGACGCTCAAGTCAGCCAGAGAGCTAATTAGAGGTGAAGAGTAGGAAAGAGTGTGTACCTTTAACGAAGCATTCAATGCTTATTTATAGAGTTTGATGGTGTCTGGCCTGATGGATCAGGACCGTCCGATCTGGCGTTGCGATCTCAACCATCGGTTGATGGATCTGCATTTGGTGTTGGGCCTCATTATTGTGGATTGGGCCAATCCATAACAGTTGCCCCCCAAGTCGGGTCGTCTTGGGGCGAGCTAGACTTGATGCCTTATATGGACTTTGTGAGAGTTTTTGAAATTGAGGTCGGACCTTCGTGGCGACTTTCTTCAAAGGCCGGGCTTATAGCTATAAATAGGGCTGCCCCCAGCCTCGGAGTGCCCGAGATACGGGTCTTGTCAAAGATCTTCGAGGCCGGGCTTATACCAGCAAGGGTGTCTGCCACCAGCCTCGGAGCGCCCGAGATACGGGTCTTGCCACAAATCTTCGAGGCCGGGCTTATACCAGCGAGGGTGTCTGCCACCAGCCTCGGCAATGTTAAAACGCGACCACCTGAGGGACTCGAGGTGTCAATTTAAAGTCGCCTTCAGGGCAGCTTACCGGGACTCGGCCCAGATCGAACTCGCCCTTCAGGGTAATGGCAAACTCGGCCATTTAAGACGTGACCACCTGAGTGACTCGAGGTGTCAGTTTAAAGTCGCCTTCAGGGCAGCTTACCGGGACTCGGCCCAGATCGAACTCGCCCTTCAGGGTAATGGCAAACTCGGCCATTTAAGACGTGACCACCTGAGTGACTCGAGGTGTCAGTTTAAAGTCGCCTTCAGGGCAGTTTACCGGGACTCGGCCCAGATCGAACTCGCCCTTCAGGGTAATGGCAAACTCGGCCATTTAAGACGTGACAACCTGAGTGACTCGAGGTGTCAGTTTAAAGTCGCCTTCAGGGCAGTTTACCGGGACTCGGCCCAGATCGAACTCGCCCTTCAGGGTAATGGCAAACTCGGCCATTTAAGACGTGACAACCTGAGTGACTCGAGGTGTCAGTTTAAAGTCGCCTTCAGGGCAGTTTACCGGGACTCGGCCCAGATCGAACTCGCCCTTCAGGGTAATGGCAAACTCGGCCATTTAAGACGTGACCACCTGAGTGACTCGAGGTGTCAGTTTAAAGTCGCCTTTAGGGCAGTTTACCGGGACTCGGCCCAGATCGAACTCGCCCTTCAGGGTAATGGCAAACTCGGCCATTTAAGACGTGACCACCTGAGTGATTCGAGGTGTCAGTTTAAAGTCGGAGGATCTCTGTGAGCAAAAGCGCCGACGTTCCTGCCTCGGGAGTTTTTCCCGGCTTCTGGAAAGTCGCTTCGAGGAAGAGGAAGCTAGAGACGAGCAGGGCCGAGGGGAACCCTCGGATCTGCAGGAATCATTAGGAGTTCTGATCCTAAGCGGAGGAAAATCAGCGTGAGGAAAATCGTAGCCGATCCATATATATTAGATGGTTGAACATTTACAAAGTCGGATTACATCATGCCCGTAGGCTCATTCCGAGACCTAGGTGAAACGCGATCTTCCTGAGTTAATCCCTTCTTCATGATCGATATACTTCTGAGATCGCTGGAGGAACTCGGCAAGCGACTCGACTTGGTTGACCCCGACGTCTATCTGAAATAGACTTCCTTCACGAAGGCCAGCCTCCATGAAGTAAAGACGGAAGGAGTCGTCGAGGTTCCGGACTTGAGCAGCTTCTCTATTGAATCTTTCTATGTAGTCCCGGAGGGACTCATTTTCTCCTTGTCGAATTGCCTGCAATACCTTCCGAGATTTAGGCTTCATCTTCGAGTGGGCGAAGTGTGCAGAAAAGAGCTTGGCCAACTGATCCCAAGAGGAGATTGTATTTGGCTTAAGAGCCCTGAACCAGTCTAGAGCCGCCTTCTCTAGAGTGAGGGGAAAGGTTCGGCACTTTATCTCCTCTGGAACGTTACGGTATTGCATAACCGTGTCAAAGTAATCGAGATGGCGATCCGGATCGCCAGTCCCGTCGTGCATTTTCAGACCTTCAGGGGGCTTCTCGAGGTGCTTTGGCACCGGGAAGTAGTCGATTTTCGCTGTGAAAGGTCCTTTACGCTTTGCCGACCTCTCAAGAGGTGGAGGCCGTCGGTAGCCATACTTACCGGGGGATCCCCGTGAGCTAGGGCGTCGACGTTCCTGCCTCGGAGACCTTTTCCGACTTCTGGAACGTCGCCTCGGAGAAGAGGAAAACAGAAACGAGCTAGGCCGAGGGGAACCCTCAGGACCATAGGAATCATCCGGGGTCCGACTTGAGGGAAACTCCGATCCCCGCGCTCCTCTATAACAAGGTGGAGTGAGGTGATGGTATCTCCCCCAAGCCGGAGATCGGCGGCGGCCGCGGCCATGAGTCGTTCCACTTGAAGAGTGGCGCAGAGGGGAACTCCGATCCGGGATGTTACGAGCCCGGATCTCAGCAATCTGAGCTTCTAACTGGGTGCAGCGTTGGCTTTCCTGCCGGTCGGCCTCGGCTTGCCGAGTTAGGAACAGGATGAGCTGTTGAACAGCGTCGACCGGTACCTGGACGGTCGGAGGGGGAGGTGGAAGTCGGTTCCGGGCTGAGCTCCCAGGAACCATAGCCGTAGCCGAGCTTCGAGCATGCACTGGGCTAAGGGGTAAGGTGACCGCCACTCCTTCCGGAGTCACCTGTTGCAGGACCGGTCCTTCAGCGGCATTCAGGATAGTCCTATGCCGTAAGGTCGGAGCCATCGTCAATCAAGGAGATGGGAGAGGAACTAGAGTACAGATCCTCCCACTGTGGTCGCCAATGTTCTGTACCGTATCTCTGGACCTGTATCCGATCTTAGACACAAGGTCCGATCCGAGATAGTTGGTAGGGGTTGGTCTTGATCAACCGAGCTCCGCTTCCGATCCGGGGCAGGTGGTACCTGCGAGGATACTCCGACGCTCAAGTCAGCCAGAGAGCTAATTAGAGGTGAAGAGTAGGAAAGAGTGTGTACCTTTAACGAAGCATTCAATGCTTATTTATAGAGTTTGATGGTGTCTGGCCTGATGGATCAGGACCGTCCGATCTGGCGTTGCGATCTCAACCATCGGTTGATGGATCTGCATTTGGTGTTGGGCCTCATTATTGTGGATTGGGCCAATCCATAACACTTACTAATGGGCGTTATATTTCAATAGTTTTCTTTGCTCAACCTTGTGTGGATACACGACCGCTGGATAAGCCACTAGATGAGAGACGAGAAAGGACTGCAATTGTTAAGCCCTCCTTTAGAGATATACTAATTGAAGGAATTAGGGAGATTTTAGTGTTATTGGTCTCGTTCAAATATAACTCGACGAAGGGAAAAGATTGTTGCCCAAGGTTACACTACACGAGAGATATGGAGCCCATGGAAGGAGGCATTAGTGATCAAGTTAGTTGGGAAAACAGTTGGTTACCAAGTGATGAAGGAATGATTGAAGTAGCTCTAAAAGCTCACATATGGCTTTGATATCATCGATGTAGACAACAAATACTACATGGTAACATGTGGCTTGCGAAGTGAAAAAGAAAAGTTAGTAACTGAATGGCCATGGATGTTTGACCATTACCTTGCAGTCATCCACGGGACTCCAGAGTTTGCCTCCCCAATTGCAAAAAAGTTGGGAAAAAAATGGCATGGATAAAATACAACTTCAGATTGAAACTAAGCATATTGCGATTTAAACTTCAGATTTTGCATTGAATCTATCACTTTCAATTAAGAAGTCTGGTAATATTCGGAGAAAAAAGTGGACTTTAAAAATGTGACAGTCACTTGTTAATTACCTCTGGAAATTACTTTTATTGCTTAATTTTACTATTGGATATTATGTAGTAGCGGTTAGTACAAGTTTCATTTGGTACTTGCCTATTTCCTTTCATATTGTACTACATATTCTAGAAGATCTACTCATTGTACTACATGGGAATATTCCCCAATGATTGTACTTTATATTCAGTACTGAAATCAATGAAAGATCATCCAATTATTACCAAATCTATCTCGCAATATCTCCTTCTCTCTCAATACCCATTCTGTTGCATTTCCAGAAGAGCAAATTCACTACTCCAAGCTCTATTCTCAAATTAGAGCTTCTAGTGTGAGTTAGGATTGCCTCGGAGCTCCCTTCCGATCAATCCAAATCTGTCTCAAAAATTCGAATCAAAGACATTCAGAAAGAAAAACATTTATTTCCAAGAGGATCCATTGGTATCAAAAATCTAGAGAGAAATGGATTCAATTGGGGGATATGAACACCAAATTTTTTTACACCCAAACTATTGTGTGAAGAATGTGGAATAAGATCCATGGTTTGACTCTTCCTACCGGGATCTAAAGCAAAAAATGGTTCTATGTTACAGATATTTTAAAAGTGTGTTTTGTCTTGTAAATTGAACTCACCACTAGTGCAAAAATGAGATTAGAATTAGACATTTAAAGTCAGGCGCTCAAATGCTTGACTACATAAGTAGACACGGTGGCAAACTTGTAATTAAGAGGCAAAACTCGCGAGTTTTAAAGTCAAGCGAATACACGCTTGACTTCTAAAGTGAAAAAATAGGAAAAAAAATTAGACTTTAGAAGTCAGGCGTGTATTCGCCTGACTACATAAGTAAACACGGTGGCAAACTTGTAATTAAGGGTGAAATTCTTTTTTTCTTTTTTAGTACTTTAGAAGTCAGACGTGTATTCGCTTGACTTCTAAAGTACCAAAATAGAAAAAAAGATTTTCACTTTACTCGAACCCTAGCTCTCCACTCTCAGACCTTTCTCACTTTACGCGAAGCCTTATCCTCTTTCTTTCTCCTTTCTTTTCTGGTTCCTAGCTTCTTCTTCCAAGCTCTCTACTCTCAGACGTTTCTCACTCTCAGAACCCACGAAGCCTTCGCCTCTTCGATTCTTTCTCCTTTCTTCTCTGATTCCTAGCTTCTTCTTCCAAGCGAAGCTTCCCCTCTCACGATTTCAGAAGGTTCTCTCTCTCTGGTTCGTTACTGCGAAGCAAACGAAGCTTGAATCCTTCAAGCTAACTACAGCAGAGACTACACAAGGTATGGATCTCTCACTTATCTTTCTTGTTTCACTGATTTCTTTAATCTTCAGCGAAACCCTAAGATTCTGATCTTCTGTTTTCAGGCTCTCTATTGCAAGGTTTTGCTCCGGACCGTTCCACTAGGTAGATTCTTCACTTAGATTCTGTTTTGATGTTGATTTGATGATTTTCCTTTTCAAAACCCTAACTTCTGTGTTTGCTGTTTTGTGTGTGGCTGAGACGTGGTGGCGTTGGCAAGAGGCGGAGGAAGATGGTGGTGCGGCACAACTGTTGGAGGACGGTTTTAACTGGTTCTTTCTTCTCTCTCCCTCTATGTTAAAAAAATTGCTTTCTTTCTCTACCATTTTTTCTTATGGTTTTTTAGGTTGACTCGAGATACCCAATAAATTCCATGATTCTGTCAACCCTTTTAATTCGATGGGTTCAGGACAGATTGGCGGCGGCGGTAGCGTTAGTGGAAGCAGTGGCGGTTCTAATGGTGGTGGGAACGGTAGTTGTTGTGATATGAGCATGAAGTGTTGGTGTAGATGGAGATTAGAGAATCAACAGTACTATAACCGGTGAATGTCTTCTGGTTTCGTTTTCTTCTTTGGTTGTTTCATTTTATTTGGATCGATTGCGAGTTTCTATGGTCGACTTGCGTTTTCTCCTTCTGTTCATACTGCTCTTTCCCCTTTTGGTTGTCCAGAAGACAATGAGGGTTCTTGGTCTATTGGAATTTTCTTTGGTCACTCCCCTTTCTCTCTAAAGCCCATAGAATCTGTAAGTTTCTCTCCCTTTCCTTCCCTCTCTCTCTCTCTCTATGATTATTGTGTTGTTGTTCATATGCATGACTGTGTTAATTATGATGTTGGGGGGTTTTGTTTGTGTTATGATGGATTGATCAAGATGAAACTATTTTAATTGGGAATTTTGTTTTTGTGACGTGGATTTGAGGGATGAATTAGTTTACTCTTGATTATATTATGTGCAGTCGAATGTATTAAATGATGAGAGTGCTGCTTGGCCGGTTGCTAATCCTGTGGTGACGTGTGCTTCTGTTTCTGATGCTGGATATCCAAGTAATTTTTTTGCTGATCCTTTTCTTTTTATTCAGGTAACACTTTCCTTTCTTTGTAGGTGAGGATTCAACTGGGTCAAGGATCCGCTGCAAGTGTTACATCCCTGCAGTGTAAGGATTCAACTTGAGAAGATGATTTACGTATTTATTTACACATTTTGCATGTTAAATGTCTAATTCGTCTACTGCAAAAAACAACATGGATGAGATATGAATCTCATCTGGAAGGCACAAAAAAATGGATCTCATTTGCATAAACTAAGGTTCTGCTACCAACATTCAGAAACTTTACATACCAATTTAAACTGTTTAGTTGTTGGCTCAAATATCCCCCAATTAATCTTGGCATAGCTGACGTGTTTGGTTTGTGAAAATGTGAACCAGTGGCAAAGGGATTAAACTCATGAGTTTGTTTGTTTTGAAATGTTTCTCTTTTTCAACTATATTTACTTTACAGCTTAGGCAGCAATGGCAATGCAGTTATTCTCTTGTGATTTCCTTGGACTGACTGATATTGGTGGTAACAACAGGAAGGTATGGTAGAATTCATTGGAATGTTGAAGGTGAAGGTAGTTAAAGGCAAAAATTTAGCCATTAGGGATATAAAGTCAAGTGACCCATATGTTGTTTTGAACCTCAGCGAACAGGTTGGTTGTTCTTCTTACCCATACGTGTTCTCATGGAACTGTTGCTCTTTAACTTTTTATTTATAGTTGAAAAACCATAAATCGTGATCAGTTTTTTTTTTCTGAAATTGATTTGGTGCTACTGCCTGCAGACTGTCCAGATAAATGTAGTGAAAAGTAACTTGAATCCAGTCTAGAATGAGGAACGTATGCTGTCTGTTCCCGAGCATTATGGACAGCTGAAATTGGTATGATTGATTATTGATTCTGTGGATGACATATGTATATCATTTTCTTATGCCCTTTCTGTCTATTGGAAATTCAATAAAGTTGTCTTCCAATTGAAGCAAGTATTCTATGTTGCACTACATTTATTATCAATCATATAGTAATAAGTTACTGAAGCTAGCATCAAGGCTTAAATTTGCATGGAAAGTACAACCACATTGCCCTTGAAAAGTTGGCACTAGCAGTAGCACATACAAATGAGTACATTATCTAAATGTTAAAATTAGTACATTAAATTATCTGAATGTTAAAATTTAAAAGCATAGTCTTTAGAAAACTCCATGTGAAATGCCAATCAATTATAGAATGTGCTACAGGCACCCTGACTCATTCCTTTTTTAATAAGTTACTATTATCACTCATTCATCTAATTTCTACAATCGTACCACACTATTTTATTTTTTATGATTCTTTTGATTTCATCTCTTTGATTTCAGACGCTATGTGATAACCATCCTTTATGATGGTTATTACTTGCCTTTTTAGCTTGAATTTAAGTGATTTAATAAACTTGTTGTGTCGATTATGATGTAATTATGTGTTTAGGGTAGAAATAATAGTGCAGGAATGAATTGGTTTAATTTGGGCATTTTGATGCCCTTGGTGCATTTAATTGTGTTTAGTGTCAGTGCTGTAGCAGCAGTTGCGTGCGCAATAGTGGAATTGCGGAAGATGAGAGAGAAAGCTCAATGGGAGTGTGGAAAACACGGAAATTAAGGCAAGGACAGGTGTCAGAGCTGTATGATACGGAAAGATATTTCCTATAATGGAATTCCCATGATTGCCCTTAAACCTAGGACGCATTTCCCTAAAAGGCCCTCATTCTAGGGTTGCGTGCAAGGAGACACTATATAAAGACATTTCCCTTACTTCATTAGGAGGCTCTGCCGTCAAGGGGAAGTTTAGAGATAGCTCCTCATAGCGTGCTTAGCTCACCATTGTCACCCACAAGCTTCATTGCTGAGATCATTGCGACAGCACTACTTGGAATTACATTTCTCTTGGAGGATTTTTACTAGAAGAGCTGGAGCAGATCTCCATCACTACTACTAGAGTTCATTCACTGTTTCATCTTGATAGTATCATTTCTTTCCTTGAAATTTGTAATACGACTTCTACTCTTTTGTTTAAGTTGTTTTCTATGTTTTGCAAGTTCAATATGAGCTAATCTCTCATAGTTGAGATGCTGGATCTGATGTAACTAGATTTTTTATGCTATTTATGAAGTATGTTTAATGTTATGCATTTTACCTTGTGTGTGATAATAATTCCATTTTAGAGTAGGATTGGCCCGTCTATTCTAAATAGCATTTATGAATTCAGAGATGGTTTGTAAATAAATCTCACAAGGTAATATGGGTAGTGGGCTTTAATGAGAGATCTTGATGTTCCTTGCTTAACCCTAGAGATAGGTAGGTATAGCCCATAAGGTGAATACTGCCGGTGCTCAAGCAGCCTAGGAGGTACTTCTTTAGGGTTTAGAGATAAACTCTTGCAAGGAAAACCTAGTGTGAAGTATTCGAGAGAATAACGTCTTATTGCTGCAGCACCTAATGCTGCAGCATTGAACATACCCTTAATAGCAT
The DNA here is from genome assembly GCA_039519185.1 of Astragalus membranaceus. Classification (NCBI taxonomy): domain Eukaryota; kingdom Viridiplantae; phylum Streptophyta; class Magnoliopsida; order Fabales; family Fabaceae; genus Astragalus; species Astragalus membranaceus. Next base: position 24,855,568 of record CM076847.1, read on the forward strand.
ATTAATGAAGTTACTGAAGTGAATGCATCTCAGCTTGTTCTCATCACTGATTCTTAAATACCATTTCCATTATTCCTTATTTTTCATTACTGCTTATGTTACCCAAAATTTGTGTGTCATTTACTTTCTTCACTAATTTGTTAGCAAAATTAAACTCTTGTATTTAACTAAATTCCTCGTGGGAACGATCTCATTTACCCTTTATTACTTGTTAAGACAGTGTATACTTGCACCAAGTTTTCACACAACAAGTTTTTGGCGCCATTGCCGGGGAACTTAGTTAAATTAATTGTTTAATTAGTTAGCAACTTAGTGCCTTTTGTTACTAATTCTATTTGTGTTGTTTCTGTTGCTCCAGCATTAGTTGCCGCTACATCTGTTGCTGCAGCATATGCACAGGCCTAGACGCAATACTCCAGAATTCCAGTTTCACCCATAGATAGAAAGACATTTTAGAAGCTTGAGAAGAGTTCACAGTACTCCAGGACTTATTGAATTAGGGCGAGCTGCTGCTATGGCTAGTCCCCCACCTACTGTTGATGGTGATATGACTTCACCACCTCCCTCAATTCAAGGTGATGGTGATGGAGGGTACAGAAGACAGATTATTGATATGAATGTCATAGGAATGGCAAATGATAGGGACAGACCCATGAGGGATTATGCAGTTTTTGACCCTCAAACTATGCAAACAGGCATAGTGAGGCCAGAGATTGCTACAACCCATTTTGAGTTCAAACCTATGATGTTCCAAATGCTTCAAACAATTGGGCAGTTTGGTGGTGGTCCCCTTGAAGACCCACATCTGCATTTGAAACAATTTGTTGAGGTTTGCAGTAATTTCATTCTCCCTGGTGTTACAGATGATGCTTTCAAACTGAAATTGTTTCCTTATTCCTTGAAGGATAGAGCAAAGGCCTGGCTTAACTCACTAGAGCCTAACTCTATCACTACTTGGAATGAGATGGGAGAAAAATTTATGACAAAATAATTTCCTCCAATAAAGAATGCCAGGATGAGAAATGAAATTACCTCTTTTAAGCAAACTGAATTTGAAACCTTGTTTGAAGCATGGGAAAGATACAAAGAACTGTTGAGGAAGTGCCCACACCATGGTATTCCTGTCATCATCCAAATGGAGACCTTCTACAATGGATTGGAGCCCCAAACAAGGCTCATGCTTGATGCTTCATCTGGAGGAGTTCTACTCAAAGGATCTTACAATGGTGCATATAATCTTATTGAGGATATTGCTGCAAATAGCTATCAATGGCCTACTGCTAGGTTAAGTGCTCAAAAGAAGGTGGCTGGTGTACATGAAGTAAGTGAGATCACTGCCTTGTCTGCTCAAGTGGCTTCACTATCTAATATGATCAAAAACATGGGTTCACCTAGTGCTACAGCAACACCTGCTGCAGCAACTGAAGCAACTGTTGCAGCAATTGAACCAGCTCCATGCGGTTCCTCTCCAAGTTGTGTTTATTGTGGAGGAGGTCATCTTTATGAGGAGTGTCCAGCGAATCCTATCTCAGTCAACTATGTTAGGTACAACAAGGGTAATAATCCATATTCAAATACCTACAATCCTGGGTGGCGAGATCATCCAAATTTCAGGTGGAGCAACAATGCTGCAGTAACACCTGCAGCAACAAACACTCCAGCACCTGCGGTACCACCAGGATTCCCTGCTCAATCAAGACAAGCTGCTCCTGCAACTGATAACTCTATGGAGGCCATGCTTAAGGATTTCATGAATGAAACAAAGACTCAATATCAGACACAAGGAGCTGCAATCAAAAATCTTGAGAACCAAATAGGCCAAATAGCTTCTGTTCTAACCCAAAGACCTAGCGGAACATTGCCTTCTACTACTGAAGCTACATCGTCCAAGGGTAAGGAGTCATGCAAAGCTATATCTCTAAGGAGTGAGAAGGATTTGAATGGGCCATCACTTGACACAGGTGGTGGTGACAAAAGAAAAGAAAAAGATTCTGAAAAAAAAAAAGAAAAAGTAGAAAAAAATGAAAAAAAGAGTAAGCCAGATGCGACAGCAACTGATGCTGCAGCATCTGATGCAACACCAGTGCCACCACCTGTGCTTGATCAAGATGTGCCACCTCCACCATTTCCTCAGAGATTGAAGAAGGCACAGCAAGACAAGCAATTTGGCAAATTTCTTGAGGTGTTGAAACAACTGCACATTAATGTCCCTCTGGTTGAGGCTCTTCAACAAATGCCCAACTATGCAAAGTTCATGGAGGATGTCTTAACCAAAAGGAGGAGGCTAGGTGAATTTGAAACAGTGGCCATGACTGAAGAATGTAGTATGATTATGCAAAGCAAGCTTCCAAGCAAGCTGAAGGATCCAGGCAGTTTCACTATCCCATGTTCTATTGGTGAAACCTATACTGGTAGAGCTCTCTGTGACTTAGGTGCAAGCATCAATTTGATGCCTAAGTCTGTCTTTACTCAGTTGGGTATTGGAGTTGCCAGGCCTACAACTGTCACACTCCAACTAGCAGATAGATCTATTGCCTATCCTGAAGGAATCATTGAGGATGTGCTGATAAATGTAGATAAATTTGTTTTTCCAGCTGACTTTGTGATTTTAGATTTTGATGCAGATAAGGAGGTGCCTATCATACTTGGAAGACCCTTCTTGGCTACTGGCAAGACTCTAATTGATGTGCAGAAGGGAGAGTTAACTATGAGGGTTAATGACCAAGAGATCAAGTTTAATGTCATGAATGCCCTGAAGTTACCTGAAAAGGGAACTGAGGAGTGTTCCTTTGTGGTATCTTTAGATTCTGTAGCTCAGAAGCAATTCAACAAGCAGAGTGACCATCTGGTGCAAGCCTTTGCAAGTGTGGATAAAAGTGAATTACTGGAAGAAGGGCTGCTAAATGAAGAGGTCACTGTCAAGGAGGTTTGGACTAAGCAATATGAATCTCTTGAACTTTGAGATTCTAATCTCAAGAAGAATGTGCCTTCTATAGAAAAACACCCTACTCTTGAACTTAAGGAATTGCCACAGCATCTCAAATATGCCTATTTAGGGGAAAATGATACATTGCCTGTGATCATTGCTTCTGATCTCTCTAAGAGTCAATAGCATGATCTCATTACTACCCTAAAAAGGCATAAGAAAGCAATTGGGTGGCAAATTTCTGATATAAAGGGAATTATTCCTACCATCTGCATGCACAGAATCATTCTAGAAGAAGGTGCTAAAAATAGCATTGAAGGACAGAGGAGGCTAAACCCCATTATGAAAGAAGTTGTGAAGAATGAGATTATCAAGTGGCTGGATGCTGGCATTGTGTATCCCATCTCTGACAGTGCATGGGTGAGTCCTGTGCAGTGTGTTTCAAAGAAAGGAGGGGTCACAGTGGTAGCCAATGAGAAGAATGAGCTTATTCCTACAAGAACTGTAACTGGTTGGAGGATTTGTATGGATTATAGGAAGCTCAACAAAGCCACAAGAAAGGATCATTTTCCCTTGCCCTTCATTGATCAAATGTTGGATAGACTTGCTGGGAAGGAGTTTTATTGCTTTTTGGATGGTTACTCTAGTTACAATCAAATAGCCATAGTACCTGAAGATCAGCAAAAGACTACTTTCACCTGCCCCTATGGTACTTTTGCTTTCAGGAGAATGCCATTTGGGTTGTGCAATGCACCAGCAACTTTTCAAAGGTGTATGATGTCAATTTTCTTTGAGTTTATTGAGAAGTCAATGGAAGTGTTTATGGATGACTTCTCTATTTTTGGGGAAACATTCCAACTATGCCTTGATAACTTAGAGAAGATTCTGGAAAGATGTGAGGAGACTAATTTGGTGCTTAATCGGGAGAAATGCCACTTTATGGTCCAAAAGGGTATTGTATTGGGTCACAAGATCTCTAACAAAGGTATTGAGGTTGATAAAGCTAAGGTGGAAGTGATTGAGAAGATGCATCCTCCAACCAATGTGAAAGGTGTCAGAAGTTTCCTTGGGCATGCTGGGTTTTACAGAAGATTCATCAAGGACTTCTCCAAAATTTCTAAGCCTCTGTGTCAATTGCTGCAGCATGACACTCCATTTGTCTTTGATGAGGCCTGTGCTGCAGCATTCCAAAAATTGCAGAGTGCCTTCGTGACTGCACCTGTTATTGTTACTCCAGACTGGAGCAAGCCGTTTGAGCTCATGTGCGATGCTAGTGATTATGCCATAGGTGCTGTCCTTGGCCAAAGGTATGGAAAAGTCTTTCATTCAGTTTACTATGCTAGCAAAACACTTGTAGATGCTCAATTAAATTACACTACTACTGAAAAGAACTGTTAGCTGTGGTTTTAGCATTTGATAAATTTAGATCATACTTAGTTGGCACAAAAGTGATTGTTTACATTGATCACTCGGCCATTAAGTATTTGATTACTAAGAAAGATGCAAAACCTAGGCTAATAAGATGGGTTCTCCTCCTTCAAGAATTTGATCTTGAAATTAAAGATAAAAAGGGGGTGGAGAACCAGGTTGCTGATCATTTGTCTAGAATGGAAAATGAAAGTGCAAGTACATTTGGTGAAATCAAAGAGCACTTCCCTGATGAGCACTTATTGGCTATAAGTGCTGCAGCACATGATGCTGCAGCACCATGGTATGCTGACATCGTTAATTTCTTGGTTAGCAAGGTGGTACCATGTGACATGAAGTATCAACAAAGGAAGAGGTTCTTTCATATTGTCAAGCAATATTTCTGGGATGAACCCTTCCTCTACAAGAGATGCTCTGATCAGTTGTTTAGAAGATGTGTGGCTGATGAAGAACAGCAGCAAGTGCTGCAGCAATGCCATGCTGCAGCATATAAAGGACACTTTGGAGGTATGAGAACAGCAGCAAAGGTGCTGCAATCGGGGTACTATTGGCCTACCATTTTCAAGGATGCCCATGAGTTAGTAAAGAAATGTGATAATTGCCAAAGGAGTGGGAACATCTCCAATAAGCAAGAAATGCCTCTAGCCAACATCTTAGAGATTGAACTCTTTGATGTTTGGGGCATGGACTTTATGGGACTTTTCCCCCCTTCATGTGGTAATGTTTACATCCTTGTAGCTGTGGACTATGTATCAAAGTGGGTTGAAGCAGTGGCTTTGCCTAACAATGATGCTAAGTCTGTTAGCAAGTTCTTGCAAAAGAATATTTTCACAAGGTTTGGAACTCCAAGGGCCATAATTAGGGATGAAGGAACTCACTTTTGCAACAAATTGATTGAAACTCTACTAGCCAAATATGGGGTCAAGCACAGAATTGCTACAGCATATCATCCCTAGACAAGTGGCCAAGCTGAGTTATCCAATAGAGAAATCAAGAGAATACTTGAAAAGATGGTAGGACCCACAAGAAAGGAGTGGTCTAATCATTTAGATGATACTCTGTGGGCATACAGAACTGCTTTCAAGACTCCTTTGGGAATGTCTTCATACAGATTGGTTTATGGCAAAGCTTTCCACCTGCCTTTAGAGCTCCAATACAAGTCTCACTGGGCCATAAAAAAGCTCAATTTTGATCATGCTAAGGCAGGGGAAGCTAGGCTATTGCAATTGAATGAATTAGAAGAAATGAGGCATTTTGCCTATGAGAGCTCTGAATTATACAAGGCTAGGACCAAGGCTTGGCATGACAAGAGGATTCAAAAAAGGGAGCTTAAGGAGGGTGACCAAGTGTTACTATTCAACTCAAGACTTAAATTGTTCCCTAGAAAACTCAAGTCAAGATGGTCGGGACCATTCAAAATTGAGAAGGTGTATCCCCATGGTGCTGTAGATTTGTATTGCGAAGAGAGGAAGCAACACTTCAAAGTAAATGGTCAGAGGGTAAAGAAATATTATGGTGAACCAATGGTGAGAAGCAAAATCACACTGAACTGCAAAACCATTAATCTTGAAGGGAAGTCAGGCTGAGGACTCTTAAACCAAGCGCTACTGGGAGGCAGCCCAGGGTTTTAATCTAATAAACCAGTGTGTTGTTGTCTTGTGTTTATTTTGCAGGTTAATGGTCTGGCAATTTGAAGTTTGAGGGTGTGACAGCAATCAGTGCTGCAGCAATGCTTCCAGCATTGTTGCTGCAACAGTGAGTAACAGTTACGAGAAAATAAAATAATTGAAGTTATGGTACCAAGATCTGGTGAGTCATCAGTGAGTGGTCAAATCAAGTCAGAAACCGTCCCAGCTCTCAATCCTAACCATCCACATACCCCATAACCCAACGGCTATTTTTGAAAGTAAAAACGCCAATTCCATTTCCCAATAAATCGTCCCATCGCATTACTTATAACCACCCACTCCCATCCACTTCCCTCACCGTAACCACCTCTCTTCTCTCAAAACCTCCATAGAAACCGTCTCCCAACCTCTTCACAAATTCTTGCCTACTCACGAACGAAACCGCCATGACTAGAAGCAAAGCTAGTGCTTCCAAATTCTCTGGTAAGCACCAATCAAACCCTGGCCGTGGTGAATCGAGCCAAATGCGAAGGAGAAGCCTCAAGAATCAAGAAGTGAGCGAAGCAGAGAAGTTCCAGAACATGAATTTCTGGGCAGAAAGAGGGCTTGAAATGAAAGGAGCTTCCGATGCGTTCTCATCCATTGTGAACGCATTAGGCTGGGAGAAATTGGTGCAGCATCCTAAGTTCTTCTATGCATCGGTGGTTCGCGAATTCTATGGAGGAATTCTGCCTCCTAAGGATGGGAAGCAAAGGTTTGTATCTAAAGTACGCGGAGTGGCTGTGGATTTTGATTCCCTCGCAATCAATGCAAGCTATGGGTTAGATTATCATAGTCCTGCCTTCGGGAATAATGTTGCTTATTGGAGGAAGAAAGAAATGGAAGGGGCAAGAGGCAATACTTGATGTAACACCCCGGTATTTTTATCAAGTAAAAATACTTGATGAATTCAAGATCAGGCTCAATGTCTCTTAGCATCACAAGTATAATTACAACAAGGACTAACAAGGAATCGACTCAACCCTAAACTAAGTCCGACTAAGTCGAACTGCTCTGATACCAACTGTAACACCCCGGTATTTTTATCAAGTAAAAATACCCAAGTGTACCAAACCTAAATCATCAGAGATATATTTCCTGTTTAAATACTGAACACCACTATAAAATTTTCACTGAATAACAACAGGACAGTCTTAAACATAAATAAGACCATAAACCATCAGTGAAATACAGTGTTCAATATCGCACAAGAAAGCGGAAAATAAATACATAACTAACAAGGGAAAACATAACTTAAGCATAAAAGCTAAGTCTTCGGCAACCATCCGAGTACCACCTACTCGTGCCTCTTGGATCTCCACTTTCCCTGTTTATCTGAAAAACAACAACATATAAACAATGAGATACAATCTCAGTGAGTTCTACCGAGACCCCTAACTCCGCTCTCGGTTCATTTATGAATTCTCATACATTCGTTGTTTACTTTATAAAGTACATTCTTTTAATTTAGCACGACACCGACCCCAGCTTTGGTAATCCCGGTGACTCGTACTAGACAACATAGTATGATACCAGCCCCAGCTTTGGTAATCCCGGTAACCATACTATTGATATCTTTAGAATGACACCGACCCCAGCTTTGGTAATCCCGGTGACCATTCTTTCTAACTTTAACACGGTACCGGCCCCAGCTTTGGTAATCACGGTAACCCGCTTCATAACTTTATTACAGCACCGACCCCAGCTTTGGTAATCCCGGTGAACTGTTTTATAACTGTGACATAACACCGACCCCAGCTTTGGTAATCCCGGTGAACCCCCTTACCAATAGTACTTTCCCTAATGGCATACGGGCCTAGGGTAAGGGATCATGACTTCCCCGCCTAGTATGTCAACCTCATGGGTCGTCACCCAAACTCGATCTAGTATATATATATATATATATCCACCCACATTTGGGCTAACTCCTATATTCGATATAATTTATATATCGTGAATCATAGACCGTTTTATTATTAATAAAACATATCCGCACACGTGTACTATTGTTCGGCTTTTCAAAACAATTTCAACTTCAAAAACAGTTCATTTTACCTTAAAAATAAAATATTCAGTTAGGCCTCTGAATAAGCTTTCCAACGCATCTTAGAACACCTCGATCGGGTTCCCGGATCAAAAGTTATCGCGAAAACAAAACAGTGTTTAGTTGCTGAAAAATCTGTAAACCGTCGCGACGCGATGGGATTCCGTCGCGACGCGAAAATATGCAGAATGGCCAAAAAACAGGTTTTCTGAACTCAATTTTACCCTGTTTCGTTCCCTAACCGATACCGAGACATTCCGTGACCTCCGAGACTTAAAAACAGATATAAAAACCAGTAATTCCAGTCCAAAACAATCATTAAAACATCAATCAAATCGAAGTTTATCACAACGCGACGTATTTTCCAAATATTGGTTTTTGACCCAAATTCTCTCAAACTCAATCACCAAACAATATTCCAGTCCAGCGAAAGCGATAAAGCAGTTAATCAATAAATTCGAAACGTAAAATCCTAAACGTGAGGAGAACTCACCCTTGACGCGTGATTCACGATCGAGCCGAAATCACCGAGTAGCCACACGAACGTTCCCCGCTCCGGCGACACCCAATCCGCTTCCAAAGCTTCCCACTCGATCACGAAACCTCTTTTGACCGCAAAACCGAATTCCCCGAAATTCTCCATTGGTACTATTCATCATCTTCCTCCTCTTGAAGCACTATTCACACAAAATCCTCAATTTGATTTTCAACCCCAAATCACCCAACTAGCTTCCAAATCAACGATCCATCATCCTTGGGTTCGCGTCAACCACCATCCCAAGCTATCCTTGAGCTTCAATCATCAAAACCTCAATTTTTTCCTCTCAAATTCGAAAATGGCAAAGTGAGAGAGAGTGAGTTGATGATGAAGATCTTGGTACCAAATCGAAGAGGAAGTAACGCTGAACATTTTTCGTGTTGGAAGGAAGTCGTTTTGATGAGCCTAACTTTCCCCTTTTTCCTCTTCTTCCTCCTCACCCTTTCTTCCTCTTTTCTTTTCTTTTCTCCCATTCTCTCTGTTTCTCCCTCTGTCTCGTACGCTTCCTTTTCTTCTTTTTTCTTTCTTAATTCTTTCCTTTCTTTCTTTTTAACACACACACACGCACACTTATATTTATTTATTTAATATATAACTTGTAACGCGGTCAAATTACCATATTGATCGAAATCTCTTATTTCGATTCCAAAACTTTCTTGACCCGTATTGTCCGGTTAACGATCCGATGGCAACCAATAAATAATTTTAACACTCATTAAATTTACAAGTCAAGTACTAAATTAATTTAATTGGGTTAACACCCAAATAATTCTACTAATTATTTTGAGGATGTTACATTCTCCCCAACTTGAAAGAATTTTGTCCTCAAAATTTTGCTAAGTCTTTCATCTGACTAACCGAAGACCGACATTCTCAGAAAGGCCTTAAGTTGCTGGAACACAATCTTGAATTAACGAAATAAGGGTAGAAAATCTTCTCAAGTTAGCACATCAATCTCCAAGTATGATCCACTACTACCTTGATACGAACTCTCTGGTCACGCATCTACACGAGAAACTCATCATTCGCCTACATAGGCTCGGCACCGCATTTGAAAACACTTCCGAAGCTTCATTCCAATTATCCTCGCTTACTCCCCAACTTTGATTAATCTAAATCAAGGGTTTAATACAAGACGCTTGGTAGAATATATGTTGAATATGAGATCCACAACTGGTACTTCTCGGTAGAGGTAAGTACAAACATGATTTTCTCGAAGGGTGTAAACACGTTCTCAACAATTTTTCTAAAAATCCATAACAGTTCATGTACACATTGACAATGTGACGGAAAAGTCATCTGTGAAACTTCTTGACTCGCCCCCGAGATTTCGAGATAAAACTTTTTAAAAAGATGGAATGAGGGTTTTACTAAAAACTTTGACCTTAAACGTAGAAATAAACCGTGGGGACAACAAATAATTTGAACGTAATGAAAGTCACCTCTGTTGTTCTCAAAACAACTATCAAACAGAACTCAGAGCCCTTTTTCCTCTATAGCGACTTCCTCACGATGTTTTTACCAATGACGCGCCCGATTCCTTTCTGGATTAGTTAATAGCGTTGAGAGTTTTCCCTCAACCTAAGTAATCCTCTTGATTCATTCCCAAAATTAACTTTAGCAAGCGGGTTTTCACAAAAATGATTTTTCAAAACTATCACGCCGCACACCAAGCTTCACTTCGGAAATTTCAGTGACTTGCAAGCAGATCCATCAATTAATCATTGATGGTTATTCGCAACATGAAAACAGTCAGCAGTTACCTCGCTTTCATATTCGTATTCACGTTTGACTTGTCAAACGGAATCACATAATACTATCTGATCGTTAACATTCGCAAGCGAAAGGTTAACACCAAAACCTTGCCACTATAGTGGAAACTTATGGATGCACTCCAACTTAGATCTAAAAGACTCTAACAATTCCATTTCTTGCATCATTAACTCTGCCATGTAAATGGATTCCCTACTCAGCGCATCCGTTACAACATTGGCCTCTCTTGAATGCTAGTTCAACACGAATTTATAATCCTTCGGGAATTCAACACACTTCTCTGCCTGCTATTCAGTTCTTTCTGATCAGCCAGATACTTTAAACTTTTGTGATTACTAAAGGCAGCGAAACGAGACCCATTCAGGTAACGTCTCTAAATCTTCAGTGCATACACAATAGCTGCCAACTCATAATCATGAGTCGGATAACCCTTCTCATGCAACTTTAATTGTCTGGACGCATAAGCTACCACTTGTTGATTTTGCATTAGAATACATCCTAAACCCTTCCCTGAAGCGTCATCGAAAAAAAAATTAAAATTCCAATGACGGATCCGGAAGAATCAGGATTGGAGCAGAAGTCAAAATCTTTGACTCTTGAAGACATTCTTCACAATCGGCATCCCACGTAAACGGATGACCCTTACGAGTTAACCGAGTAAGTGGAAAACTAACTGTGAGAACCCTTTAACAAATCTCTTATAGTAACCGGCTAGACCCAGAAACTTTTGATCTCTACGGCTGATGTCGGTCACTCCCATTCAACACCGCTTCCTTCTTACTGGGATCCATAGAAATTCTGGACTTGGGAAATCACATGTCTCAAAGACTTTACCTATGACACCCAAAAATCACACCTCGAAGGTTTCAAGTACAACTTATTCTCTCGGAGTACTTTCAGAACAATGCGGAGATGTTGGACATGCTCCTCAATGGTCTTCGAGCACATCAAGATACCCTCGATGAAAACGACTACAAATTGATCTAGGTAATTGAGGAAAACTCGGTTCATGTATCCACGAATACCGCTGGAGCCTTAGTCACACCGAAGGGCATCACTACGAATTCGTAATGTCCATACCTCGTACGGAAAGCTGTCTTCGGAATATCTAAGGCTCTAACTTTTATTTGATGATATCCTGACCTCAGAACAATCCTAGAAAACACTGCAGCACCTCAAATTGCTCAAGCAAATCGTCTATCCTTGGTAAGGGATATTTATTCTTGATCATCACTTTGTTAAGTTGTCGATAACCGATGTACAATCTCATGCTACTAACTTTCCTTTCGACTAATCACACCAGAGTACTCCTTAGAGAAGCACTCGGTCGAATGAATTTCTTTAACATCGACTCTTCAAGTTGAGACTCCATTTCCTTTAATTCTCAAGAAACCTTCAAGAAGAAACAATAGATACTGATCCCGTGCCAGGAACCAATTCTACAGTAAACCCTACCTCTCGCTCTGGATGTTCAGAAGAAACTTCTTCTGGGAAAACGTCTAGAAATTCTTTCACAACTAGAGCAGATGACAAATCTAAACCTGTTTCAATGGATGCAGATAACATGATAACATAAGCTTATGCACCTTGAAATAACGGCTGGCTTGCTGAGGTGAAAGGGATAACTGTTTCAGAATTTGCCTTTGTCAATTCAACAGATTCAGAGGCAAGACTGATGGTCCGATTGGCACAGTCGATTGCAACATGATTTGCAGTCATCCAAAGTGTTGACTCGTCCTTGCCTTGGAGCTGCTTATGACTCCTTGGAACTTTTCCTTGCAGGGCACTCTTTACCATAGTGTCCCTCTACATTACTGTAATAGCACCAATTAGATCTTCGCTTGCAATCACCACTGTGAGGCTTTCCACAGTTAGAACATCTTCTAACCTTTGAAGAATCAAGGAATTGCATCTGCTTTTCCTTTGATGAAATTATCTTAGGACCTTGCATTCAGAGTTGATAATTCAACTACCTTCTTTCCTTTCACATACTTCCTATGAGATCATCCTCGGTGACATAGGCTGATTGTACCAAGGCAACATAATTGGTAACAGTATAAGAACTGAGACCATAAATCATAAAAGCACTTATGCCCGTCTTATACTTCTGCATTCTCCATTCGTCATTCGAAGCTTACTTTACCACTTGGTAAAACTGAGACAACTATTCAAACTTAGCGGTGTTTTCTTCCACCGTCCTGTCACCTTTCCTGAGGATGCACCGGTTGGAGACTCCGGTCTTGGTCGAGGATTGCGTCTTGGTCATCCTTCTATAATTCCGCTTATGATGCACTAAGTATTAAGTTGATCAGGCTCAATGTCTCTTAGCATCACAAGTATAATTACAACAAGGACTAACAAGGAATCGACTCAACCCTAAACTAAGTCCGACTAAGTCGAACTGCTCTGATACCAACTGTAACACCCCGGTATTTTTATCAAGTAAAAATACCCAAGTGTACCAAACCTAAATCATCAGAGATATATTTCCTGTTTAAATACTGAACACCACTATAAAATTTTCACTGAATAACAACAGGACAGTCTTAAACATAAATAAGACCATAAACCATCAGTGAAATACAGTGTTCAATATCGCACAAGAAAGCGGAAAATAAATACATAACTAACAAGGGAAAACATAACTTAAGCATAAAAGCTAAGTCTTCGGCAACCATTCGAGTACCACCTACTCGTGCCTCTTGGATCTCCACTTTCCCTGTTTATCTGAAAAACAACAACATATAAACAATGAGATACAATCTCAGTGAGTTCTACAGAGACCCCTAACTCCGCTCTCGGTTCATTTATGAATTCTCATACATTCTTTGTTTACTTTATAAAGTACATTCTTTTAAATTAGCACGACACCGACCCCAGCTTTGGTAATCCCGGTGACTCGTACTAGACAACATAGTATGATACCAGCCCCAGCTTTGGTAATCCCGGTAACCATACTATTGATATCTTTAGAATGACACCGACCCCAGCTTTGGTAATCCCGGTGACCATTCTTTCTAACTTTAACACGGTACCGGCCCCAGCTTTGGTAATCCCGGTAACCCGCTTCATAACTTTATTACAGCACCGACCCCAGCTTTGGTAATCCCGGTGAACCCCCTTACCAATAGTACTTTCCCTAATGGCATACGGGCCTAGGGTAAGGGATCATGACTTCCCCGCCTAGTATGTCAACCTCATGGGTCGTCACCCAAACTCGATCTAGTATATATATATATATATATATATATATATATATATATATATATATATATATATATATATATATATATATATATCCACCCACATTTGGGCTAACTCCTATATTCGATATAATTTATATATCGTGAATCATAGACCGTTTTATTATTAATAAAACATATCCGCACACGTGTACTATTGTTCGGCTTTTCAAAACAATTTCAACTTCAAAAACAGTTCATTTTACCTTAAAAATAGAATATTCAGTTAGGCCTCTGAATAAGCTTTCCAACGCATCTTAGAACACCTCGATCGGGTTCCCGGATCAAAAGTTATCGCGAAAACAAAACAGTGTTTAGTTGCTGAAAAATCTGTAAACCGTCGCGACGCGATGGGATTCCGTCGCGACGCGAAAATATGCAGAATGGCCAAAAAACAGGTTTTCTGAACTCAATTTTACCCTGTTTCGTTCCCTAACCGATACCGAGACATTCCGTGACCTCCGAGACTTAAAAACAGATATAAAAACCAGTAATTCCAGTCCAAAACAATCATTAAAACATCAATCAAATCGAAGTTTATCACAACGCGACGTATTTTCCAAATATTGGTTTTTGACCCAAATTCTCTCAAACTCAATCACCAAACAATATTCCAGTCCAGCGAAAGCGATAAAGCAGTTAATCAATAAATTCGAAACGTAAAATCCTAAACGTGAGGAGAACTCACCCTTGACGCGTGATTCACGATCGAGCCGAAATCACCGAGTAGCCACACGAACGTTCCCCGCTCCGGCGACACCCAATCCGCTTCCAAAGCTTCCCACTCGATCACGAAACCTCTTTTGACCGCAAAACCGAATTCCCCGAAATTCTCCATGGGTACTATTCATCATCTTCCTCCTCTTGAAGCACTATTCACACAAAATCCTCAATTTGATTTTCAACCCCAAATCACCCAACTAGCTTCCAAATCAACGATCCATCATCCTTGGGTTCGCGTCAACCACCATCCCAAGCTATCCTTGAGCTTCAATCATCAAAACCTCAATTTTTTCCTCTCAAATTCGAAAATGGCAAAGTGAGAGAGAGTGAGTTGATGATGAAGATCTTGGTACCAAATCGAAGAGGAAGTAACGCTGAACATTTTCCGTGTTGGAAGGAAGTCGTTTTGATGAGCCTAACTTTCCCCTTTTTCCTCTTCTTCCTCCTCACCCTTTCTTCCCCTTTTCTTTTCTTTTCTCCCATTCTCTCTGTTTCTCCCTCTGTCTCGTACGCTTCCTTTTCTTCTTTTTTCTTTCTTAATTCTTTCCTTTCTTTCTTTTTAACACACACACACACACACACACACACTTATATTTATTTATTTAATATATAACTTGTAACGCGGTCAAATTACCATATTGATCGAAATCTCTTATTTCGATTCCAAAATTTTCTTGACCCGTATTGTCCGGTTAACGATCCGATGGCAACCAATAAATAATTTTAACACTCATTAAATTTACAAGTCAAGTACTAAATTAATTTAATTGGGTTAACACCCAAATAATTCTACTAATTATTTTGAGGATGTTACACTTGACTCACGACGCAAAGGTCTGGTTCAACTTCATCAAGCAGTCCCTGTTGCCTACCTCTCATGCTACCAACTTGGAGAAAGAAAGAATGATGCTGTTGGATGCTATTCTGGGCAAAAAGAATGTCGATGTTGGACGGTTGATTTGTAGGGAAATCATGATTTGCAAAGGTAAAACTGCGGGTTATTTGTTTTTCCCTTGCCTGATCACTTCTCTATGTATAAGTGCTGGTGTTGAAGTCCTAGGAGAACAGAAAAGTTTCCCCATGGCTGCATTTCCTACAGTGTTGAGGGAGAAAAACATTTCTACAGCATCTGGTGATCCCACCATGCTGCCGCAATTCATGCTGCAGCAACGGGCTGTTTGGGAATTTATGAAGAAACAGCACAATTGGATAGGAGCTATATTAGTTGCAAATTTGAAGGATGTCTCTGATGTGGAAGCACCAACATTCCCAGAATGGGTGCTTGAGGAAGACATTATGGAACCAGGAGCTGTGGAAAAAGAAGTAAATGTGGAAGCTGAAGCAGAAGTGGTAGTTGAAAAGAAGAGAAAGAGGCAGGAAATAAAGAAAGGAAAGAAGAAACAGAATGAGCCGGTGGAAGAAGAGGAGATGCTAGAATCAGATGATGAATCACTGAGTGAAGAGGAGAAAGACCAGTACAAGGAGATCTTGGCGGAGCTGAATAAGGAGAGTGATGAGGAGGACCCTGATACCTCTGAAGAGGAGAAGGAGCATGGTGAAGAGCAAGGTGAAGAAGAAGAGGAGGGTGAAGAAAGTGAGGAAGTTGATAGATCTGATGCTTCTTCTAAGTTTGAGGGAGACCCCAATGCTTCACGTGGTGACCCCCTACCTCCACCCAACACCACACAAAACCAACCACCAACAACTCCACGGTCTGACCCAGTGCCCTCACCAACCAAATCACCCATCCCTGAATCTCAACCTCAACCCAAAATACCTACCCCTCCACCACAAACACCTGTAACACAGATCACTTCTGAGGCCATAGCAAAGGAATCTGCTGAAAGGATGAAGGCTGAAGCTGATAAGAGAGCCAAAGAGGCTAGGGAATTCGTGCTTGCCCACAAGAAGGCAAGTGTTTCTGATGCTGGTCCTGTTGTTGCTGATACAGGATCAGTGCTGCAGCATTCCATTGCTGCAGCAACAGAAACCACGACTGTCCCGAAGCTTTCTGGGGCTAAATCTTCCAAGTCTGCATCCAAGAAGCAAGGAAAGAGTACTGCAGTGCGTGCCAGCCCCAGAACTAAACCAGGAACTCCTGCACCCTAATCTCCTGTGTGTTAGTTTTAGTATTGTTTTAATATTCTGTTAAGTTCTGTTTCTGTTTTAGCATGTTCTGTTCAAATAAACCTGTTTCTGTTTTAGTTGTGGTTCGTCTTATGTTTAGTTTGTGCCTGTTTTGTTTTATTTGCTGTCCGTTAGCTCTCTCCCCTTAGTTTAATTGCAGTGAGGACACCGCACAGTTCTAAGTGTGGGGGGGGGAGCTAGGCACTTGGCTTGTAATCTGTTAGTGCAAATAAAAGGTAATGAATCTTAAAATTTTAGAAGTAGAGTTGAGCAAAAAAAACTTAGTGATGATATGGTAAGAAATGAGTGATTACACCCCTGTTTGATGAGTGAACTATTATGTTTCTGCTCCTACACTTAAACTTGAACTCAAATAGGAACTTAGTGAATTAAAGATGATCTAAAACTAGGCTAGTGTTGGTAGACCTAGGGAAGTGCTAAATTTCTACTAAAAACTTAGGGCAGCATAAGAAACTAAGTTTGGGGGTTCTCTGAGATATATTAAGGCAAAGCATGAAGGAATGCAGTGCTGCGGCAACCCCTGCTGCAGCAATGCTAAGTTGTGTGCACATAGTTTTAGGGCATGTAAATTTGAATCTGAATGAGGATGCAAAGCATCAAAGTCTGTGAATATGTAATGTGCTGCAATTGCCTGTTTTGTGCAAAAAAAAAGGGCATTGCAGTACAAAATCAAGTCAAAAGTCTGTACAAAGTGCAATTCTGAGCCTGTAATGCTGCAGCAACTAATGCTGCAGCAATGTTAATGTTAGGATTGAATAAGTGCACTGCCTTAAAAGTTCTGGATTGCTGCATCAAAGCCCTTAATCAAGCTCAACCCCCCTTTTCTGAGCATGAATTGTTAGTCTGCCCTTCATTTTGAAAAAGTTTTAGCTTTCCCAAAAGAAAACCTCTCTATGTTTTAGCTAAGTGAAATCTTGAACCTTGCTCTGTTCTGAACTGAGTTAAGTGTCACACACACACACACTATTGAGCATGAATAAGCTAGGGAACTCATTATTCAGAAGGATTGCAATTGAGTGATAGTCTGAAAGTTGATGCTCAGCTTGATTCTTCTTTATGCTTCATATTTGAATTGATTGATTGGTTGTGATTGCTTATTAACAGTTGTGCTTGCCTGTGTCAAGTGTCATTGCTTGAGGACAAGCAACGATTCAAGTTTGGGGGTGTGATAACCATCCTTTATGATGGTTATTACTTGCCTTTTTAGCTTGAATTTAAGTGATTTAATAAACTTGTTGTGTCGATTATGATGTAATTATGTGTTTAGGGTAGAAATAATAGTGCAGGAATGAATTGGTTTAATTTGGGCATTTTGATGCCCTTGGTGCATTTAATTGTGTTTAGTGTCAGTGCTGCAGCAGCAGGTGCGTGCGCAATAGTGGAATTGCGGAAGATGAGAGAGAAAGCTCAATGGGAGTGCGGAAAACACGGAAATTAAGGCAAGGACAGGTGTCAGAGCTGTATAATATGGAAAGATATTTCCTATAATGGAATTCCCATGATTGCCCTTAAACCTAGGACGCATTTCCCTAAAAGGCCCTCATTCTAGGGTTGCGTGCAAGGAGACACTATATAAGGACATTTCCCTTTCTTCATTAGGAGGCTCTGCTGTCAAGGGGAAGGTTAGAGATAGCTCCTCATAGCATGCTTAGCTCACCATTGTCACCCACAAGCTTCATTGCTGAGATCATTGCGACAGCACTACTTGGAATTACATTTCTCTTGGAGGATTTTTACTAGAAGAGCTGGAGCAGATCTCCATCACTACTACTGGAGTTCATGCACTGTTTCATCTTGATAGTATCATTTCTTTCCTTGAAATTTGTAATACGACTTCTACTCTTTTGTTTAAGTTGTTTTCTATGTTTTGCAAGTTCAATATGAGCTAATCTGTCATAGTTGAGATGCTGGATCTGATGTAACTAGATTTTTATGCTATTTATGAAGTATGTTTAATGTTATGCATTTTACCTTGTGTGTGATAATAATTCCATTTTAGAGTAGGATTGGCCGTCTATTCTAAATAGTACTTATGAATTCAGAGATGGTTTGTAAATTAATCTCACAAGGTAATATGGGTAGTGGGCTTTAATGAGAGATCTTGATGTTCCTTGCTTAACCCTAGAGATAGGAAGGTATAGCCCATAAGGTGAATAGTGCCGGTGCTCAAGCAGCCTAGGAGGTACTTCTTTAGGGTTTAGAGATAAACTCTTGCAAGGAAAACCTACTGTGAAGTATTCGAGAGAATAACGTCTTATTGCTGCAGCACCTAATGTTGCAGCATTGAACATACCCTTAATAGCATATGAATGAAGTTACTGAAGTGAATGCATCTTAGCTTGTTCTCTTCACTGATTCTTAAATACCATTTCCATTATTCCTTATTTTTCATTACTGCTTATGTTACCCAAAATTTGTGTGTCATTTACTTTCTTCATAATTTGTTAGCAAAATTAAACTCTTGTATTTAACTAAATTCCTCGTGGGAACGATCTCATTTACCCTTTATTACTTGTTAAGACAGTGTATACTTGCACTAAGTTTTCACACAACACTATGCAATGGAGGTTAAAGCAAGCACCACTTTATGGAAATTCTTGAAGAGAATGCCCCACTTTGAGAACAGCCCAGGTCTCAATTTCTATTTGTCTTTCACTATTCATAACTACATCAAATCTATTATAGTAGCATGTGAGTCACTAATTAAGCTTTTTTAAATTCAGATGTTAAAGTTTTCTATTGGTGTTAGTGTTTGCAAAATGAAATAGAGCACTAAGCATTTCTATTTGACTTTATGGAAATTGAAAGTGTGGTAGTGGACTTCAAGTGTAGCAAGACTTGATATTGAAGGTATGCTATATAGTATTTGGACATGTTATATAGTTACCATTTTCTTTCTTTTGCTATGATTTTTTGCTCTCATGGTTTTTTCATGAGATTTTTTCTCTTCCCCGTAGCCATGCCTTTGTTAGTTTGTTTGAATGGAAGAGGTCCAATGCGTGTGTAGCTGAAATGCAGACCATGTTTATTCCAAGTTGCTTTTATGATTTACTTTTGTTTTGTGGACTAAATCTTAATGGAAAATTGATTATAATTTGCTTGATGTTGCAACTTGTTGACTCTCTGTCATATGATGTAAGTTGTCCAATTTCAAGACCAATTGTGCAGGGTTTTGATTGTATTATAGTCAGTATATGGGGATTTAGCTGAGTATTAGAATTTTGTAGTAGGAAGTCAAATTGTAAGCCATTCCTGCATTGTTGGAGTTTATTTGTACTTGAAGACCTCCAATTGGTGTGTTATCATTCGGCAAACCAGACACTTGCCCGGAGATGCAGCACAATTGGGAAGACTCAATTTTCTGTTCAATATCGTGTCGCGACCAGGAGGGTTCGCGTCGCGATGGAAGCCTGATGCAGGAGCAACCTACAATTCTGTCCAATATCGCGTCGCGACGGGCTCGTGTCGCGACGCGATGCTTTGCTGAAGTTAGGGTTTTTAAATGAGTTTTGCGTTTTTTCATGGGAGATTGGTCATTGGAGCGCAGCCTGTAACACCCATTTCTACCCCGTAGTTTATTAACGTAAAAATCAGAGTTCTTAACGACAAAACGGATGCCACATTTCTCAAAAACAATTCGAAATACATAGCACTTTTTAAAACGTCGACGTCAAATAACATTCGATCACGCAGCGGAAAATTCAACAAAATAAATCATTAACATCGTTGCAAATATGCACGACTTCACCCACTAAAATCCAACAAAATACAAGTCATAAATAATTAAAACAAGTCAGCGTTCATCCCCCCCGAGTGCTACGTATCAGAGCGACGACACCGAACTAATGAAGAACTATGGCCTTCATTCGACATCACCTGCACGTTACCAACATTGGGGTAACATTCAAACAGAAGGGGTGAGATATCGCACTATATAATTAGCTACATGAAAAACAATATATATTCAGGTTACAGCAACAATTCATCATTTAACATTAGTCATCATCATTTCAGCATCAATCATCATTTAACATTAGTCATCATCATTTCAGCATCAATCATCATTTAACATCGGTCAACATCGTCTCAATCACATAAATATGCACGTAATGCGGAATGTGACTCAACTCAGGGCCACCGCCCTATAATGCATGTGGTACCATAATTCAAACCCGTAAATAGGGGTATCAACATCGCAACGTCGTCGTCGTGGTTTGAGCATAGCTCCGTCGTAAAAATATGCAATGCATGCGACACTATGTAAATGCACGACAAATAGCAGCGATTACACAACACACAACAACATTGGAAAGCAACAATGGCCGTAGGCCTATAACACATCACCTACCAACAAATAGAGGCAACTTCGTCGTCGTATAACGTCGTCGTCCACAATTTAGCAATTTTCAATATTTTTGGCAACATCACAACATTTTGGCAACATCGCAACAATCACATATTCAACATCATTTTAAACATCAATAATGGACTTCACATTTGGGCAGCCACACTTGGCGCCCTTGGCGCCCACAGCGCCCAACAACACAATTGGCAGCCAAAACTGGCGCCCATGGCACCCATGGTGCCCAGCAGCACAACGGGCAGCCAAACTGGCGCCCTTGGCGCCCAGCACACAATCACAGCAATAGGCAGCCTGATTTAGGCGCCCATGGCGCCCCTGCGCCAGACACATGCGCGCAACACAGCAACCGGGCAGCCAATCTTGGCGCCATTGGCGCCCAATGCGCCAGGAACAGCAACAAAAGCCATGAAGGGCAGCCACACTTGGCGCCCATGGCCCCCGTAGTGCCAGGAGACAACATCAACAGCAACTTCGGGCAGCCACACTTGGCGCCCTTGGCGCCCATGCGCCAGAACATCGTAGAAAACCACAATTTGGGCAGCCACCATCTTGGCGCCCATGGCTCCCATGCGCCAGAAAACATGGCCAACAGCAGTTGGGCAGCCACCACCATGGCGCCCATGGTGCCCATGCGCCAGGACAATATGCAAGACAGCAACCTAGGGCAGCCACACTTGGCGCCCTTAGCGCCCATGCGCCAGAACCACACACCAAACATCAACTGGGCAGCCACCACAGTGGCGCTCTTGGAGCCCATGCGCCACAACATCGTAGAGACATCACAGATTGGGCAGCCAATACTTGTCGCCCTTGGCGCCCCTGCGCCAGAACAAACATAGGAACAGCAGACAACATCACAGGATGGCGCCCATGGCGCCCAGGCAACAGGAACAGGTTCAGGTTTTGGCGCCCAGGCAGCAACACGCACAGAATTTTGGCGCCCAGGGGGGCGCCCAGTAACGGCAACATTGGCACCCATGGCGCCCTATGGACAGGATTTTGTGTTCAATTCATCATCAAGTGTATTCAATCAATCTCCCATCATATTCAATCATATTCAGTCATGCTCAAACATCATCAATCAAATTTAATTCCTACAACTAAGGGTTTCTAACTTAATCACCTAGGGTTCCATTAGGCTTTCTACATAGAGCCCTTCATACACCCAATTATAGAGATAGAACCCCACCCTTACCTTAGCCTTTGAAGAACTCGAAATTTTTGGCTTGCCCTAGCTCTTCTCTTCTCTTCGCCACGCCCTCTCTTCTCTTTTCTCTATTTTTAATTTTTGTTCTTTCTCAAATGCGCAAAACCCTAACTAATCCCTTTTTATACTTAGTGAATTTTCATGGGCTTTTTCTATTGGATATGCGACTTAAACATGGGCCTTGCCCATGACACTCTAAATTCACTACTACTAACCCTAACCATAGGTCCATATATTCTAACATTATTATTTATTTTATTATTTTCTACCAATTAATTTCTCAAACAATTTAATTAATCAATTAATTAAATTTTTGGGGATCATACCATAGCAGACCTTCTGTGCTTGGATACAATCCATCACTCGAAAAATCCTCTCCATTTCTTTCAACCAAGCTAAAGCACCATCGGGATCATACTTGCCCTTGAAGATTGGCGGATTCTCTCTCCGAAAGGTAGCCAAACTCCGAGACCCAGCATTCTCACCAGCATTCTGTTGATTCTGCACAGCCTGCGCCATAGCAGCTAGAGCAGCAGTGTAACACCCTAAATATTTAATTAATTTATTTAATTAAGTATTTAGGTATTTCTTTTATTTAATTGGGTTTTAATTATTTATTGGAATTGTTTTAATTGAGGGGTGGTGTGATGCTAGGAAGAGGAGGTGCATTCGAATGGATTGGGCTTAAGTGAAGCCCATGGCCCAATGGCTTGACCTAGGCGCATTTTGGTGAGGAGTCTTGCCTAGGGTTTCACTTGTGTTCTTCGAATTAGCAAGAGAGAAAGAGAGGAGCGTGAGAAAGAGAGAGCAAGGGCGGCCAAGAGAGGAGAGAGAGTTCGAAGATCAAGGAGGAAGGAGATCTCCATTGTTGCTGAGGCTCTGTTGGTGACAGCATCCTAAGGCTCGAATTCTTCTTCTTGAAAGGTTAGGGGAGCTCTATCCTTCCATCTAATAGATCTCATGATAGGTCCTAGATCTAGGGTTTTAGACTAGATCCTTGATGCATGCCATGTTTCTTGATGTTCCTTGACGTTTCTTGATGTTTCTTGATGTTTCTTGATGCTCTTGATTTGTCCTTGATGATGAATTTATACATACATATGTATATGCATATATGCGAATTGATTTACTATTTGAACATAGATATGACGTGATCTATGCGTTTGTTTTGATGATGATGGCACTTGTGTGTTCATGAAATTGCAATTGGGTGTGTTGGATGCTTGAAGGTTCGCATATGTGTGTGCATAGGTGCCTAGGGTGCCATAGTGTTGATGTTGATAATGAGTAAAATGATTTTGATGATGTGAATAAAGTTTGATTTTGGTGGTTGGAATTTTGGGTGTGTCAAAAAGTATATTTTGATGTTTTGAAATTGGCAAAAGTTGGTTTTTAGGTGTTTTTGATGTTGCTGGAAAACTGGCTGTGTTGCGCAGGATGTTGCCTCTGCGCCAGTTTTTGTGTGCTGTGTTGCGCAGAATGTTGCCTCTGCGCCAGTTTTTGTGTCTGGGTGTGTTGCGCAGGATGTTGCCTCTGCGCCAGTTTTTGTGTGCTGTGTTGCGCAGAATGTTACCTCTGCGCCAGTTTTTGTGTCTGGGTGTGTTGCGCAGGATGTTGCCTCTGCGCCAGTTTTGTGGCACTGTGTTGCGCAGGATGTTGCCTCTGCGCCAGTTTTCAGCAGTGTTGCCTAATTTTTCCCAAACTTGTTTTTAACGTAACTTTTGACTCGGGACTCCGTTTTTGACGATTCCAAGTGCGTTGAAAACCTTATTTCAGTGTCTGTGTGATTGTCCAATTTTAAATGCAGTGACCCAATTTTCTGAAAATGGTTGGCTGTGGCCTAAGTGCCCGTGGCCCTCTGTCGTTGGGAGATGACCTGTGCTGTGATGTTTTTCTAGAAACTTGTAACTTATTTAGTGCCTTGTGGGTGTTGCTGAATGGGCGCCATGTGGCTGCCCCGGTGTCTCTAGTGATGTTTTTGAGTTAAATGACTGTTTTGCCCTTAGTGGCTAATATTATTTATAATGACGTGTAAATGACTGTTTTGCCCTTAGTGGCTAATATTATTTATAATGACGTGTAAATGACTGTTTTGCCCTTGGTGGCTAATATTAATTACAATGACATGTAAATGACGATGATGCCCTTGGTGGCTAGTAGTTGACGTTTTGCCCTCAGTGGCTATAGTTTGAGTTGATGATATTTTATGTGTAATTGACGACGAAACCCAGTGACGTTTAAGGCCCGAAAGGCTAAGTGATGTTAAGGTCAAAAAAGGCCAAGTGACGTTGTGTGTAAATTGTGAATTGGCAGGTGCAGTGCTTCTTGTGAGCAAACTGGTAAGTGACGGGTCACATAGTTGACTCTGATTTTGGGTATTTGTGTATTTGTGTGTTTGTGAGTGGTGCATGTCATAGTGTCTCATGCCCCATATGCATAAACCTAGTGACGTTTTGAGGCCCATGTGGCTAAGTGACGATGAGGCCTTAAGGGCTAAGCGACGTTTGTGAAAAGGTACCTCATGCATATGCCCGCGAGTGGGTTGCATTTCATATGCCTACATGACATGAGATGAGTTATTGTAAGTGATGTGAATGATGATTGTGATGTGAATAATTTAGAGCTGTGACTTGACTTATGTACTTATCATATTTTCTATTATATGGATTGAAATGATGCTCACCCTTTCCTGTTTGAATGTTACCCCCGTGTTGGTAACGTGCAGGTGATTCCCAGTGAAGGCCTTAGCTTCACTTCTTGAGTCGAGTCGTCATGCTCTGATACGTAGAACCTGGGGGGATGAATTTGATGCTTTGCTGATGTGCTTAGATTTTTTTTTTATATACTGTTGATGTGTTGATTAACTTTTCCGCTGCGTTGATGCTGGATTTTATGACGTAGTTTCGATGTTTTGAGGTCTCCCTATTGTGGAGTGCTATGTATGGCACCTTTGACGACGTACTATTTTATTTGAGACTTGAGGTTTTATTTTGACGTATGTGTGACACCCTCGTGGTGGAATCGAAAATGATTTTTGAATTCTGATTTTCTTAATTAAAATAAAAGGGTAGAAAGGGGGTGTTACAAACAGCAATTGCAGCATCGTTCCTCCCAGCCATTTCAACTCACTTGCTACAAAACAAACAACAGTTAGATATAATTGACAACAAACCATTGTCAATTGACACTACGACTAGACAACTTGGCCGGACAGACCGAACTTTTGCTCTGATACCACTAATGTAACACCCCATTTCTACCCGGTAATTATTTAATAAAATGAGAGTTACAAAAATTTATTTCATATTTCGAAAAGAGATGTCACACATTCATCGTTAAATAAAACGTCTTATACGATATAAATAACTTTGTCAAAAATACATCACCACGCAGCGGAAATAGAAATAAGATTCAAAACAATAAAATCATGACGTCCTGAATGGACTCCAAACAAATAAAATGCAACAACCAAAGTTTAGCATTTATCCCCCCCTTGAGTGTTACACATCAAAGCAAAGGACACCGACGACACCGACTCAGAATAGCGAAGGTACCTAAGCCTTCACTCGCAATCACCTGCACGTTACCGCATAGGGATAACATCCAAACAGAAGGGGTGAGATATCTTCAATATAATAGCGTAAAATGATAGGAATTCTGCTAGAATATGACAACTATATCTACCACACCACTACACACATCAAATTATAAACATACGTCTAATTATAAACATTACAACCAGTCACCAAATGTCATGACAATGCATGAATGCAACCCATACCAACGGGCATATGCATGTGGTACCAAATCACGAAAATTTTGCCTGTAAATAGAGGCGTCACCAAAATTGAGAGCTTTCACACCCGGCTCACCAATTCACCAAAATTTAGCTTTCACACCAGGCTCACTAGTTTTAGAAAATTTGAGCTTTCACACCTAGCTCCAAGACCAAAGGCCTTCACCAAAATAAATGCACATGCTGTATGCGACACCATGAATGCACACAGACAATCATTCAAAATAGTCACAATGTGACACACCAAAATTAATCACCGAATTTCACCAAAGTTGAGCTTTCACACCTAGCCCAACAACACCAAAACACGAAGACTACCCGAAACTACAGAACACCAAAATTTGGAGCCTTCACACCTAGCTCCTACAACACCAAGGTTTGAGCCTTCACACCTAGCTCAAACCGCACCAAGACACCAAGAGGACAACAATTTCCAAAACATTTGAGACACGATGATTTTTCCCAACACCGGAGACAAGCGACAATTCTCCAAAACACTTGGGACCACGACAATTTTTCCAAAGTATTTGAGACATGACAACTTTCTTTTTAAAACATCACCATTTAACGACTACACCAACGGTTAACAATTTTTCCAGAAAAATGGACTACTTTGCCTCAAATTAGAATATTCAGCTAGGCTTCTGAATAAGCTTTCCAAAACATTTTGAAACATCTAAATCGGACTCCCGAGTCAAAAGATATGTCAAAAACAAAACCGGGGAAAAATTGAGGAGCATCCTGAAAATGGCGCCCATGCACTGGGCGCCTAGCAGGCAACATGTTGGAAACTGGCCAGCAACAGGAACTGGCGCCCTTGTCGCCCAGACAGGATTTGGCGCCCAGGGAGGCGCCCAACAACACAAAAACGTAACATGGCAGGATATGGCGCCCTTGGCACCCCTGCGCCAAGACACAGCGCGCAACACACCCAGACACAGGCGCCCATGGCGCCCCTGCGCCAACAGCGCGCAACACAACACACGCGACCAGGCACACGGCGCCCACACCCAGAGCGCCAAAAACAGCAACACGAAACGCAACACAACCAGGGACGTGCACCAGACACGGCGCCCATGCACTGGGCGCCAGAAACAGCAACATGACACCAAGCAACATTGGCACACGGCGCCCACACCCAGGGCGCCAGAAACAGCAACACACCCACCCAGAAATGGCGCCCAGCACCAGGGCCCCAAAAACAGCATCACACCAAATTCACCAAAACACCACATATGCAAATCATATCACCGATTCAAATCACCAATCATTACTCCCCCAATGTTAATTATCATGATTCGCTAATCATAACACCAAACAAACATTTTATCGAACACCTAGCATGCACTTAGCAATAACAACAATCAGCACCAATTTTTAGAGTCACAACAATCACCAACGATACCAAACTTCAATTCAACCTAGATACAATTCAACTAACACCAAATCAAACATCAAAATCAAACCCTAGGCATCATAGGATCTATTCCCACATAACCCCATCATAAAACCCCATTATAAGGTAGAACCCCACCCTTACCTTATAGTAGGAGAGCACCAATTCTCTTGATCGAGTCACCAACAGAACCTCAGCAACACAGCTCCTCTCTGCTCCCTTGAATTCGCGAATTCCTCTTCTTCCTCTCCCTTGGATATGTGCGCCGTCCCTCTTCTCTCTTCCTCTCTATTTCGCAACTTTTCTTTTCTTTTTCGTCAAACAATTCGCAAATGAGCACCAAACCCTAGCCTAGGCGCTTCACCTATGCGCCTAGCTAGTGGGCTCTTGGATCACAGGCTTTCCTCCAGCTTAAGCCCGATCCCTAACACCACCTCCTGAATCCAATTATACGCCTCTTAATCAATGCTAATATAATTATTCCAACTAAAATAAATAAATAAATAATTGAATACCTAAATATTTAATTAAATAATTTAATTAAATATTTGGGCGTTACAACTCTCCCCCACTTAGAATGTTTTCGTCCTCGAAAACTCACCTGAATCAAACAGCTCTGGATAGGACTCCCGCATCTTACTCTCCAACTCCCAAGTCATGCTCTCACCGGCAGCTCCTAGCCAGACCACCTTCACCAATGCAATTTCTTTGCCTCTTAACACCTTCACCTCATGGTCTTCAATCCGCACAGGCATCGTCTCCACCGTGAGGTTATCCCGCACCTCCACATCATCCATGTGGATCACATGAGATGGATCCGAAACATACTTCCGAAGTTGCGACACATGAAACACGTCATGCAAATTCGAAAGATTTGGCGGTAAAGCCACTCTATACGCCACATTTCCAACTCTCCCGGAAATCTGATAAGGACCAATGAATCGAGGAGTGAGCTTCTTCGACTTCAAAGCATGGCCAACACCGGTCACTGGAGTGACTCTCAAAAATACATGCTCACCCTCCAGAAACTCTAAATCTTTTCTCCTCTTGTCGTGATAACTCTTCTGACGACTCTGCGAAGCCTTCATCTTCTCACGGATCAACTTTATCTTCTCGGTTGTCTCCCAAACAATTTCTGGTCCAAGCACCACACTCTCTCCAGACTCATACCAACACAACGGGGTTCTACACTTCCGACCATATAATGCTTCAAAAGGTGCCATCCCGATACTAGAATGGTAACTATTGTTATACGTGAACTCAATCAACGAAAGGTAGGAATCCCACGAACCTCCTTGTTCCAAAACACAAGCCCTCAACAAGTCTTCTAATGACTGAATTGTCCTCTCTAACTGACCATCTGTTTGAGGATGATATGCCGAACTCAACCTCAGCTTAGACACCAACTTCTCTTGCAAACTCTTCCAGAAATCTAAAGTGAACCTCAGATCTCTATCCGAAACAATACTCTTAGGAACTCCATGAAGCTTCACAATCTCCCGGATATAAATCTCTGCCAACTTCGACACCGGATACGTGATGCTGATAGGAACAAAATGAGACGATTTCGTTAACCTGTCAACGATCACCCATATTGCATCATACCCTTTCGCAGTACTAGGCAATCCCGTTACAAAATCCATCGAAGTGCTATCCCATTTCCACTCCGGAATTTCTAACGGTTGCATCAACCCAGCAGGCTTCTGATGCTCGACCTTCGACTTCTGGCAAGTCAAACATGCATAAACGAACTGTGCCACATCTCGCTTCATACCAGGCCACCAAAACAACTTCTTCAGATCTTGATACATCTTCATAGCTCCCGGATGAATACTTAACTTACTTCGATGACCCTCTTCTAAATTGCTCTCTTCAGCTCTGCGCCTTCAGGAATACAAATCCTATCACGGAATCTCAAAACACCATGCGCATCCAACTTAAAGTCACTACCCTCAG
Source organism: Astragalus membranaceus (assembly GCA_039519185.1). Taxonomy (NCBI): domain Eukaryota; kingdom Viridiplantae; phylum Streptophyta; class Magnoliopsida; order Fabales; family Fabaceae; genus Astragalus; species Astragalus membranaceus. Next base: position 24,884,775 of record CM076847.1, read on the forward strand.
GCTGATCATCCCCGACCATCAAATCCACCAACTTGATATCCAACTTCTGGGCTTCTCTGATACTGTCAAGAGACTCATTATTAATCTTCAACATACCCAACTTAACACTCTGAAGCGACACTTCACAAACCAAACTCAAATCCCTGAATTCCTCAATCAACTCTAGTTCCTAAGCCATCATTGCTGACATATGCAAAGACTTTCGACTTAAGGCATCAGCCACGACATTAGCTTTGCCCGGATGATAGTTCAAACCGAAATCATAGTCTTTCAACAATTCCATCCACCTTCGTTGCCTCATATTCAACTCCTTTTGGTCAAACAAATATTTCAGACTCTTATGATCACTAAACACCTCAAATCTGGAACCATACAAATAGTGCCTCCAAATCTTCAGCACAAAGACTACTGCAGCCAACTCCAAATCATGTGTTGGGTAATTCTTCTCATGAACCCTTAACTGCTTTGATGCATAAGCAATCACCTTCCCATCTTGCATAAGCACGCCACCTAGACCCATCTTCGAAGCATCACAATACACCACGAACGGCTCGCCCGGATTTGGCAACGTCCAAACAGGAGACGTCGTCAATCTCTTTTTCAACTCAAGGAAACTTTCCTCACAACGAGCATGCCATACAAAAGCCTTACCCTTACAAGTCAACTGCGTCAATGGAAGGGCCAAGATAAGTCTATTTTTAGAGTCTTTTTAATAGTTATTTTTCTTAAGTTTATTTGGTATTTTAATTATATTTTTGAGCTATTTTACTACAAATGTTTACTTTTTATTTTCAGGTGTTATTTTGAAGCAAAAGAGAAAATATGAGGAAAAATAAAGAAACAAAGAAAATATTTGAGGAGGAACAATTTTTAAGACCGCTTGGCACTCAACAGGGTGCCAAGCAACAAAAACTGGCGCAGAGCCTGCGCACGACCCTGGCACATAGGCGCACGACCCTGGTGCAAAACTGGCGCAGAGCAGCCAAAATTGATTGGCCAGGGCGCACGACCCTGGCACATAGGCGCACGACCCATGCTTGCCAGCAACGCAGAACAGCTGTTGCCAGCACAAGGCGCACGACCCAGGCTCCATAGGCGCACAACCCTGGGGCAAAACTGGCGCAGAGCAGCCAAAATTGACTGGCCAGGGCGCACGACCCAGGCACATGGGCGCACGACCCTGGCGCCAGACAAGTCAATTTTGGCTGCACCCACTTGCTGATGGCTATCTTTGCCAACTTGATTTGCCACTTTTTTTGGACCATTTTGCCCCTCCACTCAAGTGCCCTAGCCCTCATATTTTCCTAAAAATAGGACCTGGATTCTCACTTGTAACTACGCTTGAATTTTGTTAGAAAATCAATGACAAGGTTTCCTCTAAGATTCATGACTTCAATTTACTCTTCATGCTTTTTATGATTCTTGCTCTTTTAAATTCTCGCTCTTTTACTTTCTCGCTCTTTTACTTTCTCGCTCTTTTATTTTCTCGCTATTTACTTTCTCGCCCTTTTATTTTCCAAGTCATTTACTTTCCTTGCTATTTACTTTCTTGCCCTTTTATTTTCCAAGTCATTTACTTTCCTTGCTGTTTACTTTCTTGCCCTTTTATTTTCCAAGTCATTTACTTTCCTTGCTATTTACTTTCTTGCACTTTTATTTTCTTGTCATTTACAATTCCGCTATTTATGATTTTGCAATTTACCGCTTTCTTTTATTTCTCGCTATTTAATTTCATGTCTTTTCTTCTTCTTCTTCTTTTTCTCTCATATTTAATATGAGTGAGTAGATACAAAGTCTTGGGTTATTGGGAGTAATCCAATGATAGGTCCCTAATAATTCCCAAGACTATTCTCCACTCCAAATTGTTTTATATTTCAATCTAATTTTATTGCCCTTCAAATCTTATTTTAAACATCAAACGAAGAACCGAAAGGTGAAGTATTGATGTTGGATCTAGGAAATTAGACAAGGGAATCAACACATGAGAATAGTTTTGAAACTCTTGAGACATTATAAAGGTGTTATGCTTAATGGGTTTTGGTGACAATCAACCATGAGAATAGGCTTGATTGTTAGTTCAAAACACGCTCTAGTACTCCGAAAGGAGACATTAGTTATATTCGCTGCCTTGTCTTTGAAATATATTACTCTTATAATTTGTTGAATAGTCTAAAGAAATTATTTTGGTTCCTTATTGTTGTGATAAAACTATAAACCTGAGATTGTTTGTTTTTATTTCTAAATTTTACAACTCCTAAAAACCATTCCTTCTAGCTAATCAACTTTGGAAAATTAAATTGGTAATCACTTAGGCTCTCCCTGTGGATCGATAACTCTTTTATTACGCGATAAGACCGTGCACTTGCGGCCTATCCAGTTTTTGGCGCCGTTGCCGGGGAGGCAGTGATATTAATTAAGTTTTTCGAAACCGGTTAGACTGAAGTTTTATTTTCTTTAATTTTACTTTTTCTTCTCTTGTCCCTCGAATGCGAAGAACCAGAAATTTCGGTGAAACTGTTCAAAAAATTCCCGAAATCGAAAGGTTCTTACATAGAAGGAGGAGAGAAATTCCCGATAACCAAATGGCGGCTAATGAAAATCGTGCTCTCAAAGAGTACGCAACACCTTCAGCGGAACCATCGGCTGTCATTGTACATCCAAATGTGGAAGCAAAATAATTTTGAACTCAAATCAACTCTGCTTTCAATGGTTCAACAAAACCAATTTTCTGGTTCTCCCACGGAGGACCCAAATCATCATATTTCAATTTTTCTGGAATACTGTGGAACTCTCAAATTAAACGGGGTACCTCAAGATGCCATAAGACTAAAGCTCTTCCCTTTTTCATTAAGGGATAGAGCAAGAGCATGGCTACATTCTTTGCCTTCGGAATCCATTACCAGCTGGGGCCAATTAAAACAAGCCTTTATTACTAGGTTCTTTCCCCCAAGTAAAACAGCTCAAATGAGAAGTCAAATTACTCGATTTTCTCAAAACGACGCGGAATCTCTTTATGATGCTTGGGAACGTTTTAAAGAAATGTTAAGGCTATGCCCCCATCATGGACTAGAGAAATGGCTCGTTGTTCACACTTTTTATAATGGATTACAATATGCAACAAGGATGACTGTTGATGCAGCTGCAGGTGGAGCTTTGATGAACAAAATTTTTACTGAAGCTTATGCACTCATTGAAGATATGGCTCAAAACCATTATCAATGGGCAAGTGAGCGAGCCATAATAGATAAACCAGCATCATCAAAAGAGCCAGGTAAGTATGAAATATCTGCTGTTGATCATCTTGCCTCAAAAGTGGACGCACTTTTTCAAAACTTTGAAAAATTAGATGTAAGTGCCGTTTCACAAACTTTTTCTCCTACTACTCCACCATGTGAATTATGTGGGGTTGTTGGCCATATTGGAGCTGAATGCCAGCTTGAGGCATCTAGTACTGGAAATGAGCATATTAACTATGCTCAAAAAGAAGATCCGTTTTCAAATACTTATAATTCTGGGTGGAGAAATCATCCAAATTTTTCTTATAAAAATCCTCCACCCAATCCAGCACCTAGACCACCTCCTGTCTTTCAAAATCAAAGCGTTTTTAACAGCCCACAAAACAACCCGCAAAAGTCGAACTTGGAATTTTTGATGGAAAAATTTGTGTCATCTCAAACAAAACAAAATGAAGAATTCAAAAATCAAACTTGTTATTTGAATGACACACTTATCAAATTAGAATCAAAAATCGACTCTATTTCCCCTCATAGTGAGATGCTTGAAAATCAAATAACTCAAGTTGCAACACAGGTGGCTTCATCCTCTAAATCTTCGGGGGTATTTCCCGGACAGCCTGAACAAAATCTAAATGGCCAAATATATGCCGTCACCCTTAGAAGCGGAAAACAATTAGAGGAACCAAGAGCAAACCAAGGAAAAATTGTGAGTGAAAAACATAATTTAGCATGTGAGCAAGAAGAGAAAGAAAAAGAGAAAGAACCAGAAAAAGAAAAAAAGAAAGAACCAGAAAAAGAAAGAGAAGAACAAAACATCCCCCCACCACCATACGAAGCATCTCCTTTATCTTATTTTTCACCTTCCTTTGTGAAAATAACATTTGATCTGGGGGGAATTGAAAATAAGATCTTATTGCTTTTACAACTTCCATTTTACAAGCCATGGGATCCAGGAATATGTTTTCATTCTTCATGTGTCACTTGGTCTTTATGCTTCAAGCAATGGGACTGTAACATCCTGAAAATAATTAGTAGAATTATTTGGGTGTTAACCCAATTAAACCAATTTAGTACGTGACTGGTAAATTTATTGAGTGCTAAAAATTAATTATTGGTTGCCATCGGATCGTTAACCGGATAATACGGACCAACGAAGTTTTGGAATCGAAATAAGAGATTTCGATCAATATGGTAATTTGACCGCGTTACAGCTTATATATTAAATAAATATATATATGTGTACGTGTGTGTGTGTTAAAAAGAAGAGAAGAGAATTAATTAAGAAAGGAAGAAAGAATACGAGGGAGAGAAACAGAAGAGAGAAAGGGAGAGAAAAGAGAAAGAAGAAAGAATGGGTGAGGAGGAAGAAGAGGAAAAAGGGAGGACTTCGGCTCATCGAAACGACTTCCGTCCAACACGAAAAATGTTCAGCGCTACTTCCTCTTCGTTTTGGTACCAAAATCTTCATCATCAACTCACTCTCCTCAAATCCACCATTTTCGAATTTAAGAGGAAATAGAGGTTTTTGTTGTTCAAGCTCAAAGGAAAGCTTTGGATGGTGTTTGGGAGCGAGCTCAAGGTGGATAGCGCAAATATTGAAGTCCGATTTGGAGTTTGTGAAGAATCAAGGGGATAGGGTGCAAAATTGGGTTTATGTGTGAATAGTGTCATGGAGGTTATAGGAGGAAGATGATGAATAGTATCCGTGGAGAATTTCGGGGAAATCGGTATTTCGGTCAAAATGAGGTTTCGCGATCGAGTGGAAAGCTTTGGAAGCGGATTGGGTGTCGCCGGAGCGGAGAATGTTCGCGTGGTTACTCGGTGGATTCGGCCCGCTCGTGGTTCACGCTTCAAGGGTGAGTTCTACTCACGTTTAGGATTTTACGTTTCGAATTAATTGATTTAATGTTTTATCGCTTTCGCTGGACTGGAATATTTCTGGATATTGTCTGTTTCGGGTTAGGAGTCGATCGGAGCGAGTCTCGAGTTGCGTTGAGTTGAAATGGAATTTTTGGCGATTTGATTTCGAAAGATTTTGACTTAAAAACCGTTAATTGGAAAATGTGTCGTTTTTGATACAATCCGTTTTGATTGAGTTTTGATTGGATTGATTGATTGTGTGGTTTGTATTGGGTCTATTGTATTGGTTGTCAAATCTGTTTTCAGTCGGAACGAAAATCGGAATTGAGCAGAATAGCGAATTTCGCAAGAAAACGGAAAACCTGCACTTTTCTGCAGAGGGTCGCGTCGCGACCCGTCCCGTCCCTTTCGCGTGGCGACCTGGCCCAGTTTTGTCACGCAAAAACTTTCTGTCGTTTTTCGCGTCGCTACGGTAGCAGTTCGCGTCGCGACGCTTTGCAGATTTTCAACAGTTTTTCACTGATTTTGTTTTCGCAATAACTTTTGATCCGGGAACCCGATTGAGGTGTTCTCAGGGGCGTTGGAAAGCTTATTCAAAGATCTATCTATTTATATAAATTAAATGGCATAATGGACTGTTTTTGAAGTTGTAAACTATTTCGAAAAACCGAATGATAGTACTCGTGTGCGAACATATGTTTTATTAATAATAAAGCGGACTATGAGTCCTACGTGATACGGTATAACTGATGCGGGACGATTATTATTTATTGTCTAAACCGGTCTAAGATTCACGATATATATTATATCGACTATAGGAAACGGCCCAATGCGGGTATTATGTTCGACTAACGGTCAAATGTAGATGGACTAACTATTCATTGAGTATAGGTGAACTAACAGGTCATCGAGTGTAGATATATTTAATATATATTTACGTGGTATGGGTGACGACCCATGTTGACATACTAGGAGGGGCAGTCATGATCCCCCACCTTAGGCTCCGATGCCAATAGTTAAACTATTATTGGTAAGGGGTTCGCCGGGATTAGTCAAGAGGCAGTCGGTGGTGTGTCAAAGAGTATTGAGTAACGTCCGCCGGGATTAGTCAAGAGGCAGTCGGTGGTACGTTACTGTTGTTTTGTGCTGCGTTCATCGGGATTAGCAAGTGGATTGCAGTCGGTGGTACGTAGAAAGGCCTAGGATATTAGTTCATCGGGATTAGCAAGTGGATTGCAGTCGGTGTCCTATTAGATCGAAGCCTTATTGTATGATTCGCCGGGATTAGCAAGTGGATTGCGGTCAGTGTTGTGTCAAATCTTAAAAATGTTTTAAATGGACCGAGAGTGTTAGTAGGGGTCTCGGTAGAACTCACTGAGATTGTATCTCATTGTTTATATGTTGTTGTTTTACAGAGAAACAGGGACGGCAGAAATCCAAGGAGCACGAGTAGGTTGAGCTCAGGCGACTGCTGATGACTTAGCTATTACGCTTAAGTTTATATTTCCTTTTGTTGTCTTTGTACTACAACTTTATGTATTAATGTTATGTATTTACTTCCGCTTTTTTGTACGATATTGAACACTGTATTTCACTGATGGTTTATGGTCTTATTTATGTTTAAGACTGTTCTATTGTTATTCAGTGAAAATTTCATAGTGGTGTTCAGTATTTAAACAGGAAATATATCTCTGATTATTTTATGATGGTACACTTGGGTATTTTTACTTGATAAAAATATCGGGGTGTTACAGTTGGTATCAGAGCAGTTCGACCTAGTCGTACTTAGTTTAGGGTTGAGTCGATTCCTTGTTAGTCCTTTTTGTAATTACACTTGTGATGCTAAGAGACATTGAGCCTGATCAACTTAATACTTAGTGCATCATAAGCGGAATTATGACTGGATGATCAAGACGCAGTCCTCGACCAAAATCGGAATCTTCAACCGGTGCATCCTCAGGAAAGGTGACATGACGGTGGAAGAATACACCGCTAAGTTTGAGAAGTTGTCTCAGTTTTACCAACTGGTGAAGTAAGCTTCGGATGACGAACGGAGAATGCAGAAGTATAAGACGGGCATAAGTGCTTTTATGATTTATGGTCTCAGTTCTTATACTGCTACCAATTATGTTGCCTTAGTGCAATCAGCCTATGTCGACGAGGATGATCTCATAAGAAATATTGGAAAGGAAAGAAGGTAGTTGATTTATCAACTCCGAATGCAAAGTCCTAAGATAATTTCATCAAAGGAAAAGCAGATGCAATTCTTTGATTCTTCAAAGGTCAGGAGACGTTCTAACTGTAGAAAGCCTCACAGCGGTGATTGCAAGTGAAGACCTAATCGGTGCTATTATATAAATGTAGAGGGTCACTATGGTAAAGAGTACCCCGTAAGGAAGAGTTTCAAGGAGTTACAAGCGGCTCCAAGGCAAGGACGAGTCAACACTTTGAATGCTTAGACAGTTACAACTGCATACGAGTTACTGAGGGGTATGGAATCAGTTTTCAATAACTCCTTCAGTATATTATACGATTCGGGTGCAACCCATTGTTTTATAGCACAAACATGTGTAGGTCGGTTGGGATTAGCAATGTCTCCGCTATCCGAGCCGATAACTATTTTAACTGCTGCTAAGGGTCGTGTCCAGACATAATCTTTGAATAGAATCGTCTACTTGTCATAGGAGGCAGGAATTTCGTTGTAGAATTTATTGTTTGCCTATGAGAAGTGTGGACACCATTTTGGGTATGAATTGGATGACTGCAAATCATGTTGCAATCAACTATCAGCTTCGCTTCAGGAACAGTTGAATTGTCTAGGACAAATTCTAAAGCGGTTACCCAGTTCACCTTAGACGGTCAATCTTCATTCCAAGATGCGGAAGCACATGTTAGTATGTTATCTGCATCCACTGGAACTAGTTTGGATTTGGCGAACGTTCAGGTCGTGAATGACTTTATGGATTTCTTCACAATGAAGTTTCTTCTGAACCTCCATAGCGAGAAGTAGAGTTTACTGTAGAATTGATTCCTGGCACGGGATCAATATCTATTGTTTCTTATTGAAGGTTTCTTGAGAATTAAAGGAAATGGAGTCTCGACTTGAAGAGTCGGTGTTAAAGAATTTATTCGACTGAGTGCTGTTCTATGGAGTACTCTGGTGTGATTAGTCAAAAGGAAATATATAGTAGCATGAGATTGTACATCGGTTATCGACAACTCAACAAAGTGACGATCAGGAATAAATATCCCTTACCAAGGATAGACGATTTGCTTGAGCAATTTGAGGTGCTGCAGTGTTTCAAAAATTGATCTGAAGTCAGGATATCATCAAATAAAAGTTAGAGCCTTAGATATTCCGAAGACAGCTTTCCGTACTAGGTATGGACACTATGTGTGGGTAGTGATGCCCTTCGGTTTGACTAATGCTCTAGCGGTATTCATGGATTACCTGAACCGAGTTTTTTCCTCAATTACCTAGATCAATTCGTAGTCGTTTTTATTGACGGTATCTCGATGTGCTCGAAGACCATTGAGGAGCATGTCCAACATCTCCGCATTGTTCGGAAAGTACTCCGAGAAAATAAGTTGTACTTGAAACCCTCGGAATGTGATTTTTGGGTGTCAGAGGTAAAGTCTTTGGGACATGTGATTTCCCAAGTCGGGAGTTTCTGTAGATCCCAGTAAGAAGGAAGCGGTGTTGATGGGAGTGACCGACGTCGGCCGCAGAGATCAAAAGTTTCTGGGTCTAGCCGGTTACTATAAGAGATTTGTTAAAGGGTTCTCACAGTTAGTTTTCCACTTACTCGGTTAACTCGTGAGGGTCATCCATTTACGTGGGATGCTGATTGTGAAGAACGTTATTAAGAGTCGAAAGATTTTGACTTCTGCTCCAATCCTGATTCTTCCGGATCCGTCATTGGAATTTTAAATTTTCGATGAAGCTTCAGGGAAGGGTTTAGGATGTATTCTAATGCAAAGATCAACAAGTGGTAGCTTAGGCGTCCAGACAATTAAGGTCTCGTGAAGAGAATTATCCAACTCATGAATTGGAGTTAATAGCTATTGTGTATGCACTGAAGATTTGGAGACGTTGCCTGTATGGGTCTCGTTTTGAAGTCTTTAATGGTCACAAGAGTTTAAGGTATCTGTTTGATCAGAAAGAACTGAATAGCAGGCAGAGAAGTGTGTTGAGTTTCAGGAGGATTATAAATTCGTGTTGATGTAGCATTCAAGAGAGGCTAGTGTTGTAACTGATGCACTGAGTAGGAAATCCATCCACATGGCTGAGTTTATTGATGCGTGAGAAGGAACTATTAGAGTCTTTTAGATCTAAGTTGGGGTACATCCATGAGTTTTCACTTGGGTGGCGAGTTATTAGTTTGTTAACCTCTCCTTGGTGAAGGTTAACAATGAGATGGTCTTACAAGATTTCGTTTGACAAGACGAACGTGAATACGAATATGTAAGTGAGGTAACTGTTGACTGTTTCACGTTGCGAATAACCATCAAAGGATTAATTGATGGATCTGCTGGCAAGTGACAAAAAAAAAATGTCCAAAGTGAAGTTTGGCGTGCGGTATGGTAGTTTTGAAAAATCATTTTTGTGAAAACCCGCATGCTAAAGTTAATTTTGGGAACGAATCAAGAGGTTAATGGAATCTGATTTAGGAAAATCCTATAAGGATTACTTAGGTTGAGGGGAAGCTCTCAACGCTATTAACTAGTTCGGAAAGGAGCTCTGAGTTCTGTTTGATAGTTGTTTGGAGAACAACTGAGGTGATTTTCATTACGTTCAATTTATTTGATGTCCCCGTGGTTTATTTCTACGTTTAAGATAAACGTTTCGGGTAAATCCTCATTTTATCTTCTTTTGAAAAGTGCTATCTCGAAGTCATGGGGGCGAATCAAAAAGTTTAACAAGTGACTTTTTCGTCACATTGTCGGTGTGTATGAGAATTGTTATGGATTTTATAAGATTTGTTGAGAACGCGTTTACACCCTCCGAGGAGTACAAGTTTGTGGATCTCGCTTTCAATGTATATTTCTATCAAGCGTCTCGTATTAGACTCTTTGATTTAGATTAATCAAAGTTGGGGAGTAAACGAGGATGATTGGAATGAAGCTTCGGAAGTGTTTTCAAACGCGGTGCCGAGCCTATGTAGGCGAATGATGAGTTTCTCGCGTAGATGCGTGACCAGAGAGTTCGTATCAAGGTAGTAGTGGATCATACTTGGAGATTGATGTGCCAACTTGGGAAGATTTTCTACACTCATTTCGTTAATTCAAGATTGTTTTCTCGCAAATTTAGACCTTTCTGAGAATGTCGATTCTCGATTAGTCAGATGAAAGACTCGACGAAATTTTGAGGACAAAATTCTTTCAAGTTGGGGAGAATGTAACATCCTGAAAATAATTAGTAGAATTATTTGGGTGTTAACCCAATTAAACCAATTTAGTACGTGACTGGTAAATTTATTGAGTGCTAAAAATTAATTATTGGTTGCCATCGGATCGTTAACCGGATAATACGGACCAACGAAGTTTTGGAATCGAAATAAGAGATTTCGATCAATATGGTAATTTGACCGCGTTACAGCTTATATATTAAATAAATATATATATGTGTACGTGTGTGTGTGTTAAAAAGAAGAGAAGAGAATTAATTAAGAAAGGAAGAAAGAATACGAGGGAGAGAAACAGAAGAGAGAAAGGGAGAGAAAAGAGAAAGAAGAAAGAATGGGTGAGGAGGAAGAAGAGGAAAAAGGGAGGACTTCGGCTCATCGAAACGACTTCCGTCCAACACGAAAAATGTTCAGCGCTACTTCCTCTTCGTTTTGGTACCAAAATCTTCATCATCAACTCACTCTCCTCAAATCCACCATTTTCGAATTTAAGAGGAAATAGAGGTTTTTGTTGTTCAAGCTCAAAGGAAAGCTTTGGATGGTGTTTGGGAGCGAGCTCAAGGTGGATAGCGCAAATATTGAAGTCCGATTTGGAGTTTGTGAAGAATCAAGGGGATAGGGTGCAAAATTGGGTTTATGTGTGAATAGTGTCATGGAGGTTATAGGAGGAAGATGATGAATAGTATCCGTGGAGAATTTCGGGGAAATCGGTATTTCGGTCAAAATGAGGTTTCGCGATCGAGTGGAAAGCTTTGGAAGCGGATTGGGTGTCGCCGGAGCGGGGAATGTTCGTGTGGTTACTCGGTGGATTCGGCCCGCTCGTGGTTCACGCTTCAAGGGTGAGTTCTACTCACGTTTAGGATTTTACGTTTCGAATTAATTGATTTAATGTTTTATCGCTTTCGCTGGACTGGAATATTTCTGGATATTGTCTGTTTCGGGTTAGGAGTCGATCGGAGCGAGTCTCGAGTTGCGTTGAGTTGAAATGGAATTTTTGGCGATTTGATTTCGAAAGATTTTGACTTAAAAACCGTTAATTGGAAAATGTGTCGTTTTTGATACAATCCGTTTTGATTGAGTTTTGATTGGATTGATTGATTGTGTGGTTTGTATTGGGTCTATTGTATTGGTTGTCAAATCTGTTTTCAGTCGGAACGAAAATCGGAATTGAGCAGAATAGCGAATTTCGCAAGAAAACGGAAAACCTGCACTTTTCTGCAGAGGGTCGCGTCGCGACCCGTCCCTTTCGCGTCGCGACCTGGCCCAGTTTTTTCACGCAAAAACTTTCTGTCGTTTTTCGCGTCGCGACGGTAGCAGTTCGCGTCGCGACGCTTTGCAGATTTTCAACAGTTTTTCACTGATTTTGTTTTCGCAATAACTTTTGATCCGGGAACCCGATTGAGGTGTTCTCAGGGGCGTTGGAAAGCTTATTCAAAGATCTATCTATTTATATATATTAAATGGCATAATGGACTGTTTTTGAAGTTGTAAACTATTTCGAAAAACCGAATGATAGTACTCGTGTACGAACATATGTTTTATTAATAATAAAGCGGACTATGAGTCCTACGTGATACGGTATAACTGATGCGGGACGATTATTATTTATTGTCTAAACCGGTCTACGATTCACGATATATATTATATCGACTATAGGAAACGGCCCAATGCGGGTATTATGTTCGACTAACGGTCAAATGTAGATGGACTAACTATTCATTGAGTATAGGTGAACTAACAGGTCATCGAGTGTAGATATATTTAATATATATTTACGTGGTATGGGTGACATACTAGGAGGGGCAGTCATGATCCCCCACCCTAGGCTCCGATGCAAATAGTTAAACTATTAGTGGTAAGGGGTTCGCCGGGATTAGTCAAGAGGCAGTCGGTGGTGTGTCGAAGAGTATTGAGTAACGTCCGCCGGGATTAGTCAAGAGGCAGTCGGTGGTACGTTACTGTTGTTTTGTGCTGCGTTCATCGGGATTAGCAAGTGGATTGCAGTCGGTGGTACGTAGAAAGGCCTAGGATATTAGTTCATCGGGATTAGCAAGTGGATTGCAGTCGGTGTCCTATTAGATCGAAGCCTTATTGTATGATTCGCCGGGATTAGCAAGTGGATTGCGGTCGGTGCTGTGTCAAATCTTAAAAATGTTTTAAATGGACCGAGAGTGTTAGTAGGGGTCTCGGTAGAACTCACTGAGATTGTATCTCATTGTTTATATGTTGTTGTTTTACAGAGAAACAGGGACGGCAGAAATCCAAGGAGCACGAGTAGGTTGAGCTCAGGCGACTGCTGATGACTTAGCTATTACGCTTAAGTTTATATTTCCTTTTGTTGTCTTTGTACTACAACTCTATGTATTAATGTTATGTATTTACTTCCGCTTTCTTGTACGATATTGAACACTGTATTTCACTGATGGTTTATGGTCTTATTTATGTTTAAGACTGTTCTATTGTTATTCAGTGAAAATTTCATAGTGGTGTTCAGTATTTAAACAGGAAATATATCTCTGATTATTTTATGATGGTACACTTGGGTATTTTTACTTGATAAAAATATCGGGGTGTTACAGGGACCCAGGAATAACTTTCCAAAGGGCAAAGGTCAAGCTAATGACCATAAACTAGCGCTGCGTGGGAGGCAACCCACTGGTTTACCTATGTTTTGTTTTCCTGGAAAAAGTAGAAAAGCTACAAAATGCCAATCAATGTGAGCTTTCTTACCCCTCTCATATATTCTATTCTAATTTACATTGAGGACAATGTTTGGTCCAAGCATGGGGGGTATTTTATTGCTTTTTTTGGGTATGTCTTTATTGCTTTGCTGAGTTTTTATCTTTTTGTACTTTGAGTTGTATCAGCTCCCTCCATCATGAAACTTTGTGAACCCTAAGCATGTTTTAGAAAAGCCTTTTCTGGACAAAATTTTTTTCAAATTTTCATTAGCAGTCATCTAGGTGGACTGGTTGGGAACAACAAAATTGTATCATGGTTCGATTTCTACTTCTAGGGCTTTTTCACACACACACTATTGAGACTGTTTTCAGTTGTTAATACAATTAGAAGGACTGAAGAGAAACTAGTAACCTGGTTCTCTTGGTGAGATTCACAGGATGCGCGGTTACTGGAGAAAAACGTCTGAGTTGGGGTATCAAGCAAAGAAAAAAAGAAAAAGAAAAAAAAAATAATATGCAAAACCAATTCAAAATGCAAAAATTGGTGCATTTTAATTATCAAAATGAATGGTTAGCATATAACATAAAACAAAAATGCTTGAATACCCAACGTAAAAAGACCCTCCTTTGAGACCAAAGCTTAAGAATGCTGGGGAACCGGTTCTATGATGACATTGATATCCTCTCTAGAGTATTGATACTTTAAAAATGTCTCCCAATTCCACAAGAAGCCCGGATAGTAGTTCTCAAACCAAAGTGTTAGAATTGCCCCACAGTTCACTTAAGGTTTCGATATGAAAATAAATTCCCTTCAGAATTGGCCTAAAGATTTACACTGTTTTTGCTTGAGGACAAGCAAAGGTTCAAGCGTGGGGGAGTTTGATAAGTCTATTTTTAGAGTCTTTTTAATAGTTATTTTTCTTATGTTTATTTGGTATTTTAATTATATTTTTGAGCTATTTTACTGCAAATGTTTACTTTTTATTTTCAGGTGTTATTTTGAAGCAAAAGAGAAAATACGAGGAAAAATGAAGAAACAAAGAAAATATTAGAGGAGGAACAATTTTAAGACCGCTTGGCACTCAACAGGGCGCCAAGCAGCAAAACTGGCGCAGCACAGGACGCCAAGCAGCAAAAACTGGCGCAGAGCCTGCGCACGACCCTGGCACATAGGCGCACGACCCTGGTGCAAAACTGGCGCAGAGCAGCCAAAATTGACTGGCCAGGGCGCACGACCCTGGCACATAGGCGCACGACCCATGCTTGCCAGCAACGCAGAACAGCTGTTGCCAGCACAAGGCGCACGACCCAGACTCCATAGGCGCACGACCCTGGTGCAAAACTGGCGCAGAGCAGCCAAAATTGACTGGCCAGGGCGCACGACCCAGGCACATGGGCGCACGACCCTGGCGCCAGACAAGTCAATTTTGGCTGCACCCACTTGCTGATGGCTATCTTTGCCAACATGATTTGCCACTTTTTTTGGACCATTTTGCCCCTCCACTCAAGTGCCTTGGCCCTCATATTTTCCTATAAATAGGACATTGATCCTCACTTGTAACTAAGCTTGAATTTTGTTAGAAAATCAATGACAAGGTTTCCTCTAAGATTCATGACTTCAATTTACTCTTCATGCTTTTTATGATTCTTGCTCTTTTAAATTCTCGCTCTTTTACTTTCTCGCTCTTTTACTTTCTCGCTCTTTTATTTTCTCGCTATTTACTTTCTCGCCCTTTTATTTTCCAAGTCATTTACTTTCCTTGCTATTTACTTTCTTGCCCTTTTATTTTCCAAGTCATTTACTTTCCTTGCTATTTACTTTCTTGCCCTTTTATTTTCCAAGTCATTTACTTTCCTTGTGATAAGTCTATTTTTAGAGTCTTTTTAATAGCTATTTTATTAAGTCTTTTTAGTATTTTAATTATATTTTTGATCTATTTTACTACAAATGTTTACTTTTTACCTTCAGGTTTTATTTTGAAGCAATTTCGACTGCTTATGTCTCAGCAGGTCAGAATTCGACTGGATCTCCCAAAATTCGACTGGATCTCCCAGAATTCGACTGCATCTTCCAGATTTCGACTTCGACTGCATCTGTCTTCCAGATTTCGACTTCGACTGCATCTGTCTTCCAGATTTCGACTTCGACTGCATCTGTCTTTCAGATTTCGACTTCGACTGCATCTGTCTTCCAGATTTCGACTTCGACTGCATCTGTCTTCCAGATTTCGACTTCGACTGCATCTGTCTTTCAGATTTCGACTTCGACTGCATCTGTTTTCCAGATTTCGACTTCGACTGCATCTGTCTTCCAGATTTCGACTTCGACTGCATCTGCCTTCCAGATTTCGACTTCGACTGCATCTGTCTTCCAGATTTCGACTTCGACTGCATCTGCTATCCAGATTTCGACTGTGCAGTCAAAATTGGATATTTTTGCCCACTTGAGGATGGCTTTTTGATGACTACCTTGGCCAACTTGATTTGCCACTTTTTCCTCTTTTAGACCATTTTGCCCCTCATATTTTCCTATAAATAGAGGCTTGATCCTCACTTGTAACTAAGCTTGAATTTTGTTAGAAAATCAATGACAAAGGCTCTCTAATGATTCATGACTTCAATTTACTCTTCATGCTTTTTATGATTCTTGTTTATTTACTTTCTTGCCCTTTAAATTCTTGCTATTTATTTTCTTGCCCTTTTTCTTTCCAAGTCATTTACTTTCCTTGCTATTTAATTTCTTGCACCTTTATTTTCCAAGTCATTTACTTTCTTGCCCTTTAAATTCTTGCTATTTATTTTCTTGCCCTTTTACTTTCCAAGTCATTTACTTTCTTGCTCCTTTAAATTCTTGCACCTTTATTTTCCAAGTCATTTACTTTTCTTGCTATTTAAATTCTTGCACCTTTTTTTCCAAGTTATTTACTTTCTTGCTCTTTAAATTTTCAAGTCAAGTAAATTACTGGCAAGTCAAGTAAATTACTGGCAAGTCAAGTAAATTACTGGCAATTTACTTTTCAAGCAATTTACTTTCTTGTCATTTACAATTCCGCTATTTATGATTTTTGCACTTTACCGCTTTCTTTTATTTCTCGCTATTTAACTTTATGTTTTCTTCTTTTATTTTCTTTTCTCCTCTTTTGTCTACAATGATCATGAGTGAGTAGACTTTACTAAAATATTCCTTCTTTCCAAAAACACTTTCTTTTCAGTTAATCAAACTTTGAAAAATTAAATTGGTATTCACTTAGGCTCTCCTTGTGGACCGATACTCTTTTATTACGCGATACGACCCGTGCACTTGCGGGGCTATCAAGTTTTTGGCGCCGTTGCCGGGGAGGCAGTGATATTAATTAAGTTTTTCGAAACCGGTTAGACTGAAATTTTATTTTCTTTATTTTTACTTTTTCTTCTCTTGTCCCTCGAATGCGAAGAACCAGAAGTTTCGGTGAAACTGTTCAACAAATTCCCGAAATCGAAAGGTTCTTACATAGAAGGAGGAGAGAAATTCCCGATAACCAAATGGCGGCTAATGAAAATCGTGCTCTCAAAGAGTACGCAACACCTTCAGTAGAGCCATCGGCTGCCATTGTACATCCAAATGTGGAAGCAAATAATTTTGAATTCAAAACATCTCTGCTTTCGATGGTACAACAAAACCAATTTTCTGGTTCTCCCACGGAGGACCCAATCTTCATATTTCAATTTTTCTTGAATATTGTGGAACTCTCAAATTAAACGGGGTACCTCCGGATGCCATAAGACTAAAACTCCTCCCTTTTTCATTAAGGGATAGAGCTAGAGCATGGCTACATTCTTTGCCTTCGGAATCCATTACCAGCTGGGACCAGCTAAAACAAGCTTTTCTTGCTAAATTCTTTCCCCCGAGTAAGACAGCTCAAATGAGAAATCAAATTACTCGATTTTCTCAAAACGACGGGGAATCTCTTTATGATGCTTGGGAACGTTTCAAAGAAATGTTAAGGCTATGCCCCCATCATGGACTAGAGAAATGGCTTGTTGTTCACACTTTTTATAATGGATTACAATATGCAACAAGAATGACTATTGATGCAGCTGCAGGTGGAGCTTTAATGAACAAAAATTTTACCGAAGCTTATGCACTCGTTGAAGATATGGCTCAAAACCATTGTCAGTGGACAAGTGTGCGAGCCATAACGAATAAACCAGCCACATCAAAAGAGCCAGGTAAGTATGAAATATCTGTTGTTGATCATCTTACCTCAAAAGTGGACGCACTTTTTCAAAAATTTGAAAAATTAAATGTAAGTGTCGTCTCACAAACTTCTTCTCCTATTACTCCACCATGTGAATTATGTGGGGTTGTTGGCCATATTGGAGCTAAATGCCAGCTTGAGGCATCTAGTACTGGAAATGAGCATATAAACTATGCTCAAAAAGAAGATCCGTTTTCAAATACTTATAATTCTGGGTGGAGAAATCATCCAAATTTTTCTTATAAAAATCCTCCACCCAATCCAGCACCTAGACCACCTCCTGTCTTTCAAAATCAAAGCGTTTTTAACATCCCACAAAACAACCCGCAAAAGTCGAACTTGGAATTTTTGATGGAAAAATTTGTGTCATCTCAAACAAAACAAAATCAAGAATTCAAAAATCAAACTGGTTATTTGAATGACACACTTATCAAATTAGAATCAAAAATCGACTCTATTGCCGCTCATAGTGAGATGCTTGAAAATCAAATAACTCAAGTGGCAACACAGGTGGCTTCATCCTCTAAATCTTCGGGGGTATTTCCCGGACAGCCTGAACAAAATCTAAATGGCCAAATATATGCTGTCACCCTTAGAAGCGAAAAACAATTAGAGGAACCAAGAGCAAACCAAGAAAAAATTGTGAGTGAAAAACATAATTCACCGTGTGAGCAAGAAGAGAAAGAAAAAGAGAAGGAACCAGAAAAAGAAAGAGAAGAACCATACATCCCCCCACCACCATACAAACCATCTCCTTTATCTTACTTTTCACCTTCCTTTGAAAAAAAAATAACATTTGATCTGGGGGGAATTGTAAAAAAAATCTTATTGCTTACACAACTTCCATTTTACAAGCCATGGGATCTAGGAAAATGCTTTCATTCTTCATATGTCACTTGGTCTCTATGCTTCAAGCAATGGGACCCAAGAATAACTTTCTAAAGGGAAAAGGTCAAGCTAATGACCATAAACGAGCGCTGCGTGGGAGGCAACCCACGGCTTAATGTTTTTTTTCAATTTGTTTAAAAAATAAAAAATAAAATACCTCAGGGCCGAGTATCCTGAACCAGACAGCCAGGTGAGCTCTCCTAACCCCTTTTGTTTTTTTTAAAAAATCATTGAGGACAATGCCTAGTCCAAGCATGGGGGGTATTTTATTGCTTTTATTTGGGTATGTCTTTACTGCTTTGCTGAGTTTTTATCTTTTACTTTGAGTTGTATCTGCTCCCTCCATGATAAAACTTTGTGAACCCTAAGCATGTTTTAGATAAGCCTTTTCTGGACAAAAATAATTTTTCAATTTTTCATTAGCAATCATCTAGGTGGACTGGTTGGGAACAAACAAAATTGTATCATGGTTCGATTTCTACTTCTAGGGCTTTTTCACACACACACACACACTATTGAGACTGTTTTCAGTTATTAATACAATTAGAGGGACTGAAAAGAAACTAGTAACCTGGTTGTCTTGGTGACATTTACTAGATGCGCGGTTACTGGAGAAAAACGTCTGAGTTGGGGTATTCAAAAAAAAAAAAATGGTTAGTGCAAAACCAATATAAAAAAAAAAAAAAAATTATATATGTATATATGCAAAACCAATTCAAAAATGCAGAAGTTAGTGCATTTTAAATGTCAAAATAAATGGTTAGCATATAAAATCAAAAAGAAAAGAAAAATGCTTGAATACCCAACGTATAAAGACCCTCCTTTGAGACCCGGTCTAAGTAAATGGAGGACCCAAGCTTAAGAATGTTGGGGAACCGGTTCTATGATGACATTGATATCCCCTCTAGAGTACTGATACTTTAAAGTTGTCTCTCAATTCCACAAGAAGCCCAAAATAGTAGCTCTCATACCAAAGTGTTAGAATTGCCCCACAGTTCACTTAAGGTTTCAATATGAAAATAATTTTCCTTCAGAAATTGCCTAAAAGATTTACACTGTTTTTGCTTGAGGACAAGCAAAGGTTCAAGCATAGGGAAGTTTGATAAGTCTATTTTTAGAGTCTTTTTAATAGCTATTTTATTAAGTCTTTTTAGTATTTTAATTATATTTTTGATCTATTTTACTACAAATGTTTACTTTTTACCTTCAGGTTTTATTTTGAAGCAATTTCGACTGCTTATGTCTCAGCAGGTCAGAATTCGACTGGATCTCCCAGAATTCGACTGGATCTCCCAGAAGTCGACTGGATCTCCCAGAATTCGACTGCATCTTCCAGATTTCGACTTCGACTGCATCTGTCTTCCAGATTTCGACTTCGACTGCATCTGTCTTCCAGATTTCGACTTCGACTGCATCTGTCTTTCAGATTTCGACTTCGACTGCATCTGTCTTCCAGATTTCGACTTCGACTGCATCTGTCTTCCAGATTTCGACTTCGACTGCATCTGTCTTTCAGATTTCGACTTCGACTGCATCTGTCTTCCAGATTTCGACTTCGACTGCATCTGTCTTCCAGATTTCGACTTCGACTGCATCTGTCTTCCAGATTTCGACTTCGACTGCATCTGTCTTCCAGATTTCGACTTCGACTGCATCTGCTATCCAGATTTCGACTGTGCAGTCAAAATTGGATATTTTTGCCCACTTGAGGATGGCTTTTTGATGACTACCTTGGCCAACTTGATTTGCCACTTTTTCCTCTTTTAGACCATTTTGCCCCTCATATTTTCCTATAAATAGAGGCTTGATCCTCACTTGTAACTAAGCTTGAATTTTGTTAGAAAATCAATGACAAAGGCTCTCTATTGATTCATGACTTCAATTTACTCTTCATGCTTTTTATGATTCTTGTTTATTTACTTTCTTGCCCTTTAAATTCTTGCTATTTATTTTCTTGCCCTTTTTCTTTCCAAGTCATTTACTTTCCTTGCTATTTAATTTCTTGCACCTTTATTTTCCAAGTCATTTACTTTCTTGCCCTTTAAATTCTTGCTATTTATTTTCTTGCCCTTTTACTTTCCAAGTCATTTACTTTCTTGCTCCTTTAAATTCTTGCACCTTTATTTTCCAAGTCATTTACTTTTCTTGCTATTTAAATTCTTGCACCTTTATTTTCCAAGTTATTTACTTTCTTGCTCTTTTATTTTTCTTGCTCTTTAAATTTCCAAGTCAAGTAAATTACTGGCAAGTCAAGTAAATTACTGGCAAGTCAAGTAAATTACTGGCAATTTACTTTTCAAGCAATTTACTTTCTTGTCATTTACAATTCCGCTATTTATGATTTTTGCACTTTACCGCTTTCTTTTATTTCTCGCTATTTAACTTTATGTTTTCTTCTTTTATTTTCTTTTCTCCTCTTTTGTCTACAATGATCATGAGTGAGTAGACTTTACTAAAATATTCCTTCTTTCCAAAAACACTTTCTTTTCAGTTAATCAAACTTTGAAAAATTAAATTGGTATTCACTTAGGCTCTCCTTGTGGACCGATACTCTTTTATTACGCGATACGACCCGTGCACTTGCGGGGCTATCACCTTGCTATTTACTTTCTTGCACTTTTATTTTCTTGTCATTTACAATTCCGCTATTTATGATTTTGCAATTTACCGCTTTCTTTTATTTCTCGCTATTTAATTTCATGTCTTTTCTTCTTCTTCTTCTTTTTCTCTCATATTTAATATGAGTGAGTAGATACAAAGTCTTGGGTTATTGGGAGTAATCCAATGATAGGTCCCTAATAATTCCCAAGACTATTCTCCACTCCAAATTGTTTTATATTTCAATCTAATTTTATTGCCCTTCAAATCTTATTTTAAACATCAAACGAAGAACCGAAAGGTGAAGTATTGATGTTGGATCTAGGAAATTAGACAAGGGAATCAACACATGAGAATAGTTTTGAAACTCTTGAGACATTATAAAGGTGTTATGCTTAATGGGTTTTGGTGACAATCAACCATGAGAATAGGCTTGATTGTTAGTTCAAAACACGCTCTTGTACTCCGAAAGGAGACATTAGTTATATTCGCTGCCTTGTCTTTGAAATATATTACTCTTATAATTTGTTGAATAGTCTAAAGAAATTATTTTGGTTCCTTATTGTTGTGATAAAACTATAAACCTGAGATTGTTTGTTTTTATTTCTAAATTTTACAACTCCTAAAAACCATTCCTTCTAGCTAATCAACTTTGGAAAATTAAATTGGTAATCACTTAGGCTCTCCCTGTGGATCGATAACTCTTTTATTACGCGACAAGACCGTGCACTTGCGGCCTATCAGGCCAACTTAGAAAAACCTTCAATGAACCTTCTGTAGTAACCAGCCAACCCTAAGAAGCTTCTAATCTCCGTAGCCGACTTCGGACTCTCCCACTGCATCACGGCATCAACCTTAGACGGATCCACAGCAATACCACTACCAGAAATAATATGACCCAGAAAACTTACTTCTGACAACCAGAATTCACACTTAGACAATTTGGCATACAGCCACTTCTCTCTCAAGACCTCCAATACTAATCTCAAATGCTCCGCATGCTCTTCCTCCGATTTCGAATAAATCAGGATGTCGTCAATGAACAAAACTACGAACCGATCCAAGTAACTATGGAATATACGATTCATGTACGCCATAAATACACCCGGCGCGTTAGTTACACCGAACGGCATCACCGAATACTCATAATGCCCATACCGCGTCCTGAAAGCAGCCTTCTGAACATCACCATCCTTCACCTTGATCTGATGATAACCTGACCTCAAATCAATCTTGCTGAACACTCGAGCACCCACTAACTGATCCATCAAATCGTCTATCCTTAGCAGTGGATACTTGTTCTTAATGGTCACCTTATTCAGCTGCCTATAGTCAACACACAACCTCATGCTTCCATCCTTCTTCTTCACCAGCAACACAGGAGCTCCCCACGGCGATACACTCGGCCTAATAAACTTCTTCTCAAGCAGATCTTCCAGTTGCTTCTTCAACTCAGACAATTCTGATGCAGACATCCTGTACGGTGCCATAGACACAGGCCTCGTACCGGGTACAAGATCAATAGAAAACTCCACTTCCCTCTCAGGCGCCACACTTGGAATCTCATCGGGAAAGACTTTAGGAAATTCGCGCACCACCTGCAACTCTTCAATGATAGCTTGACTCTCAACAGACAGCGATGCCATCAGCGAGAATAACTGAACTCCCTCCTTTGCTAACTTCCGCATCTGACTAGCTGATAACAAACCAGACTCTTCATTAGCAGTCTCCAATCTCTGCCTCGCCTCTAACCACCAATCATCAGCTTCCTCAGCTAGCATATGCGTACCATAGCGGACCTTCTGTGCTTGGATACAATCCATCACTCGAAAAATCCTCTCCATTTCTTTCAACCAAGCTAAAGCACCATCGGGATCATACTTGCCCTTGAAGGTAGGCGGATTCTCTGTCTGAAAGGTAGCCAAACTCCGAGACCCAGCATTCTCACCAGCATTCTGTTGATTCTGCACAGCCTGCGCCATAGCAGCTAGAGCAGCAGCAATTGCAGCATCGTTCCTCCCAGCCATTTCAACTCATTTGCTACAAAACAAACAACAGTTAGATATAATTGACAACACACCATTGTCAATTGACACTACGACTGGACAACTTGGCCGAACAGACCAAACTTTTGCTCTGATACCACTAATGTAACACCCCTTTTCTACCCAGTAATTATTTAATAAAATCAGAGTTACAAAAATTTATTTCATATTTCGAAAAGAGATGTCACACATTCATCGTTAAATAAAACGTCTCATACGATATAAATAACTTTGTCAAAAATACATCACCACGCAGCGGAAATAGAAATAAGATTCAAAACAATAAAATCATGACGTCCTGAATGGACTCCAAACAAATAAAATGCAACAACCAAAGTTTAGCGTTTATCCCCCCCCTTGAGTGTTACACATCAAAGCAAAGGACACTGACGACACCGACTCAGAATAGCGAAGGTACCTAAGCCTTCACTCGAAATCACCTGCACGTTACTGCATATGGGTAACATTCAAACAGAAGGGGTGAGATATCTTCAATATAATAGTGTAAAATGATAGGAATTATGCTAGAATATGACAACTATATCTACCACACCACTACACACATCAAATTATAAACATACGTTTAATTATAAACATTACAACCAGTCACCAAATGTCATGCCAATGCATGAATGCAACCCACACCAACGGGCATATGCATGTGGTACCAAATCACCAAAATTTTGCCTGTAAATAGAGGCGTCACCAAAATTGAGAGCTTTCACACCCGGCTCACCAATTCACCAAAATTGAGCTTTCACACCAGGTCACTAGTTTTAGAAAATTTGAGCTTTCACACCTAGCTCCAAGACCAAAGGCCTTCACCAAAATAAATGCACATGCTGTATGCGACACCATGAATGCACACAGACAATCATTCAAAATAGTCACAATGTGACACACCAAAATTAATCACCGAATTTCACCAAAGTTGAGCTTTCACACCTAGCCCAACAACACCAAAACACCAAGACTACCCGAAACAACGGAACACCAAAATTTGGAGCCTTCACACCTAGCTCCTACAACACCAAGGTTTGAGCCTTCACACCTAGCTCAAACCGCACCAAGACACCAAGAGGACAACAATTTCCAAAACATTTGAGACACGATGATTTTTCCCAACACTGGAGACAAGCGACAATTTTCCAAAACACTTAGGACCATGACAATTTTTCCAAAGTATTTGAGACATGACAACTTTCTTTTTAAAACATCACCATTTAATGACTACACCAACGGTTAAAAATTTTTCCAGAAAAATGGACTACTTTGCCTCAAATTAGAATATTCAGCTAGGCCTCTGAATAAGCTTTCCAAAACATTTTGAAACGACTAAATCGGACTCCCGAGTCAAAAGATATGTCAAAAACAAAACCGGGGAAAAATTGAGGAACATCCTGAAAATGGCGCCCAGGCACTGGACGCCTAGCAGGCACCATGCTGGAAACTCGCCAGCAACAGGAACTGGCGCCCTTGGCGCCCAGACAGGATTTGGCGCCCAGGGAGGCGCCCAGCAACACAAAAACGCAACATGGCAGGATATGGCGCCCTTGGCGCCCCTGCGCCAAGACACAGCGCACAACACACCGAGACACAGGCGCCCATGGCGCCCCTGCGCCAACAGCGCGCAACACAACACACGCGACCAGGCACACGGCGCCCACACCCAGGGCACCAAAAAAAGCAACACGAAACGCAACACAACCAGGGACGTGCACCAGACACGGCGCCCATGCACTGGGCGCCAGAAACAGCAACATGACACCAAGCAACATTGGCACACGGCCCCCACACCCAGGGCGCCAGAAACAGCAACACACCCACCCAGAAATGGCGCCCAGCACCAGGGCCCCAAAAACAGCATCACACCAAATTCACCCAAACACCACATATGCAAATCATATCACCGATTCAAATCACCAATCATTACTCCCCCAATGTTAATTATCATGAATTGCTAATCACAACACCAAACAAACATTTTATCGAACACCTAGCATGCACTTAGCAATAACAACAAGGGTTAAATATGTTTTTAGTCCCTACGGCTCCTTTTAAGTTTAGTCCTTACATTAACGAAATAGGCGTTTTGGTCCTCATCTTATTTTGCCGTTTTCTATTTTAGTCCCTCATGACTTTTAATAACGCTTCAAAATTTTTAATAGCGCTTTTTTGACCTTTTATAAGCGCTATTAAAAGTTTTGAAGCGCTATTAAAAGTCATGAGGGACTAAAATTGAAAACGGAAAAATAAGATGAGGACCAAAACGCCTATTTCGTTAATGTAGGGACTAAACTTAAAAGGAGCCGATTTTGTAGGGACTAAAAACATATTTTACCCTAACAACAATGAGCACCAATTTTTAGAGTCACATCAATCACCAATGATACCAAATTTCAATTCAACCTAGATACAATTCAACTAACACCAAATCAAACATCAAAATCAAACCCTAGGCATCATAGGATCTATTCCCACATAACCCCATCATAAAACCCCATTATAAGGAAGAAACCCACCCTTACCTTATGGTAGGAGAGCGCCAATTCTCTTGATCGAGTCACCAACAGAACCTCAGCAACACAGCTCCTCTCTGCTCCCTTGAATTCGCGAATTCCTCTTCTTCCTCTCCCTTGGATATGCGCGCCGTCCCTCTTCTCTCTTCCTCTCTCTATTTCGCAACTTTTCTTTTCTTTTTCCTCAAACAATTTGCAAATGAGCACCAAACCCTAGCCTAGGCGCTTCACCTATGCGCCTAGCTAGTGGGCTCTTGGATCACAGGCTTTCCTCCAGCTTAAGCCCGATCCCTAACACCACCTCCTGAATCCAATTATACGTCTCTTAATCAATGCTAATATATTTATACCAACTAAAATAAATAAATAAATAATTGAATACCTAAATATTTAATTAAATAATTTAATTAAATATTTGGGCGTTACACATATATTCTAACATTATTATTTATTTTATTATTTTCTACCAATTAAATTCTCAAACAATTTAATTAAATAATTAATTATATTTTTCGGGCGTTACAACTCTCCCCCACTTAGAATTTTTTCGTCCTCAAAAATTTACCTGATTCGAACAACTCTGGATACGACTCCCGCATCGTGCTTTCCAGCTCCCACGTCGTGCTTTCTCCGACAGCTCCTAGCCAGACTACCTTCACCAAAGCTATCTCCTTGCCTCTAAGACTCTTCACTTCATGATCTTCAACACGCACAGGCATCGTCTCCACAGTGAGATTATCCCGTACTTGCACATCATCCATATGGATCACATGAGATGGATCTGAAACATACTTTTGAAGTTGCGACACATGAAACACGTCATGCAAATTCGAAAGGTTAGGCGGTAAAGCCACTCTATATGCAACATTCCCGACTCTCTCTAAAATCTGATAAGGGCCAATGAAACGGGGAGTGAGCTTCTTCGACTTCAAAGCACGTCCAACACCGGTCACTGGAGTGACTCTCAAAAATACATGCTCACCCTCTTGGAACTCTAAATCTTTCCTCCGCTTGTCGTGATAACTCTTCTGTCGACTCTGCGACGCCTTCATCTTCTCACGAATCAACTTCACATTTTCAGTTGTCTCTCGAACAATCTCCGGTCCAAGCACCACACTCTCTCCAGACTCATACCAACACAGCGGGGTTCTACACTTCCGACCATACAATGCTTCAAAAGGTGCCATCCCAATACTAGAATGGTAACTGTTGTTATACGTGAACTCTATCAGTGGAAGGTAGGAATCCCACGAACCTCCCTGCTCCAAAACACAAGCCCTCAACAAATCTTCTAATGACTGAATTGTCCTTTCTGACTGACCATCTGTCTGAGGATGATACGCCGAACTCAACCTCAACCTAGACCTCAACTTCTCTTGCAAACTCTTCCAGAAATCTGAAGTGAACCTCGGGTCTCTATCCGAAACAATACTCATAGGAACTCCATGAAGCTTCACAATCTCCCGGATATAAATCTCTGCCAACTTTGACACCGGATACGTGATGCTGATAGGGACAAAATGAGACGATTTTGTTAACCTTACAACAATCACCCAAATTGCATCATACCCTTTCGCAGTATTAGGCAATCCCGTCACAAACTCCATCGAAATGCTATCCCATTTCCACTCTGGAATTTTTAACGGTTGCATCAACCTAGCAGGCTTCTGATGCTCGACCTTTGACTTCTGGCAAGTCAAACATGCATAAACGAACTGCGCCACATCTTGCTTCATACCAGGCCACCAAAACAACTTCTTCAGATCTTGATACATCTTTGTAGCTCCCGGATGAATACTTAACTTACTTCTATGACTCTCTGCAAGAATGGCTCTCTTCATGTCTGCGTCATCAAGAATACAAATTCTATTACGGAATCTCAACACACCCTGCGCATCCAGCTCGAAATCATTATTCTCAGACTGATCGATCCCAACCATCGAATCCACCAGCTTAACATCCAACTTCTGAGCTTCTCTGCGGTGTCACTTCACAGACCAAACTCATATCTCTGAACTCGTCAATCAGATGCAACTCCCTAACCATCATCGCCGACATATGCAAGGTCTTTCGACTTAAAGCATCAGCCACGACATTAGCTTTGCCCGGATGATAGTTCAAACCGAAATCATAGTCCTTCAACAACTCCAACCACCGTCGCTGCCTCATATTCAACTCCTTCTGGTCAAACAAATATTTCAAGCTCTTATGGTCACTAACCACCTCAAATCTAGAACCATAAAGATAATGCCTCCAAATTTTCAGCACAAACACAACTGCAGCAAGCTCTAAGTCATGCGTAGGACTTTCTTTCCAAAAATTATACAAAAATTACCCTTGGTGGAGTAACATGTATGACACGTCCTTGACCTGGTCTTGGTCCAAAAATAATTAATTCGCTTTTATTTAAATGCCCAAAAATGCAAAAATATGCGCTATTTTATTTCCTAAAATTCCTAAAAATTAAGAAAAATGTTTTTGGGTGCCAATAATTAATAATGATCAATAAATGGCCTTTTTTTTATGAAAATACAGACACGTGCCAAATGACGGGGCACGGGTCAGCTCACGCAGTTACTACTGGCGCGCGCGCGTAATTCAAATAAAAATGCGAAATAGGGGACGAACACACATAAATGCAACAATCCACTGTTTTCCACACATTATGAATTACCTTATTGCTCTATTTTTCTGAAAAATGTTTTTTGACTTGGGCGGACAAAATTGGGGTATTACACCACCGTCGCTGCCTCATATTCAACTCCTTCTAGTCAAACAAATATTTCAAGCTCTTATGGTCACTAACCACCTCAAATCTAGAACCATAAAGATAATGCCTCCAAATTTTCAGCACAAACACAACTGCAGCAAGCTCTAAGTCATGCGTAGGATAGTTCTTTTCATGAACCCTCAACTGCCTCGACGCATAAGCAACTACCTTCCCATTCCACATAAGCACACCCCCTAAACCCATCTTGGAAGCATCACAATACACCACAAATAACTCTCCCGGATTGGGCAACGTCAAGATGGGAGACGTCTTCAACCTCTTCTTCAATTCGGCGAAACTCTCCTCACAACGAGCGTCCCACACGAAAGCCTTTCCTTTGCAGGTTAACTGAGTTAACGGAAGTGCTAACTTAGATAAACCTTCAATGAATCTCCTATAATAGCCGGCCAATCCCAAAAAGCTTCTAATCTCGGTAGCCGACTTTGGGGCTTCCCAATTCAACACTGCATCTACTTTCGACGGATCCACCGCAATACCACTACCAGAAATGACATGACCGAGAAAACTCACTTCTTTCAACCAAAACTCACACTTCGACAACTTCGCATACAGCTTCTTTTCCTTTAGTACCTCCAATACTAACCTCAGATGCTCGACGTGCTCTTCTTCCGACTTAGAGTAAATCAGAATGTCGTCAATGAACACCACCATAAACCGGTCTAGGTAGGTATGAAATATACGATTCATATATTCCATCAATACCCCTGGTGCGTTGGTAACACCGAACGACATCACCGAATACTCATAATGACCATAACGGGTTCTGAAAGCCGTCTTCTGAATATCTTCGTCCCTCACCTTGATCTGATGATAACCTGATCTCAAATCAATCTTACTGAACACTTGAGCATCCACCAACTGATCCATCAAATCGTCTATCCTCGGAAGTGGATACTTGGTCTTAATAGTCACCTTATTCAACTGCCGATAATCCACACAGAGTCTCATACTACCATCCTTCTTCTTCACTAACAACACAGGAGCTCCCCATGGCGATACACTCGGTCTCACAAACTTTTTCTCGAGTAGATCCTCAAGTTGCTTCTTCAACTCAGACAATTCGGATGCAGACATCCTGTACGGTGCCATAGAAACAGGTCTGGTACCAGGTACAAGATCAATAGAGAATTCAACTTCTCTCTCTGGCGGTACACTTGGAATCTCATCAGGGAAAACATCAGGAAACTCGCGCACCACCTGCAACTCTTCAATGATAGCTTGGTTCTCAACAGACAACGATGCCAACAGCGAGAATAACTGAACTCCTTCCTTCATCAACTTCCTCAACTGACTAGCGGATAACAGACCAGGCTCCTCTCCTCCAAAACTCACCGACTTGCTACAACAATCGATATGGACATGGTTATGCTCTAACCAGTTCATACCCAAGATTACGTCCAATCCGCTCAACAGCAAACAAATCAAATCCACAACAAAGTCTCTGCCGAAGATCGACAAGGGACACTGAGAACACACCAGAGAAGTAGTTACCGACCCCTTAGCTGGAGTGTCGACAACCATCTCTCCATTCATAGCAGACAATACAAGACTCAATCTCTTACAACAATCAGCAGCAATAAAGCAATGAGTAGCACCAGTATCAACAATAGATTTTAGAGGAGTACCGTTAATGAAGCACGTACCTCTAATAAGTCCATCTTCTTTGGAAGTCTCTGCCCTGCCAATGCGAACATTTTTCCACTAGCCCGCTCCTTCTTTGGTTTCTGACACTGACTACTGATATGACCTCCTTCGCCACAGTTGAAACAAACCACCTCCTTATGCTCACACCCGGACGCCTCATGCCCGAGCTTACCACAACGGAAACACCTTATCGGCTCAGCTTTGCACGCATTACTCTTTTGCCTAGCTTTGCCACATCTGAAGCACACAATACCAGCCGGAGCATCTCCCCCACTAGTTCTCTTACCATCAGCGGCACTCGGTTTACCTCTCCCTGCAGGAGCATCATACGGCTTACCACGACTCGGATTGTTGTTCCTCTTCTCAGTAAGGATCTTATAGTGAGCATTGTTATCTTCTTCATAGATTCTGCAGCTATCAATCAAATCTGAAAAGACACGAATTTTTTGATACCCGATTGCCTTCTTGATCTCTGGTCGCAACCCGTTTTCAAATTTGATGCACTTCGAGAACTCAGCAGTCGCTTCACTGTAGTGCGGATAAAACTTAGCTAATTCCACAAACTTAGCAGCATACTCAGTAACTGACAGGTTTCCTTGCTTCAGCTCAAGGAACTCAATCTCCTTCTTACCCCGAACATCCTTCGGATAGTACTTCCTCGTAAATTCCCTACGGAACACAACCCAAGTGACTTCTTCACCTATAGCCACCAACCTTTGACTAGTCTCTAGCCACCAGTCATCAGCCTCTTCTGCCAACATATGAGTACCATAACGAACCTTCTGTGCTGGAGTGCAGTCCATCACACGGAAGATTCTCTCCATCTCCTTCAGCCAAGCCAACGCTCCATCAGGATTGTACTTGCCTTTGAAAGTAGGCGGATTCTCTCTCTGAAAGGTCGCCAAACTACGAGATCCAGCATTCTCACCAGCATTCTGTTGACCCTCCCCGGCTTGAGCCATAGCAGCCAACGCAGCAGCAATAGCAGCATCGTTCCTTCCGGCCATCTCAACTAGTCACTACAACATGAACAACAGTTAGAACCAATTGACAATACTTGATCGTCAATGACACAATAACTTGACAACTTGGCCGGACAGTCCGAAACTGCTCTGATACCACTAATGTAACACCCATTTCTACCCGGTAGTTTATTAACGTAAAAATTAGAGTTCTTAACGACAAAACGGATGTCACATTTATCAAAAAAAATTTGAAATACATAGCACTTTTTAAAACGTCAACGTCAAATAACATTCGATCACGCAGCGGAAAATTCAACAAAATCAATCATTAACATCGTTGCAAATATGCACGGCTTCACCCACTAAAATCCAACAAAATACAAGTCATAAATAATTAAAACAAATCAGCATTCATCCCCCCCGAGTGCTACGTACCGAACTAATGAAGAACTATGGCCTTCATTCGAGATCACCTGCACGTTACCAACATTGGGGTAACATTCAAACAGAAGGGGTGAGATATCGCACTATATAATTAGCTACATGAAAAACAATATATATTCAGGTTACAGCAACAATTCATCATTTAACATTAGTCATCATCATTTCAGCATCAATCATCATTTAACATCGGTCAACATCGTCTCAATCACATAAATATGCACGTAATGCGGAATGTGACTCAACTCAGGGCCACCGCCCTATAATGCATGTGGTACCATAATTCAAACCCGTAAATAAGGGTATCAACATCGCAACGTCGTCGTCGTGGTTTGAGCATAGCTCCGTCGTAAAAATATGCAATGCATGCGACACTATGTAAATGCACGGCAAATAGCAACGATTACACAACACACAACAACATCGGAAAGCAACAATGGCTGTAGGCCTATAACAAATCACCTACCAATAAATAGAGGCAACTTCGTCGTTGTATAACATCGTCGTCCACAGTTTAGCAATTTTCATTATTTTTGGCAACATTACAGCATTTTGGCAACAACGCAACAATCACATATTCAACATCATTTTAAACATCAATCATGGACTTCACATTTGGGCAGCCACACTTGGCACCCTTGGCGCCCACAGCGCCCAACAACACAATTGGCAGCCAAAACTGGCGCCCATGGCGCCCAGCAGCAAAACGGGCAGCCAAAATGGCGCCCTTGGTGCCCATGGCGCCCAGCACACAATCACAGCACAGGGCAGCCAGATTCTGGCGCCCATGGCGCCCCTGCGCCAGACACAGCAATAGGCAGCCTGATATAGGCGCCCATGGCGCCCCTGCGCCAGATACATGCGCGCAACACAGCAACCGGGAAGCCAATCTTGACGCCCTTGGTGCCCAGTGCGCCAGGAACAGCAACAACAGCCATGAAGGGCAGCCACACTTGGCGCCCATGGCGCCCACAACGCCAGGAGTCAACAACAACAACAACAACTTTGGGCAGCCACACTTGGCGCCCTTGGCGCCCATGCGCCAGAACATCGTAGAAAACCACAATTTGGGCAGCCACCATCTTGGCGCCCATGGCTCCCATGCGCCAGAAGACATGGCCAACAGCAGTTGGGCAGCCACCACCGTGGCGCCCATGGCGCCCATGCGCCAGGACAATATGCAAGACAGCAACCCAGGGCAGCCACACTTGGCGCCCTTGCGCCAGAACCACGCACCAAACATCAACTGGGCAGCCTCCACATTGGCGCCCTTGGTGCCCATGCGCCACAACATCGTAGAGACATCACATATTGGGCAGCCAATACTTGGCGCCCTTGCCGCCCCTGCGCCAGAACAAACATAGGAACAGCAGACAACATCACATGATGGCGGCCATGGCACCCAGGCAACAGGAACAGGTTCAGGTTTTGGCGCCCAGGAAGGCGCCCAGTCACACAGCACAGAATGGCGCCCTTGGCGCCCAGGCAGCAACACACACAGAATTTTGGCGCCCAGGGG
Organism: Astragalus membranaceus; assembly: GCA_039519185.1. Taxonomy (NCBI): domain Eukaryota; kingdom Viridiplantae; phylum Streptophyta; class Magnoliopsida; order Fabales; family Fabaceae; genus Astragalus; species Astragalus membranaceus. The sequence continues at coordinate 24,917,605 of CM076847.1, forward strand.
GGCACCTAGTAACGGCAACATTGGCGCCCATGGCGCCCTATGGACAGGATTTTGTGTTCAATTCATCATCAAGTGTATTCAATCAATCACTCATCATATTCAATCATATTCAGTCATGCTCAAACATCATCAATTCATCTTCATTCATCATCAATCAAATTTAATTCCTACAACTAAGGTTTTCTAACTGAATCACCTAGGGTTCCATTAGCCTTTCTACATAGAGCCCTTCATACACCCAATTATAGAGATAGAACCCCACCCTTACCTTAGCCTTTGAAGAACTCGAAATTTTTGGCTTGCCCTAGCTCTCCTCTTCTCTTCGCCGTGCCCTCTCTTCTCTTCTCTCTATTTCTAATTTTTGTTCTTTCTCAAATGCGCAAAACCCTAACTAATCCCTTTTTATACTTAGTGAATTTTCATGGGCTTTTTCTTTTTGATATGCGACTTAAACATGGGCCTTGTCCATGACACTCTAAATTCACTACTACTAACCCTAACCATAGGTCCATATATTCTAACATTATTATTTATTTTATTATTTTCTACCAATTAAATTCTCAAACAATTTAATTAAATAATTAATTAAATTTTTGGGGCGTTACACAGCCAGACGTTTTGGAGCAGAGGAAAGTCAGATTTTGGGAGTTCTTTACCACTTGGGAACGAGGGTTGAAGGTTCCTATGTCTATCTTTACTTGTAGTGCTTTCTTTACTCTAGTTATGTCTCTAGTCACCATGTGTAACTAATTTTCTAAGATTAGGGAGAGATTATTCTCCCCGAACCTATGTTATGAATACTTTGTTATGGTTAATACAATTAGTTGTTTGAATTATCATAAGTCTATGCCTCTGATCGTAATGCTTTATAGTTACATATGATAATTATAATGATTTAGGTTATGTGATCGCATAGGGATATGGGTTGCATGCTGGATATGGGGTATTAGATCATGTACTTGTGATCACCATAGGAATATGGGGTTGGACGCATGAATTCTTTGTTTCTTAAGTTTATTGCTTTACCGGTTGGCATGACTCACCTAAGGAATTAGGGTAACTCGACTAGGTAAAAGGGGTTCTGAGGCAAGGAATTGTCCTTAACCTACTATAGTGAATTGAATCTGGTAGTTCAAACAATTAATCTGTAATTAGCTGAAGGTTCGTAACATAGGTGAAGGGAGAGGATTCGATCCCTAATCGCTTTTTCTCATCAATTCAACAATAGTTTTTATTTTCACGTTACCCAATTACAACTCGAATCAATTGTCACAATCTAGAATTAATCCAATTTGCTACTATTACAACACGCAATCCCTGTGGAATCGACCGGTTCTTACCGTTTTTACTATTACTTGCAACGTTTCGGTACACTTGCTGAATTGTTAACACAGCTCTATGAATTTTGGCTCAAGGGAGATGATATTGTTTATTCTGGAGTATCTTTTGAAGAAGTATTGATACCAATAGTAAGCTTAATTTTCATATAGATTATTAGTTTCTTGGCAATGATAGTGATGAAGCTAAGACAGTGATTGCTTTAATTCTTCAAAGGTTTTCTTGCTCCCTTTCCCCTGACTATGAACATGCACCTGTAAACCACCTCACTTTGCAGCCACAACATGGCCTTCCCATCAATGTCAAACCATTGCATTTGTAATTAATTATTGGCTTCTTGATCACCTCACTCACAACAGCTATTAGTTACTGCTTTTTATATATCTGCTGCAAAATATTGAGATGAATGCAATATGTTTACTGAATGCAATATGGATTGCTAAGTAAGTTTGGTTTGTAATGGATTATGTTTAGTTTTTAATTTTAAGTTTTTAATTTGGATACCTAAATACTAATGCTATTATAATTGGAATTTCTAAGGTGTTGTTTCTTTTGGTATCTTTTGAGCTTTTGTAATGCTTTTATTACTTGACTTTTAAACTTTTTCTTAATATTAATCTTCATTCAATTTAGAAGGATTAATTTCTTCGATACTAGCTCCCCCGTGCATCGCACGGGTGATGAGGCTAGTTACTTTACAGATTGAACCTGGTCACACTATTCTTGTACATGCAGCAGCTGGTGGAGTTGGATCCCTATTGTGTCAGTGGGCAAATGCTGTTGGAGAACAGGATTATGCCTGATGGTGTGAATGCAAAGGTAAACTGAGTTAGGGCAAGTATGGAATCATATGCATTGAAACAAGACTATTGTTTTCCTATATACAATACTATTGTTTTCTATGTTTTTTTTTTGCTGTATACATTACACACACTGATACGCGGTTTTAAACCAATTTCATCAATCACGTGTATCCAACTGTTTTTAAAGTTCCAATCTTGTCTCTTTTCGTTTCCCTCTTGAATCCATTATCATGGATACATATATGCCTGCAAATCAACTTCATTAGCCCAAAAGTTAATTTCATTTACACATTACACTTTATGTCATTCTTCAAATGCAATTATTTTTCTTGAAAAACTTGTCCATTCATTTATATATCTAATTAATATTTGTATCAGCTATGGGAATCATGGGATCACACTTTAAGGGAATTGTTCAAGATTTCAAAGGAAGAGTTGAATGCTATAAACAAGATTGGGTCTGTGCAATATGTTCTGGTGTTAGGTAATTCATTATTCTTATACATACTTTATACTTACTAGGACTAGGACTAATGTTGTGTCTTCATGAGCAATATCAACTCATTCATACTTCTTTGAATAACTAATGGCAGCATATTGACTCAAGCAAATTGTATCCTATGTTTTCGTGCCTTTCTTTAATCGTTCTTGTTTTTCTTCACATGTCAATGTCTTCTTTGAAATAATATAATCTAATTCTTTAACTCCAGCATAGCAGCTAGTGTTGATTGGAATGAAGTGCGTGAGTACTAGTTTTATTTTTTTCCTGATTTATTGATTTTTTTGGTTGATGTTTGTGTATGATGAATTGATGGGATTCTAATTTCCCCTGCAGTCAGCTCATTTTTTTTGTTCGATGTTTCCTAGTTGATTCGATTTGTCCTATCTCAATCACAATTCTCTTGTGCTTGATGATAATTTGACCAGATTTCTTGGGGGAAAGAGGCACTCCTCATTGGAGGGAAAACAGACCCTGGAAGTGACAAAATTTCTGGTTCAGCTCTATCCTTCGCACATGTAATAGCTTTATCCCGATTCATGATGTAGAGTTGTTCTAATTATCTCTTTTCCTTTTGTAGTATGGGCATTTGATACAGAGACAAAGTGCTGGTGGTCACTCATGGAAGCAAAGGGAGACAGAGTTGTTCTAATTCATCATCCACTGGGTTGGCCTCTCACCTTAGAAATGATTCTTCCCAACGTTTCATTGACTCCATTGCTCGACAAAGTCTAGCATCCGCAATTGAACATGGTTCTAAGAGGAAAATTTGGAGGGACAATTAGCAGCTGCATTAGCAAGCAGAGAAGCTGCAGAGAAGCTGCTGAGCAAGATATGGAGAAAAAATTGACTGATACACTAAAGGAGATTGAATTACTGAGAGAAGCTTGCCGGTGCAGAGTTAGCACAAGAAGAGGCCAACAACCTATCTAACATTGTTCACTCTGACAATGTAAGACTTGAACATGATGTGGCTTTTCGTAAGAATGTTTTAGATGATACAAAGAGGGTATATATGGTATTACATTTGATGTATAAGTACTTGCATGCCTGCAAAATTCTATTGTTTTTGACTTAGTAATCTTTTTAGTAGGAATTGCACTCAAGTATTGCTTTTGTATGTTATTCTCACATTATTTTGGTTTAATGAATTTAGTGCATTTAGCTTTTGTACTTTTAGTTATTCTGTTATTATATATATTATCACTATTATATATATTACCATGGATTAGATGTTGATGGGGATCCCATGGAAATCTGGATAAAACCAGGGTGTATATGAGTGTAACATCCCGATATTTCTATTGACCAAAAATACCCAGGTGCACATTAGTAACACATCAGAGATATATTTCCTGCTTAGACACTGAATATCACTATAAATTTTTCGCTGAATATAACTCAAACAGTCTTATTTACAACAAGACAATATGGTTCTCAGTCCATATACCATCAGCAATTATAGTATTCAGTATCATACAAGAAAGCGGAAGAAAGATATACATTAAATACATAATGTTTTAGTATACAGACAACAAAAGGGAAATAAGCTTAAACATAAAGCTAGGCTATCAGCATCCAGTCTGAGCTCAACCTACTCGTGCCTCTTGGATATCCGCTGTCCCTGTGTCTCTGTAAAACAACAACATTTAAACAATGAGATACAATCTCAGTGAGTTCTACCGAAACCCCTACTAACACTCTCGGTTCAGTTAAAAAAAACATTTTTAACTCAACACGGCACCGACTGCGTGACCGCTAACTCCCGGTGAACCGCATTATTTTACACATAGCATTCCACCGACTGCGTGACCGCTAACTCCCGGGGAATCTGCTATAACTCAGTGCGACACCGACTGCATGACTGCTAACTCCCGGTGGACCGCACAACAAACAAAGTACGGCACCGACTGCGTGACCGCTAACTCCCGGTGGACCGCACAACAAACAATTCAACAGATCACCGACTGCGTTACCGCTTCCAAACCCGGTGAACCTGTTGTGACTCAGTACGACACCGACTGCGTTACCGCTTCCAAACCCGGTGAATCGTACAATAAACAAATCTGACATAACACCGACTGCGTAACCGCTTCCAAACCCGGTGAACCCCCTTACCAATAGCATTTTTCCTAATGGCACGGAGCCTAGGGTAAGGGATCATGACTGCCCCGCCTAGTATGTCAACATGGGTCGTCACCCAAACTCGATATAATATATATATATCTACAGCACTATGAACCCACGGTCCATCAAATCAGACAATCCATGAAACACTTTAATTCCAAGTTTTATAAAATCCAAGTTCACACTCGCACTCTATTTGACCACTTTTCGACACAATTTTCAATATTAAAAACAGTTCATTTTGCCTTAAAAATAGAATATTCAGTTAGGCCTCTGAATAAGCTTTCCAACGCATCTTAGAACACCTCAATCGGGTTCCCGGATCAAAATTTATCGCAAAACGAAAAACAGTGTTTTGTTGCTGAAATTCTGCCAAACTGCGCTGAAGTCGCGCTGGCGCGCGAGTTGCGCGCGAACTGGCAGAAAGTTTCTGCCAAACTGCGCTGGAGTCGCGCCTGGGGCGCAGGTGGAGCGCGAAATGGCAGCAAGGGGTCTGTTAAGGCAGATTTTGGCGGTTTCGCGCAAAAACCGCGATTCCGCTCAATTCCGATTTTAGTTCCGATCGAAAACAGATTTGACAACCAGTAAAATGAGTTCAATACAAACCACACAATTAATCAATCCAATCAAAAACTCAATCAAAACGGATTTTACCAAAACACGACATATTCCGAAATACGGTTTTTGACCCAAGATTTCTCGAACGATTCTCGTTTCGACCGAAAACAGTTTTCACACACATATAATCAAACCCAATCAACATCGAACAATCAATCAAATCAATCAAAATCATAATCAAATCGAATTTATCAAAACGCGACGTATTTTCCAAATATCGGTTTTAAATCAAAATCTCTCGAATCAATTCACCAAAAATTCCATTTTTAACGCGACGCAACCCGAGACTCGCCCCAATCGATTCCTAACCCGAATCAGACAATATCACATAATATTCCAGTCCAGCGAAAGCGATAAAACAGTTTATCAATTAATTCGAAACGTAAAATCCTAAACGCGAGTAGAACTCACCCTTGAAGCGTGAACCACGATCGAGCCGAAATCACCGAGTAGCCACACGAACGCTCCCCGCTCCTGCGACACCCAATCCGCTTCCAAAGCTTCCCACTCGATCACGAAACCGCTTTTGACCGGAATGCCGAATTCCTCGAAATCCTCCATGGACACTATTTATCATCTTTTTCAACCTCAAACCACTATTCACCAAAAACCCCAATTTGATTTTCAATCCCCAAATCACCCAACTCGCATCCAATCAACGATCCATCATCCTTGGGTTCGCGCCAACCACCATCCCGAGCTATCCTTGAGCTTCAACCATCAAAACCTCAATTTGTTCCTCTCAAATTCGAAAATGGTAAAGTGAGAGAGAGTGAGTTGATGATGAAGATCTTGGTACCAAATCGAAGAGGAAGTAACGCTGAGCATTTTTCGTGTTGGACGGAAGTCGTTTTGATGAGCCTAACCTTCCGCTTTTTCCTCTTCTTCCTCCTCACCCTTTCTTTCTCTTTTCTTTTCTTTTCTCTCTTTTCCCTCTCTGTTTCTCGCGTGCTTCCATTCTTTTCTTTCTTTCTTTCATTCATTCACACACACACATTTATATATTTATTAATATATAAGTTGTGACGCGGTCAAATTACCATATTGATCGAAATTTCCTATTTCGATTCCGAAACTTCCTTGATCCGTATTATCCGGTTAACGATCCAATGACAACAAATAAATAATTTTAGCACTCAATAAATTTTCCAGTCAAGTGCTAAATTAATTTAATTGGGTTAACATCCATATAATTCGGTTAATTATTTTGCGGATGTTACATTCTCCCCAACTTGAAAGAATTTTGTCCTCAAAATTTCGTCAAGTCTTTCATCTGACTAATCGAGAATCGACATTCTCAGAAAGGTCTAAATTTGCGAGAAAACAATCTTGAATTAACGAAATGAGTGTAGAAAACCTTCCCAAGTTGGCACATCAATCTCCAGGTATGATCCACTACAACCCCAGAACGCTTCTAAGATTACAGTCCGAACTCTCTTATTACGAATCGGCACGAGAAACTCCTCTTTCGCCTACATAAGCTCGGCACCGCATTTGAAAACACTCCTGAAGCTTCATTCTAATTATCCTCGCTTGCTCCCCAACTTTGATTAATCTAAGTCAAATGGTCTAATACAAGACACTTGATAGAATATATGTTGAATATGAGATCCACAAACTAGTACTCCTCGGCAGAGGTAAAAACAAACACGATTTCCTCAAAGGGTGTAAACACGTTCTCCGCAAATTTTCTAAAAATCCATAACAGTTCCTGTACCCATTGAAAAATGTGACGGAAAGTCACTGTGAATTTCCTTGACTCACTTCCAAGTCTTCGAGGTAAAACTTCTTCAAAAAGATGAGATTTGGGTTTTATCAAAAGCTCTGACCTTAAACGTAGAAATAAACCACGGGGACGTCAAATCAATTGAACGTAATGAAAATCACCTCAGCTGTTCTCCAAACAACTATCAAACAGAACTCAGCTCCTTTCCGAATTATTCAATAGCGTTGAGAGCTTCTCCTCAACCTAAGTAATCCTCCTAGGATTTTCCCTCCTCAATCATATTCTATTAGCCTCTTAACTCGTTCCCAAAATTAACTTTAGCATGCGGGTTTTCACAAAAACGATTTTTCAAAACTACCACACCGCACGCCAAGCTTCACTTCGGAAATTCCAGTCCCTTGCAGTAGATCCATCAATTAATCCTTTGATGGTTATTCGCAACGTGAAAATAGTCAGCAGTTACTTCACTTACATATTCGTATTCACGTTCGACTTGTCAAACGGAATCTCATAATACTATCTCATTGTCAACTTTCACCAAGGAGAGGTTAACAAACTAATACCTCGCCACCAAAGTGGAAACTTATGGATGTACTCCAACTTAGATCTAAAAGACTCTAACAATTCCATTTCTTGCGTCATCAACTCTGTCATGTGAATGGATTTCCTACTTAGCGCATCAGCTACGACATTGGCCTCTCTTGAATGTTACATCAACACGAATTTATAATCCTCCAGAAACTCAACACACTTCTCTGCCTGTTATTCAGTTCTTTCTGATCAAACAGATGCCTTAAAACTATTGTGATCACTAAAGACATCGAAACGAGACCCATACAGGTAACGTCTCCAAATCTTCAGTGCATACACAATAGCTATTAACTCCAATTCATGAGTCGGATAAATCCTCTCATGAGACCTTAATTGTCTGGACGCATAAGCTATCACTGGTTGATTTTGCATCAGAATACATCCTAAACCCTTCCCTGAAGCGTCATCGAAAAATTAAAATTTCAATGACGGATCCGGAAGAATCAGGATTGGAGCAGAAGTCAACCAAACCTTCAATTCTTGAAAACATTCTTCAGAATCAGCATCCCACGTAAACGGATGACCCTTACGAGTTAACCGAGTAAGTGGACAACTAACTGTGAGAACCCTTTAACGAACCTTTTACAGTAACCGGCTAGATCCAGAAACTTTTGATCTCTGCGACTGACGTCGGTCACTCCCATTCAACACCGCTTCCTTCTCACTGGGACCTACAGAAACTCCCGACTTGGGGAATCACACGTCCCAAAGACTTTACCTCTGACACCCAAAAATCACACTTCGAAGGTTTCAAGTACAACTCCTTTTCTCAGAGTACTTTCAGAACAATGCGGAGATGTTGAACATGCTCCTCAATGGTCTTCGAGTACACCACGACATCATCAATGAAAATGACTATAAACTGATCAGGGTACGCGGGGAAGACTCGGTTCATGTAATCCATGAATACCGCTGGAGCATCAGGTAGACCGAAAGGCATCACTACTAACTTGTAATGTCCATACCTAGTACGGAAAGCTGTCTTCGGAATATCTAAGGCTCTAACTTTCATTTGATGATATCCTGACTTCAGATTAATTTTAGAAACACTGCAGCACCTCAAAGCTGATCCAGCAATTCGTGTATCCTTAGAAAAGGATATTTGTTCTTGATCGTCACTTGTTGAGTTGTCGATAATCATTGCACAATCTCATGCTACCATTTTTCCTTTTGACTAACCACACTAGAGCACTCCTCAGAGAAGCACTCGGTCGAATGAATTTCTTTAACATCGGCTCTTCAAGTTGAGACTCCATTTCCTTTAACTCTAAAGAAACACACAATAGATATTGATCCCGTGCCAGGAACCCATTCTACCGTAAACTCTACCTCTCGCCCTGGAGGCTCAGAAGAACTTCATCGTGAAAACATCCATAAAGTCATTCACGACCTGAACGTTCGCCAAATCTAAACTAGTTTCAGTGGGTGCAGATTACATACTAACATGTGCTTCCGCACCTTGGAATGAAGATTGACCGTCTAAGGTGAATTAGGTAACCGCTTCAGAATTTGTCCTTGACAATTCAACTGTTTCTGAAGCGAAACTGATAGTTGATTAATACCGTCGATTGCAACATGATTTGCAGTCATCCACTTCATACCCAAAATGGTGTCCACACTTCTCACAGGCAAACAAATAATCCTTCTACGAAATTTCTGTCTCTTACAACACGTAGGCAATTCCGACACAAAGATTGGGTCTGGACACGACCCTTAGCCGCAGTTAAGATAGTTATCGGCTCGGATGGTGGAGATTCGCTAGTCCCAACCGATCCACACATGATTGTGCTGTAGTTGTAACTGTCTAAACATCCAGAGTGTTGACTCGTCCTCGTCTTGGAGCTGCTTGTAACTTCTTGAACTCTCCCTTACAGGGCACTCTTTACCATAGTGACCCTCTTCATTTCTATAATAGCACCGATTAGATCTTCGCTTGCAAGCACCACTGTGAGGCTTTCCACAGTTAGAACATCTTCTGACCTTTGTAGAATCAAAGAATTGCATCTGCTTTTCCTCTGATGAAATTATCTTAGGACTTTGCATTCGGAGTTGATAATTCAACTGCCTTCTTTCCTTTCCCATATTTCCTATGAGATCATCCTCGGCGACATAGGCTGATTGCACTAAGGCAACATAATTGGTAATAGTATAAGAACTAAGACCATAAATCATAAAAGCACTTATGCCCGTCTTATACTTCTGCATTCTCCATTCGTCATCCGAAGCTTACTTTACCACTTGGTAAAACTGAGACAACTTTTCAAACTTAGCGGTGGTTTCTTCCACCGTTCTGCCACCTTTCCTGAGGATGTACCGGTTGAAGATTCCGATTGTGGTCGAGGATTGCATCTTGATCATCCAGTCATAATTCCGCTTATGATGCACTAAGTATTAAGTTGATCAGGCTCAATGTCTCTTAGCATCACAAGTGTAATTACAAAAAGGACTATCAAGGACTCGACTCAACCCTAAACTAAGTCCGACTAGGTCGAACTGCTCTGATACCATTTGTAACACCCCGATATTTCTATTGACCAAAAATACCCAGGTGCACATTAGTAACACATCAGAGATATATTTCCTGCTTAGACACTGAATATCACTATAAATTTTTCGCTGAATATAACTCAAACAGTCTTATTTACAACAAGACAATATGGTTCTCAGTCCATATACCATCAGCAATTATAGTATTCAGTATCATACAAGAAAGCGGAAGAAAGATATACATTAAATACATAATGTTTTAGTATACAGACAACAAAAGGGAAATAAGCTTAAACATAAAGCTAGGCTATCAGCATCCAGTCTGAGCTCAACCTACTCGTGCCTCTTGGATATCCGCTGTCCCTGTGTCTCTGTAAAACAACAACATTTAAACAATGAGATACAATCTCAGTGAGTTCTACCGAAACCCCTACTAACACTCTCGGTTCAGTTAAAAAAAACATTTTTAACTCAACACGGCACCGACTGCGTGACCGCTAACTCCCGGTGAACCGCATTATTTTACACATAGCATTCCACCGACTGCGTGACCGCTAACTCCTGGGGAATCTGCTATAACTCAGTGCGACACCGACTGCATGACTGCTAACTCCCGGTGGACCGCACAACAAACAAAGTACGGCACCGACTGCGTGACCGCTAACTCCCGGTGGACCGCACAACAAACAATTCAACAGATCACCGACTGCGTTACCGCTTCCAAACCCGGTGAACCTGTTGTGACTCAGTACGACACCGACTGCGTTACCGCTTCCAAACCCGGTGAATCGTACAATAAACAAATCTGACATAACACCGACTGCGTAACCGCTTCCAAACCCGGTGAACCCCCTTACCAATAGCATTTTTCCTAATGGCACGGAGCCTAGGGTAAGGGATCATGACTGCCCCGCCTAGTATGTCAACATGGGTCGTCACCCAAACTCGATATAATATATATATATCTACAGCACTATGAACCCACGGTCCATCAAATCAGACAATCCATGAAACACTTTAATTCCAAGTTTTATAAAATCCAAGTTCACACTCGCACTCTATTTGACCACTTTTCGACACAATTTTCAATATTAAAAACAGTTCATTTTGCCTTAAAAATAGAATATTCAGTTAGGCCTCTGAATAAGCTTTCCAACGCATCTTAGAACACCTCAATCGGGTTCCCGGATCAAAAGTTATCGCAAAACGAAAAACAGTGTTTTGTTGCTGAAATTCTGCCAAACTGCGCTGAAGTCGCGCTGGCGCGCGAGTTGCGCGCGAACTGGCAGAAAGTTTCTGCCAAACTGCGCTGGAGTCGCGCCTGGGGCGCAGGTGGAGCGCGAAATGGCAGCAAGGGGTCTGTTAAGGCAGATTTTGGCGGTTTCGCGCAAAAACCGCGATTCCGCTCAATTCCGATTTTAGTTCCGATCGAAAACAGATTTGACAACCAGTAAAATGAGTTCAATACAAACCACACAATTAATCAATCCAATCAAAAACTCAATCAAAACGGATTTTACCAAAACACGACATATTCCGAAATACGGTTTTTGACCCAAGATTTCTCGAACGATTCTCGTTTCGACCGAAAACAGTTTTCACACACATATAATCAAACCCAATCAACATCGAACAATCAATCAAATCAATCAAAATCATAATCAAATCGAATTTATCAAAACGCGACGTATTTTCCAAATATCGGTTTTAAATCAAAATCTCTCGAATCAATTCACCAAAAATTCCATTTTTAACGCGACGCAACCCGAGACTCGCCCCAATCGATTCCTAACCCGAATCAGACAATATCACATAATATTCCAGTCCAGCGAAAGCGATAAAACAGTTTATCAATTAATTCGAAACGTAAAATCCTAAACGCGAGTAGAACTCACCCTTGAAGCGTGAACCACGATCGAGCCGAAATCACCGAGTAGCCACACGAACGCTCCCCGCTCCTGCGACACCCAATCCGCTTCCAAAGCTTCCCACTCGATCACGAAACCGCTTTTGACCGGAATGCCGAATTCCTCGAAATCCTCCATGGACACTATTTATCATCTTTTTCAACCTCAAACCACTATTCACCAAAAACCCCAATTTGATTTTCAATCCCCAAATCACCCAACTCGCATCCAATCAACGATCCATCATCCTTGGGTTCGCGCCAACCACCATCCCGAGCTATCCTTGAGCTTCAACCATCAAAACCTCAATTTGTTCCTCTCAAATTCGAAAATGGTAAAGTGAGAGAGAGTGAGTTGATGATGAAGATCTTGGTACCAAATCGAAGAGGAAGTAACGCTGAGCATTTTTCGTGTTGGACGGAAGTCGTTTTGATGAGCCTAACCTTCCGCTTTTTCCTCTTCTTCCTCCTCACCCTTTCTTTCTCTTTTCTTTTCTTTTCTCTCTTTTCCCTCTCTGTTTCTCGCGTGCTTCCATTCTTTTCTTTCTTTCTTTCATTCATTCACACACACACATTTATATATTTATTAATATATAAGTTGTGACGCGGTCAAATTACCATATTGATCGAAATTTCCTATTTCGATTCCGAAACTTCCTTGATCCGTATTATCCGGTTAACGATCCAATGACAACAAATAAATAATTTTAGCACTCAATAAATTTTCCAGTCAAGTGCTAAATTAATTTAATTGGGTTAACATCCATATAATTCGGTTAATTATTTTGCGGATGTTACATTGAGATTAATCTATTGTGCTTCAAATATTCTCCTAATAATATTATCAAGAGAACATAATTCGTATAACCAGGGTGTATATGAGATTAAACCAAAAATTTGAAAAAGAAAAAAAAAACTTTTAAAGTCAGGCGCAATAATGCTTGACTTTAAAACTACTTACGAAGTCAGGCAAGAATAAATGCTTGACTTTAAATCATACTTACGAAGTCAGGCAAGAATAAATGCTTAACTTTAAATCATACTTACGAAGTCAGGCAAGAATAAATGCTTGACTTTAAATAATACTTACGAAGTCAGGCATTAATAAATGCTTGACTTTAAAACAGACTTACGAAGTCAGGCGAAATAAATGCTTGACTTTAAATCAGACTTACGAAGTCAAGCTATCGCTTGACTTTAAAACTCCTAACATACAAAGTCGACTTAATAAAAGTCAAGCGGACGCCTGACTTTAAATCCCCTTTTCGCCTGACTTTAATTCCCTTTTTTGCACTACTGCACCCTCCCACTTTCACAACTCTTAATTGGGGGATATGAACACCAAATTTTTTTACAGCCAAACTATTGTGTGAAGAATGTATAAGATCCATGGTTTGACTCTTCCTACCGGGATCTAATGCACAATGTTCCAAGAGGAAGCTAACAGATATTTTAAAAGTGTGTTTTGTCCTGTAAATTGATCTCACCCTCCCACTTTCACAACTCTTCACAAGAATTATCCTCAATTAAATGAGGTGGATCTAAAACTATGAAGCCCGGGTACGGGATACGACACGACACGGATATGGGGATACGGGAAAATTTTGAAAATCAAGATACGATACGACTAGGATACTTTATTTAAAAAATTAAATTAAAATTCAAAAATATAAAAATAAAAACATAATATACAAACATAATTAAAAATAACAATAAAGAGTTTAAGAAAAAAACTACTAAAAAAATTATAAATTTTATATTGGATTTAATATATATAATTGAATTATTACTATAATAATAATTGGTATGCCCAAATCAATTAAGATCACGGTATTGTTGTAATTTATTTTTATTGATATAAAAGTATCTTTAATTGGAGTGATTCATAAATGGAAATATACTTAGAGCCGCATTGTCATCAATGTTTTTTTTCTTTTTCCTAATTAGCTATTTTGAATCATAATTTATAAATAAATCTCATGTGAAAATGAAGTGAAAATCCATATCTCGAAGCATATGAAAAGGGGCCATATGTTTTTGGTCAAAAATACTACATAGCTCCTGCAAATTTAAGCCTAAGATACATCTAATAATTGGTTACTCTGAGCATTAACCAATTATTTTATCAAACATCTAAAAAAGTTATTTCGGTCAAAAAACAAAAAGTTATTAGCTGTCAAAAAAACTATTATTTAATCAAACTATAAAAGAACAAAAACAAATCATAAAAAAACAAGCTACAGAGGACAAAACAAATGACAGAAGAAAAAGGGTTATTCAATTAGATAGAAAAGTAGGCCTCACTTTGTACTAATAAAAAAAGGATTTTTTTTTTTACACCCATCACATAACAATCTACCCCCATCGACCCTGCGAAAAGACGCAATTGCCCTTCACAAAATTTAAAAAACCCGAACGTATCCTGAAAAAGAACCTCAATTAGAAAACCCTTCCTCTTTGCTAACCTCTTCTCACTCTCAATCACATCTCACTTTCAATCACAAAGTGACCTAGCTCTGTGCGTCGATATGTGTTTCTAGACGGAGGATGGAAAGGGTTCATCGCAATCAGAAAATAACCCTCTTTCTGTGCGTTGCTTTGTGCCTCTCATTGTGCATCTCGATCTGTGCGTCTCGATCTGCACCTTCTCCGTTCACGTTTTCGTTTCTTTGTGCGCATCTTCTGCACCAAAAAGGAGTCAAGTTATAATAAGTGGTTTGCGTGGAGCACCGGATCGACTCATGGATCTGGAGCCAGGGACCATGGACAGTGTCAGATCTGGTCCATATGGACAGATTTTTTGGCCGGATAACTTCATGTTTGGTTAGAAAGGAAGCAGAGAACTGTGACTGCCTTCTAGGTATTCTTTAAATTAAGTTCTGTTCACAACTGTTTCTTAGGTTTTTCATTTTTTTTTCGATTTGTGTATTTTTGTGATTTGAAGTTTGACAGATTTCTTTGAATATATTTTCTTCTGCAGTTTGTGGTATATAGAATTTTTATGTTTAATGCAACTATGAGCCTATCTTATAGGGAAAGGGGAAAACCTGTGGTTAGGGAGGCTTGGTTAACCGACACCATTGAAAAGCAAGTGTTGAACCATGGTCAAACACTCTTTGTTTTGTATGATAACAAATTACAATCTGTCTAGTAATGGTTACAGTTGAACAAAAGTACAGAGCATGAATCAAAGCATACAATATTTTAAAGTGTAGCGGCTCGGAGGAGAAGCTACTCAAGCGTTCAAGAGTTTGGGTTATTTTTCTTTCGATAGGACATGTGTAAGATCCTATCACTTTAGCTATATGACTCTTGTATTTGAGAGATGAACTTTTAAAATAGAACTGTTTTGTTAAAATAAAATTGAACTAAGCTTGGAAAAATCTTTTATATACGCATGCATGTAAATAGGTTAGGCAAGTAGTATGAGAAAATGGTTTCTACAAAATTATGAGCTTATTGCAAAGCTAAGAAGAAAATCGATTTGAAGGTCCTTTTATAAAGACGAAAATCGATTTCCTTCTTCCTTTTTTGTGAACTTGATTTGTTGCAAAGCTAATAATCGATTCATGGCTCTCTTTTTAAAAGAGGAAAATCGATTTATGTCTCTCCTTAAAGAGAAAATTCGATTTCCAATTATTTTCTTAAAGCCCAAAATCGATTTCCAACTTTGTTTATAAAGGTAACAAATCGATTTCCTTCCTATACACATAAGGCCAAAAATCGATTTACATCCTTTTTTGATCAAGCAAAGAATCGATTCATGTTCTAAGTTTTTCAGGCTCAAAATCGATTTATATCTTTATGCATTTAAGCATATAATCGATTCCTTTCTTTTTAGAAGGCATCAACGGTCATATTTTGAGTAAATAATCGATTTTCATACACACTATTTTAAGCAAGGAATCGATTTAGTACTCACCTATTTTACGTAAGATTTTAGTCCAACGGTCATATTTTTACAAACCCTATAAATAGGACTTAGGGTTTTTCATGAGAGAAGAGAACAACAACGCACAACCGACAAATAAAAAGAAGAAAAGAACAGAACTCTCACCGTCATATTTTACGTTCTTCATCTTTGAATCCAAATCTCCCATCTCTTTCAACTACAATACTGTTATATTGCTTGAGTGATTGGATCTTAGTTTTCAGTTGTATTCATATATTCTTGGTTGATGTGAAATCCTGGGAAGTTCTCTTGGGTAATTCTATCGAGGAGAATGGATTGTAGCGAAATCCTTAGCAGGGATCTTGGGTTCTCAATTTGCGGAAAATTGAGATTGGTGTGGTAGCTATAGGGAAGTTACTTGCTTGTAAGACGTTGAAGAAGTTCTTCTCATATAGTGGTTATTATCTAGTCCAAAGGTTGCGAAGCCGAAGGCCGAGGACGTAAGGCTTTTATCCCGAACCTCGTAAAAATCACCGTGTATCTCTTTCCCTTATCTTTACTTTGCTTTTCATTATTTTTGTTTATCGTTACATTTGATATTATTGTGGTTATCGTTCAATAATACTGTAATTGGCTCTGTCATAGTTATAGCTTGCTTAGGAATTGCATATAGTTTAAATCCTATTTTCCGCATTCGATTTAAACTTGCATCGTTAACTTTATGAAAATCAAAAGATTTCATTTTTAGCATATAACCTTATTCACCCCCCCCCCCCCTCTAAGGTTATCATATAGTCCAACAATTGGTATCAGTAGCTAGAAATTGCATATAGAGCTTAACATCTCGCAGTTTTTTATTATGGGTTCATTTATGAAAGAGGGGATGTCCTTCAATAGGCCATCCCTGTTCGATGGGACTAACTATGAGTATTGGAGTAGTCAAATGAAATGTCATGTGCAGGCTATAGATTTCACTTTATGGAGGATCATTGTTGATGGACCACTCACTCCTATGAGAATCAAGATTACTAAACATGGTGTTGCTGTTGAGGGAGATACTACTAAATCTCAAGCTACTGGTAAAGCTAGCGAAATACCTATTGAAGATATTTATGCCATTGACTTGAGTGAGCTGAGAAAGTCTGAGCTAGAAAAAATATCTCTCAATGCCAAAGCAATGAATATTCTTCACCTATCTCTATGTGAAGAAGAGTATGGAAGGGTGAAAGGATGTCAGACCGCCAAAGAAATTTGGGACTGTCTGGAACCGACACATGTTGGTACGAGTCAAGTGAAGGATACAAAGATTAGAGTTCTTACTTCTGAGTATGAAGATTTCAAGATGAAGGAAGGTGAATCTGTTGAGCTATGCAACAAAGATTGAACCTGATAATGAATAACTTGAGAGCACTTGGGAAGAAGTATTCAACGAAAGAATGGGAAGATTCTTGCATCCTTGACTAGTGAGTTCTTTCCCAAGACTTGTGCTATCACTGAAGCCAAAGATATTGGCATTTTACCTCAAGAAGACTTGATTGGGTCACTTCTTGCATTTGAGGTGGTGTTGGCCGCTAAGAAAGCTCAAGACAAAGAAGCGATCAAAGAAAGGAAGTCTCTTGCTCTTGCTACTGCCGAGACTCCTAAGATGGCAAAGAAAGAGGTTGAGTCTGATGAAGACATGGCTATGTTTGCCAAGAAATTCAGAAAATTCATGAGATTCAACAAGCTTGTGAAGAGTGACTATTTAAAGAAATCTGGGTACAACAAAGAAGACAGTTATGAGAGAAGACATGATCAACCAAAATGTTTTGAATGCAACAAACCGGGTCATCTCAAAGTGAATTGTCCAAAGCTAAAATGCAAGTACCAACAAAAGAAAGCCATGAAGGCTACATGGGACAAAACAGATACTGATGGTGATACAGATGAAGAAGAGGAGGTTGCAAATGTTGTTTGTCTTATGGAAAATGACACACCTGAGGCTACATGGAACAATCTTGGCACTGATAGTGAAACAGATGAAGAAGAGAAGGCTGCCAATGTTGTTTGTCTTATGGAAAATAACACCCCTAGGGTAATCCTTGCTAACCATAGTCTTTTTGATTCACTTGAGCATGATGACTTATTTGATGATGTGTGTAGTAGTCAAGATTTGAGTGAGCCTTTTGAAGCTCTTTGTAATGAACATGAAACTCTTTTGGTTAAATCTAAGAATTTGACAAAGAGCAACAAAAGCATGCTCACTCAAATTGAGACTCTTGAGAATGAGGTAGCTAAGTTGAAGAATGAGCTACATAAAACTAAACCTTTCTACCTCGAGCTTATTGAGCATAAACAAAATTTTGAAAAAATCAAGGTTGAAAATGAAATTTTGAAAGAATCCTTAAAAAGGTTTGAGGTTGCCGAAAAGACCTTAACCAAGATACTTCACTCCCAACATGAATATGTTGATACGAGAGGTATTGGGTATGAAGGTAATTCCACCTCCTCTGTTTTGATAAAGAAAGTGATTTTTGTAGCTGCCACTTCATGTAAGACACCTACTTTTTTCTTTTGCACTTATTGCCAAAAAGGGATCCATGGCTCTCATAGATGCCCTATTCATAGATTATGTGAGTTTGGTACCCTTATACCTGCTTGTAAGAAACCAAGGTGGACTGTGAAAACAAACCCCTTGAGAACTAACCCCTAAGGACCCAATAAAATTTGGGTACCTCGTACTAGTTGTTAATGTTCCTTTTGAAGGTTGGTCAGTCATCCAAGAAGAAAAATGTGTGGATGGTTGATAGTGGGTGCTCAAGGCATATGACTGGTGATGCTTCACTATTCTTGAAGTTGAGCAACAAAGCTAGTGGTTCTGTAAAGTTTGCCAACAATGAATCTGCTCAATTAATAGGTAAAGGTTGTGTGGGTAAGGAAAACACAATCAAAATTAAAAATGCTTTACTAGTTGATGGTGTCAAATTTAACTTGCTAAGTGTTAGCCAATTATGTGATAGTGATTTTGATGTGTATTTTTCTGTTGATAAATGTGTTACTACTCATAGGACGTCTAAACTTTATATTATTGGCTTTCGAGAAAATAATGTGTATTATGTTGATTTTGACAATGTGAGTAATGATATTGTATGCATGCCTTCCTTGCTTGATGATGTGAATCCGTGGCATAGACGTCTAGGACATGCTAGTATAGAACATTTATCTAAGTTGAGTAAGAATGAGCATGTTAGAGGTCTACCCAAGTCGAAATATGAAAAGGGTCAATTGTGTGATGCATGTGAGCTAGGTGAGTTGCATAGATCTTCTTTCAATCCAAAACTGGTTATTTCCACTAACAATGTGCTTGAATTACTCCATCTTGGTTTATTTGGTGAAATTGATGTTGTAAGTCTAGGAGGGTCCAAGTATGTCTTCGTGATTGTAGATGATTATTCTAGGTATACTTGGGTCATTCTACTTGCAAATAAAAGTGATGCTTTCAATGAGTTTGCTAAGTTGTGCAGAAAGTTACAGAATGATAAAAGCTTAGCCATCAAGGAAATTAGAAGTGATCATGGAAGAGAGTACGAAAATTCATCATTCAGAACTTGGTGTGAAAAATATGGTGTTCATCACAACTTTTCAGCTCCAAGGACCCTCAACAAAACGGTGTGGTGGAAAGGAAGAATAGAACCATACAAGAGATGAGCAGAACAATGTTGAACGAGCACAACCTACCCAAATATTTTTGGGGTCATGGAGTTGATACAGCATGTCACATGCTCAACCGGGTATACCTGAGGCCATCTCTTAACAAGACGTCATACAAGTTGTGGAATGGTAGAGCTCCAAATATTTCATACTTCAAGGTTTTTGGAAGTAAGTGCTTTATTCTCAACACAAGATAAGTTGGGTAGGTTTGATGCAAAATCAACTGAAGGTATTTTAACGGGTTATTCAAGTCATAGTAGAGCATATATTGTTTACAATAAAATTGATAAATGTATGCAAGAATCAATACATGTTTCTTTTGATGAGACTAACCCTTTTTCTAAGAAAGTTGATGATGAGGATAAAGTGGTTGAAGTGATCAAAAACAGGATACCTGAATCAAACAGTGAAAGTGTGGAAGAAGCCGAGGTGAAAATGGAACCTCAAGAAGAAGCTAAAGTGGAACGGGAGCCCCAAGACATCGATGACCATATCCATGGAAGAACACATGATGATTTGCCCAAAACTTGGAAATCAGTTCGAGATCATCCCATGGAACAAATTATTGGTAGTCCATCAAAGCGGGTAACAACTCGTTCTTCTCTTAATCATTTATGCTTTCATAGTGCTTTTGTCTCTTAAATAGTTCCTAATAATATTAAGGAAGCTTTAAATGATCCAGAATGGGTTGTGTCAATGCAAAAGAAACTTGAACAATTTGAATGGAACAAAGTTTGGCATTTAGTTGAAAAGCCTGTTGACAGAACCGTTATTGGTACTAAATGGGTTTTTCGCAACAAACTTGATTAAAATGGTGTTATTTTATTAAATAAAAGCCGTTTAGTTGTTCAAAATTTTAACCAAATCGAAGGGGTGGATTTTGAAGAAACTTTTGCTCCGGTGGCTAGGTTGGAGTCCATTCGTATAATATTGGCATTTGCTAGTTACATGGACATCAAACTACACCAAATGGATGTCAAGAGTGCATTTTTAAATGGTTTTTTAGAAGAAGAAGTATATGTAAAACAACCCCCTAGTTTTGAAGATTTCAAAAACCCAAACCATGTTTTCAAACTTGACAAAGCACTTTAGGGATTAAAACAAGCTCCTAGAGCTTGGTATGAGAGACTAAGCAAACATTTAATTGCAAATGGTTTCAAAAAGGGTAAGATTGACTCTACCTTATTCCTTAAAACCATGGGAAAACATATCATAGTAGTTCAAATTTATGTCGATGATATTATTTTTGGATCTACTAATGATGATCTGTGCAAGGAGTTTTCTGAAATGATGACTAGCGAGTTTGAGATGAGCATGATGAGGGGGGGCTGAATTTCTTTCTGGACTTCAAGTGAAGCAAATGAAGGAAGGAATCTTCATATGTCAAAACAAATTTTCAAAGGAGCTACTAAAGAAGTTTGACATGAGTGATGCAAAGGAGATTGGTACTCCCATGGCGACTGCAACAAAGTTGGATAAGGACGAGCAAGGAAAACCAGTCAATGAAACGATGTATCGAGGTATGATCGGTAGTCTCTTGTATTTAACTGATTCTCGACCTGATATTATGTTTGCTGTGTGCTTATGTGCTCGATTTCAAGGATGTCCCAAAGCTGTAAAACGGATTCTTAGATATGTTAAGGGAACTATAGATTTTGGATTGTGGTACCCGAAATCGAGTCAATTTTCTTTGGTCGGATTCTGTGATGCTGATTTTGCTGGATGTACATTAGATAGGAAGAGTACTAGTGGAACCTGTCATTTCTTAGGGCCTTGTTTGACCTCCTGGTCCAGTAAAAAACAGAACAGTGTTGCTTTGTCCACCGCTGAAACCGAATATGTGGCGGTTGGAAATGCGTTGCACAAGTTCTGTGGATGAAACAGACTTTGGAGGATTTTGGTTTGTTATATGACAATGTGCCAGTCCTATGTGATAACACTAGTGCCATTAACATTGCTTAGAACCCCATCCAACACTCTAGAACTAAGCATATAGAAATAAGACATCATTTCATTAGAGACCATGTGTCTAGGGGGAGCATAGCATTAAATTTTCTAGGCACCGATGACCAACTAGCGGACATCTTCACGAAACCACTAGCCGAAGCTCAATTTTGAAAGATCCGGAGAGAGCTCGGTATGCTTGATTTTGCCAGCTTATAATGTGCTATGTGCTAGTTATGTGTCTTCCCTCCTTTTTTTTGATGAAAACAAAGAGGGAGAAAGACTTGCTGCTCTGCTTGTTTATTTCAATGTCATTGGATTAGTTTTTTTTTATGCTTATGCTAAGGGGGAGCTTTTGCCGTTGTTTCTTGTTTATCGCCTCCCTATGCATAAGGTAATTTGTTATCATCAAAAGGGGGGAGTTTGTCGAACCAAGGTCAAACACTCTTTGTTTTGTATGATAACAAATTACAATCTGTCTACTAATGGTTACAGTTGAACAAAAGTACAGGGCATGAGTCAAAGCATAGGATATTTTGCTCGGAAGAGAACCTACTCAAGCGTTCAAGACTTTGTGTTATTTTGCTCTCGTTAGGACATGTGTAAGATCCTATCACTTTAGCTTTATGACTTTTTTAGTTTAGAGATGAACTTTTAAAATAGAACTGTTTTGTTAAAATAAAATTGAACTAGGCTTGGAAAAATCTTTTATAGTGAAAAGCTAAGAAGAAAATGGCGTCTGCAAAATTATGAGCTTATTGAAAAGCTAAGAAAATCGATTTTAAGGTCCTTTTATAAAGAAGAAAATCGATTTCCTTCTTCCTTTTTTGTGAACTTGATTTGTTGCAAAGCTAAGAATCGATTCATGGCTCTTTTTTTAAAAGAGGAAAATCGATTTCTGTCTCTCCTTAAAGAGAAAAATCGATTTCCAATTATTTTCTTAAAGCCCAAAATCGATTTCCAACTTTGTTTATAAAGGTAACAAATCGATTTCCTTCGTGTACACATAAAGGCAAAAATAGATTTACATCCTCTTTTGATCAAGCAAAGAATCGATTCATGTACTAAGTTTTTCAGGCTCAAAATCGATTTATATCTTTATGCATTTAAGCATATAATCTATTCCTTTCTTTTTAGAAGCCATCAACGGTCATATTTTGAGTAAATAATCGATTTTCATACACACTATTTTAAGCAAGGAATCAATTTACTACTCACCTATTTTACGTAAGATTTTAGTCCAACGGTCATATTTTTACAAACCCTATAAATAGGACTTAGGGTTTTTCATGAGAGAAGAGAACAACAACGCACAACCTACAAATCAAAAGAAAAAAAGAGCAGAACTCTCACAGTCATATTTTACGTTCTTCATCTTTGAATCCAAATCTCCCATCTCTTTCAACTACAATACTGTTATACTGCTTGAGTGATTGGATCCTAGTTTTCAGTTTTATTCATATATTCTTGGTTGTTGTGAAATCCTGGGAAGTTCTCTTGGGTAATTCAATCGAGGAGATTGGATTGTAGCGAAATCCTTAGCGGGGAGCTTGGGTTCTCAATTTGGGGAAAATTGAGATTTGTGTGATAGCTATAGGGAAGTTACTTGCTTGCATATAGTTTAAATCCTATTTTCCGCATTCGATTTAAACGTGCATCGTTAACTTTATGAAAATCAAAAGATTTCATTTTTAGCATATAACCTTATTCACCCCCCTCTAATGTTATCATATAGTCCAACAGCAAGAACCACAACCTTTGGAAGTTTATGATCTTGTCTCTTCTGTGGATGGAAAGGGAATCCCCTGGGACAAACAAGATCGTGGGGAAGAGGCTATTGAATCACTCTCAGGATACTATGGCGTGGAAGAGGAATTGAACAACTATCAAACATTCGTGGAGAATCAAGATTTTCTGACCACAGACAGGTTTGTGCTGTCTTTAATGTGGATGTGGAAGTTAGAAGCAGAAACTATTGGTTCAGGAAGGGCTATTCTTGCACAAATCCAAGACTTGAATATGAAGATTTTGTTACCAAGTGGCTTCAATCTCAAGAGGGGGGTGAATTGAGATTTAAAAACTTTTGAAAATGTTTTCCCCTTTTCAATGACTTAGATCAATTTTCGCGCAGGTTAAGTGGAAGCGAAGGAATTAGAAGATAAAGCAATAAAGCGGTAAAACAGTAAAGCAGGAAAGCAGTAAAGCACACAGAGATTTATCCTGGTTCGGTCACCTCCTAGTGACCTACGTCTAGTCCTCACACCCTTGTGAGATTTTCCACTAACCAAAACAGCAAGGCTTACAGGTGCCTTGGAAAACCATTACAGACTCAGGAACTCTTCTCCTAAGATACCCCACCTATGAAGAGCCTTCAAATCTAACAACACAATAACAAGAGATACCCCACCCCTGTTACAACCAGCTGCCCCAGAAAGATACCCCACTTCCTAGTACAAACAGCTACCCTAGAGATACCCCACTCCCTAGTACAAATCACAACAATTAAACAATAACAAACGTAAAGACAGAAATATCTCTAATGTAGGCAGATAATACAACATGAAGAATGCAACCCCAACAAACTCTTAGTGAAAGATCAGCTCTGACGGACCAACGGTGCGAGAAGAGCAGAGAGTAAAATGTAAAGAGTTTTTCAGAAAGTGATAGATCGTGAAATGGGTTGGTTAGCAAATGGAGGCTTTGAGGCCTCTATTTATAGGCTATGAGAAAATCAAGTTTACGTTGAAAATAATGTAGGAATCGATTCTTTGTAGAAAACATTGGATCTAGGAATCGATTCTTCTTTTAATTGAAAATCGATTTTGACTTGCTTTGAAAAGAGGTGGCAATCGATTCTTGAGATCCAGGAGGGCTAGGAATCGATTCTATACTCAAGGAAATCTTGTATAAATCGATTCTTGGCTTGCCTGAGACATGTGGGAATCGATTTCTAGTTTAGTACAAAAAGGTGTGAATCGATTCTTCCTTAAAAATTGTTTTGCTTAGGAATCGATTTATGCAATGAAAACACATGGAGTGGAAATCGATTCTTCCTTTTCTGAATGGCCTAAAAATCGATTTTGATGTATGTATATGCAAGGTGATAATCGATTTTCATGTTTTAAATATGCTTTTTATGTTTACGTAAGTATGCATGCATCTCTGAAAAACTTGTGAGTGTGTGAGACTTTGAGAGGCGATCTGACCTTCGAAAGAGCTTACACTTTTTTCTAAGACACACCCAAACCCTAAGGACTACCCTTATATTTAAGGACTACCCTTAAACTTGAATCTTCAATACTTTGAGCTTGGTTGTCTTGGATTGTGACTTTGATGTTTCGTCACTTTTATTAACTTTGGCCATCAACTTTGGCTTTGTCTTTTTCATCATCAAAACTTAACCTGCAATATTAGGTTACCCGCAATACAAGGTATCGACATTCTCCCCCTTTTTGATGATGACAAAACATTAACTCATCTCAAGGTGGGAGGTTAGTTCAAACAGATAATGCATATGTGTGATTCTCCCCCTATCATGATGCTCCCCCTGTTTTATTGACTAGATGCAAGTGCAAAGTGATAATGCTAAGAATGCTATGAGTGTGTATATGCATGCTAAATTATAAGCTCTATTTTTCTCCCCATTTTTGTCATGATCAAAAGGGTCAACATATGATAGAGTTTGCGAATCGAATGTCACAACTATTTGACAAGGTAAAAGAGCCATTGCTGATTTGTAAGTGATCATCAAAACTTGAAGAAAAACATATTTGAAACCATGAAGAGAATATTTTAGGTAAACAACGATTGTGAGCATGTATTCTGAAAATTAATACCAGAATTGCTTTAGAAAACGCTTTTGGAGCACGCAGAATTTCACAAGTCACAATTTAAATTTACATTTTATAAAATCACTTGAAAAACATTTAATTGAAAAATCATTTGAGGAACCAGGTTTTCTTTTGCAATGGATTTGTGAAAACATCAACTCGCTGATTGTGACGACTCAACTAACTCAATCACACTATCGCCTTTCTAACCATAACCTCTAAGAAGGTGATATATAAGTTCTATATACTCAGTCCTAGAGGGTTGACCAAAATATTTTCTAACATGGCTTATAAATATTGTTCTTGATGATGCAGGAAAAAAAAATCAGCCATTTACTTTCTTGCATACATGTCAATCATAGTGGATGGATCATTTATAAGGGCTAACCTTCACGAAGATTCTTTGTTCTCTAGTCACATATTTGACTTAATGAACTATTCTTAAGCACATTTTTAATAGAGGTGAATAACACTTTATCAATCTAACCTTTACTGGTGGTTCTTCCTCTATTTATCGCAAATCACATGACGGCTTTTTCCGGGGTGAGTGTTAAGAAATATGTTTAGTCTTCGGTCATGCGCTTTGAGTCTTTGCTGTCAAGGTATCAATCTGCCCCCATACCTTGAAGCATACCTGCAATGAGATCAAGTTGAAAATTTTGGTACCCAAATTTCTTTGTGTCCTACTGGGTTAGTACTTGGTATAGTTCCTTTGGGAACCCATACCTTTTTCCCAACTTGTCTTCCTCTAGCCATGCAAACAGATGCAGTATGTCCTAGTTTGGCACAATAATAACATCTAATATAGGGTCTAGTTGTAAACTTAGGTTTATGATGCATATTGCTTTTCACAAAATTATTTCTTGGAACCCTAGGATGTACATGTTGTAATTTGGACATTTTGCCTATTGTACATTCAAGCTCATTGATTTTTTCATGTTCTATACACTTATCACATACATAATTTTCCTTGAAATAAACAAGATCATCATTTTCTTTTCTAAGCTCTAATTTTTCCTTAGTTAAAGCATTAACTTCATTTTGAAGGTTAGCAATGGTTTTCTTTGATTTACTTAATGCCTTAGCTAATTTAAGTGAATTATCATGCAATTCAACAAATGCTTCATGTAGTTCATCATATGCATTTTGTATAGTGTTAGAGTCAGAATATACCTCAGTTTCATTTTCACTGTCGTGGTCGGCCATGAGAGTAACTTGAGCTTTTTCACTTTCTGAATCATCTGGTGAGTTCATATCGTTATCATCCCATGCTATGTAGGCTTTTCTAGTCTTGTTTCCTTTGGATTCCTTTTTCTTGAACTTTGACAATTTTCTTTGTAAGTTCGGTGTAACATCCCCTATTTTTCTATTTAATTATAATGGCATAATATTCATTATTAGTGATTTATTAATTTATTGAAATTATTTAAATTGAAAGTGATTTGCTTGATTGATTTATTTTGCAAATGATGTGCTTAATTGAATTGATTGCATCACATTAGATTAATTAGGAGTGAATGAGTCATTAGGAAAGAAATGTTTAAGTGAGGGGCATAGTGGTATTTTTACCTAGCCTATATAAGTAACCCATTCAGCTGGAACAAGAGAACCACACTTCATTATTTTACAAAATTCTGAAAACAGAAAGTAGAGAGGGAGGAGGGATACGTGAGAGTGAGAGGGGAGAAGAGATGAGGAGATTCCTCAAACTACCATGCATGTTCAATCCAATGAGACAACCATGATCAGTTCACCTTCCTCTTTCTAGTGATATCAATTTCGAAGTCATCCCTTCCTCCAAACCAAAATCTCCATTGATGAGTACCTCAAGCTCAAGTAGAAATCTTGTACAGAATCCGTTTTGGGAACCTTCAGTGTTTCATTCGTAACTCCCTGTACTGACCTCCGATTTAGTTAATTTTTATTTATTTGGAAACTAGACACGAAATGCTCCAGTTTTGACCCAAGAACCATCTGGTTTCACTGAGAATTGAAGGAGATATCTTGTCCTTAAGTTTCGATTCAGAATCAGTGTCTGTTTGGACCCAGCTTCATTGTTTCGGTTATAACTCTCTGGATATTGGATGCATGTGTTTGAAACCTCCACCTTCAGAAACTAGAGAAAATTCCCTTCACCGAAGACCCTCGTTTTGCTAAGTTTGGTTGAGATTTGAGTGAGTTACGCTCGTTGCAAATTGGCGGTTTGTTGCTGGAAGTAGCTGGAGCGGATTCGTGGGATCGTTGTTCGTCCGAGTTCGCGAAGCTTCGGCGTTGGAAGCAATTGTCATCGCCAAAAGGTGAGTTCTATACTCACTAGGGAGTTAAAATCATGTGTCATGTATTTTGAAACGAATCACGTGTTTTTACGAAAATCTGGTGTAAAACCGCCTTATGAAAGTATCGCATTTTCGATCATGGAATTAATTGGAATGTTGGGCTGAACTTATGAATTTGCATGTCATGATTGTGGTTTGATATGTACTGGTTGTTGATTGGTTTGACTGTGGTTATGTGCGTGCAAAGTGGTAGTATCGATCGGGAAGTAATTCGGGTTCGGAACGGAATGATACGATTCAAGGAAAATAAAAATCTGGGCTACTGTGAACAACGCACGGATCGTGCGTTATGGGAGCACGGGTCGTGCTGTTTGTTCGTGGGAAGCCTGAGAATGAATTTTGGACACGCACGGATCGTGCGTATGGGCGCACGGGTCGTGCGTAACTCTCGGATTGCCTATTTTAAAAAGTGCTTTAAATCATTCCGAACGATTCCAATTGCTTTCTAATCCTTTCTTCCACCTTTCCCAATGATACTATAATTGAATTGCCCTGAATTGAGTGGTAATTGACTGTGATTGGATCCAAGTTAAGTTAGTACCATAGGATTGGTTATGTTTGGATTATGTTCAGGTTAAGTGAATGCTCATGTGAATGACCATTGGTTTGATGTTATGACTTTGTGATTGATGTATTGTGCTGGACTGACTGGTTTAGTAAGATTGATAAGTTAAGTTAGCGAACCTTATTAATCCATGAGATATCATTTAATAATTAGACTAAGTTAGTAATTAGATCACGTTAGTAATAAGTTTATGTTAAGTTCAGTTCATTGTTAAGTTAAGTCATTGTCATGATTAAGTCCATTGTTGAGTTCTGTTCAGGTATATTAAAATATATACATCAGTTCAGTTAGGGTGACGACCCTATTTCAGTTTAGTGTGCTAGGGGAGGGGAAGTCATGAGCCCTATGAACCTAGGCCCCATCAGGGACCCAGCCGATAGTGGGGACGGGTTCACCGGAAGCTTATTATGCCAAGTGACCGGTGACACGCTAAAATATCAGTTTCTTAAGATGTACGATGGTACGACTTATGCTTTCAAGTTGTAAATCGCTTCCGTAGACTTTCTGTTTTGAGTATTGAACACTAGTGAGCGTGTAAGGAACGATATTATGTATTCTCATGTTCAGTTATGTAAGCGCACTTGATGGGTTTTAGCATCGAGTTTTAGATTGTGTTTAATATTTAAAAAGGAAGTCACTTTGTTGTATGCCAGTAGTGAATTTCGGTAGTTTCTACAAGTTAGAAATTATCGGGGTGTTACATTCGGGCACTCCATCGTAATATGTCCGGATTTGCCGCATTCGAAGAAAGTTGGTGGACTTGAGAAGTTTTCCTTGCATGAGACTCCTTTGGTTGGAGAATTCTTTTTGAGAGATCTTTTTATGAACTTTTTGAATTGTCTTACCATTAGATCCATATTCTCATCCTCTTCATCATCCTCATTTTGCGAATCATCACTATCGTCGGATGAACTTGAACTTGAAGCCTTGAAAGCTAGGCTTTTCCTTTTCTTGTCTTTTCCTTCATGCTCTGCTAGACGAGTGAGCTGTAACTCGTGCGCTAGTAGTTTCCCAAATAGAGTGGCACGAGACATGGTAGCTAAATTTCTCGATTCAGCTATAGCAGTTACCTTTGGTTGCCATTCTCTGTTTAGGCATCTCAATACTTTGTTGATCAAGTCTTCAGGAGGAAATGATTTTCCTAATGAACCAAATTTATTCACTATGTGAGTGAACCT
The DNA here is from genome assembly GCA_039519185.1 of Astragalus membranaceus. NCBI lineage: Eukaryota > Viridiplantae > Streptophyta > Magnoliopsida > Fabales > Fabaceae > Astragalus > Astragalus membranaceus. The sequence continues at coordinate 24,947,135 of CM076847.1, forward strand.
CTTTTTCATTTCTTGTATGGATTCTCTTTGATTCATTCTGAACAATTCATATTCCCGAATGAGAGTATTTGTTCTTGCTCTTTTCACCTCACTGGTACCTTCATGAGTGGCTTGAAGGTTGACCCACATTTCTTGAGCAGTTTTACAATTTGACACTCTGAAAAATTCATCGGGACTAAGTGCGGAAGTGATAATATTCTTGGCCCGGAAATTAAGTTGAACTTTCCTTTTCTCATTGTCCATCCATTCGTTTCTTTCTTTTACTATGAGTACGCCATTTACCGTGTGCGTGGGAACAAAAGGTCCGTTTTCCACAATATCCCATATATCTATATCTACCCCTTCTATGAATATTCTTATTCTTTCTTTCCAATATGCATAGTCTTCTCCGTTGAATCCCGGAGGACGGATAAGAGATGCACCCTCTTGCGTATACCAACCTGAAGCCATTTCTCTTGAAGCTGCTAGGCCCTTTATACAAGAGTCTAGCTCTGATACCACTTGTTACCAAGTGGCTTCAGTCTCAAGAGGGGGGGTGAATTGAGATTTTAAAACTTTTGAAAATGTTTTCTCCTTTTCAATGACTTAGATCAATTTTCGCGCAGGTTAAGTGGAAGCTAAGGAATTAGAAGATAAAGCAATAAAGCGGTAAAACAGTAAAGCAGGAAAGTAGTAAAGCACGCAGAGATTTATCCTGGTTCGGTCACCTCCTAGTGACCTACGTCCAGTCCTCACACCCTTGTGAGATTTTCCACTAACCAAAACAGCAAGGCTTACAGGTGCCTTGGAAAACCTTTACAGACTCAGGCACTCTTCTCCTAGGATGCCCCACCTATGAAGAGCCCTCAAATCTAACAACACAATAACAAGAGATACCCCACCCCTGTTACAACCAGCTTCCCCAGAAAGATACCCCACTTCCTAGTACAAACAGCTACCCTAGAGAGATACCCCACTCCCTAGTACAAATCACCACAATTAAACAATAACAAACGTAAAGACAGAAATACCTCTAATGTAGGCATATAATACAACTTGAAGAATGCAACCCCAACTAACTCTTAGCGAAAGATCAGCTCTGACGGACCAACGGTGCGAGAAGAGCAGAGAGTAAAATGTAAAGAGTTTTTCAGAAACTGATAGATCGTGAAATGGGTTGGTTAGCAAATGGAGGCTATGAGGCCTCTATTTATAGGCTATGAGAAAATCATGTTTACGTTGAAAATAATGTAGGAATCGATTCTTTGTTGAAAACATTGGATCTAGGATTCGATTCTTCTTTTAATTGAAAAATCATTTAGTAACAAGGAAAAAAAACATTTAGTACCTATACTGAAAAATCAATCAAGATCACAAGCCGGAAATGGAACCGTTGGCCAGGTGGCCAGTTGCAAGCGTTGAAGGTACCTGAATGGAAATGGGAAAGCATATCTATGGATTTTGTCATGGGATTGCCACGGTCCCAAGCCGGAAATGATTCTATTTGGGTAGTGGTGGATCGCCTGACCAAGTCCGCTCATTTTATTCTAGTGTGTTCGAATCACAAGGTTGCTAAGTTAGCAGATGAGTATCTCAAGAATATTGTGAAGTTGCATGGAATCCCTACAAGTATCATCTGTGATCGAGATCCCAAGTTCACATCTCGATTTTGGAGAGCATTGAACATGGCGTTGGGAACAACAGTATGTGTTAGTACCGCTTACCATCCACAGACAAACGGGCAGACTGAGAGAACGATTCAGACATTAGAGGATATGTTGAGGGCTTGTGTACTCGATAGTGGAGGCGGATGGGAGGATCATCTTCCATTGGTGGAGTTTTCATACAACAACAGTTACCATTCTAGTATCGGAATGGCTTCATATGAAGCATTGTATGGAAGGAAGTGCAGAACACCATTGTGTTGGTGGGATGTGGGTGAGCAGAGATTGTTGGGACCGGAGTTGGTCCGTGAGACTACGGAGAAGATTCGTCAAATAAGAGAAAGGATGAAAGCCGCACAGAGTCGATCGAAGAGTTATGCGGATAAGCGGAGAAGACCATTAGAATTCAAAGAAGGAGACCATGTCTTTTTGAGACTTTCTCCAACCATCGGGACCGGTATTGCATTGCGAGCAAAGAAGCTCAGTCCTCGGTATGTTGGACCCTTCCAGATTATCGAGCGAGTTGGGCCTGTAGCGTATCGCATTGCATTACCTCCCGAATTGTCCAGATTACATGATGTGTTTCATGTATCGCAGTTAAGGAAGTATATTCATGACCCGAATCAACCATTAAGTTATGAAGCGATCGACATCAGACCGGATTTATCTTACCAGCCTACTCCAATCAGAAACATCGAACGTGGCGAGAAAACGCTCCGGACGAGATCAATTCCTATTGTCAAGGTGCTTTGGGACGGTGCATCACCCGACGAAGCGACATGGGAAGTAGAGGAGAATATGCGGGTGGAATATTCCTATCTTTTCGGTTGAGGTACGTTTTGTCAATTTTGAGGACAAAATTTTTAAAAGTTGGGGTGATTGTAACATCCCCAATTTCGCTAATTTAAATTATTTAAATTAGCAAGAGGTCGAGATGATTAATTAGCATTATTGATTAATTATGATATGGTGAGCTAATTGGGATTTAAGCAAATAGGAGCACAGGGGTATTTTCGTCTTTTCCACACATTAATGAGTTTTGGCTAAACCATCCTCCACAGAACATAACTATATGCAATATGTGATTATTGTATAAGTATTGTGTGATTAAAATTGACTTAAGAAGAAATTAAGGAAGTTTAAGCCAAAATTGGACATAAGGGCATTATGGTCATTTCGCCCCTTTTATAGTGAGCTTCAGCTGACCCAAAAACAAAACAACACCACTCATGTGACACTTTCATTTTCAGCTGAAAACAGAAAGTAAAGAGAAGAGAAAACATGGAGCTTGAGAGAGAGGAGGGCGTGAGAAAGAGTGGAAGGGGAGGAACTCAATTCTTGATGCATGTGTTCGATTCTTGGCTCATTAGAACCAGCTCAACCTCCTCTACCTTCTGATACCAAGAGCACAGCCCACACCCATCTCTAACTCTATTCACCATTGATGCACCTTCAAGCTCAAATGGAGAAGATAATGAGGTTTTATGGAGCCTTGGAGTCTTGCATGTCTATTTGAGACTAGATGGTAAGTAAAACTGAGTTTGCCTTGATGATTGTGCTAGTTAGAAGAGAGTTTCAGTAACTAGAAGTGTTTGAGGTTTATATTGGAGCTCAAATTCGTGGTTATAAATGGTTGAGGTTTGAGGTTACAAGTTCAACAAAAGTCAGCTGGAAACCCGTAGGAACCCTATTCGGTATTTTACGAATATCTCTCTGTACACTACTCCGATGATCGTGATTCTTTTCCCTCTGGAAAATAGACACAAAGATCTTCATTTTGGGCACAAGAACCGTATGATTTCATGGAGAAATGGAGGAGATATCATGTCCCCAAGTTTCGGATTCAGAATCAAGCACTGTCCTGGACCAGTCACCTTGTTTCGAGTGTATCTCCCAAGTTACTGGACTCATGCGTGTGAACCTTTGACCATCAGAAAGTAGATACAATTATCTACACAATGGGCACTGGTTTGAAGGGTTTTGGCCCCGATTTGACCAAGATACACGTGTTACAAAACCGCTCACTGATTCTGGAAAACGGATGCGAAATTGGAAGTGTTGATTCCTCAAATTTCGGATCGAATCGCCAAAGTTCGAGAGATGCCAATTCCGTAGTCAAGGAGGAAGTTCAGTAGCTGGATTTGTGATTGGTTTCTGTTACGAAGTTCAATTTCGAGTATCGGACGAGTACGGTGCGAGTACATGATTACGGGGATTGTTCGAGAGGTTACGGTTCGTGAGGACGTGATTTCTCGCGAGGTCGTCAAATCGGTGAGTTCTATACTCGCTTAGGGACGTTTTGTTGTCGAGTCATGTTATTTTCTGAAATGATACTTTGGAAAATCCGCTTTGTGAAAACTTAACGAAAACGTTTTTATCGAAAAACCGTAAATCGCATAATTGCTCGGATTGATTGGATTGTCGATTTATGATATATATTGTTTGACTGTTTAATCGCTTTCGCTGGTCTGAATTAATAACTGTTATGTTGGGATATCGATCGGAACGAAACTGGAATCGGAACGAAATGGAATTTACTCATGAAAAGTCTGTCTTCTGGAAAACAGATGGAGACGCACGGATCGTGTGCCTCTGTGCACGGGTCGTGCGCCCCCATCTGATGTTACACGAACTGAGTTTTTAAACACACACGGATCGTGCGCCTAGTCGCACGGGTCGTGTGTATCCTTCTGGAACTTTTATTCAACAACGCCCGGATCGTGCGCCTAGTCGCACGGGTCGTGCGTATCTTTCTGGAAATCTTTTACATCTTTGTTCAACAGCTCACGGGTCGTGCGCCTACACGCACGGGTCGTGTGAGACCTTCTGATCTTCAAATTCAAAGTACCTTTTTATCCGTTCCAAATGATTCCAATTCCCTTCTAATCCATTCCCCAAGGTCCCCCAACAAGGTAAAGATACCCATATCATGAGATTGAACATGTTTATTAGAAAACTTGTGTATTATGAACAAAATGGAAGACCGTACTTAGAGAACGCGAGAGAACATATGTTAAGAAATAATAATATGATACACGGTACTTGACTGATATGATACACGGTACTTGACTGATATGATTCACGGTACTTGACTGATATGATACACGGTACTTGACTGATATGATACACGGTACATGACTGAAATGATTAACAGCCCATTGCGGGTACATGGATATATAATGTATAATAAATACAAGAGGAAAAAGGGTGACGACCCTTAGAGGTTAGCATACTAGCGGAGGGGAAGTCATGAGCCCCAAAACCTAGACTCAAGACTGTTTCGCCCACTAGAAATAGCGGGATGGGTTCACCAAAGTCAAAGAAGTGCCTATAAAATAGGTAGACTGAGGTGTTATGCTAAAAACATGGAACAAAAGATTGTATGCTTCTTGTGTCGCTTAGGAGGGCCATGAGCATAATGATACAGGAACTTAATATATTTCCACGTGGTTGTTTTTTAGGGCCACGAGTTCAAAGCAAAGCATATTGAACGGCTAGAGTTAGTAAGGGGTCTCGATAGGACTCACTGAGATAATGTTTATCTCACCCTTCATATTTGTGGTTTTTACAGAGAAACAAGGGAAAGCAAAGGCGACGAAGCACGGTTAGCCGGTGCGACTCTTGGAGTCATTGAAGACCGAGTTTCATGTTTTAGACATTTGTCCCATCTATTGTTTCTATGTTATCGATTGTATAACTTTCATTGTTTAAGTTGTAAAATTGTTTCCGCTACTTTGTGTTTTTAGTATTGAACACCAGGATTATGTACAAGTCTTAAGTTTTTGAAACTTAAGCATTTTCAGGAAGTGTATTAGGTTCAGAGAACCATTTGATATGTATTATCGAAAGCTTTAGTTGTGTTCAATATTTCAATAACAAGAAGTTACTCTGATGTATACCATTTAGTGCATTTCGGTGATTCTATATGTTAGAATTTATTGGGGTGTTACATGATTGATTTAAAATTCAGAAATAAAAACAATCTCAAATTATAGTTTCATCACAATAATGAGGAACCAAAATAATTCTTTAGACCATTCACCAAATTATAAGAGTAATGTATTTCAAAGACAAGGCAACGAATATAACTAATGTCTCCTTTCAGAGTACAAGAGCGTGTTTTTAACTAACAATCAAGCTTATTCTCAAGGTTGATTGTCAGGAAAACCCATTAAGCATAACACCTTTATAATGTCTCAAGAGTTTCAAAATTATTCTCATGCTTTGATTCCCTTGTCTAATTTCATAGTTCTGTCATACCCCAATTTTGTCCGGCTTAGGTCAAAACCCTAATTTTCCACACAAAAAAAATATATAATAAATTATGCATTGCATTTTGGGTCCTAGAAACCATTCCAAAGTTTTTGAAATCATTTTTAGGGTTAGAATGCACGTTATGGGAAATTAGGGTCAAAAAGGGGCATTTTGGTCATTTCTCACAAAAGGGTCTATAAAAATAATTTTTGCAATAAGCCTCATGCATCAAATTAGGGTTTTTGAAAATGTGTTATGTATGCATGGCAAGTTTTGAAAAATATGTTATGCATGCATGGCGAGCTTTGGAAAATATTTTATGCATGCATGGCAAAGACCTAAAAACATTTTTGTGGAAAGCATGAATTGATGGCCAAGAATCAATTTATACTATTTTGTAAAGGCCATGAAATCGATTCCTTAATCCAATATTAAACCATGAAATCGATTTTCAGGCCATTTTAAGGAGCCAAGAATCGATTCCTCCTTATTTTGTCAAAGCATGAAATCGATTTTCAGGCCATTTTAAGGAGCCAAGAATCAATTCCTCCTTATGTTATCAATGCATGAAATCGATTTTCAGGCCATTTTAAAGAGCCAAGAATCGATTCCTCCCTATTTTATCAAAGCATGAAATCAATTTTCAAGCAATTTCAAAGAGCCAAGAATCGATTCCTCACTCATCTAACTAAGCTTGGAATCGATTCATGTGATTTTTCAAAGGTAAAGAATCGATTCTCTCCTATTTCACTTCATCAAACAATCGATTCGTCTTTGCAATAAATATTTTTCCAAATTTCTACGCTTTCCTAAGCCTATAAATAGGCAGCCTCAAGTCACTCTTCCACAGGGATTCTTTCACGAGATCAGAGGCAGTTTCTGCAAATCTCATCTTTTCAGAAAAACTCTCCTATTTTTTATTGGTGCTCTCTTCGTTCCGTTGGTCCGTCAGAGCTGATCTACTGCAAGAGTTAGTTGGAGTTGCGTTCTTCAAAGTTGTAGTATCTGCCTTCATCAGAGGTATTTCTGTCTTTATATTTATTAATCATTGTGATCCATGCCAAAATTGCCCTATGTGATTTGACTTAGCTATAGTGCCATTGTTGATGATGAACCACATGATTCCCACTTATGCCTAGTGCATCATGTTCTAAGTGGTGAAGATGGTCTCAGATGATTCAACCTCCCCCTTTTTAACTTCTTAATGAATAAAAGATAGTTAGGTTTATGGTTTAAGGTCCATGGGGTATTGCAAAGGATAGGTTATTCAAAACCTTGATGCTCCCTCATCTTTGATTGTGTTATTAGCCTTTGGGCACTTATTCATAAATGCAAAGGATAGGCTTACCTTAGCCTTGATGCAATTTCCCCCTTTCGTTCATGTTATTGAGAAATCGTTGCTCATATGTTCCTCAGTTTAATTAAGACCATTCTATGCCTATGATCAATTGCTTGCTTGTTTTGGTGCACTTTAAAGTCTTGATTCAATATGTCATTCCATCCATGTGTATGACCTCCTAATGAAGACGTAAGTCTACATGCCTGTTGTAGCATAGAGTCATTAGGGTAAATACACTCCCTCCTACACACACACTTGCTTTGAGAACTTTACCTTGCATCCCTGATAAGTGGGTCTTTTGATTATATTGGCATGTTTAGTCTTGATTAAATGTTCAACATATGCATGATTTCGTGATTATTGAACGTGTTTGAACTTTTATAATCAATCATTGATAAATACCTTCACCCTTTCTTCCAAAAAATCTTTCAAACCTTTTTCCAATTAACGCGAGTTATTAGTGACTATCACTCAAAGCCTTGGCTTGTTTGATTGTCGTGAACGCCATCAAGGGTTATTAGTAATGATCGCTCAAAGCCTTTGCTTGCTCGATCGTTATGAAAACTCTTCCCCTTTCAACCCCTTTCAAAAACATTTATTAGAACTACGTCGCTTTGATTCCCGTTTGGGATACGTAGGAGCGAGTCACGTTCTCGTCAAGCGCAACGAATAAAAATCCTTTTCGCAACCATAAACAAATCATTTCCATAAAACAAACAAAAGGAATTATTTTCAAACCCATTGTTGCTAGTAGATCATCAGAGCCTTCGTTCGTTTAGCTATTAGTGGCAATGTCCTTTTTCTCCTAAGAATAATAAACGATGATCCATCATAGCGGGATGGGTTCACCAAAGTCAAAGAAGTGCCTATAAAATAGGTAGACTGAGGTGTTATGCTAAAAACATGGAACAAAAGATTGTATGCTTCATGTGCCGCTTAGGAGGGCCATGAGCATAATGATACAGGAACTTAATATATTTCCACGTGGTTGCTTTTTAGGGCCACGAGTTCAAAGCAAAGCATATTGAACGGCTAGAGTTAGTAAGGGGTCTCGATAGGACTCACTGAGATAATGTTTATCTCACCCTTCATATTTGTGGTTTTTACAGAGAAACAAGGGAAAGCAAAGGCGACGAAGCACGGTTAGCCGGTGCGACTCTTGGAGTCATTGAAGACCGAGTTTCATGTTTTAGACATTTGTCCCATCTATTGTTTCTATGTTATCGATTGTATAACTTTCATTGTTTAAGTTGTAAAATTGTTTCCGCTACTTTGTGTTTTTAGTATTGAACACCAGGATTATGTACAAGTCTTAAGTTTTTGAAACTTAAGCATTTTCAGGAAGTGTATTAGGTTCAGAGAACCATTTGATATGTATTATCGAAAGCTTTAGTTGTGTTCAATATTTCAATAACAAGAAGTTACTCTGATGTATACCATTTAGTGCATTTCGGTGATTCTATATGTTAGAATTTATTGGGGTGTTACATGATTGATTTAAAATTCAGAAATAAAAACAATCTCAAATTATAGTTTCATCACAATAATGAGGAACCAAAATAATTCTTTAGACCATTCACCAAATTATAAGAGTAATGTATTTCAAAGACAAGGCAACGAATATAACTAATGTCTCCTTTCAGAGTACAAGAGCGTGTTTTTAACTAACAATCAAGCTTATTCTCAAGGTTGATTGTCAGGAAAACCCATTAAGCATAACACCTTTATAATGTCTCAAGAGTTTCAAAATTATTCTCATGCTTTGATTCCCTTGTCTAATTTCATAGTTCTGTCATACCCCAATTTTGTCCGGCTTAGGTCAAAACCCTAATTTCCACACAAAAAAAATATATAATAAATTATGCATTGCATTTTGGGTCCTAGAAACCATTCCAAAGTTTTTGAAATCATTTTTAGGGTTAGAATGCACGTTATGGGAAATTAGGGTCAAAAAGGGGCATTTTGGTCATAAGCTTTGTTAGTTTGATCATCGTACAAATCAATCTTTTTCGAAAATCACTTTCAAAAAGATAATAAAAACAAGTTGTTATCAATAGTCCATCAGAAACTTTGTTCGTTTGACTAGCGGTACAACTCTTTCTGAGTATTTAGCAGTGATTCCTCATAGCCTCTGCTAGTTTAATCATTTGCTAATGCTCGTCCTATTTCAAAAACTCGCTAAAAAAGATTAAAAAACAAAAACTTTTCAAAAAGACAACCAAGAACTACGTAGCTTTGAATTCTCCATCGCACCGGGAGATACGTAGGAGCGGGCCATGTCCCGTCAAGCACTTTTTCTAATTTTTTTCCCCTTTTTCACCAAAAATAAAATTTTCATTAAGTTTTCCCATTCATCTCCAAACAAGAAGTAAATAGGCAAATCCAGGTATTTTTCAAATCAAACGTTAAAACCACACATTTAATTAGAGGTTCCCTTTCGGTAGAAAGGACGTGCGCAGTGCTAACACCTTCCTCGCACGTAATCGACCCCCGAACCTATATCTCTAGTTTTCAAAAGATCATCCGCCTTGTCCAAAAGACTTTTTTTCAATGTTTTGGTCTTAAAATTAAAATAATGGTGGCGGCTCCAAAATTTTCCGCGTTGTACATTGAGAAACCCAAACCGGGGATTTTTCGGGGTGCAACAGCTGGCGACTCCACTGGGGACCTTTTTTTAAAAAAGGACGAGGGTCAAGCCTAACTAATTTAAATGTGTGGTTTAATGTATTGTTGATTTGATTAAAACCTTGTTTGCCTTTCTTTCTTATCATTGATTGTAGGCGTATGCATTTGTGTTCTTCTATGTTGTTCCCTGTCTCATCTTTTATTCCCTTTCTTTTATTGCTTATGCCCATGCATTCTTCCAACCCCCATGTTCCCTTCTTTCTTTGCTCCTTTCTTCAAGGTAAGCTCATGCATTTCTCCCCAATTCTGTCATGCCCCTTCTTCTCAGCTCCCTTTCTGAAGTAAGTAATGTGTTTGTTGTTGGTACCCTAGGCTAGTTGTATTTAAATGATATTGAACCCTAGGGTAGACGACATGCTATTGTCTGGACTGTCTGGATTTTCATTTGCAGGTGGGGTAGTTTTGAGGGAAATGCCCTCCGCACACACCACTTGTACCTTGAGATGATATGCTTTGAGAGAAAGACCATAACCCAGGTCTGTGAGAGTATCTTAGGATGAGTGGATTCAAGTAGCGAGAGCCCATCAGGACCTTTGTCCGTTTGGCTACTTGCGAAAGTTTCAATCAGAGTTGTGCTCTTTCATGATGCCTTGTACCTAGCAGTTTGCTGCATTTACGAGGAATTTCGTGAAAGAGACTGTGGCTCTGGTGGCCTTTGTGAGGAAGTGAATAGAGCTACATGGGAAGATTACCCTTAAATTGCCCTAGATCGTAGGTTCCACCTCTTTTAGGTCACAAGGGCTTTCCAAATTGTGTGTTGCATCGTTGCATTCAGTTCAACCAATTTTTCCTCAAAAATTTTCAAAAAAATCAAAAATATGCTTTTCCCTTTTCAATAAATGCCTATGTGAGGTGGCATATAGGTTGCAAATTCAAAATACCACTCCATGCACAAAAAAAAAGGGCATCATTGCATCATTACATCATTTGCATACATCCCTGCATAACATAAAACATAAGTCTCTGCAACTCATGCAAGCATCATTGCATGGTGTGGAATCACAAAGTAATATCTTGTCATAGGCACGGTGTGGAATCAAAAGTGAAACAGCGTACACTCCGAGGTGTTTGTTTAAGTTTGAATGCATGGAATGTGCTTTGTTCCGCTTATTGATTCTAACCTTGTTGTGTTTCAAAGAAAAAATAATCAAAATCCACCGTTAAACCTATGGCAAGACATAGTACGCCGTGATTCCCGGCACTAAGATAAACAGGAAATCATACATGTTGCATTGCACTTGCATTCAAACAAGTATTAGTGCATACCGTCTTTTAATCACATTCATCCATTCGCATTCTCATTTCATTCACATTTATTCATTTGCATTTTCATTTCATTCGCATTCTCATTCCATGCGTATTTATCCATTTTGCATTCTCATTCATTTGCATATTTACATAATGCATAAAAAATGAGCATTCTAAAAAAATTTGTGATGAGAGGTGAGACGTTCTTGCGAAGCATTTTTATTCATCTTTGGAAAAGTTTAGTCTTACTTAGTTGCAAACTCCAGGTGTTTCAAGGCACTCAGTTTTTCAAAAACAGCAATTTGTTCACATTTTTCAACAGAGCATTGCATCTCACCCACCCCATGATGAATGACCGAAATGGTCCACAAAAATGTTTCTTTCACGTTTTAACTAATGTTAACTCTCTGCGAAGCATTCGTGTAGTAACTTCTGTGTGACGTGTGTCTTTATTTTTGTTTGAGTCAGTTAGCCTCCCTACATTGTCATCATCCCTCACCCAAGTCTAATCCCACCCTGACCACCCATAAAGTACATATCCCCCAGATTAGTGCATAGTTGGCTTTTTGGTTGGTTCCCCTAATGAAATACCACTCTTGGTCCTCCATACTGGGGCAAATTTGTTGTCACTAGATAACTTGTTAACATGGTATTCCTTTGGTGTAAGTCTTTTTTTAAAAAGTAAAAAAAAAAAAATCAAAAAAGCTCGTTAGGTCGAAAACTCGTAAGAGCGGCCTAAGCAAAAATTAGAGCATGAAAAGAAATAAAGAAAAAAGAGCAAATATATGAAAGTAAATAAATTATTGTCCTTGGGTTAATTTTTGAGAAAACAAGCAATCATGATTTTGAAATGAAGTTTGGCCATCATTCCATAGCCAAAAACACCTTAAGCCAAAAATCCCAAAAATCTCAATCACCCTAGACAAGGATCAATCTCACATCAAAAATTGTGTATCACCTTTATCAGCTCACTTAGCTCAAAAGAAAGAGAAAGAAAAATCACACAAAAAAAAAAGTGGAAAAAGAGAGGATTGAAAAGGAAAAATCCTGGAAAAAGAAGCAAAAGTAGTAGAAATGGTGAGCTGATACCATTAAACGCATGAGAGATCCTTGTCTGAAATAAACCCTCAAACACTTCCTTTGGCCTATCCTCCATAAACCCTTGACCACGTTACAACCCTGAAACAGGTTCATTTTACCGTAAGGCACATAAGAGGTTCTCATCTCAATAAAACCTCAAACACCTCATTAAGTCTAATAACTCATTCTTTCATAAACCATTAACCTGGCCAAATCATACCACTAAAAAAAAGAAAAAAAAAAACATCCGTTCCATCAATCATCAAATACTTCTTTGAGCCCAATTATCCCTCCCTTCATAAATCATTAACCATTAGCCACATCACAACTCCAAAGATCCATTCTGATCAATGACCGGTTGCTCTTGTTTTCTCAAAGTTTTAATCTTAGGACAAACAAGTTTATCTATTTATGATGTGTTTGCTCAAAAAGAAAAAACAAACAAGCAGAAAAAGGAAAGCTGCTCAAAAGAAAAACAAACAAGCAGAAAAAAGAAAGCTGCTCACAAACAATCAAAAAAGGAAAGTTGGTAAAAAGGAGAAGGACTTGCACTCCAAGATGCATTCATGTTGCATTAAAACAAGGTCTAGTGGTCACCAAGTGGAGCCCCTTTCATACTAAAAGTCAAAACCTTCATTGCATTTGAGTTTTTCTTAAAAAGAACCAAAGATGTGTACTAGGGGGCATTCCCTTCACCTCTCACTCCCCTCAACTTTGGGGAGGTTTATTCATTGCCCACCCCATTCATATATCACCCTCAGTTCATAACCATCACCATAACTCTGTCGCCTTTCACAACCCCACTAGAAACAATCATTTGAAATACCATTCCAAAGTGGGGCAATCCCGTCACCCTTCAGTCCACCTAAAGTCGGGGAAATTCGCCCTACGCCCATCTCATCCCCTCGTCATATTCACATTAATGAGACCACACCAGGGAAATTTCTCGACTCACCATGCTAAATACAGCCTTTTGCAAACACGAGTCGGGGCAACCATGCTCTCGTCAAGATTGGGGCAACACCAAACGTCATGGGTTGAGACAGAATCTCTTGTTTGCCACCCTTCATTCCAAAGTCATGGTATTTCCGATTCATTATTCCTCTACAACCCTGGCTGTCGTCACCACTAGATAGGGGCAAGTTATGCACGCACCTTCACCAGTAGTCTAAATCGGGGCAGTTCCACCTTTCATGACCTTGGCAAAAAACTACCTTTCATCCCCTCGCGTGTCATATCTGTCATACCAAGTCAACTGACTCATTCATCTGTATTTGCACTACTCTACATGTTTATGCTTTAAAGAGAGAAAACACAAGTTAATAATGTGAAGTCGGAAACTCACTCAGCTAACTTTGTGGACCTAAAAATCAATCATCATCCGGCACCATCATAGGAGAGCAAAATAAGCGAGTCTGCAAATACGGTCAAATAGTTTTTGCACACCAGTGTCTGTGAATAACAACCTTGAGATTGCCATGTCTGAATTCAAACCTCTTTCCAAGGAATGATTATTCCAAAGCACTCACCTCTCTACCTCTCGCATCGAAAGTCTCATTTCTCATCTCAAAACAAAATACATTTGCATGCATTACTATTATACCATATCATTGCACCATACATTGTATTTCAACAACAAGTCATGCATCTACCACAACTATTGCATTTAAGCATTACCTGTGCGCACTCATCCATTTATTCAAAAAAGGGGCATAGAAATCATCCACATTGCACCCGTTGCCCCCACCAAAGCATAAATCATTCCATCATGCAGCCAGCAGTACATTTGCATTCGCATGTTATCTGCATTCGCACACACAGCTTATCAATTTCTGTTTCCGACCAACTTCAACATTCATCATTCACGGGCCTTTTGTAGTCCATTTACTTTCGCATTACACATTCACCACATTGCATACCTGTAACACTTTTTTTTGCTTCGATAGACGTGCCAAGTGCCGGTCTCATCGTTGCCAAAAGCTTTCTACATCACCAATCATATCATTTGCTACGCATTCATGTGTTTCCTTTATTCACCATAGCACTTGCATTAAAGTATTACATTCGCATCATATTCACATTCGCATTGCATGCGTCAAGAAAAGAAGCAAAAATAAATAAGAAAAAAGTAAAAAGAAAAATCCGTCCATCATTCCATCAGGTTCAACACCCAAGGTATACCCATTTCATTCATCATCGCATTACATGCATGACATTGTTCGCTTCGATAGATGTCCAAGTGCCGGTCTCATTGTTGCCCAAAAAAAAGAGTTTTTTTACATCACTAATCATATCTGTGTACCATGCATGGCATTCGCATCAAAGCATTACATTTGCATCACATTCACACTTTGCATTTCATACACTCATACCAAAGGAAAAAAGAGAAAAGCCAAAAAACAAAAGGAGGAAAATTGCTCATTCCATTACATTCATCATTAATCAGCACAATCACATTCATATCTTATCTGCATTCACATACGTTGGTTGTCAACCTCCATGTTCCATCAATTTCAACTCACATCATCTACCCTGCTTCATTCATTCCATCGGATGCCTACCATTTTTCATTGCATTTTTAGACATGCCAAATATAGATAGTTTTTCTCGTCTCAGGTAAATGCATTCATTAGGTATGTTCTAGGCAGATACGCCATGTACCAACCCCAATAGTTTGTTCCCTCAAAGTCAGTGCTCCAAGCGCTGGTCTCATATCACAATTCAGGGTCCTAGTACCCTTGTTGACCCCCCAGTAGTCCTTCAGAGCCCAAGTGCTCCTTCATACCATCAATGGTCCTTCAATCCAGATCGCACATCGCGTTATCGAGCAACCGACGGATCATCCGACCCCAGGTCCTTCAGACTAGTTATGTCAGCCTAAGACACAGTGGACGTCCTTCATGGTCAACATATCAGTTCCGGATCTGATCTTGACCCATCATGGCCGCTCGAATGCAAAGGCCCCCTCAGACCGTTTTACTATTATTGTTGCTAGTTTGCGCTCCATCAGACCCATTGGTCCATCAGGCTTAGGCATGCCCTTCAGACCTCGTCGGTCCTTCAGTTTAACTCCAATCAATGCGCCAAGCATCGACTGCAAATTAGACCTTCAGAGCCTTAGTGCTCCTTCAGACCCTGAGCGGTCCTTCAGAGCCTTAGTGCTCCTTCAGACCCTGAGTGGTCCTTCAGAGCCTTAGTGCTCCTTCAGACCCTGAGCGGTCCTTCAGAGCCTTAGTGCTCCTTCAGATCCTGAGTGGTCCTTCAGAGCCTTAGTGCTCCTTCAGCCCCTGAGCGGTCCTTCAGAGCCTTAGTGCTCCTTCAGATCCTGAGTGGTCCTTCAGAGCCTTAGTGCTCCTTCAGATCCTGAGTGGTCCTTCAGAGCCTTAGTGCTCCTTCAGCCCCTGAGCGGTCCTTCAGAGCCTTAGTGCTCCTTCAGATCCTGAGTGGTCCTTCAGAGCCTTAGTGCTCCTTCAGCCCCTGAGCGGTCCTTCAGAGCCTTAGTGCTCCTTCAGACCCTGAGTGGTCCGTCATTTTCTCTCTCGGTTAATGCGCCAAGTGTTGGCCATTTCCCGTTTATTATCAAGCCCGTCTCTTGAGCCCTCTGTGCTCCCCCTGAACCCTCTGTGCTCATCTTGAGCCCTCCGCACTCACCCTGAGCCCAATGTGCTCATCCTGAGCCCTCTGCGCTCCTCCTGAGCCCTCTGTGCTCCTCCTGAGCCCTCTGTGCTCCCCCCTGAGCCCTCTGCGCTCATCCTGAGCCCTCTGTGCTCCCCCTGAGCCCTCTGTGCTCATCCTGAGCCCTCTGTGCTCCTCTTGAGCCCTCTGCGCTCCTCCTGAGCCCTCTGTGCTCCTCCTGAGCCTTCTGTGCTCCCCCTGAGCCTTCTGTGCTCCCCCTGAGCCCTCTGCGCTCATCCTGAGCCCTCTGTGTTCATCCTGAGCCCTCTGTGCTCCTCCTGAGCCCTCTGTGCTCCTCCTGAGCCCTCTGTGCTCATCCTGAGCCCTCTGTGCTCATCCTGAGCCCTCTGTGCTCCTCCTGAGCCCTCTGCGCTCATCCTGAGCCCTCTGTGCTCCTCCTGAACCCTCTGTGCTCCTCCTGAACCCTCTGTGCTCATCCTGAGCCCTCAGTGCTCCTTCTTTACTGCTTTCTTTACCGCGTTCTTTACCGCTTTATTTCCTGCTTTTGCACGCCAAGTGTTAAGTTCACAAATCGTTGTTTTAGCACGCCAAGCGGTGATTCAAAAAAATCCAATCTGTTTTTGCTTGCATATGGCATTTTTCATCTGACATCAACAAAAACAAAAAAATGAGAAAAGAAAAAAATGGAAAATTCGGGTTTTTCCCAAGTTGACAAAATCGGTATAATTTCTGAATTCTTTATCTTCATTTTGCCTTGGAATATGTTTCGGCCAACTCATATTCCTCGTTAAAATTCAGATAAAGAGGGGGCAGCTGTCATACCCCAATTTTGTCCGGCTTAGGTCAAAACCCTAATTTTCCACACAAAAAAAAATATATAATAAATTATGCATTGCATTTTGGGTCCTAGAAACCATTCCAAAGTTTTTGAAATCATTTTTAGGGTTAGAATGCACGTTATGGGAAATTAGGGTCAAAAAGGGGCATTTTGGTCATTTCTCACAAAAGGGTCTATAAAAATAATTTTTGCAATAAGCCTCATGCATCAAATTAGGGTTTTTGAAAATGTGTTATGTATGCATGGCAAGTTTTGAAAAATATGTTATGCATGCATGGCGAGCTTTGGAAAATATTTTATGCATGCATGGCAAAGACCTAAAAACATTTTTGTGGAAAGCATGAATTGATAGCCAAGAATCGATTTATACTATTTTGTAAAGGCCATGAAATCGATTCCTTAATCCAATATTAAACCATGAAATCAATTTTCAGGCCATTTTAAGGAGCCAAGAATCGATTCCTCCTTATTTTGTCAAAGCATGAAATCGATTTTCAGGCCATTTTAAGGAGCCAAGAATCGATTCCTCCTTATGTTATCAAAGCATGAAATCGATTTTCAGGCCATTTTAAAGAGCCAAGAATCGATTCCTCCCTATTTTATCAAAGCATGAAATCGATTTTTCAAGCAATTTCAAAGAGCCAAGAATCGATTCCTCACTCATCTAACTAAGCTTGGAATCGATTCATGTGATTTTTCAAAGGTAAAGAATCAATTCTCTCATATTTCACTTCATCAAACAATCGATTCATCTTTGCAATAAATATTTTTCCAAATTTCTACGCTTTCCTAAGCCTATAAATAGGCAGCCTCAAGTCACTCTTCCACAGGGATTCTTTCACGAGATCAGAGGCAGTTTCCGCAAATCTCATCTTTTCAGAAAAACTCTCCTATTTTTTATTGGTGCTCTCTTCGTTCCGTTGGTCCGTCAGAGCTGATCTACTGCAAGAGTTAGTTGGAGTTGCGTTCTTCAAAGTTGTAGTATCTGCCTTCATCAGAGGTATTTCTGTCTTTATATTTATTAATCATTGTGATCCATGCCAAAATTGCCCTATGTGATTTGACTTAGCTATAGTGCCATTGTTGATGATGAACCATATGATTCCCACTTATGCCTAGTGCATCATGTTCTAAGTGGTGAAGATGGTCTCAGATGATTCAACCTCCCCCTTTTTAACTTCTTAATGAATAAAAGATAGTTAGGTTTATGGTTTAAGGTCCATGGGGTATTGCAAAGGATAGGTTATTCAAAACCTTGATGCTCCCTCATCTTTGATTGTGTTATTAGCCTTTGGGCACTTATTCATAAATGCAAAGGATAGGCTTACCTTAGCCTTGATGCAATTTCCCCCTTTCGTTCATGTTATTGAGAAATCGTTGCTCATATGTTCCTCAGTTTAATTAAGACCATTCTATGCCTATGATCAATTGCTTGCTTGTTTTGGTGCACTTTAAAGTCTTGATTCAATATGTCATTCCATCCATGTGTATATGACCTCCTAATGAAGACGTAAGTCTACATGCCTGTTGTAGCATAGAGTCATTAGGGTAAATACATTCCCTCCTACACACACACTTGCTTTGAGAACTTTACCTTGCATCCCTGATAAGTGGGTCTTTTGATTATATTGGCATGTTTAGTCTTGATTAAATGTTCAACATATGCATGATTTCGTGATTATTGAACGTGTTTGAACTTTTATAATCAATCATTGATAAATACCTTCACCCTTTCTTCCAAAAAATCTTTCAAACCTTTTTCCAATTAACGCGAGTTATTAGTGACTATCACTCAAAGCCTTGGCTTGTTTGATTGTCGTGAACGCCATCAAGGGTTATTAGTAATGATCGCTCAAAGCCTTTGCTTGCTCGATCGTTATGAAAACTCTTCCCCTTTCAACCCCTTTCAAAAACATTTATTAGAACTACGTCGCTTTGATTCCCGTTTGGGATACGTAGGAGCGAGTCACGTTCTCGTCAAGCGCAACGAATAAAAATCCTTTTCGCAACCATAAACAAATCATTTCCATAAAACAAACAAAAGGAATTATTTTCAAACCCATTGTTGCTAGTAGATCATCAGAGCCTTCGTTCGTTTAGCTATTAGTGGCAATGTCCTTTTTCTCCTAAGAATAATAAACGATGATCCATCATAACCTTTGTTAGTTTGATCATTGTACAAATCAATCTTTTTCGAAAATCACTTTCAAAAAGATAATAAAAACAAGTTGTTATCAATAGTCCATCAGAACCTTTGTTCGTTTGACTAGCGGTACAACTCTTTCTGAGTATTTAGCAGTGATTCCTCATAGCCTCTGCTAGTTTAATCATTTGCTAATGCTCGTCCTATTTCAAAAACTCGCTAAAAAAGATTAAAAAACAAAAACTTTTCAAAAAGACAACCAAGAACTACGTAGCTTTGAATTCTCCATCGCACCGGGAGATACGTAGGAGCGGGCCATGTCCCGTCAAGCACTTTTTCTAATTTTTTTCCCCTTTTTCACCAAAAATAAAATTTTCATTAAGTTTTCCCATTCATCTCCAAACAAGAAATAAATAGGCAAATCCAGGTATTTTTCAAATCAAACGTTAAAACCACACATTTAATTAGAGGTTCCCTTTCGGTAGAAAGGACGTGCGCGGTGCTAACACCTTCCTCGCACGTAATCGACCCCCGAACCTATATCTCTAGTTTTCAAAAGATCATCCGCCTTGTCCAAAAGACTTTTTTTTCAATGTTTTGGTCTTAAAATTAAAATATTGGTGGCGGCTCCAAAATTTTCCGCGTTGTACATTGAGAAACCCAAACCGGGGTTTTTTCGGGGTGCAACAAGTTCCAACATCAATACTTCACCTTTCGGTTCTTCGTTTGACATTTAAAATAAGATTTGAAGGACAATAAAATTAGTTTGAAATATAAAACAATTTGGAGTGGAGAATAGTCTTGGGAATTACTAGGGACCTATCATTGGATTACTCCCAATAACCCAAGACTTTGTATCTACTCACTCTTATTATTAATATCAATTGAAATAAGATTAAATGACATGAAAATAAATTTTTGGAATGTAAATGACTGAAGAATAAATGTGCAGAAAAATAATGACAGAAATGTAGAAGTGCAAGAAAGTAAAGAGCAGAAAATAAAATGCAAGAACTTTAAGAAAATATGAACTTTGATTCACTTTGAGAGAAATTTTGAAATGACAAAGGATCCCTTAGCACTTAGAAATTCGTGCTATTTATAGGCCTAGGATCATTAAAGCTGAGAAAAATCAGAATTAAAACCAATTACAAGCAATGAAGATGGAATTGTAACGGCTTTTGGAATATGATGCATCATTACGGCCCGTAATGAATTAACACTGGCCGTAATGAAATCCTGCAATTCTTCCACTCCTTTTTCCTTTGACTTCCAACACTGGCCGTAATCTACTATCTATCTATACCATTTACCCACTACCAAAATTACAATTTTATCCTTTTCACTTTTTCACTTTTTCAAACTTTTTTACTTTTTCACTCTCTCACACACTTTTTCACTCTCTCTCACACACTTTTTCACTCTCTTCTCCTCTTTCTTCCTCTAATTCTCCCATTTATCTATTTTTCACAATATACCTACTTTAATTTAATCGACATGTCACCTTCATTTTTCCTCTTTACTATTTTAAAATTTTCAAATTTTGACAAAATTTTAATATTTGTTTTAGGTTAATTAAATCTGTTAACTTTAAAATTGTCTTGATTTTCACCGGATAAAGTTCTGACTAATTAAATTTTGTCTGAGTCCATACATTACCCACTACCAAAATATCAATCTTATCATTTTTCCAACTAAGCAATTGGAGTATATTTAGGTAATTTTATTTTTTCACTTTTTCAAACTTTTTTACTCTCACACACTTTTTCAAACTTACCATTTACCTATTACCAAAATATCAATCTTATGCTTTTCCTAACTAAATACTTGGAGTATAATCAATTATTTAAAAAAAATTATTCATTTTTACAATTTACACAAACTACTCAAACCTACTTTTTTAAAACTTTTTCCCACAACTATTTAAAAAAATTATTCATTTTTATAATTTACTCAAACTACTAAAATTACTAAAATCAATTAAAATGAGTAAAATCAATTAATTTTTTCATAAAAAATAAAATCAATCAATTTAATCACTACAAAAAATTACCAAATAACTATTTTATAATTACTAAAAAGGAGTAAAATGCCAACGGGAGTGGCAACGAGAGCGAGAGTGCCAACGAGACTGCCAACATGAGTGCCAACGGGAGTGGCAACGAGAGTGCCAACGGGAGTGTCAACAGGAGGACCAACGAGGATGCAAACGGGAGGGGCAACGGGGATCTACTATCTATCTATACCATTTACCCACTACCAAAATTACAATTTTATCCTTTTCACTTTTTCACTTTTTCAAACTTTTTCACTTTTTCACTCTCTCACACACTTTTTCACTCTCCCTTAGTTTTTACTCTCTTCTCCTATTTTCTTTTTCCAATTCTCTCATTTCTCTATTTTTCATATTTTTTCACTCTCTCTCACACACTTTTTCACTCTCTTCTTCTCTTTCTTCCTCTAATTCTCCCATTTATCTATTTTTCACAATATACCTACTTTAATTTAATCGACATGTCACCTTCATTTTTCCTCTTTACTATTTTAAAATTTTCAAATTTTGACAAAATTTTAATATCTGTTTTAGGCTAATTAAATCTGTTAACTTTAAAATTGTCTTGATTTTCACCGGATAAAGTTCTGACTAATTAACTTTTGTCTGAGTCCATACATTACCCACTACCAAAATATCAATCTTATCATTTTTCCAACTAAGCAATTGGAGTATATTTAGGTAATTTTATTTTTTCACTTTTTCAAACTTTTTTACTCTCACACACTTTTTCAAACTTACCATTTACCTATTACCAAAATATCAATCTTATGCTTTTCCTAACTAAATACTTGGAGTATAATCAATTATTTAAAAAAAATTATTCATTTTTACAATTTACACAAACTACTCAAACCTACTTTTTTAAAACTTTTTCCCACAACTATTTAAAAAAATTATTCATTTTTATAATTTACTCAAACTACTAAAATTACTAAAATCAATTAAAATGAGTAAAATCAATTAATTTTTTCATAAAAAATAAAATCAATCAATTTAATCACTACAAAAAATTACCAAATAACTATTTTATAATTACTAAAAAGGAGTAAAATGCCAACGGGAGTGGCAACGAGAGCGAGAGTGCCAACGAGACTGCCAACATGAGTGCCAACGGGAGTGGCAACGAGAGTGCCAACGGGAGTGTCAACAGGAGGACCAACGAGGATGCAAACGGGAGGGGCAACGGGGATCTACTATCTATCTATACCATTTACCCACTACCAAAATTACAATTTTATCCTTTTCACTTTTTCACTTTTTCAAACTTTTTCACTTTTTCACTCTCTCACACACTTTTTCACTCTCCCTTAGTTTTTACTCTCTTCTCCTATTTTCTTTTTCCAATTCTCTCATTTCTCTATTTTTCATATTTTTTCACTCTCTCTCACACACTTTTTCACTCTCTTCTTCTCTTTCTTCCTCTAATTCTCCCATTTATCTATTTTTCACAATATACCTACTTTAATTTAATCGACATGTCACCTTCATTTTTCCTCTTTACTATTTTAAAATTTTCAAATTTTGACAAAATTTTAATATCTGTTTTAGGCTAATTAAATCTGTTAACTTTAAAATTGTCTTGATTTTCACCGGATAAAGTTCTGACTAATTAACTTTTGTCTGAGTCCATACATTACCCACTACCAAAATATCAATCTTATCATTTTTCCAACTAAGCAATTGGAGTATATTTAGGTAATTTTATTTTTTCACTTTTTCAAACTTTTTTACTCTCACACACTTTTTCAAACTTACCATTTACCTATTACCAAAATATCAATCTTATGCTTTTCCTAACTAAATACTTGGAGTATAATCAATTATTTAAAAAAAATTATTCATTTTTACAATTTACACAAACTACTCAAACCTACTTTTTTAAAACTTTTTCCCACAACTATTTAAAAAAATTATTCATTTTTATAATTTACTCAAACTACTAAAATTACTAAAATCAATTAAAATGAGTAAAATCAATTAGTTTTTTCATAAAAAATAAAATCCATCAATTTAATCACTACAAAAAATTACCAAATAACTATTTTATAATTACTAAAAAGGAGTAAAATGCCAACGGGAGTGGCAACGAGAGCGAGAGTGCCAACGGGACTGCCAACATGAGTTCCAACGGGAGTGGCAACGAGAGTGCCAACGGGAGTGCCAACAGGAGGACCAACGAGGATGCAAACGGGAGGGGCAACGGGGATCTACTATCTATCTATATCATTTACCCACTACCAAAATTACAATTTTATCCTTTTCACTTTTTCACTTTTTCAAACTTTTTCACTTTTTCTCTCTCTCACACACTTTTTCACTCTCCCTTAGTTTTTACTCTCTTCTCCTATTTCTTTTTCCAATTCTCTCATTTCTCTATTTTTCATATTTGTTCACTCTCTCTCACACACTTTTTCACTCTCTTCTTCTCCTTCTTCCTCTAATTCTCCCATTTCTCTATTTTTCAAAATATACACCTACTTTAATTTAATCTACATGTCACCTTCATTTTTCCTATTTACTATTTTCAAATTTTCAAATTTTGACATCTATCTATACCATTTACCCACTACCAAAATTACAATTTTATCCTTTTCACTTTTTCACTTTTTAAAACTTTTTCACTTTTTCACTCTCTCACACACTTTTTCACTCTCCCTCACTTTTTAGTCTCTTCTCCTATTTCTTTTTCCAATTCTCTCATTTCTCTATTTTTCATATTTTTTCACTCTCTCTCACACACTTTTTCAGTTTCTTCTCCTCTTTCTTCCTCTAATTCTCTCATTTCTCTATTTTTCACAATATACCTACTTTAATTTAATCTACATGTCACCTTCATTTTTCCTCTTTACTATTTTAAAATTTTCAAATTTTGACAAAATTTTAATATTTGTTTTAGGCTAATTAAATCTCTTAACTTTAAAATTGTCTTGATTTTCACGGGATAAAGTTCTGACTAATTAAATTTTGTCTGAGTCCATACATTACCCACTACCAAAATATCAATCTTATCATTTTTCCAACTAAGCAATTGGAGTATATTTAGGTAATTATATTTTTTTCACTTTTTCAAACTTTTTTGCTCTCACACACTTTTTCAAACTTACCATTTACCTATTACCAAAATATCAATCTTATGCTTTTCCCAACTAAATAATTGGAGTATAATCAATTATTTAAAAAAAATTATTCATTTTTATAATTTACACAAACTACTCAAACCTACTTTTTTTAAACTTTTTCCCACAACTATTTAAAAAAAATTATTCATTTTTATAATTTACTCAAACTACTAAAATTACTAAAATCAATTAAAATGAGTAAAATCAATTAATTTTTTCATAAAAAATAAAATCAATCAATTTAATCACTACAAAAAATTACCAAATAACTATTTTATAATTACTAAAAAGGAGTAAAATGCCAACGGGAGTGGCAACGAGAGCGAGAGTGCCAACGGGACTGCCAAGAAATGTTATTTGGTAGTTTTCAAGAAAAACCATGAAATCCACTAGACCAATCTTTGCTTGTCCTCAAGAAAAACCATGAAATCCACTAGACCAATCTTGGAAAATTTTTAAATACATACAAAAACCTAAAGTGAACCAGTGGTAGTTTTCAGCACTTATTCATTGGTTTGAGACTTACTGATTAGGCTTTTTGTGAATTGCAAGACAAGTTTGAGTTACAGAACATCAAGTTAGAATTCAATGTCAGCATAGAAAACCAGTTCCCTAGCATTCTTAAGCTTGGTTCATCCATTCACTAGACCGGGTCTCAAAGGAGGGTCTTTATACGCTGGGCATTCAAGAAATTTGTTTCTTTGATTTCTCGTGTAGGCCAACCACTTTTCCAAATCTTTGAACTTTTCAAACTGAACGAAAGTGGTCAACCGCTTTTTTCTTCTTTCTCTTTTTTTTGTATTTTGTATTTTTTTTGTTGTATTTTTTTCTCTTTTTCTTGATACCCCAGCTAAGACATTTTTCTCCAACAACCTCGCATCTGGTGGATGTCACCAAGAGAACCAGATCAATAGTTTCTTTTCAATCTTCCTAAATAGTACTAACACCAAAAACTTGTCTTAAGAGAGAGAAAGAGAGAGAGAGAGAGAGTGTGTGTGTGTGTGTGTGTGTGTGTCTGTGTGTGTGTGTGTGTGTTTGTGTGTGTGAAAACCCAAAAACCAGCAACAAAACTTGTTACAGAAGGGGAGATGACAACTACTCAAACAAATTCAAATTTAAATAAAACAAAATAAAACAGAGAAAAAAAAGCTAGTAAAAGGGTAAGATACCTCCATGCTTGGACTAGACATTGTCCTTAATGTAGTGAAATGTAAAACACATGAGAGGGTAGGGAAAGCTCACATTGATTGCTCAAGAGGTGGTGGAGCATTGTAGTCTTTTCCTTCTTGGGTGCCATTGTTGAAGGTTTGAAGCTTTGGCTATGGAGGATTTCGAGTTTAGGGTTTTTGGAGAAAATTGGGGCTTTGGTGAATAGTGGGTAAAATGGGGTTTTGGAGGGTGGGGTTTATGTAATGGGTGATGGGTTTGTGAATTGGGTGAAGATTTTGTGGTGATTATGGTTATTTTGTCTAGGAGAAGGGTTTGGTGGAGGTGAGTCGCGAAGTGGGAGAGAAGAGGAGAAAATGGGTTTGTGTTTTTTGAGAGAGAAGGGTGGTTTTCGCGTTTTTTTAATTCGGGTAGCTGACGAACCAACACTGGCCACAATTGAACAACACAGCCCCGTGTTACTCTCTGGAAGAATGAGTTTCTTTTGTTCTCTACGAAGCCAACCAACACCGGCTGTAACGGAAACAACACCACCCGTAATGAAGACAACACCACCCGTAACATAACAACACTACCCGTAATGATTCTCTAGCACCCAAAATTGCTTTTTCTTCCCTACAAAACAAAAACAAAACAACTACAACAAAAACTCTTGGGTTGCCTCCCACGCAGCGCTCGTTTATGGTCATTAGCTTGACCTTCTCCCTTTATAGACTTATTCCTGGGTCCTATTGCTTGAAGTGTAACACCCCGTTAATTTCTAACTTGTAGAAACTACCGAAGCGCACTACTGGCATACATCAGAGTGACTTTCCTTTTAACATATTGAACACATACTAAACTTCGATGAATCACTCATCAAACGTGCTTAAAATAACTGAACTGTTTATAAATAAAGTCGGTCCTTACACCCTCAACTAGTGTTCAATACTCAAAACCGAAAGTCTGCGGAAGCGATTCACAACTTGAAATACATAAGTCGTACAATCGAGTAGTCTTAAGATACTGAATACAAAATACAGAGATACAAGGGAAACTGAAATATAAGACATAAAGAAATAAAGATAGCGGCTGCTCCTCAAGCATCTTCATAGCCATGCCTCACGGTCTTCAACTTTCCCTGCTTAACTGAAAAACAACAACAATGGATTGGGTGAGACAACTTGTCTCAGTGAGTCCTATCGCGACCCCTTACTAATCCTCTCGGTTCAATTATGCTTGATTCATTATTCTGATTCTAACTCATAGTCCTCTAAATTGACTATGTGGCTAACTAACTGAAGTTGTCCTTATAACCCTTAAGCCGGTTACAAGACGCAACTCATAAACTGAACTAAACGTTGTCCTCATAACCCTTAAGCCGGTTACAAGAAACAACACATAAACTGAACTGATATTTTAGCGTGTCACCGGTCACTTGTCATAATAAGCTTCCGGTGAACCCGTCCCCACTAATCGGCTGGGTCCCTGATGGGGCCTAGGTTCATAGGGCTCATGACTTCCCCTCCCCTAGCACACTAAACTGAAATAGGGTCGTCACCCTAACTGAACTGATGTATATATTTTAATATACCTGAACTGAACTGAACAATGAACTTAACATAACAATAAACTGAACGTAATCATGAACTTAACTTAACATGAACTGATCCTAACATAAACTTATTACTAACGTGATCTAACTACTAACTTAGTCTAGTTATTAAGTGATCTCTCATGGATTACTAAGGTTCGCTAACTTAACTTACACTAATTATCCTGCTAGTCCAAACATAATACATCAATCACATTTAGCATAATCATAACATGATAATCGGTCTCAATCATGAACTTAGCTTAGGCATGACAATATCATAATCTGGGTTATATCCTCAAGAGCGAGTTATAAACAATCAACCAATGGTATTAATAGAGTCACATCATCACAGTTGGTTGAGAAGGAGATCGGAAGAGGTTTGGAACCGAAAGGAGCGACGAAACGGAATTTAGGAGTACGGTACCAGAAGGGGGCGCACGATCCGTGCCCAGGGGCGCACGATCCGTGCGTCCTATTACTCTTTTCAAATTGGCAACCCGAAGGGGGCGCACGATCCGTGCCCAGGGGCGCACGGTCCGTGCGTCCTGTGAACTCAGAATAATTTCCTCTTTCGTTCCGTTTCGCTTTCCGATCGTTTCTAATCCGTAACCCGATCGACATCCAATCCTTCAAACAGAGTTTATAAACATAATTCCAGACATAATCCAATCATCACAATCCACACATCAATCATGCAATTTTAATCACAATTTCAGTCCAACGATTTATCAATCTCATGATTCAAACGATATTTTCGCAAAACGGTTTCGCACCGGAATTTCACAAATTCGCGACTCAATTAAAATGAAAAGGCTGAAAACAATCCTAGTGAGTATTAGAACTCACCTTTTCGTGACGACGATACTCCCGACGCCGAAACTTCTCGAATACGGACGAACGGAGAATCACGAATCCGCTCCAGCTATTTCCAGCAACAAACCGCCAAATTGCAACGACCGTAACTCACTCAAATCTCAACCAAACTTAGCAAAACGAGGGTCTACGGTGAAGGGAATTTTCTCTACTTTCTGATGGAGAAAGATTCACTTACATGCAACCAGTGGTTTGGGAGATATTAACAAAACAATAGGACTGCTTCGGAACAGTGGCTGATTCTTAATCCGAAAGTTGTGAGTGTGATATCTCTCTCATTTCGCAATGAAATCCTGCGGTTCTTGTGCCCAAAATGAAGAGCTTTGTGTCTAGTTTCCAGAGGGACAAGAATCACGATGATCGGAGTCGTACTCAGGGAGATACGAACGAAACACTGAAGGTAGGTAAAACGGGTTTTTCACTGGATTCTGTGCTTGCACCAAGAACTTCAACAAACAGCTTCTAGTAACTCACAACAGAAGACCCAATTCGTGATATTGGTACAGTAGGTGGTCTATGGCTTCAAAAGTGGTATCAAATGGAAGAGCATGAAATATAGAGATGAATGGTGGTGATAGTTGAGACATGCATGATGGTTGAGACTAGATCCTCTCCTCCCTTTCCCTTCTTCCTCACGCACTCTCTCCTCTCTCAGCCCTCTGTTTTTGCTTTCTTTCCTTTCTCTCAAAATTCTGGAATGTTTTGCTTTTAAGTGTGTGTGTGGCCAGCAGGAGAATTTAAGTGAGCAAGCTAAAAGAAAATGGGAAGGAATGGACTATCCTACCCTCATTTGACTCCCACTTAAACCACTTCTAACCCATTACTAAATCAATGATTTCTTATCATAATATATAGCAAACAATCAACATCATACATTATTTACTTGATCATCAACTATCTCATAATTAATTGAATCAAGTAACTCACTATCAAAACATTTTATTTTTAACCAAGTTAATAAAATCACTAAATATCAATTCATGTCAATTAATTTAAATTTTTAAAAATTGAGGATATTACAATCACCCCAACTTTTAAAAATTTTGTCCTCAAAATTGGACCAATCAAAACAAACAACACGCAATATACCTTTCGCTGATCCGGCATCGGCTTCGCCTTTCTGAGCGTCCAACACAAATACCTTTCCGCTTGCAGAGTTAGAATTCCCTTCTCGATTCCTCTTCTTCACCGGGCATTCGTTAGCATAATGCCCTTCTTCCTTGCAGTAGTAACACACAGTGGATCCCAAACGACACTCTCCGGTGTGAGGCCTCCCGCATTTCGGACACTTACCGGACCTTAGTAGTTCGGATGCTGTAGGTTGCTTTCCTTTGTTGTAGGTACTCCTCGGCTCATCACTTGGGGATGACAATTCCAAGGTTTTCCTCTTCTCTTTCCGATACGCTTTCCTTTCCTCATACATCTTGTTGAGATCTGCCTCTGCAACATAAGCTTGTTGCACCAATCCAGCATAACTGGTCATAGCATAAGAGCTAAGACCTTGGGCCACATCCGCACGAAGACCTGCTTTGTACATCTGCATCTTCCACTCATCATTAGGAGCATGCTTTGCTAATTGATAAAACTGCGACAGCCTTTCGAACTTGGCGGTGAATTCACCCACTGACATCTCTCCTTGTCTCAAGTTAACAAACTCGGCTTGCTTGCTTAACTTCATCACCGGAGGGAAGAAGTGACCAGAAAACATTTCTTTGAAGTTGGCCCAGGTAACCGGAGTTCCCTGATTCACCATTAGTTCATGAGCATTGGTCCACCAGGTTTGAGCATCTTCCTCGAGCATATGGGCGGCAAAGAGAACCTTCTCTTCTTCGCTGCATTGAAGAGTCCTGAAAATCTTTTCCATTGAATCCAACCAGAAATGAGATACCATTGCCTCAGGTTCTCCCTTAAAACTTTGGGGATTCATCTTCTGGAAACGAAAGTAAGCCCTATTCGGATCTTCCAGAGGAGGTTGTTGAACATTCGGTTGTTGCTGATTCATCCTCTCATGATGCATCTGGGCCATTTGAGCCATCTGCTGCTGCTGCATTTGCATCATGTCATTCATCATCTTCTGTTGCGTCTCGATGACATTCTGCATCCATTCAGTATTTGGATCAACAGGGACGCTTCTCCTACTTCCACCAGCCATGATTCTGCAAAATATGCACAAAGTGTTTAGTTGATCAGGCTAAACGTCTAATAGCATACTAAGAGGAATCACACTTAGAGGACTTAAGAGACTCATGATTCTAAGTCCGACTAGGTCGAACTGCTCTGATACCAATTGTAACACCCCGTTAATTTCTAACTTGTAGAAACTACCGAAGCGCACTACTGGCATACATCAGAGTGACTTTCCTTTTAACATATTGAACACATACTAAACTTCGATGAATCACTCATCAAACGTGCTTAAAATAACTGAACTGTTTATAAATAAAGTCGGTCCTTACACCCTCAACTAGTGTTCAATACTCAAAACCGAAAGTCTGCGGAAGCGATTCACAACTTGAAATACATAAGTCGTACAATCGAGTAGTCTTAAGATACTGAATACAAAATACAGAGATACAAGGGAAACTGAAATATAAGACATAAAGAAATAAAGATAGCGGCTGCTCCTCAAGCATCTTCATAGCCATGCCTCACGGTCTTCAACTTTCCCTGCTTAACTGAAAAACAACAACAATGGATTGGGTGAGACAACTTGTCTCAGTGAGTCCTATCGCGACCCCTTACTAATCCTCTCGGTTCAATTATGCTTGATTCATTATTCTGATTCTAACTCATAGTCCTCTAAATTGACTATGTGGCTAACTAACTGAAGTTGTCCTTATAACCCTTAAGCCGGTTACAAGACGCAACTCATAAACTGAACTAAACGTTGTCCTCATAACCCTTAAGCCGGTTACAAGAAACAACACATAAACTGAACTGATATTTTAGCGTGTCACCGGTCACTTGGCATAATAAGCTTCCGGTGAACCCGTCCCCACTAATCGGCTGGGTCCCTGATGGGGCCTAGGTTCATAGGGCTCATGACTTCCCCTCCCCTAGCACACTAAACTGAAATAGGGTCGTCACCCTAACTGAACTGATGTATATATTTTAATATACCTGAACTGAACTGAACAATGAACTTAACATAACAATAAACTGAACGTAATCATGAACTTAACTTAACATGAACTGATCCTAACATAAACTTATTACTAACGTGATCTAACTACTAACTTAGTCTAGTTATTAAGTGATCTCTCATGGATTACTAAGGTTCGCTAACTTAACTTACACTAATTATCCTGCTAGTCCAAACATAATACATCAATCACATTTAGCATAATCATAACATGATAATCGGTCTCAATCATGAACTTAGCTTAGGCATGACAATATCATAATCTGGGTTATATCCTCAAGAGCGAGTTATAAACAATCAACCAATGGTATTAATAGAGTCACATCATCACAGTTGGTTGAGAAGGAGATCGGAAGAGGTTTGGAACCGAAAGGAGCGACGAAACGGAATTTAGGAGTACGGTACCAGAAGGGGGCGCACGATCCGTGCCCAGGGGCGCACGATCCGTGCGTCCTATTACTCTTTTCAAATTGGCAACCCGAAGGGGGCGCACGATCCGTGCCCAGGGGCGCACGGTCCGTGCGTCCTGTGAACTCAGAATAATTTCCTCTTTCGTTCCGTTTCGCTTTCCGATCGTTTCTAATCCGTAACCCGATCGACATCCAATCCTTCAAACAGAGTTTATAAACATAATTCCAGACATAATCCAATCATCACAATCCACACATCAATCATGCAATTTTAATCACAATTTCAGTCCAACGATTTATCAATCTCATGATTCAAACGATATTTTCGCAAAACGGTTTCGCACCGGAATTTCACAAATTCGCGACTCAATTAAAATGAAAAGGCTGAAAACAATCCTAGTGAGTATTAGAACTCACCTTTTCGTGACGACGATACTCCCGACGCCGAAACTTCTCGAATACGGACGAACGGAGAATCACGAATCCGCTCCAGCTATTTCCAGCAACAAACCGCCAAATTGCAACGACCGTAACTCACTCAAATCTCAACCAAACTTAGCAAAACGAGGGTCTACGGTGAAGGGAATTTTCTCTACTTTCTGATGGAGAAAGATTCACTTACATGCAACCAGTGGTTTGGGAGATATTAACAAAACAATAGGACTGCTTCGGAACAGTGGCTGATTCTTAATCCGAAAGTTGTGAGTGTGATATCTCTCTCATTTCGCAATGAAATCCTGCGGTTCTTGTGCCCAAAATGAAGAGCTTTGTGTCTAGTTTCCAGAGGGACAAGAATCACGATGATCGGAGTCGTACTCAGGGAGATACGAACGAAACACTGAAGGTAGGTAAAACGGGTTTTTCACTGGATTCTGTGCTTGCACCAAGAACTTCAACAAACAGCTTCTAGTAACTCACAACAGAAGACCCAATTCGTGATATTGGTACAGTAGGTGGTCTATGGCTTCAAAAGTGGTATCAAATGGAAGAGCATGAAATATGGAGATGAATGGTGGTGATAGTTGAGACATGCATGATGGTTGAGACTAGATCCTCTCCTCCCTTTCCCTTCTTCCTCACGCACTCTCTCCTCTCTCAGCCCTCTGTTTTTGCTTTCTTTCCTTTCTCTCAAAATTCTGGAATGTTTTGCTTTTAAGTGTGTGTGTGGCCAGCAGGAGAATTTAAGTGAGCAAGCTAAAAGAAAATGGGAAGGAATGGACTATCCTACCCTCATTTGACTCCCACTTAAACCACTTCTAACCCATTACTAAATCAATGATTTCTTATCATAATATATAGCAAACAATCAACATCATACATTATTTACTTGATCATCAACTATCTCATAATTAATTGAATCAAGTAACTCACTATCAAAACATTTTATTTTTAACCAAGTTAATAAAATCACTAAATATCAATTCATGTCAATTAATTTAAATTTTTAAAAATTGAGGATATTACATGAAGCATAAAGACCAAGTGACAAATGAAGAATGAAAACATATTCCTGGATTCCGTGGCTTGTAAAATGGAAGTTGTGTAAGCAATAAGATCCTATTTGCAATTCCTCCTAGATCAAATGTTATTTTCACAAAGGAAGGTGAAAAATAAGATAAAGGGCACAACAATGTAACAACCACACATGCATTTAAATTAATATACTTATTCAAGGGAGAAATTCCAATTTCCATTGTACTCTCTATTTCATGGTATATCTCCTGCGAATCATCTTCCACCACCACTTGACCATTATTTTGATCTACCTCAACAACAATATTTTTCTCAATTTTTGCTTCATGGATTTTTTTTGAATAACCCTTGTAAGAAAGGTGGTGGTGGTGGCAACGATGACGCATAAGATTCTCATTCCTCCTTGGAGAAAACAAATACATTTTTGTATATCCCTTTTAAGCAACGTGGTGGTGGTTGCAAACATTCCTCAATGTATTCCCATTCCTCCCTGAAGAATATAAATACATGCTTTTTCATAGTAACAAGAAAAAAACATTTAGTCTAACCGATACCGAAAAATCAATCAATATCACAACAGTCCCAGGCATTAGCGCCAAAAACCTTATAGGCCGCAAGTGCACAGTTCTATCGCGTAGTAAAAATATCGATCCCACAGAGACTTATGTGATTACCAATATTATTTTCGGTTGATTAGCTAAAAGGAATGATTGAAGTAGAAAGAGTTGATTTGATTGATTTGAAATTCAGAAATAAAAACAATCTCGGGATATAGTTTCATCACAATAATGAGGAACCAAAATAATTCTTTAGACCATTCACCAAATTAAGAGAGTAATGTATTTCAAAGACAATGCAACGAATATAACTAATGTTTCCTTTCAGAGTACAAGAGTGTGTTTTGAACTAACAATCAAGCCTATTCTCATGGTTGATCATCACCAAAACCCATTAAGCATAACACCTTTATAGTGTCTCAAGAGTTTCAAAACTATTCTCATGTTTTGATTCCCTTGTCTAAATTCATAGTTCCAACATCAATACTTCAACTTTCGGTTCTTCGTTTGATGTTTAAAATAAGATTTTAGATTGAAATATAAAACAATTTGGAGTGGAGAATAGTTTTGGGAATTACTAGGGACCTATCATTGGATTACTTTCAATAACCCAAGACTTTGTATCTACTCACTCATATTCATAATATAAATTGCAATAAGATTAAATGACATAAAAATAAATTGTTGGAATATAAAAGACATAAATTGTGACACCCTCTACCCCGTCATGGCATAAATATAGCATAAGTAAGGAAAACAACCAGAAACAAAGTCTTGTCCAAAATAAAAATTTAATTTAATGGGATAAAGACATCACATTTACAAACTTGCGGAATTATAAAAAAAAATATCAACTTACAAATAAAGCAAATAACCCAAATTCCCGATGTCACAATAGTTCAGAGCTGGCCCTTACAAAAGTACATCGGAAAAGTACTACAAGCAAGCACATCATCTATACATACACAATGATGTATGCATAGCCACAACAAAGGGGTTAGTCGTCATACACCCAAGTAGCATTTACGGTAAAAGAGAGATAAATGAGCAATGCACTAACTTTTGCTTGAATAATTCTGCATCACATACATCCACACCTATGAGAACATGTACTATTACCAACAACTAAACATACTATCATGTAATGATATATTACCTACAACAACAACAACAACAACAAAAACAACAACAACAACAACAACATCAACAACAACAATCACAACAACAACAACCATAAGACCGAGATACCCTGTTCGAACGGGGTAGCTTGCCCGATAGTGACCCACTAACAACAGGAGCGACAACCGCAAGACCAGCATACCATGCCTGAATGGGATACATTGCCCGATACTTCCCTACTAACAACGACAACAACAATGTGAGGACTGGGAAACCATTCCCGAACGGGATACCTTGCCCGATAGGGCCCTATTAACAACAACAACAGACTTATGGACTTAATCAAAGTGGTGTCAAACAACAACATCAGTGATAACAACTATTGCGATGACGACGAACAACAACAACAACAACAGTAGCAACAACAACGATAACGACAACGATGTACAACAACAACGACGAACAATAATAGCAACAACAATAGCAACCGCAACAGCACAACAACAACAATATCCGCAACAACGACAACGACATCAACAACAATAGAACAACAGCAACAACAACGTAACATTAGCCACAACAACAATGTGGCATCATCAACACCAACAACAACAACAACTTCAAAATCAACAATAAAAACTACTCAAGAATTTTAGTATCCAGTGCAAAACTATTGAACAACAATAACAACAATAACCACAACAATAGAAGCAACAATACAATATCAACAATAGCAACCACATCAACCACTACAGCAACACAACAACAATAAATACAACTTAACAATTTTGGTATTTTGTGGAATGCTACTTATCAACTATAGCAATAACAACTTAAAACAGTAACAACATTAACAACAACTTGTATTGAATCAAGCACTACAACACTATTAGTCACGTTCCAATATATATAAATTTCTACATAACACTAGAAGTAATTGTTCCCATCACAATGGCGTCGGGTACTAATTCACTTAAAGCCGCGCGAAGCTTAGGGATCATGGGACATCCCTATTGCTCATTATCTCACATACTCACTACTATAGAGTTAAACTACCCCCTTACCTCGACAAAATAACTTGTATATCAACGAGAGCCAAGAAAATTTTCTTGTAACGAAAGTTCAGCATTCAACGGGTACTCAACCGGCACGTCAAACAATTCATAGGTCGTATAAAGAGTGAAATATGGCTGAAAGAAAATAATAGTAATTATAAACCAATTATTTTGGAAATTCTAAGACTAAAACGAAGTCTAAAGGAACAAAAAAATGAATTACGGAAACTGTCTCACCGAAAAAGGAGTCTGACGTCAATTTTGCCGAAACGAAAAAGAGACTAGTGCTTCCCGAAGGTTTCGATGCGTAGAATCCGAAAATGACATCCGTTTTTCCAACCGGAGATTGTCGTGGTCGGAGAGTGCAAAAAACAGTCCGCCTAACGTTACAAAACGCGACAAACGGTGCTTCCTTTGAAGAAACGGAGGTTAGAATCGAATTCAGGAGAGGTTTTTGAGTTGGGTAGTGAAATTTGGGATTAAACCGTGAGCTAGAGAGAGAGAGAACGAAACTAGAGAAGGAGAAGTTAATGGTTTGGTAACAACGATTATGTTTGGACCCGCAGTCACGCCTCCTCTCCTTTTGTCGTGGGCACTTCTCCCTGTCGCTCGCGGTTTTGCTTGATTGTGCCACGGTGGTGGTTGGTGGCTCGGCTACCTCGATCAAGCTAGGTGTTGTCGCGGTGTTGGCCGGTAGCACGACTTCGCGATGGTGGTTGGAGTCACGGCGCCGGATGTCTGGGGGTGTGCTGTTGGTGGGTGCTGATTCGATAGTTTGTACCTTGTCGGACGCCAGATTGCAGTTTGCAGATCGCCGGGCTCCTCCCCCTTTGCCTTCTGCTTCTTTGCCCCCTCCCAATCGTCTCCGGGCCTCCACCTCTAACCTCGATGCTTTGTGATGTGCTTAATGTGAGGATAGCGAGGTGATGCAGGCTGTTGTGGTTTGGAGTGTGAGTTCAGGAGGTGGTGGGTGGAGGTTGTGTGGGGACTCTCAGGTGTTTCCCTGCCTCCTTTCGGGTTTTCTGTTCGCCATAGAATTTTTTCAATTAGAGTTCTATGGTTGTTTATTTTAGAGGCCTTGTTGGGCATTCTATTATTGTCCTTATTACCAAGGGTTTTGGTCTAGTCCCCCCTTGTGTTTTTTATATCTCTCTTTATTTTATTAATAAATTCGGGCTGATTGCCTGTTTGATTAAAAAAAAAAACTACTAAAATAATAGGAATGATAATAAAATGACAACAAATCATAACTAATATTTTATAAAACTAGTAAATAAATAGACAAATAATTCAAATAAGGAAATAGTAAACTTTACTAAAATATATCAATTATAAAGGCAAACGCACACAAAACATATCACAAAATTTCTATTATATTCAAGTAATTAAATATGGAAAAATAGGGTGTTACAATTCTCTCCCCCTTAAAAGAATTTCGTCCTCGAAATTCCAACAAGTGCTAATAAACAAAACGAACCTAATTCTCCAACTAGAAGTTCTCAACGTCATAAGGGTGGTGTTTCCTTAAGTCTATATTCAGTATCTATCTTTACGAGTTCAAATAGACGTTCGTAGATATATATATATATATATATATATATATATATATATATATATATATATATATGGTAAGCTAACTAATCTTAGGTTCATAAGTTCCACTAACAAACTAATGCCATCTAGACAACTAGTGTTATCTATCATGTTGATTACTATTGCTTTGATTACCGGCGGTAAGTGATTTGGCGGCCGTCCCTCCTACTCGTTAAGCCAGGTAACTCAAGAAATAACAACCAGACACATTCTCTAGTGGTTTTGTAAGGATCCCTGATAGGGGCTTGAGCGTAAACATGTTGGTACCACATTATCGCCCTCAAGCTCTATTAAAGTTCCTTCTTATAGCATACCATGATTCCGCTGCGCTACTCTGATAATCTAACTTGTAGCTATAAGCATTGCTCGTATTCTAATTCACTCATCTATCTTTACGGTGTCTCCCTTAGGCTCACTCCTAAGATATCAACTTAAGTCTTAACATCGCAACTATTATGAAAGGACTATATGGGATGGGAATCTGAGGGGACATACCTATAAATACTAACAGAATATACCAAAGCACACTAATAGTCTGCTAATGGTTTGGTTAATTTCTATTACTCACAGTCCTAGCCAATTTTAAACTTGGTAGCACCACAAGCACAAACTAAAACAACCGTATCAATAATTCATGTAGAGCTCACAACAAGTCTCATAGTTTCACAACAATATCATGACAAAAGTTTACAAAGTGCACAACGATTGCAAAACAAGCCACATAATCAGAGTTTACAGGTACAGATTATGTACATGGAAGTTATGAAACAATTCACAAAGACACAAAGTTCACAATATTGTACGTCGAGGGAAATTAGACACATAGAACAAAACAAAGTTAAATAAATAACATAAGAATGTAGTTAACATTTGAAACCATATTACATCTAATTACACAGATGAAAACCCTGCTGGCATGGTCACTAAACCTGTTACAGTTAGCAAGTTCAAGTATTGCTTGGATTTGCTCAATATAGATGTTGACTGATGATTTTGAACATGAAGGAATCCTGACCTGAAGATTTATTATGAAGGGATGCTATGCACCAAGGTGGAGAATTGTTGGGTTATGGTGCCACAGCATCATATGCATTCTGCCTAGACCTTATCAGGTGCTATAGCATCGCCTGCAACATCTCTGTGTGGATCTGTTATTTTTCTGTTATGACAGTTATTTCTGTTTTAAGCTATTGTACCTGTTTCTGTTTGGTTCAGTTTTTAATTAGTTGGTTAGTTAAACTGATGTAACGGCTTTGTGGGTTGGGGTAGTTACGAGCTAGTATATAAAGCTCCACCTTAGGGGGTTTTATAGAGGACTTGGATAATGTTTGATCATTATCACATTTCAGAAAATAACATTGGGGAAACACCTGGGTGATTGGGTTCATGGAGAGCATTGCCTAAGTGCTATGAATGTATCATGTGGTGTAACACTTTATCAAGATAGTGGAAATCTTCAAATCGGATTCTGTCCCCCAGAGTAGGAGAATTAACTCCGAACTGGGGTTACCATCTTGGGTGTTCATTTTCTCTATCCTTTATCTCTTTCTTTAATTGTTTTCTTAGATTTCATATATCCTGTCTTGACAACGCTGTAGTAACAAGCGCTACAGCACTGTGCAGATTTTTCCGCATATTGTGTGTTCTTGTTTTTCCAAGTTCGTTGACACGCGTGAATCACAACAGCAATACTTAAGATTTTACTTCCCTTATCAATATCTATGTTCATATTCCAACCATGACTCCCTCTCCTTCCAGGTGGATCTCCTAGCATCCTAATATTATTATTCTAAACGTTGATGATAGTTGCCCCGGTAATCCTGGACCTAGTATTTTAGTTCTATTTTAGAACTATTTTACTACCAAATGTTTTGTTTTCATTTGTAGGTTAAGTAATGAGCAATAGAGAAGAATTTGACTATCAAGAGTATAACGGTAAAGTCCCAACACCAAAAAATGCAAAAAGGAATAGAAAGTAACACGGGCCAGTGTTTAATCGTTACAGCCACGGTTGGGGGTCAAAGGAAAAGCAGTTGAAGAAACGCGTGATTTTCTTACGGCCAGTGTTAAACCATTACGGGCCGTAATGATTCATCAGATACCCAAAACCATTACATTTCATATTTCATTGCTTGTAATTGGTCTTAATTCTGATGTTTGTTAGCATTGATGGTCCTAGGCCTATATATATCACGAAATTCTGAGTTCTAAGGACTATATGCTATCGTTGTAAACACCTCTCGAAGCATAATTCTAAGATTCTATGCAATTTACATTTTCCTTTTAAGTTCTTGCTCCTTACATTTCTTGTTCTTTATTTTTCCCGCACTTTACTGTTCTTGCTATTTACTTTTCTGCACTTTACTATTCCGCCATCTATCGCTTTTCCTTTATATTTCTGTCATTTACATTCCGCTATTTAATTATCGCTTTCTTTATCATTCCCATCATTTACAATTACGTTATATACATTCATGCCTATAACATATAAGAAATTGTCTACTATGATCATGACGGAGTAGACCCTTTTAGTCTTGGGATTGTGGGAATAATCCAATGATAGATACCTAAACAATCCCAAGTCTAGACTTTATTTTATTAAAGTTTACATTCTAATCTAACCTCATCATTCTTCAAAGTCATAATTCAAATATCAAACGAAGTATCGAAAGGTGAAGTTTGATATTGGAACTATGAGGTTAGACAAGATGATCAAAACATGAAAATAGTTTTGAAACACTTCGGATAAAAATGTTTGTACTTAAGGGGTTTTGACAATAATCAACCATGAAAATAGGTTTGATTATTGGTTCAAAACACACTCTTGTATTCTGAAAGGAAACTTGAGTTACCGTAGAATACCTTGCTCTTAGAAAATAAGCTTAATAAAAAATAGAGAATGGATGAGGGATTGTGAATTCTTTCTATCATTGAGACGAAACCACCATCCTATAACGCTTTTTAATTTCTGAATTTAAAACCAACCAACAATTCCTTTTACTCAATCATTCCTCTTAGCAAATTACAACCGAAATTAAAATTGGTAATCACATAGTCTTTGTGGAGCGATACTCTTTACTACTAGATAGAGTGGTACACTTGCGGCCTATCAATGGTGCAACCGACTCACACCTTAAGAAAAGAAAACTTCTATGCAGACTTCTTGGCAAAACTGGGCACCACTATTTTGTCGACATGACAAATCATTGGCACACTTCTTGGCTAGAAGAGTTTTGTTTTTGAGAGCCTTGGCACACTTTTTTTGTTTCTTTTTTGTTTTCTTTTTCTTTATCTTATTGTACAACAACAAGATGGAAGACTCATGTATTGAAAAAAATGTAATAGATATTAGATACAGGAGTAATTAGAGAGAATGCATATTTTAGAACAATGAAAACATCTTTTCATCATTTTTAAGTTCTTCTAAAATATAAGATTTATTATCTCTGATATTTTTTACTTTTTATAGAAATGAGTGGAAATGAAACTAAAACATGAGAAGCCTTTGATTAGCAACTTTTGAATGTAAAGTTTTTTTCTAAATGATAGATAAAAGTTAAGTATTTTGTTAGTTCTGTTAGTAGGAGGAGTTCAACTTTTTCCATCCTTATCACTTCACTCATTATCTCTCTCACCTCAACCACCATGCAAAAGAAGATAAAGTTTTGTTTTGATAAAATGTGTAGGAAACTGTTGTAGCAAAATTGATCACGTTGGAAAAATACAGTAACTACTACCTCCTCACAATATTTTGATGGTCCGAAATATAAGAAACAAGTACTATTTTTAAGATGTATTAAATGATTGAGCTAACTGATAATAAATGACATCTTAAATGCAGCTTAGTGATCATACCCCCACAAGTGTTGAAAGGTAAACTTGATTTTGCCCGTTGGACTAATCAAGTGTTAGGCCCATTTGTTTTTAGTGTCTTAGTCTATAGAATATTCTAGAGATTAGTAGATAAAGTTAGAAGGTGGAAGATATAGTTTAAATAAATAGCTGAGAGAATTGTGTAGAACTCTCTCACTTGAAGTGTGTAGAATCTCTAGAGTTATGTAGAACTCTCCCTTGGAGCCTATACATATAGGGGAGAGCTAGTCATTTGTAAACCAATCAAGTTAGCAAATAAACAACAAGTTCTAATGTGTAAAGTATTCCCTCATTTCAGAAATCATAGTCTCCATTTCCCTTCCTCCCAAAAGCTTCCTAAATACCATTCTCCTTTCCAACAATGTGGTATCAGAGCTAAGGTTCTGATAAGAAATCCTTCCATAGGAATGGCGAGCAATGGTGTAGCATCCTTCCAAGTTCCACTTCTAAAAGGGACCTATGATAATTGGTGCATCAAAATGAAGGCTCTTCTTGGAGCACACGATGTTTGGGAGATTGTTGAAAAACGTTATAAGGAATCACCAAATGAGGATTCCTTAACTCAATCACAAAGAGATATTTTGAAGGATTCAAGAAAGAGAGACAAGAAAGCTCTCTTCCTCATCTACCAAGCATAGGATGAAGATGAGTTTGAGAAAACTTCAAATGCAACATCCGCTAAGGAGGCATGGGAGAAGCTTCAAACATCTTGCAAAGGAGAAGACCAAGTAAAGAAGGTATGTCCCCAACACTATGAGGTGAGTTTGAATCATTGAATAAGAAACAACCGGAGTCTATTTCTGAATATTATTCAAGAGTTATTGCCGTGTCAAATCAATTAAAAATAAATGCTGAGAAGTTAGAAAATGTGAGGATTATGTAGAAGATACTACGCTCTTTGGATACCAAATTGAAGCATATTGTTCTGACGATCGAGGAAACCAAAGACTTGGAGACCATGACGATTGAACAACTCAAAGGATCATTGCAAGCTTATGAGGAGAAACACAAGAAAAAGAAGGAGATCACCGAGCAACTCTTCAAGATGCAACTAAAGGAGAAGGAAGGAAGTCAAGGAAATGAGAGAGGCCTACAAGATCAAGGTCGAGGTAGAGGTCAAGGTTTTGTCTGAGGACAGTTTAGACACATACTAATGGACAAGGTGCGAATTTCACCAACAACCATTACAAGAAAGGAGAAAGCTCAATAAGAGGGCATGGACGAGGATCTCCAAACACAAGGTTTGATAAATCTCAAACTCGATGCTATAACTATCAGAAATTTGGCCATTACGCTTTAAAAAGGTAGATTTTCAAAGAATAGGGTAGAAGAGGAGACAAACTACGTGGAGGACAAAGACTAGACAGTTGAAACAGTGCTTCAATCACGTAGAAGTAATGAAGGAAGCCAA
This sequence comes from Astragalus membranaceus, assembly GCA_039519185.1. Taxonomy (NCBI): domain Eukaryota; kingdom Viridiplantae; phylum Streptophyta; class Magnoliopsida; order Fabales; family Fabaceae; genus Astragalus; species Astragalus membranaceus. The sequence continues at coordinate 24,989,425 of CM076847.1, forward strand.
GAAAACTTGTGGTACCTCGACACCGGTGCAAGCAACCATATGTGTGGGAAAAGAAGCATGTTCGTGGACCTTAATGAATCAGTAAAGGGCAATGTCTCACTTGGTGATGATTCTAGAGTTTCAGTGAAAGCCAAATGTAAGATCTTAATACGCCTAGAGGATGGAAGACATGATTTTATTTCAAATGTCTACTACGTTCCAAATATGAAAAACAATATTTTAAGTCTGGGACAGCTCTTAGAAAAGGGCTATGATATTCACTTGAAAGATTCTAGTCTTTCCATCAGAGATCAGAGAAACAATCTCATCATCAAGGTACCAATGTCAAGAAATAGGAATTTCTTAGTGATTATCCAAAATGACGTGGCAAAGTGTCTCAAAGCATGCTATAATGATGAAGCATGGCTTTGGCATCTTCGATATGGGCACTTAAATTTTGGAGGCTTAAGTCTGATGTCAGAAAAGAATATGGGGAGAGGGATGCCACCTATCAACAAACCAAATCAACTCTGTGAAGGATGCTTACTTGGAAGGTAGTTCAGGACGAGTTTTCCAAAGGAGTCAAACTATAAAGCCAAAAAGCCGGTTGAGCTCATACATGCTGTTGTCTTTGGAACATTCAAGTCAAGCTCACTCAGTAAAAATAACTACTTCCTTCTATTTATTGATGATTTTTCAAGAAAGATGTGGGCATATTTCTTGAAACAGAAGTCAGAAGTCTTTAATGTTTTCAAGAAGTTCAAAACTGCAGTGGAGAAAGAAAGTGGTCGAGTGATTAAGGCTATGTGAACTGATCGAGGTGGAGAAATCACTTCTAAAGAGTTTCAGGAGTTTTGCGAAGAGAATGAAATTAGACGTCTCTTGACGGTTCCAAGATCCCCTCAACCGAATGGCGTGGAAGAGAGGAAAAATAGAACAATTCTCGACATGGCTCGAAGCATGCTTAAAAACAAGAAATTGCCAAAAGAATTTGAGGCTAAAGTAGTGGCCAGGTATGGGGAAAGACACCACAAGAAGCATGGAGTGGAATAAGGCCAGGTATATCACACTTGAGAGTCTGCGGAAGCGTAGCCCATGTACATATACTGGACAAGAGGAGAGCAAAACTCGATGACAAGAGTGAGAAATCCCACTACAAGAAAAACAGGATTTTGCGGCGGGCAAAATCCGCCGGAAAAGTCATATTTCCGCCGCAAAATTGGACTTTGCGGCGGATTTTTGCCGCCGGTAGCCAGGTCGCAGCAAACGCTTTCCGGCGGATTATCCACCGGAAACTTGCGGCGGATTTGGTGGCGCCGATAAATCTGCCGCAAGTTTCCGGCGGATAATCCGCCGGAAATGCCAAAACTATCCGCCGCAAAGACCATATATCCGCCGGAAAATTATCCGCCGCAAAGACCATATATTCGCCGCAAAGACCGTTTTTTTAAAAAAAATAATAATTTTTTTAAAAAAATTCGTTTTATTTAAAATTCCGCCGGAAAATACACAAATCCACCGCAAAATCCTTTTTTTAAAAAAAAAATAAATATTATTTTTTTAAAAAAATCGTTTTAATTAAAAAAATTATTTTTTTATTAACATTTTTAATTATTGATAAAAAAATAAAATTCAATAATTAATTAATTTACTATTTAAAAAAATAAAAATTGGAAAGAGCAGTAAAATATCATCACAAAAAAAATATTCATACAAAAAATATAATATCCATACAAAAATATAAAATAATCTAAAACTATTGAGGTGGCTGCTGGCTAATGTCATCAAAATTATAATATGTATCATCTTGATCAAGAATAGCAGAAAGCGATGCAATACGAATATTAAGATCAATGTTCTCGTGGGGTAACTGCTGTTGGGGGGGCTGGTTTAGCTGGCTGGGTGACTGGCGCTGGGGCTGCTGGTGTGGCTGGACTGGCGCCTAGGGGTGTTGCTGGTTTGGCAGGGGGGGTGACTGATGCTGCTGCTGCTGTAGGTATGGCTGGAATGGCGCCTGGGCCTGCTGGTGGTATGGCTGGGAATACTGAGGTGCGCCATACTGCTGGGGATACTGGGGTGCATACTGCTGATGGGAATATTCGGGTGCATACTGCTGAAATGCACTGCTGTAATGCTGCTGCTGCGGCTGCGGGTAGGATGCTGATGAGGTCGATGGCCTCCAGTGCTGAGACATCAGCTGATCCTGCAAAAACTTAAAGCGCTCCTCCATGCGCTCCTCAGTTAGCTTAGCTTGCTCCGCAACTACCCTAGCTTGCTCCGTTGCTACCCTAGCCTGCTCCGCAGCTACCCTAGCCTGCTCCCGAAGCGTCTACACTTCCCGATCACTTTGCTCCTGCCGCTTGACAAACTGACGCTGAGCCTCGCCCAGTTGCTGTGTCAATTGCCAAACAGCATCCATCTCACCGGCATTGGGAACATAATTGCGACCAGTCGAGGATCCAGAATGTGAAGCTGATAGACTCGGAATAATGCTTGTTCGAAAAGGAGCCGGTCCAATACCACCTGATCCTACCAGACGATTAGACTTTTGGCGACCAACTGCTCTCTCCCAAATATCCCGAGCTACTCTAGCCACCTCCACAGGATCGATATCTGCCCCACTGCTCTACTGTGACTCATAGTACTCATTCAGCCCACCCTGGAAGCTCTCCTGAAAAAAATAACCCAACAAATAAATAACTAATTATTAATAATAATATATAATATAATTGTAAAAGTACGTAGTTTTACCTGAATACGCCTCGCCCGATCTGTAGCGTACTCACCAGTCTCCTCCACCATATGCATGTAGCAATGCAACTCAGGCAAAGTGATTGGCCTTTTTTCCCTCTCCGCCTATATATGTACATATATATTATTAATTAAATTAATACACATATTGAAAATGACTAGTTAATTATTATAAATAATTAATTAATCAAGTAATAAAGTAAAAAATTTACCATACGCGTGTGATGCGTTGCAGTATTCACACTCCCCCCTGTGTGTGTGTGCAGCCACCTTTTTCAGAAGCACGGTTCTTCTTGGCTTTCTCACAATACTCCTTAAATTCTGGTGTCTGCCAATACAGCTTAAACTCAGCCTAAGTTGAGTCTCCAATATAAGATGGCTTTCTATCAACATCGCGCGCTCTCCGCAGCAATTCAGAATAGCGATGAGAACATCTCTTATGGAACACTCTCTCAACTTGGGCTTGCTCCCCTGGTAACCATGTACATTTTTCCTATTTAAGAAATTTACAATAATGTTGTTAATTATAAGACAAACTAATTAATCAAGTCAGTAATATCATAATACATATATACCAAATTAATTATTTCGTAGAATAACTTACCAAAAATGATCTTAACATCTTCTTAATTGCCACATCATCTTTTCTAACTTCCGACCACTTCTTCCAGCTCTTGGTGAAATTCTCCTTGATTGTTTTTGTGATGGCGGTAGCTGAAGCCTTCGAAGGAAGAAAGCTGCATTAAAAAAAGATGAATTTTGTTACATCAAATATATATAAGTTATATAAAAGGCAACAAAAATAAATTAATAAATAATAATAATATATATATATATACTTACGAATCGCCAACAATCTGCAATATGATACGCCCATCAGGTGTACACCTCACCACATCAGCCCCATCAACGAACGTGCGTATCCCATCCGCATCAACATGTGTCGTGGCTAAGCCCTCAGGAATCGATGAGTCCCCTGCAGTACTAGTACTAGCACCATCCTCAGACGCAGGTGGTGGCAAATATCCGCCAGCAGTAACAACAACACGCACAGGCTGGACACGGCGCCCTAGGCGAGTAGATCTCTTCCGCCTGCTAGTGCTGGCGGCATCGACAGGTGAAGGAACATATGCGCCGTCATCGCGATCGGATCCTGAGTCATGAGATGCCATATCTGTATCTAGACATATACATTTAAACAAACAAACATATACTAAACAAGGTTAACATAAACATTTAAAACTCATTAAAATAAATATATATATAAACATACTAATTAAACAAACAACATCCTTCATTAAAAATAGAATTTTTGAAACATAAATTACATCCTTGATATTGAAACATAAATAACTAATTTGAATCCCATTCATTCTCAAAATCATCATCATCGGAGGAGTGAATTCTTGATACACCAATGTGGTCTGCTGCATCTTCATCAACATCTTCTTCGTCATCAACTCCATCGTCGGTGTTTGGCTCATCACATAAACGACCAATGGTTTCAACTTCAATCACTTCATTTACATTAGACATATCTTCCATTTGATATGGCACATCTTCCACCGTGTCATCATTTGTCTCAATGCGACCTCTTGGTTTTGTTTTAATTGCGACACACCAACCACGCCTATCAGTCCGCATTGATGGATAAGGGACATAATAGACTTGCCTCACATTTTGTGCAATGACAAACGGATCATACAGTCGATATCTACTACTCATTTTAATGTCCACTGTATTTGACTTTGGATTCACCTTTGTTCCTCGAGCAGACGGATCAAACCAATTACAATAAAAAACCACTACCTTTGGACTAAAATCTAGATGGGGGTACTCAAGTTCATATATGTGTTGAACCACACCATAAAAATAATCTTCACCTCCTCCAATGACCCCGGCCTTCATGCACACTCCACTATTGACTGTCTCTCTGCCCTGTGTCCATTCATTGGTGTGAAATTTGTATCCATTGACAAAGTATGTGTGCCATTCTTTAACACATCTTCGAGGACCGTCTGATATGTTCCTCAAGTGTTGGTTGGTAGGATTTGGCAGGAGGGAATACACACATTGACTAAACCACATTGGAAAATGAGCATGAATATGAGCAGAAGATTGGTCTTCACGTACTGCCTCTAATGACAAGAACTCCCTAAAAAGAAATCATTTAATTGTTACACTTGTCTACTTTATATTAACTAATTAATATCGATAGTTAATGTTGAGGAACATACTCAATAAATGGTTGCACCTCAGTACAGTTTATCAACACATGAACATGTGCTGAACTTAACTCTTCATCTGTTAGCCAGTAAATTGACTCCTTCCCAGATGGACGGCCGGGTAGACAAAAGACAGACAAAACCAAAGGATGTCTAGGCCATTCAGTATCCATTTCATTTCGACTTCTTCTAGGAGCAAACTGATCATTCTTGAAATAATGAGAACAAAAATGTGTTGTTTCACGGTGTAAGTAAGAAGAACATATTGATCCTTCAACTCTAGCTTTGTTTTTCACCGATATTTTTGAATCACCCATGAACCTAGAGAAAATGATATTAATATATAATAGTCATATATTTTAAACTTGTTTCTTATATTATAAAAATTAGCTGACCTTTCAAACGGATACATCCATCTGTATTGGACAGGTCCGCCAAGTTTAGCTTCATATGCGAGATGCACCGGTAGATGCTCCATAGAATCAAAGAAACCAAGTGGAAATACTCTCTCCAACTTGCATAAGATAAGTGGGATGTCTAGTTCCATTTTTGAAAGATCATCAGCTTTTAGCATTGCAGAACACAAATTCTTAAAGTATTGACTTATTTCAATGAGCAGATTCAAAAGGTGTGTTGGCAACGAACTAAAAGCGATAGGAAGTAAGCACTCCATGAATACATGACAATCATGGCTCTTCATCCCATGCAACCTCCCATTATCCCCATCCGCACGTCTAGATAAATTGGAAGAATAACCGTCTGGCATTTTCAACTCTTTTATCCACTGATAAACTGCTTTCGCTTGTTCAGTAGATAAAGTAAAATTGGCTTTGGGTTTCAAAGTCCTAGTACTTTTCTCAACCAACAACAAATCCTTTCGTCTACAATAATGAGCTATATCCTTCCTATCTTTCTCATTGTCTTTCGTTTTGCCTTTCACGTTCATGACAATGTTAAATACGTTGTCAAAAAAATTCTTCTCTATATGCATGACATCGAGATTGTGTCTCAATAGATTATCCTTCCAATAGGGAAGTTCCCAAAAAATACTTTTTTTTGTCCAATTGTGCCATTGTCCATAGCCATCTGGACGAGAAACAACACCCGCTACGACTTCCACAGGAGGGATATCCCTAACACTATTCCAAACTTCCTCTGGTGTCAACTTACGAGGAGGTCCAGCTGTTTCAACATTTCCCTTGATGAACGCATATTTATGCTTTCTAAATGGGTGATCCATAGGTAAGAACCTACGGTGCGAGTCAAACCATGAAGTTTTTCCTCCGTATTTAAGCCTAAAAGCCTTTGTGTCAACCATGCCAATCGGACATGTCATCTTACCATGTGTCCCCCATCCAGAACACATTCCATAGGCAGGAAAGTCATTAATGGTCTACATCAAAGCCGCCCTCATCACAAAATTTTGTTTTGGTGCCGCATCATAAGTTAAAACACCATTCCACAACCTTTTTAGGTCATCAATCAAAGGTTGCAAATATATGTCAATACCAGCTGTTGGATTACTTGGCCCTGGAATAATAGAATTTAAAAACATGTATGGTTTGGACATACATATTTCTGGAGGAAGGTTGTATGGGGTAACAATAACTGGCCAACATGAATACGGTGTTGTCGAGGCTTGAATATATGGTGTGAAACCATCAGAGCACAAACCAAGCCGAACATTGCGTGGATCACTGGCAAAATCTGGATGAACACGATCAAAATGCTTCCATGCTTCACCATCAGATGGGTGACGTAATTCACCAGAATTATTTCTGTAACACCCCGGTATTTCTATCTACTAAAAATACCCAAGTACACCATAGTAACACATCAGAGATATAATTCCTGCTTAGACACTGAATATCACTATAAATTTTTCGCTGAATATAACCCAAACAGTCTTATTTACAACAAGACAATATGGTTCTCAGACCATATACCATCAGCATCTATAGTATTCAGTATCATACAAGAAAGCGGAAGAAAGATATACATTAAATACATAATGTTTTAGTATACAGACAACAAAAGGGAAATATAAACTTAAACATAAAGCTAAGTCTTCAGTAGCCAGTCCGAGGGCAACCTGCTCGTGCCTCTGTGGATCTCCTCTTTCCCTGTTTCTCTGTAAAACAACAACAATGGATTGGGTGAGACAACTTGTCTCAGTGAGTTCTACCGAGACCCCTACTCGCACTCTCGGTTCAATTATAAAAATCCCCTTTTTTTTTAAATCAACACGACACCGACTGCAATAAAGTGCTAACCCCGGTGAACGTGAACAAACAAAGTGCGGCACCGACTGCAAATCCAGTGCTAATCCCGGTGTATCATACAGTACGACACCGACTGCAAATCCAGTGCTAATCCCGGTGAACGTACAACAAACAAAGTGCGGCACCGACTGCAAATCCAGTGCTAATCCCGGTGTATCGCACAGTACGACACCGACTGCAAATCCAGTCCTAATCCCGGTGTACGTACAACAAACTCATGACATAACACCGACTGCAAATCCAGTGCTAATCCCGGTGAACCCCCTTACCAATAGTACATTCTCCTATTGGCACGGAGCCTAGGTTGGGGGAGCATGACTGCCCCGCCTAGTATGTCAAAACATGGGTCGTCACCCAACTCGATATACATATATATACATATATATCTACAATACTATGAACCCACGGTCCATCAAATCAGACAATCAATGAAACACTTTAATCCACATTTTATAAAATCCAAGTTCACACTCGCACTCTAGTTGACCGCTTTTCGACACAATTTTCCATATCAAAAACAATTCATTTTGCCTTAAAAATAGAATATTCAGTTAGGCCTCTGAATAAGCTTTCCAACGCATCTTAGAACACCTCAATCGGGTTCCCGGATCAAAAGTTATCGCGAAACGAAAAACAGTGTTTGGTTGCTGAAATTCTGCCAAACTGCGCTGAAGTCGCGCTGGCGCGCGAGTTACGCGCGAACTGGCAGCAGGTTCTGCCAAATGGCGCTGGAGTTGCGCCTGGGGCGCAAGTGGAGCGCGAAATGGCAGCAAGGGGGGTCTGTTAAGGCAGATTTTGACGATTTCGCACGAAAACCGCGATTCCGCTCAATACCGATTCTTGTTCCGATTAAAAACAGATTTGACAACCATAAAAACAGTTCCAATCAAAGTCACACAATTATTCAAGTCAATCAAAAACTCATTCAAAACGGATTTTATCAAAATGCGACATATTTTCCAAATAACGGTTTTAAATCAAAATCCCTCGAATCAAATCACCAAAAATTCCATTTTTAACACGACGCAACCCGAGACTCGCCTCAATCGATTCCTAACCCGAATCAGACAGTATCACATAATATTCCAGTCCAGCGAAAGCGATAAAACAGTTTATCAATTAATTCGAAAAACAAAAATCCTAAACGTGAGTAAAACTCACCCTTGAAGCGTGAACCACGATCGAGCCGAAATCACCGAGTAGCCACACGAACATTCCCCGCATAAACTTTCCGTTCCGACGTCGCTCCAATCCGCTTCCAAAACTTTCCGCTCGATCACGAAACCTCTTTTTGACCGAAATGCCGAATTCCACGAAATCTTCCACGAACACTATTCATCATCTTCTTCAATCTCAAACCACTATTCACCAAAAACCCCAATTTGATTTTCAACTCCAAATCACCCAATCGATCTTCAATACTCGAGTAATCCACCTCGTGCTCGCTCCTAAACATCGCCCTTAGCTTTCCCTTGAGTTACAACCATCGAAACACCGATTTTCCCTCTCAAGTTCGAAAATGGCAAAGTGAGAGAGAGTGAGTTGATGATGAAGATCTTGGTACAGAATCGAAGAGGAAGTAACGCTGAGCATTTTTCGTGTTGGACGGAAGTCGTTTCGTTGAGCGGAGGCACTCCCTTTTTCCTCTTCTTCTTCCTCCCTCTTTCTTTCTTCTTTCTCTTTTCTCTCCTTTTCTCTCTTCTGTTTCCAGCGCTTCCTTTTCTTCTTTCTTTCTTTCTTTCATTTATTCACACACACACATATATATATTTATTAATATATACGCGGTAACGTGGTCCGATTACCATATTGATCTAAATCTCCAATTTCGATTCCGAAACTTCCTTGATCCATATTATCCGGTTAACGATCCGATAACGACCAATAATTAATTTTTGCACTCAATAAATTTACCAGTCAAGTACTAAATTAATTTAATTGGGTTAACACCCAAATAATTCCATTAATTATTTTGCGGATGTTACATTCTCCCCAACTTGAAAGAATTTTGTCCTCAAAATTTCGCTAAGTCTTTCATCTGACTAATCGAGAATCGACATTCTCAGAAAGGTACAAATTTGCTGGAAAACATTCTTGAGTTAACGAAATGAGTGTAGAAAATCTTCCCAAATTCGCACATCAACCTCCAAGCATGACCCACTACTACCTGGATACGAACTCTCTGGTTACGAACCTACACGAGAAACTCCTCATTCGCCTACATAGGCTCGGCACCGCGTTCGAAAACACTTCCGAAGCTTCATTCCTCGCTTGCTCCCCAACTTTGATTAATCCAAACCAAAGCACTCCTCGGTAGACGTAAAAACAAACACGATTTCCTCGAAGGGTGTAAACACTTTCTCAACAAATCTTCTAATATCCTCAACGGTCCTCGTACATACCGACAATGTGACGAAAAAGTCACTTGTGAAATTTCTTGACTCGCTTCCAAGTCTTCGAGGTAAAACTTTTTCAAAAAGATGAGATTTGGGTTTTATCAAAAGCTCTGACCTTAAACGTAGAAATAAACCACGGGGACCTCAAATAATTTGAACGTAATGAAAATCGTATCAGTTGTTCTTAAAACAACTTTCAAACAGAACTCAGAACTCTTTTCCCTCTATTGTAACTTCATCACGAGGCTTTTACCAGCGACGCACCCGATTCCTTTCCAAATTAGCCAGTAGCGTTGAGAGCTTCCCCCTCAACCTAAGTAATCCTCCTAGGATTTTCCTCCTCAATCATAATCTACTTGCCTCTTAATTCGTTCCCAAAATTAACTTTAGCATGCGGTTTTCACCAAAAACGATTTTTCAAAACTATTACACCGCACGCCAAGCTTCACTTCGGAAATTTCAGTCACCTACAAGTAGATCCATCAATTAATCCTTTGATGGTTATTCGCAACGTGACAACAATCAGCAGTTACCTCATTTACATAACCGTATTCACGTTCGACTTGTCAAACGGAATTTCGTAAGACAATCTCATTGTCAACCTTCACCAAGGAGAGGTTAATAAACTAATACCTCGCCACCAAAGTGGAAACTTATGGATGTACTCCAATTTAGATCTAAAAGACTCTAACAATCCCATTTCTTGCAGCATCAACTCTGCTATGTGAATGGATTTCCTATTACTCGCATCAGCTACAACATTGGGATTTCCTGGATAATACTTCAACCCGAAGTCATAATCCTTCAGAATTCTACACACTTCTCTGCCTGCTATTCAGTTCCTCTGATCAAACAGATACTTTAAACTTTTGTGATCACTAAAGACTTCGAAACGAGACCCATACAGGTAACGTCTCCAAATCTTCAGTGCATACACAATCGATGCCAATTACAAATCATGAGTCGGATAACTCTCTTCATGAGTCCTCAATTATCTAGACGCATAAGCTACCTCTTGTTGATTCTGCACAAGAACACATCCTAAATCCTTCCCAGAAGCATCGCTGTAAATTTGGAATCTCAAAGACGGATCTGGAAGAATCAGGATTGGAGCAGAAGTCAACCAAACCTTCAATTCTTGAAAACATTCTTCACAATCAGCACCCTGCGGAAACAGTTGACCCTTACGAGTTAACCGTGTAAGTGGAAAACTAACTGTGAGAACCCTTGAACAAATCTCTTATAGTAACCGGCTGGACTTAGAAAACTTCTGATTTCAGTGACTGACGTTGGTCGTTCCCAGTTCAACACAGCTCCCTCCTTACTGGGATCCACCGCAACTCCCAATTGGGAAATCACGCATTCCAAAAACTTCACTTCCGACATCCAGAAGTCACTCTTCGACGGCTTAGAATACAATTTCTTCTCTTGGAGTACGTTCAGAATAACGCGGAGATGTTGAGCATGCTCCCCAATAGTCTTAGAGTACACCAAGATATCATAAATGAAAACTACCACAAACCGATCCAAGTAAGGGTGGGAAACCCTGTTCATGTAATCCATGAATACCGCTGGAGCATTAGTCAAACCGAAGGGCATCACTGCAAACTCGTAATGTCCATACCAAGTACGGAAAGCTGTCTTCGGAATATCTAAGGCTCTAACTTTTATTTGATGATATCCTGACCTCAGATCAGTTTTAGAAAACACTGCAGCACCTTATAGAGAAGCGCTCGGTCGAATGAATTTCTTTAGCATCGACTCTTCAAGTTTAGACTCCATTTCCTTTAATTCTAAAGGAACATTCAATAAGAAACAATAGATATTGATCCTGTACCGGAATCAATTCTATAGAAAACTCTACCTCTCGCTCTGGATGTACGGAAGAAACTTCATCCAGAAAAACATCCAGAGAACATCCAAAAAGTCATTCACAACTTGAATATTCGCCAAATCTAAACTAGTTTCAGTGGATGCAGATAACATACTAACATGTGCTTCCGCACCTTGAAATGAGGATTGACCGTCTAAGGTGAATTAGGTAACCGCTTCAGAATTTGTCCTAGACAATTCAACTGATTCTGAAGCGAGGCTGATAGTTGGTTAACACAACCATTTGCAACATGACTTGCAGTCATCCAATTCATACTCCAAATGGTGTCCACACTTTTCGTAGGCAAACAATAAATTCTACAACGAAATTTCTGCCTCCTATGACAAGTAGACAGTTCTATACCAAGATTATGTCTGGACACGACCCTTAGCAGCAGTTAAAATAGCTATCGGCTCGGATAGCGGAGACAATGCTAATCCTAACCGACCCACACATGATTGTGCTATAAAACAATGGGTTGCACCCGAATCGTATAATATACTGACGGAGTTATTGAAAACTGATCCCATACCCCTCAGTAACTCGTCAGCAGTTGTAACTGTCTGAGCATCCAAAGTGTTGACTCGTCCTTGCCTTGGAGCTGCTTATGACCCCTTGGAACTTTTCCTGGCAGGGCACTCTTTACCATAGTGACCCTCTACATTACTGTAATAGCACCGATTAGATCTTCACTTGCAATCACCACTGTGAGGCTTTCCACAGTTAGAACATCTTCTAACCTTTGAAGAATCAAGGAATTGCACCTGCTTTTCCTTTGATGAAATTATCTTAGGACTTTGCATTCGGAGTTGATAATTCAACTACCTTCTCCTTTCCCATACTTCCTATGAGGTCATCCTCGGCGACATAGGCTGACTGCACTAAGGCAAGAAAATTGGTAACAGTATAAGAACTGAGACCATAAATCATAAAAGCACTTATGCCCGTCTTATACTTCTGCATTCTCCATTCGTCATCTGAAGCTTACTTTACCACTTGGTAAGACTGAGACAACTTCTCAAACTTAGCGGTGTATTCTTCCACCGTCATGTCACCTTTCCTGAGGATGCACCGGTTGGAGACTCCGGTCTTGGTCGAGGATTGCATCTTGATCATCCAGTCATAATTCCGCTTATGATGCACTAAGTATTAAGTTGATCAGGCTCAATGTCTCTTAGCATCACAAGTGTAATTACAAAAAGGACTAACAAGGAATCGACTCAACCCTAAACTAAGTCCGACTAGGTCGAACTGCTCTGATACCAACTGTAACACCCCGGTATTTCTATCTACTAAAAATACCCAAGTGCACCATAGTAACACATCAGAGATATAATTCCTGCTTAGACACTGAATATCACTATAAATTTTTCGCTGAATATAACCCAAACAGTCTTATTTACAACAAGACAATATGGTTCTCAGACCATATACCATCAGCATCTATAGTATTCAGTATCATACAAGAAAGCGGAAGAAAGATATACATTAAATACATAATGTTTTAGTATACAGACAACAAAAGGGAAATATAAACTTAAACATAAAGCTAAGTCTTCAGTAGCCAGTCCGAGGGCAACCTGCTCGTGCCTCTGTGGATCTCCTCTTTCCCTGTTTCTCTGTAAAACAACAACAATGGATTGGGTGAGACAACTTGTCTCAGTGAGTTCTACCGAGACCCCTACTCGCACTCTCGGTTCAATTATAAAAATCCCCTTTTTTTTTAAATCAACACGACACCGACTGCAATAAAGTGCTAACCCCGGTGAACGTGAACAAACAAAGTGCGGCACCGACTGCAAATCCAGTGCTAATCCCGGTGTATCACACAGTACGACACCGACTGCAAATCCAGTGCTAATCCCGGTGAACGTACAACAAACAAAGTGCGGCACCGACTGCAAATCCAGTGCTAATCCCGGTGTATCGCACAGTACGACACCGACTGCAAATCCAGTGCTAATCCCGGTGTACGTACAACAAACTCATGACATAACACCGACTGCAAATCCAGTGCGAATCCCGGTGAACCCCCTTACCAATAGTACATTCTCCTATTGGCACGGAGCCTAGGTTGGGGGAGCATGACTGCCCCGCCTAGTATGTCAAAACATGGGTCGTCACCCAACTCGATATACATATATATACATATATATCTACAGTACTATGAACCCACGGTCCATCAAATCAGACAATCAATGAAACACTTTAATCCACATTTTATAAAATCCAAGTTCACACTCGCACTCTAGTTGACCGCTTTTCGACACAATTTTCCATATCAAAAACAATTCATTTTGCCTTAAAAATAGAATATTCAGTTAGGCCTCTGAATAAGCTTTCCAACGCATCTTAGAACACCTCAATCGGGTTCCCGGATCAAAAGTTATCGCGAAACGAAAAACAGTGTTTGGTTGCTGAAATTCTGCCAAACTGCGCTGAAGTCGCGCTGGCGCGCGAGTTACGCGCGAACTGGCAGCAGGTTCTGCCAAATGGCGCTGGAGTTGCGCCTGGGGCGCAAGTGGAGCGCGAAATGGCAGCAAGGGGGGTCTGTTAAGGCAGATTTTGACGATTTCGCACGAAAACCGCGATTCCGCTCAATACCGATTCTTGTTCCGATTAAAAACAGATTTGACAACCATAAAAACAGTTCCAATCAAAGTCACACAATTATTCAAGTCAATCAAAAACTCATTCAAAACGGATTTTATCAAAATGCGACATATTTTCCAAATAACGGTTTTAAATCAAAATCCCTCGAATCAAATCACCAAAAATTCCATTTTTAACACGACGCAACCCGAGACTCGCCTCAATCGATTCCTAACCCGAATCAGACAGTATCACATAATATTCCAGTCCAGCGAAAGCGATAAAACAGTTTATCAATTAATTCGAAAAACAAAAATCCTAAACGTGAGTAAAACTCACCCTTGAAGCGTGAACCACGATCGAGCCGAAATCACCGAGTAGCCACACGAACATTCCCCGCATAAACTTTCCGTTCCGACGTCGCTCCAATCCGCTTCCAAAACTTTCCGCTCGATCACGAAACCTCTTTTTGACCGAAATGCCGAATTCCACGAAATCTTCCACGAACACTATTCATCATCTTCTTCAATCTCAAACCACTATTCACCAAAAACCCCAATTTGATTTTCAACTCCAAATCACCCAATCGATCTTCAATACTCGAGTAATCCACCTCGTGCTCGCTCCTAAACATCGCCCTTAGCTTTCCCTTAAGTTACAACCATCGAAACACCGATTTTCCCTCTCAAGTTCGAAAATGGCAAAGTGAGAGAGAGTGAGTTGATGATGAAGATCTTGGTACAGAATCGAAGAGGAAGTAACGCTGAGCATTTTTCGTGTTGGACGGAAGTCGTTTCGTTGAGCGGAGGCACTCCCTTTTTCCTCTTCTTCTTCCTCCCTCTTTCTTTCTTCTTTCTCTTTTCTCTCCTTTTCTCTCTTCTGTTTCCAGCGCTTCCTTTTCTTCTTTCTTTCTTTCTTTCATTTATTCACACACACACATATATATATTTATTAATATATACGCGGTAACGTGGTCCGATTACCATATTGATCTAAATCTCCAATTTCGATTCCGAAACTTCCTTGATCCATATTATCCGGTTAACGATCCGATAACGACCAATAATTAATTTTTGCACTCAATAAATTTACCAGTCAAGTACTAAATTAATTTAATTGGGTTAACACCCAAATAATTCCATTAATTATTTTGCGGATGTTACAATTTCTATTTTGATGGTGCCACGTCATTTTACCTGCGGTCTCCATTGAAGTAAACATCCTCTGTAGCCTTGGAATAAGAGGCAGACAGAACATTGCTTTTCGTGGAACCGTTTTGCCTCTGCTCATCCCTCTTCTACTGACACGATAGCGTGGCTGTCCACAGAACTTGCATTCCGACAACTCTCCATCATTTATGCCCAACTCATTGTTATAATAGAGCATGCAACCAGACACACAACAATCAATCCTTTTAGATTTTAAGCCAAGCTTCGATATCACTCTTTTAGCTTCATAATAAGTTTGCGGTAAACTCCATCTAATGGGGGTTGCATCCAACATCATTTTGGTTATATATTCCATGCACAACTCAGCAACATTAATTTGAGACTTAAGACCCAACAACCGAACACACATTGATAATTTTGAGTCTTTCGATACTTCAAATATGGGTTTATTTGTCTCACTCAAATACATGTAAAACCTTTGAGCTTCCTCATTTGGAACTTCGTCAGCATCTGGTTCTTCAAAATCCAAATTTACTCCAACACCGTCAGACACCATTCCCTGATACTCATCTAACGGTTGTATTCCCCATCCTTCAGATGTCGTAGTCGCTGGATAACTACTTGATGTGTGATCTACTACTTCAATCGGAACATTAACCGCAGAAACTGCAGCTACCCCAAATTCTTCATGATCAATGTACTTAGCACAAAAAATAAACTCTTCTACTCCTTCTATAAAACGTCGCTTTACACCAGATCTTCCAGGAAATAATCGATCATACATCCAACTACGATCCATAATTTCAAAACTATGTACTACACTACAATATAAATCAAGTAAAATATCAATTACTTCATATTTTGATATATATATTGATATATTACTCATTTTACTTTGATATTTCAATAAACTATCAATTACAAGCAACACAATTAATTTTTTGATAATGTTATATATTAATAATGTAAACATTATAAATAATATTTGCAAATTTAATTTTAAATTTCAATTTTTATAAGACAATATATGTTAATAAAATCTATAAGTGAACTTAATAAATAAGTTTTTTCAATATAAATTATTTTTACGGTCACCAAGGACTAAAAGAAAAAATCTAAATTTGACAGTGAGCAAAAGTTGGTAAAAAAAATTTAGACACTAAAAAAAACTCCATGTATATATTGATATCTTAATTAATTTATCTTGATAACTAACCGTAGTGAAGAGAAGGCTCTGACTTGAAACGTATCCCTAACTCAAGGAAAGAGGAAAAACAGGAACCAAAGCTCAAACAATACCTAAACAAACAAAAACACACTTAGTAACAAACTCATATTATTATAAAATAATTTAAATACTAAAACTATTAACTCATATCAGAAACATACCTTGGATCGAATAAATTTGCCTATGAGAGGAGAAGACAATTCGTAGGGAGGAAGTGAGGAGTTTCAAGAAGAGATTTAGTAGGGAATGAGAGAATTTGGAGAGAGTAAGAGAGAAATTTTAAGAAGAGAATGAGAGAATTGGTAGAAGTGTGAAGAATAAGAAGTGGGGAAGGGATATATATATATATATATATATATATATATATATATAGGAAAACGGAGTCAAACGGTCAAATGGGGATTTGCGGCGGTTTTGGGGATTTGCGGCGGTTTTGGGGACTTGCGGCGGAAATTTGAAATTCAAATTGCGCGCTTATTTTTTCAAGGCAGCCGGTAACGGGGTTTTGCGGCGGTTTTGGGCATTTGCGGCGGACTTTTGAAAATCTAAAATGGCGCTTATTTTTTAAAAGCCGCCGGAAATGGGGATTTGCGGCGGATTAGGGTGATTTGCGGCGGATTAGGGGGATTTGCGGCGGTTTTTTTTTTAAAAAAATTCGGTGACCAAATTCAATATTCACTATTTACTGTCGGGAAGATCTTGACCGTTAATTTAGTGTCGGCAATATCTTGACCGTTAATAAGTGTCGACACTAATCACCATTGACTATTCAATAATCACGCTGCACTATTCACTATTTAATGTCCGGTTCATCTTTTTCGTTAAAAGTAACCCATTTATAAGCAAAAAACTCCTCCTCGTTATTTGCTTATAAAGGGGTTACTTTTAACGAAAAAGATGAACCGGACATTAAATAGTGAATAGTGCAGCGTGATTATTGAATAGTCAATGGTGATTAGTGTCGACACTAATTAACGGTCAAGATATTGCCGACACTAAATTAACGGTCAAGATCTTCCCGACAGTAAATAGTGAATAGTGAATATTAAATTAAAGGTGGAAGTTTTTTTACAAAGAAATGGAGACATACGCCACTCTCTTGGAGCCGTTGCCGACAATGCCCAAGAGAGTGTCGTATCAAGAGAGTGGCGTATGTCTCTGTTTCTTGGTAGAGGTGTGAAGACGAAGAAGGGGTTTATATAGGAGAAACTAAGTCAAACGGTCAAAAGGTGGCATCCGCCGGAAACTATGGTTACCGGCGGATTTATGGACGTTGCGGCGGACTTAGGGGATTTGCGGCGGACTTAGGGGGATTTGCGGCGGTTTTGTGAAATTCAAAATTGGCAAATATCCGCCGCAAATAACCTTACCCGCAGATTGTTAAAATCTCGTAAAAAAAATATTTTTGTAATCTCAAATCCGCCTCAAAATCCACGGAATCCGTCGGAAAATCCACGGCGAAAACAGATCCGCCGCAAAATCCACGGAATCCGCCGGAAAGTTTGAGGCGGATAAAATCCGCCGGTAATCCCCCTAATCCGCCGGAAAGTTTGTGGCGGCTCCGAATCCGCCGGAAATTCCTGGCCGGAAATTCAATATTTTCTTGTAGTGTTCATCTTTGTCGGTTATGGCCCAAACTCAAAGGGTTACAAGTTGTACAACCCAAACAACAACAAGAATGTGGTAGTCGATATGTATTCTTCGATGAAGAAGGACAATGGGACTTTGGACCTCATGAAAAGGTGTACAATTTCTTTCCCCTGTCTGAAGAAGAAGAAGAGACATCTAGAGAAGTTCAACAAGGTCCCACATCACCAACATTAGAAGACACTGGGAGTGAAAGGATCGTGACACGTACACGAAGTCTCCAAGATGTGTATTATGAGGAAGTCGGGGCAATAAATAATATCACATTGTTCTGCCTCTTTGTAGACTATGATCCTATGAACTTTGAAGAAGCTTCGCAAGATAAGAGATGGAGAGATGCAATGGACGAAGAAATTAAAGCCATCGAGAAGAACAACACTCGGGAACCCGTATCTCTTCCAAAAGGGCATAAGGCTATCGATGTCAAGTTGGTGTACAAGGCAAAGAAGAACGTCAATGGAGAAATCAAAAGATACAAGGCAAGACTAGTCGCAAAAAGTTATAGTCAAAAGGCTGTGATTGATTATGACGAGGTATTTGCTCCAGTCGCTCGTTTAGAGACCTTAAGACTAATAATCTCTCTAGCAGCCCAAAACAAGTGGAAAATTTAGCTCGTTTAGAGACCTTAAGACTAATAATCTCTCTACTTTTCTGAATGGAGTCCTAGAAGAAGAAGTCTACATCGAACAACCTTTGGGCTACAAGGTGAAAGGTCATGAAGACAAAGTTCTCAAGACAAATAAAGCACTCTATGGATTAAAACAGGCACCAAGATCAAGGTATAGTCGAACTGATAACTACTTCAAAGAAAACAATTTCACGAAGTGCCCACACGAGCATGTTCTATATGTCAAGGTCAAAAATGGAGATATCTTGATCATCTGCATATATGTGGATGACTTGGTCTTCACAGGAATCAATCCAAGTATGTTTGAAGAGTTCAAGAAGACAATGACAAAGGTGTTCGAGATGACGGATATTGGATTAATGTCATACTATATTGACATCGTGGTAAAGCAAAAGGAAGATGGAATATTCATTTCACAACAAAGATATGCGAAGGAGATGTTGAGAAAGTTCAAGATGTATAGTTGCAAGCCAATTAGCACCACAGTAGACTGTAAAATGAAATTACAAAGTACGATGAAGCAGCAAAGGTGAATGCTACAAATTTCAAGAGTATGGTTGGGAGTTTGCGGTATCTAACATGCACAAGACCTGACATTGTGTATGCTACTAGACTCATCAATCGATACATGGAGAATCCGACCACCACACATCTCAAAGCTGCAAAAAGGATTCTTCCCTATATCAAAGGAACAACCGACTTCAGCTTATGGTTTTTGTTAGATAATAATTATAAGCTCGTTGGTTATTGTGACAGTGATTGGGGTGGAGATGGAGATGATCAAAAGAGCACTAGCGGTTCTGTGTTCTTCATGGAAAACACGACTTTCACTTAGGTGTCAAAGAAACAGCTGATCGTCACACTTTCAACTTCTGAAGCAGAGTATGTAGCAACCACATCATGTGTTTTCCATGCAGTTTGTCTCAGAAATCTGTTAAAGGAATTGGGGATGTCGCAAGAGAAGCCAACCATGCAGATCGAATACGTGAAGTCTCATGCAGATAGAATACGTGAAGTCTCATGACCAAGTAGCTGACATCTTCACTAAACCACTCAAGCATGAAGATTTTATCAAGTTCAGAACTCTACTTGGAATGAAAATCAAGTTTAAGAGGGGGTGTTGAAAGGTAAACTTGATTTGGTCCATTGGACTAATCAAGTGTTAGGCCCATTTGTTTTTAGTGTGTTAGTCTATAGAATATTCTAGAGATTAGTAGATAAAGTTAGAAGGTGGAAGATATAATTTAAATAAATAGTTGAGAGAAGTTTGAAGAACTCTTTCACTTGAAGTGTGTAGAATCTTCTCTAGAATTATGTAGAACTCTCTCTTGGAGCCTATAAATAGAGGAGAGCTAGTGATTTGTAAACCAAGCAAGTTAACAAATAAACAACAAGTTCTAAAGAGCAAATTATCCCTCATTTTACAAATCATAGTCTCCTCTTCCCTTCCTCCCAAAAGCTTTCTAAAAATGAGTCTCCTTTCCAACAAGAAGTTGGATAACCCAAAAATTAGGATAGGTGTTAAATATTTTTTTGGTTCCTAAAAATTTTACAAGTTTTAATTTTACTCCCTATAAAAAATTTCATTAACTTTTAGTATCCACATTTTCCTTCGTTAATATCGTTAGTCCCTCATGATTTTTAATAGCAACTTTTGGGGCTTTTATTGCAATTTTAAACGCTATTAAAAATTATGAAAAACTAAAAGCATTGACGGCGAAAATATGAAAACAAAAAGTGAGTGAAATTTATTATAAAGACTAAAAGTAAAATTTAAAAAAAACCATAAACATATTTAACATTTGGATAAAGCTAGTGGTGGGTCCAGATATTTCTCAAACAGCATCCAACATAAGATCGTGGTTACCCATCCTGCTGAAAGTGAAACAAGGAAAACCAAAAGGAAAGGGATATATATATATATATATCTTGTGGGATTGAGTGTGACTTTCTAAATTCTAACCCATGTTACGGCACATGGGTCTTTGTTCAGCCATCAGACCACAAAAGTCCACCTCCAATTGGATTTTGATCCCCGTCTAATCTCTATATTACAATTTACTATATTTGCTATCATTATTATCTTGTAAAAGAAAACTATCATTATTATAATTTATTATTATAATTTTATAGGGACTCTAACAAACACTGTTGGCTCAGTGGCTTAATATACCCTGCGACACAGGGAGTCGCGAAATTTGATTCTAAACACGAGCGCAGATTAATCTTTCGTTGAAAGGGATAAGACACTCTGTGGGTAGTCACTGAAGGTACGAACCAAAAATAATAATTTTACAGAACCAAACTCCCCGTGGGTAACAAACGTTTTCTAGGGTCCTGGGACCGCCACCGGTGCTCAAGGACTGTCCAGTTTTTTATGGAATAAGTTACTTTCTTTTGTCTTTATTAAGTTGGTTTGGGCTTTTTCAGAAGTCATAAAAAGCGGCTTTTAGCCACGGTGAGTTTGCCACGGTTAATTAGCCCGTGGCTAACACAATAATGGGTCGACCTGTTAGCTACCGTTCGACCGTGGCCAAAAAAACTGGAAAATTCCCAAAATAAAATTCCAGTTTAGCTACCATTTGACCGTGGCGAAGCAACCGAAAAAATTCTTAAATAAAAATTTTCTCTGTTAGCTACCCTTTGACCGTGGCAAAGAAACCGAAAAATTCCTAAATAAAAATTTTCTCTTTTAGTTACCCTTTGACCGTGGCAAATCAACCGGGAAATTCTCAAATAAAAAATTCCATTCTCCCTCGATAATTTTATTTGTTCCCACGTTTTCCTCCTCCTTTGTTTCCATTCTTTCACCTCTCTTCCATTGCGCTAAACTAGGGTTCCCATTATCTTTCATTCTGTGCTAACAGAGGTTTTTATCCCTTTCTCTTCTTTCACCTCTTTTCCATGGTTCTGATTTTCTCCCTTTCTCCATTGCTCCTCTAACCTAGGTTTTTATTTCTCATTGCCTTCTCCCTTTCTCCATTGCTACGCAGGTGAGAGCTCAACCAAGAGAAAAGGAGCATCAATCTGGTTAAGGAGCATCAATCTGGTTAAGGAGCATCACTTTTCTCTACATGTATCATGTATGTCTCTGAACTTCGATTGAGGTTGATCTCTTGTTTTTTTGCCATTTATTTCTTTGCTTCTATGAAACAAAATCTGATTTTAACAAAATCTGAGATTCTGATTGTGATACGTTTTTGTTTCTGATCTCTGATACGTTTTTATTTCTTTGCTTCTTTGCTTCAATGTGATACGTTTTTGTTTGAGTTTAGAAAAGGAGCATCAATCTGATTTAGATTTTCTAACAGTACATAATGCTCTGTCTTGGGGTAATAAAGAATGGAGGATAAACTGCATATATATCTAACAGTACCCAATTGCTGCATATACGTTTATAAACTGCACTATAAGACCCCTTTTAACTTGAAGGCTGAAAAAATGTTCCCTTTTGATATGGATTGCTGCAGTTTATAAATGGAAAAATAATGCTGCAGTGCAAATGCAGCAATCACTTAGGAATTTATGAATATTGTACCTGTGGGTCCCTTCCAATAGATGGTTTCTTTTCAAGGGAAGCAAACAAATCGAGATGGATTACTTTTAAATATTAAAAGATGATATGAACTCTGAAGTGGAGATTCATAGGACAAAATAAACAATAAAATAAAGATCAAAGGGTTTTGTGGACTATATTACAAGGAAAATTTATGCATATCAATACTTGAAATAGATCTTTCTTTGCTCTTGTGTGTGCTATTCCTTTCGTAATTTCAGTGAAACATATTGCTCCACCTCAAAATACAGTATATACAGTTTAATAATTTAAAAAAACATTTAGAATCAGTGTTTATTACATAAATAAAAAAAGAATGAGGTTATTCACAATCACACTTGTGATCTTTAGTGATTAGAATATGTAGAAGCAACACTTTTCTTAGTTTACTGTGGAATATGGAATCAACTATAGTGACATATGTTCATCTATTTAAATTGACAGAAGGTGTCTAATTGTCAAATCTAGTGACATATATGTGGAGGGAATAATATGTGTTTCTTCTTTCATAGTTATCTTGAACATGTAGCACCTTTCAAGTGCAGAACACATGCAAGAATTTGACTACAATTAAAATGAGCATTTTCCTAATCAGATATTTGCTGATGTCAAGGTCTACTCTAGTGCCTTTGCTCTGTTGCTTGATTATTGAACCAAACCTCTAATAAATTTAAAAAGTGCTCATACCTATCCCATTAATCAACTTTCATTTCAATTAAAAGGTCAATATATCTTTCCCCTTTTAGCCACAACTCAACAAACATTAGCCCTTGAAAAATTAAATAAGATTTTCCCTAATCCATTGGGTTTAACAAACAAAATGCAAAAATAGAAAATGAGTAATTGGTTAGTACATCACAGCAACTAACTACTCTCAAATATAACAGATCCCTTTTGACTTGAAGGATGAATTATGTTCCCACTTCACATGGTGTTGTAATTTAGTTTAAATGTTTATAGGCTTTCTTTCAAAAATTGCTCTTAGGACATTGGAAAGTATATTCCTATTTGCATACTCTCTTAAGATCATGAAGCCATGAACCGTATGATAGGCATAGATCTTCATTTAGGAATTACATTACTTTCCTTTTTCCATCTGGTCATTAGATGTTTACTTAATATAATGTTGTCTGGTTTTTGAAGCCAGCTCTCGAGACACCGTTGACCTCGCACCTATTGGTAGGTACGTCCCTCTTTGTCTTTGATTATCTACTCATTCTTCAACTCTATACATTTTTTATGAAATTTAAAGTAAATAGTTGTTCATCTTGTTTAATTATGTTTAATGAGTAAGACTATATATTACTTGGATGTGTGATTAGAAATGATTACTTAGTAACAATGTTGAAGTTTTATATTATGTCATTATCATTTGCTACATTAAAAGCATGAATAGTTTCATTTAATTTTGAAACAGATTCATCCAATTATGATTGATAAGAGTTGGATTGACAAGCCAATAAAATCAAATGAGTTCTTAGATGGGGTAGTCCAATTTTTGGACTTTGCCTTTTCAAATGCAGCAATCAATATCAAAAGGGATGATAGCATGATGTTAGAGTAGTTTGATTATGACCTTTGTAATTCAGCCGCAGTTTATTTTTGTGCTTTGAAATTGTTTGTTGTTTATGAACTTTGTATGCTCTTGCTTGTGTAATGACATGTTCATCTTATGATTCATTTAAGATATATTTTTCGATCCATGTGTTAGCTTTTGTTAGTAAAACATGCAGATATTGGACTTGAAATGAGGAAAAAACGGAAGCAATCTGGAGAAGCTACGTTACAAAGATTACGTGGACCAACAAGTCAAAATGATGAGACTCTCCAAGATCTACACCAGCAAAGTATCAACAATCAGTTCAATGATCAATTTCAAAATGTGGACATAACTAATAGTCCAACCAATAAGGATTCATCTGACCCTTCCTTAAGCCCAAATGAAGTTCAACTAGAACAAGAAGATGAGCCTCTACTTGTCAAAGTTAAAGGTAAAAATACTATCTTATTATTTCATGGTTTTCTCATTAGAAAATATTAACTTTGTTTTGTCAATTTAATGGTAGATATTTGTACTGGAGAAACTATTACTCGAAAAATGGTAGCAAGTCAGGTTTGGCATTTGGAAAAGACTAAAAAAGTATTTGTGGAAATCAATGGTAATGGCCAAGGCAATGATAGTGGGTCAAATTTGCTTGTGAGGTTTCTTGGTCAAATTGCTCAAAGGTCTGCGTTTTGCCCTTTATCAGTTGCAAGATGGGATGAGATGTCAACAGACAGTAGTGTCAATCAATGGAAGTGTATTGAGGTTATTATCTAAACTTCTCAATACTTTTATTTGATTTATGAGGTTATTATCCAATATTAACATATAAATATAACATTTCAAGGATCACTTTGAGTTTGATTATGCTGCTGGTATCAAATGGGTGAGGAGTGTATTAGGGGATAGATGGAAAGCCTATAAATACAAGTTAAGGTGTCACTACTTCTACCCTAACAAAAGTAAGGACGAGATACTTGCTACTCTACCTCCAGGTGTTGATTCTGTTGAGTGGGCTGCTTTTGTTCATTATTATAAAAAGGAAAAGATGAAGGTATAAGTATTCTATAGAAAATTATTTTACTCTATTCTTCTCTTGTTTAAAACAAAGTTAGAACTTTGGGAACATATATTGACTATCATGGTTAAAAATTGTAGACACTAAGTGAGCAAAATGAAAAAAATCGTAAGAATCTTAAAGTCTCACATGTTGGTGGCAGTAAGAGCAATGCAAGAAGGGCTCATGAGATGGTAAGTAGTTGATTAATTATAAGCTAAGTTACTGTTAGTATGTCAAAGTGTCCTTCTTGCATAGTAACTTATACATGATAATTGTTTGTAATTTATGTATTTTAGGAGCTAAAATTAGGAAGACAGGTATGTCGAAGTGAGGTTAAATTGGCAACTTTACTAAAGAATGATGGAAACTATGTGAATGAAGAAGGAAAAGCCATGGCGGTAAGTATATCAACTTTGTTAAATTGTCAATTTTAAAAGCTTTATTGGTTAATAAATGCCTTGAGTTAATGTTAGATGTTGTTGTAAGGATAGGATAGGCCATATCCCATCCCCGATGATATGATAATTATATACTAATATTCTCTTGTGGTGCCTTTAAATATTATTCTCTTGAATAGAAAATCTAAATTTTCATTAGAATAGACAAATAAATAGGATTATTTGTATGCCTTGGTGACTGGCAATTGAAATAGAATCCAAGAGTAAAATTATGAATTACTGTCAAGTTCAACATTCACAACTTCACTTCTGACTTTGTGAACCATATTGTACAAAGACATTGATGGCTTTAGTCCTGAATTTATCATCCACTGTAAAAGAAGCTCAGCTTCAATTGATTATATATGTCACAACTGTTGGTGATAGTCCATTTGGCTTCAATTGATTATATAATCTAACAACAGTGTCCATCTTTCCAGCATCACAACACTCATTGATTAGTGTGTTATATGTAATTATATTAGGCCTTAGGCCAGCTTTATTGACTTGATAAACCAACTTTAGTGCTTCCCCCAGCAAAAATTATAGGTGGCTTCAGAGAGGAAGCTGTCAATATAACCCATATAAATTGATATGCAATTGCTCTTTTAGTCAAATATACACTACTTAATTACACAAATTTGGAAACATAATGACCCTACTTTGAAAGCTGTGACTAATTAGATGGCCAATAAAGTTCTTGCATCTGCTATAGTGGTTAACGTTTGGATAAAATAATTCAGCACCTTTTGTTATTTGAAGATTATATATTAATTGTTATTTTTTTGCTGATATTTAGGATAAGATTTCAGAGAGCTTATCTGAAGACCAAGAACGTGTAGCAACAAAAGGTGTTCCATCAAAGACTAATGCTTATCCCGATGACGCCATTGGGAAACTATGTGGAGCTGAACACTCAGGTCGAGTGCGTGTTTTAGGTCCAGGTGTCTCTCCAACTTATGTTTTTGCAAACCGTAGGCATTTCACCGAATTTATCCAACTTGGTAGCTCAAGCCAAATGAATGTCGAGAACTTAAAGAAGCAAGTAGTAAATTTGGAAGAAAAACTAACAGGATATGAAGAAACAAAGGAACAACTTACACAAACTACTGAGCAGCTTACACAAACTACCGAGAAGCTTGGGCAAGCAACAAATAAGTTGACAAAACTTGAGAGGTTCTTGGAACATAAATTTGGAGATGAGTTATCTATGTTTGACCTATAGGTTCATCTTAGTTATTGTTATTTAGAGTATGTACGAGAACATCTAGTTACTTCTTTGTTGTTGGCCTTTTTTGGTTTCATATTTTTGTTAAGGCTATTATTACTTTTGAAATGGATGGTTTGTAGACATAGACTTTTATCATTAGTAATCAATATTTGGGTGGTTTATCTTCTATTTTTGTATGAGTACCATGAAATTTGAATGCTATTTAGCAAATAAAGACCGTGGCTAAAATTTTGATTACTAATGATAAAAGTCTATGTCTACAAACCATCCATGTCTATGTCTATAAAATTTTGCTTTCCGCGTGGCTACCCAGAAAAAAGACCGTGGCTAAAATTTGGCGACGCCACGTCCTTTCACGGTTACAAAGACCGTGGCTAAGTCTGTTAGCCACGGTTATTGGTCCTGTTGGCTACGGTTTTGACTGTGGCTAATCACCGTGTTTTTTGTAGTGGGTGAGAATTTATTTAACCCTTATCCTTACTTTGTAGGTTTACATGTGCTTATCATTGTACAGGGGATAGGGGATTGAGATCCTATTTATTTATTGAATAGTTTCAATAAAATTATAGAATAAAATAATATTATTTTAAAAATAATATTATTTTATTTGATATGTCTATTTCTCTCTTATTGAAATCGTATAATAACCGGAGAGGATCTGAACCATCGTACATAGTAAATGATACTGAAGACTTATTTATTGTATTTGATTGTTCCTTAATCGTGAGTGGAGGAGGACAAGACAACGAAGTTGATCACTACAACAGGAAAGGCCATTAGGAACGCTTTTTTTATCCATTGGGGGCGCCGAAAGCGCCCCTAAATCTGACGCTCCTGTTGCCAATCCTTCTACAGGAGTGCACAACAAGCGCCTCTAATTATTAGGAAACAGAAACGCTCAAAACAAAAGCGCCCATTTTTTAACAATTCTGTTGTAGTGGATCTTAAATTGATTGTCAAGACAACTAACGAACAATTTCAAGAAGAGGAGTATTCATAGGAAAAAAGTAACGAAAGGACCCCAAAAGTTGAATCACGAAGCGATGGGAACTTGAGAAGTATTAAGATGATGATCCATGCATTCCAAGGAAAGAATGATCCTAGGTTGTATATAGAGTAGGAGATAAAGGTTAAACATGTGTTTGATTTCCATATAATTATTCCGATGAAAAGAAGGTTAAACTAGTCGTTGTTGAATTGACCAGTTACTAAGGAAAACTTCCCAAGTATATATAGAACAAAAGATCCTTCCTACAACAGTAACATGCTCTGTTTATACTACAAAGGCACCCCTACAGTGTTTTTGTTGAGGCAAAATCTCTAGGATAAGTTTTGATGAAAACAAACATTTTTGACAAGGGTTTAAGTTCTCTGATTCATTAGTATTCTAATGGATCTTCCAGAGTGATCTAAGTACAAAAACTATTCAATTAAGTCTTAATAAGGTAGTGTGCTGAGATAGCACCACGTGAGAAGACAAAATTGATGCCTTAGAAGAAAATAATGAAGGCATTGAGGTATTGAGAAGATAAAAGAATGAAGACAGCTATAATGGATTCTCAGATGTGAAGTCAATCTTCAAGAAGCCTCTATAGAAGAGTGGGCTATAGTAAGAATCTTCGTTGCTGGGAAGACACAACTTATAGTGGCTTCACAAGTTAAGAAAACTCTCCACAAGAAGCCTCATAAAGTAAGAAAACTTAGTGTAGCCTTAGAAGACAAGAATGAAATTCAAGAGCCTCGTGAGAAGATGGATAAAAGAAGACAGCTATTGTGGCTTCTTTAGATGAGAAGTTGTCTTGGTAAAGAAGCTCCTTATATTTTGCTTCTCAAAATGAGAAGATGGTTCTTCAAGAAACCTAGTAAGAAGAGATGGGAAAAAAGTTTCTCAAAATGAGAAGACCCAATACCTATAGCCTCTCATGATAAGAAAAGCCAAGTCAAAATGCTTCAGCAACTTCAAGATGCCACAAGCTGTAATGTATCACAAGTAGAAAATACATCAGAAGACTACTTAAGAAGGTTCAAAGATACATCAGAAGATTGCTTCAGAAGGTTCATGGAGGCATCAGAAGACTGCCTTGGAAGCTTCAGAAGGCACAGTATCAAAAACCTCTCCAAAGATACATCTGAAGCTTCTCAAGACTGAAAGCGCAATGATTATATCTTCTCAATTTTCAAAATTAATTATGAAGGTTAACATTAGCCTTAGAAGATATGGAATCAAGTATAAAGCCTTCAAAATAACAGATTTGTGCTTAGAAGGTCTAAGCAGAATCTGCTTAGAAGCTTCGCAGAGAAGACTGTGCTGCAAAGGACAGAAATTTTACACATGTGCAGAAAAGTACAATAGCTTTTTCAACAAAGTTTCCAACGACTATATTGACTTTGTAGGACATTTCCAACGGCTCTTTTGGGTTCCAACCCCTATAAAAACATGATGGACGACCTCATTTAAGGCATGAGAGTTCCTTAGAAGCTTGGAACAAAATTTTCCATCATATAGCTTCTTAGAAGGTCTTGTAGAAGCTTTTCAACAAGCTTTTGAAGTTCTTCTCTTCTCTCAACCATACTCAGTGCACTTTAAACTTTCTTTGGGAACATTTCTGAGTATGATCATATCTTAGGTGATTATACATTTTTAGAAACCATCTCTGAATCCAAGCTATTGTATTCCCAAACAAAACACAAACACTACCTTATCATTGTACCTTCTTAACATGACATATGTTTGTTGGACTGTTAATGAAGAATCCTAAGTAGGTTCTTAGGGGGGTGTACCTTCTAACATTGCATGGGATTGCTTGATTGTTAAAAATATGTTTAAGATGTTTCTTAGGGGTGTTACAGTTGCTAGAGCTGTGAAAGAAAACTATTGACATAGCAGAAAGATGTAACATCCCCAAATTTTTAGAAACTTCGTCGACTGATATAATATTAAGGGTTATAGAGTTAAGTAATTATATAGGCGATATTAGTAAAAGGTCTAGTAATTATTTAACATAATCGAATATATATATATATATATATATATATATATATATGTATATATATTATGTTAGGAAGTGAAATACTAATTGATGACTTGTTAATACTTGTGTTCTTAGTTATTAAGATAAATTAATTACCTTAAGTCAAGTGTTAGATAGGATGGGGAGTATAATTAGCTGAAGGGTAATAGGGTAAACTCCCCACATTGAGTTAGTTCACAGCTGAAACCCCACCCCCCAAGTCAGCCACTTCATTTTCATTCTCATTCCAGAAACAGGAAAATCAGAATTAGAATAGAGAGAAGGAGTAGAGGGCTCGCGAGAGAGAAGGTGGAGAAGAAAGGGGGGGATCCTACCTCAAACATTCATGCATGCTGCATCTGATTCCACCATTATCCCACATTCTTTTTCCTCTTCCTGTTGATACCAAGAATAGCACACAAACCTCATCCCTTCTCCTACACCATTGCAAACCTCCAAGCATAAAAATGGAGTTTTAGAGCTTGCATGTCTTGCTCCAACTCCAATATCCATTTCTAAGACCCATCTTCAAGCCAAATTCTGTGTGAGGTTCGATTAAGTAGCTGGGGACAAGTGTTTCAGTAGCTGAGTTTGGTTTGGGTTGCTGTCCAAGTGAGTGAGTAGCTGAGTTCGTGTTGTGATCGAGTCCGAGTAGAGTTCGTGGTTTTTGGGAGCAGTTGAATTCTCGAAGTC
This sequence comes from Astragalus membranaceus, assembly GCA_039519185.1. Taxonomy (NCBI): domain Eukaryota; kingdom Viridiplantae; phylum Streptophyta; class Magnoliopsida; order Fabales; family Fabaceae; genus Astragalus; species Astragalus membranaceus. Next base: position 25,019,726 of record CM076847.1, read on the forward strand.
TCGGCGTTTTGCGATTCTCATCGCAACTGGTGAGTTCTATACTCGCTTAGGGATTTAATTTTGGTGTCAATACTGAGTGTGACTGAAATAATTATGATTGGATTGAATCGTAAATGCATATAAGTCAGGTTAACGAACTTAGTAACCACGAGTGAGATCACGACAAGTAATTATTAAACGGACTAAATGTCCCCAAGGATAAAAGATAAGATCAAGTTATGTCATGCCATGTTTGTATCATTGTTATGTTCATGTCAAGGTATATATTTATATACAACATGTTAGGGTGACGACCCTGTTTCACAGATTAGCGTACTAGTGGGAGGGGAAGTCATGAGCCCTAAAACCTAGGCCCCGTCATCGTTTGTCCCTGACAGAGAATGGTCACGGAATGGGTTTTCTGGTGCTTTCAAATAAAGTCGCCGATGATATGCTAAGAATCCTTGTTATGTGTGTGTCTTTCGTATGTCGCTTAGGAGGGCTACGAATTACACGTTTCATGGTGTCCCTTGTATGTCGCTTAGGAGGGCTACGAGGTACACGTTTTAGGTTTCCACGTAGTCTCTTAGTAGGGCTACGAGTCAAAACAAGTATAATGAATCGAGAGAGTTAGTAAGGGGTCTCGATAGGACTCACTGAGACAAGTTGTCTCACCCTTCATATTTTGTGGTTTTTCAGAGATGCAGGAAAAGCTGAAGGCAATGAGGCGCGGTCATGGAGCTAACTAGAGGAGATGTGGATGTTTCTTTTGTTATGTCATGTATTTTCTTTTCATTGTCATAGTATGTTCGATTGTACGACTTACTTGTTAAAGTTGTAAATCGCTTCCGCTACTTTCTATTTTGGTATTGAACACTAGGCTGAGATGTTGTAAAGAACGAAGTTCAAGTGTTTAATTATGTTATGTTAAGTTATGTAACTCGTTTGATGATCTTTTCATCGAAAATTTTTAGTTGTGTTCAATATCTGAAACAGGAAGTTACTCTGATGTATGTCAAGTGGTGCATTTCGGTATTTCTACAAGTTAGAAATTATCGGGGTGTTACACAAGATCTGTGGGTGAAAACTAGTGTGAGAGTAGACAGAGTTGTAGAAGAAAACTGTCATGTGCTTTAGTCCTAGGATGGCTTGTAAAGTGTAAGCTATTTGAGAAATAGTGGAAATACTCACTGGATGTGAGTAGTGGATGTAGCCCCGGTTGATTGGGGTGAACCAATATACTTCTTGTGTGTTATTTTTTTGTTTTCTCATAGTTTACCATCCACAACACTTTGCTTTTAAAAAGAAAACCTCTTCTACACTATTGTAAGAAGAGTATTTTGAAAGGCTTCTTACAATTTCAAGTTGAATCTTCTTGAACTATCCCTTCATTAAAACCAATATTTTTACATCTTCTTGACCAAGTATTTACCTTACAAAAACATCATCACTGGTGTAAGAAGAAAGAAACACACTTACGTGTCACTTATAAAAGTGTCTTTTTATACAGTAGTAAGAGTCTTCTAAAGTTTAAACCTTCTACCAACTAATTTGGTTGGCCACGAAATGAATTTTAAAAAATTCACAATTCAACTCCCCCCCTCCTTTCTTGTGACTCCAATTGACTTCAATTGGTATCAAAGCACAAACTCTTGGGGTTTGGTGCGTTAAAAACACACTTAGAGCAAGTGTACTCTACCGCAGAAGTAGTATAAAAGATTATCGTGTCTACAGAGATTAATTAGCAAGTACCAAACTAATCGTGATTATTTATTATTTAGACGAACAAATATTTGAATTGTAATGGAACAAATAAAAAAGAAATAAATAACAATAATAAAATGCAAGAATTAATTCAATGGAGAGAGGTCTAGGATCACGGTTTCACTTGCAAGCTTCGATTCCCCCGATGTCTAATCCTACCTGAATTCCCTTATTTTACTTAATTACCAATCCCTTTACTAAAACTATTAATCCGTTTGGTCATTCGCGATTAATATTCTTTTTCCTAAATTAACCCTTGTTTGGTCATGCAAGAATTTAAATCCAAGAAAAGCATAAAGAACAAAAAGGTTGAATGATTGGAAGACTAAATTAACGTTTGGTCATGCATTAATCTTAGTCTCAATTATCCTATAGGTCCACCAACTAATTGCAGTACGGTCGCTGATCAACTAATTGATTATGAACATGCAAAGGGTTGTCAATCCTAATTATGTGATAAAAACAATAGGATAATATTAATTGAAATAAAAACCAGGAATTCAAACCAGAAATTAGAACATAAAAAGGTCTCTAAGCATGCAAGATCCACCTAAGACCCTAGAAGAGGATTTAACTATCCATAGTGTTCGAGAACAATAAAATAAAATTAGGAGTCATAAATTACAGAGATAAAAATAACCCGGAATAGAGAAATTTCTGATCCTGAAATTTTAGTCTCCTTTTTCTGCTCCAGAGCTCTCTCACGGTGTCGAGAACGGGTATCCAAAACTCTCTCATCTAATTGCCGGCACTACTGTTAGTGCGTTTTCTTTCTTTTCTTCCGCGACACTGTTTCCTTCAATTCACGCGGCTACTGTTTGTTATATCCTCCAATTCACTGTTCTTTTACTAATTTATATAATTCCCTTTTTTGTGTAGTGAATGTACGGCTTGCCTTTTTAATTGAAGCCTAGCGTGCTTCAACTTGTTGTCTACGTTGCTTTCATATGGATATGGATTTGGGCATTCATTCTTTCATTCAAATGGGCTTGGTTGCATGCCTTTTGCAGCCCATCTCTTTTGTGCCATCACCATTGATCAAATAAAATAATATTTCAATGCAATTCATCTTTCTGGTCACATGAAAAATCAACAAGAATTAGTTCTTGTACTAATGACACCCCCATTTTGCTTTAAACAATTCATTGAAACAATTTCTTTATTTATCTTCTTTCCTACAAAATAAATACTAAATTAAGTCACTTATTTATTTAAATGATAATAATTGCTCTAAAAGGTAATCCAATATCCCTAAAAATGCACTAAATTGTTGTTTATCAGGGTTAAACATACTTAACGGTGTGAAGAGAAAAAGATTATGGAAGAAGTGATGACAAACCATGGGCTTAAAGAACATGTTTCAGAAGGATGATCAAAGAGATCTGCATCATGCAGAACTGAATGAAGTAAGGAAAGGGTTAAGAAGATTGACTACACAAGTCAACAAGAGCAGATCGGAAAAAAACTACTTAATCATTAGACAAATGCTGAAGCAAAAGTATAAAAGCAAATGTGGGAGCAATAATCACCACAATCTTGGAGAGCTCGCACATCACACATATCATATCTTCTATAATGCTTGCCAAAGCCAAGGATTTGCAAAATGTGGTGAGTTCAAAATGACAACATATAAGGAAATGAGGTAAGAACAACACTTCCTTTCTGAAAATACAAATGTCTATTATTTGGCTGGTTTTCCAAATTTTATTCATATGCCAAGAAAAGTTAAAAAGGTTAGAAACTGAATACATGTGATTTATGCCATAAATGCTGCATGTTCCAAATTAACTATTTCGGAAAATATAATCTTTATGTTTAAATGTTTCTTTTTCAGAAATTATTGACAAAATTTTAAAAGCAAAATATTATGTATATGCACATTAAAAGCTTTCATATGAAAAATGGATAAACTTCATGATGCACTATTTTAAATATTAGTTGATACTGTTGTGATTGTAAAAATGAATCATTTGTTTAGGCATCAAATAGTATCTTCTGATGTGGATTTAAAGTTGTATGTGTATTAATTGATTGAAATGTGCAAAGCATCTTATATTGAATCAAGCCCAAAAACTGTCTTCTAAGATGTCAACTTATTCAATTGAAAAAGGAAATTGAAGTTTTGATATTGAGTTGTATGCAATCTTGGAAGTGAATATGATCATTATGTTTAAAATTTTAAAAGTGATTATAATGGATGTTAAGAGTCAAAAAGAGTAATTGCATGCATCAATTGGCCAATAACTCATGTTCATGTTCCAATAGTTTGATTGAGCTCTTATAATGCTATCACACTAATTTTGAGAAGAGATATACTAACAATTTAAGGACCCAATAAGTCTTGGGTACCAAAATTATTTGTTTCTTCTCATGAAGGATTACCAATCAAATGCCTTGAACAAAGTAAACTCAATTGAAATATGTGATGATAAGAGGAAATGCAAGATCATCAAGAAGAAATGAGTTATGAGGTTGTAAGACAAAGAGATGAGGAGAAATGATCTAAAACGGAAAGTGAAGTTGTTAATGAGTCGGCTCCAACTCAAGAAGAGAAATATAAATGGGAATCTTCATTTAGAAGATGTACAAAGCTAAGAATGAACAAGATGAGAATGCGAGATGATCATTCACAATCCTCCAGCAACTAAACTCACTCAAGTCATGCCTCCTACAAAGAAATCAATGTAATCCTCTAACCAGAAGATTACAAAGGATTCCAACAAGATGATGATCCTCTCCTAGCAACTCTTAAGAAGACGCATTATCCAATGTCAAGAAAATACAACAAGAACTTCTATCTTTTGACAGCATTCAAATATCCTCAAAGTACAATAGTGAACATAAGGAAATCCTACAAAGGCATTGAGGACAATCTCGTAACATGAACCTCAAAGTAAGAAACATTACTAAAAGAGGTATATTCAGTCTCAAGTCTTATCTAAAGCTCATTATGACACATCTGAGTCTTCTGACTTTATGGTATGATAAGATTGATTGATTGGTCTTGAAATTAGGAATGCACGCTAAGATGATTGATGCAATATATACATTTAAGCTTAATTGTATGCATCATAATTTACTCTGAACTTGAATGTGTTTGCCTTGTTCTAAACAAAATTTGTTTGCACAATCTCTAGTTCGAATCACTCTTATGCAAATATGCTGATCATAAACTGGTTTGCAATTTGAGTTGATAATTATAATGTTGCATGATGCTTTGTGCTTTATGAACACATGCTAAACACTTGTCTAAACTGAATTATTCTTTAGAAAGTGTTAAACAAAATGTTTCTTTGTCAAAGTGTCATTCTTTGTTTAAATGAAGTTCCACATGCTATACAACATTCATATCTTTGATGTTGTTCTAAATGCTAAATGACTTAACATTCTGTTGTGAAATTGATCTCCCTCATGACTAAGACAACAAGTATTCAAATGTTCATTGCTTAAAAGAAACTTGTTCTATATTCAGTTCCTAACAATCCCATACTATTGTGATAATTCATATACATGTTTAGAAGTATGGTTCTTTGATCTGAATGATTTCACTATGCTTCAATGTTGAAAAACACATGTCAAGTGCTAATGGGAAATGTATTTTTGGACTATGTGATAAATTGCTAAGTGCCAATAAATACATGATTACGTTTGACATACTATACAAGATATCAAACCTGTATGCACGAATAGTACTGTGCTTCCGATTTTAGAGATCAGTATTACGCATTTAGTAGATATTTTATCCTTGATTCTATCTCTGTCTTCAGGCCTTGAGAAGAAGATTTTGTTCGATCTGGAGAGGTTCGATCTTGAGAGGTTCGATCTTGAGATGTTCGATCTTGAGATGTTCGATCTTGAGGGGCGATGTTGTACCTGCAATGATACTCCGACGCTCAAGTCAGTATTTGAGTGAATGAGTGTTCTGTTAGAAAAAAGTGCTTACCATTAATGAGCATTGAATGGGGTATTTATAGAGTTTGAATGTGTTTGTGTTGTTTATTCTGAGCCAACCGATCTTGAGGAGACATCAGAGCCGTTGATTTGGTTGGGCTGTTAATGGGCCAAATCGTTAATGGGCCCTATATGAGGGGTGCAAATATCAGTAAGACATATTACCATAACAGTGGCCCCCCAAGTCCGGTCGCTTTGAGGAGCGACCTTGACTTTGATGGGCGACGTAGCCTCGTATTTTTGTCTTTGTTTGAGTAGAAATTTCTTCAGCCTCGAGTTTATGTCGAGCCTGAGATTTTTGGCCGATGTTAAATGGTCGTCGAGCTTCCGAGCGAGGTAGATAGTTTTTTGAATTCAGTGCTGCTTTGGAATCAGTGTAATCTTGGAATCAGTGCCATCTTTACTGTTTCTGACAAGGTGTGATTTTGCAGTGGCGGCGCATGATGGTGAGGTTTTATTCTTCAGCGTGCGAAGTTTTAATGGGCTATGGTTTGGACGTGACGTTTCGACTTCCCGGCCCAGGCCCATTAGATTCGCCTTGCTATAAATAAAGGGTCTCACCTTCTCATTTGTTGCTTGCTGTTCATTTGTTTTGGATTTGTCGATCTTCGAGAGCTCCCGAGCTTCTTTAAAGTGAACGAGTTTTGAAGAGTTTCGAAGTACTTTTAAGGTCGGTTTCTGTGGATCGACAACCGTATTTTTCCCGATATAATCAACTTGCGACTCAGTTCCGAGGTTAGTCTATTTTTGATTTGTTTTTACTTTTCTTTTCGTTTGTGCCTGGACCTCCCCCAGTCCCCTTTGATCTCAGAATGGGGGTCGTCAGGTCGGGTTCCGACTTGCTCGCGAACCCATTTTCGATCTTTAACCCTGACATTTCGTCCCCCATTCCTGTAGATCGGTACTAGAGATCCCACTGTGGCCGCCAATGTTCAGTACTGTGCTTCCGATTTTAGAGATCGGTATTACACAGTTAGTAAATATTTTATCCTTGATTCTGTCTCTGTCTTCAGGCCTTGAGAAGAAGATTTTGTTCGATCTGGAGAGGTTCGATCTTGAGAGGTTCGATCTTGAGATGTTCGATCTTAAGATGTTCGATCTTGAGATGTTCGATCTTGAGGGGCGATGTTGTACCTGCAATGATACTCCGACGCTCAAGTCAGTATTTGAGTGAATGAGTGTTCTGTTAGAAAAAAGTGTTTACCATTAATGAGCAATGAATGGAGTATTTATAGAGTTTGAATGTGTTTGTGTTGTTTATTCTGAGCCAACCGATCTTGAGGAGACATCTGAGCCGTTGATTTGGTTGGGCTGTTAATGGGCCAAATCGTTAATGGGCCCTAAATGAGGGGTGCAAATATCAGTAAGACATATTACCATAACAGTTTGAATATCTTGATCTATGGAGAATGATATTTGCGTACTTCATTGCTTAGGATGTATGAACTTGGCCTATTCCTTCATTGCTCTTAACTATAGGTATATGAACTTGGTTTTATAAAATATGAGATTCTGATTCTTCAACATGTTCTTTATTGTTATCCAAATATAGGATTTAATTTTGGAAGGATCACAAAAATGTTTCTCATTTTGGGTTTTCATCTCAATGTAAACTGCCTTCTTGAAAATGTTTGGAATTAGGTGAGAATAGATGCTAAGTTTGATCTATGGAAAATGATATTTGCATACTTGTGTTATTGATTATAAGAGTGATACATCCTAAGTACGAAGAATATGACTTGACTAAAATATATGACAATCTTGCTTCATTTGTGTAAAATTAGATGTGTAAGATTCATTTAGCCTCGTGCTTTCAAAAGTTAGAAAACATGCACTGTTCATAACAAAATGTTTTCATGTTTTAATGATATGTTTCTTTTCACATGCATTTTCTCACAATATTAGTCTTAAGTGCTTCTAAATAGTCAATGCCAATGCTAGCCAATGAAAACGGCTATGTGTCAGTTCCATCTCTCTCTATCTGTACTTCCAACGATTACTTGGTATTACAATCCAAGTAATCTCTCTCCTCTTCTATATAGAAAAGTATGGCTTAGGTTCTAATGCACATTATTGGAATTCAACAGAATTGTAACTGTTTTCATTGATTGGAAGAGTATTGTTACAATAGTTGAGTCAATGCTCAGTTTATATATTGGTTGACTAGTGATGCTGACGTGGTTACATTTTGTACAATTCATTGCCACATCAGCTCATAGTCAAGGTCAACTATATTCTCTATTTATCTATTACAAATTGTATTAGCTATTACTCTCTATTACTCCCCCTTCAAGTTCAAAGTGGGTGAGTGTATTGAGCTACTTTGAGCTTGAATCTTTGATCTTTGAATGAGGACAGGGGCAGAGACTTGGTGAGAGCATCTGCTAGTTGGTGAGAACCAGGAACATGTTGCACCAGAAGTTGTTTTGCAGCAACTTTCTCAAGGACAAAGTGAATATCCAGCTCCAAATGCTTTGTACGAGCGTGTAGAATGGGATTATGAGAGAGCATTACTGCACTTAAGTTGTCACACAGCAAGATGGGAGGCTGAGTCTTGATATGTAGCTCAATGAGAAGTGACTGTACCCAAAGTAGGCCTGCTGTGGCATTTTCCATACCTCTGTATTCTGCTTCCGCACTTGAACGTGCTACAAGGGTTTGCTTTTTGGAGCTCCAAGAGATTAAGTTTGGTCCTAGAAAGAGGCAGGAACCAGAATTTGACCTACGGTCATCTGGGTCACTAGCCCAATCTGAGTCAGAGTAAACTCTGAGAGTGAACACTACAAGAATAAGCCTATATTGCTACCAACAGTTCCCACGGAGAACTGTCCGTCGCTAATTTACGATAGCTTTGCGACGGCTTTGCGACGACGAGTGAGATTGTGCATTGGCGGTAAAAATCCCGCTCATAATTTGCGACGGGAAGGCAAGTTGGTCGCTAATTTGCGACGAAAGAGGATGTTCGTCGCAAATTTGCGACGGATGGTTCGTCGCAAGCCCGCCGCAAATTTTAATTGTAATTTTTAACCACGCGAACCCTATTATCTCTTCTCTCTCAAACAACAAACACAGAACACTCTCCACCACTCCTCTCGCGTTCTCCTCCCCGCCTCACTCCTCTGGCGTTCTCACGCTGTTCTCCGCCGTGCACTCCGCTCGCGAACTCCCCACCACTCCACCCTCTGGCGCGCGTCTCTTCTTCGGTCGTGGCTCACAGTTTCGTCGCACCACTCCACCCTCCGGCGCGCATCTCTTCTTCGGTCGGCTCACAGTTTCGTCGCACCACTCCACTCCACCAGGTAAATCACCTTCCCTTTTCTTCGGTTGGTTCATGTGATGCATTTTAGGGTTTTGAAAGTTTTTGATTTCTGTTTTATGATGCGTTTTAGGGTTTTTGATTTATGCATCTTAGGGATTCAAATCATTTTTGATTTTTGTCCAAATCATTTCTCATGAGTGTGTGGAACCCATTATTATTGTTGTGAAGCTAACCTTGAGAGGGTGTAATCTGGGGGTGGAATCCTGCTGTTGCTGTCCAAATCGTTTTAGGTGCTATATAGATATCTTAAGTACTGCTGTTGCTGTCCAATTACTCTAATCCATAACTTACTTTTTATTTGATTTTCGAATGTGCGAATGATACATATAATAGTTAACAGGTTATGGGGATTTCAAGCAGGGATTGAACTCCTTTGTGTTATAACACGATTAACGCCGAGATGGAAGCAATTCTGGGCTCCTACTAGATACAGTTCTGCATGAAATTTTCTGCTGAGTTTTAATGCCTAATTTTTTTTACCATGTGATTTATATATGTTGATATGTTAGTGTTGAATGAGAATTCAGAATTTGGTTAAATTTGGAGTTGATTCGAGGCATATTTTGGTGTTTGTAGATGAAATTTCATTAAGAAGTGTAATGGTGTTTGTAAATGTGTTAAAATTTGAGTGGTATGTGACTGAATGATGCTCTGAGGTTATCTTTTCATGTTTACAAGTATAAATGTGTCGGCATGTTTTTTGCTAAACCATCGAATTAAATCACTTCTAATGCATTCACACAGAGTCCCCATAGTAGAAGGATTTAGATAATAGTATAACACCTCGTCTTCCATCGAATTAAATCACTTCTAATGCATTCACACATGTTGGTATTTAGCCAAAAGCACTTCAGTTGTTTTAGAGTGTCTCTTTTGGATAAGTTTGTAGGACATATAATTAAATTACTAATAAGTTTCTTGCAGAGTTTTTTATGTGTGAAGCTGCAAAACGTGGTTTGGATTCTACAAAGGGCATTTGATTTTTTGGATTATTTTGGTTTGAGTGTTGTTTAGTTTCCCTTTAGTTGCTTTGGTATTTTTTGAGAGGCCAAAGTCATTCATGGAGTTATATACATGGGGTGCCATGAAACATGCCAAACTTGAAGCATATTCAACAATCTTGTAGGCAAACCAAGAAATTGAATTAAGAAATTAGAAATATCAGGAAACAGTTTATATTTTAATTATTTTTTCAAATCTATTTGACTATCTCATCATTGGAAAAAGGTTTTAATTTTGTTTATGGAAGACGAGGTGCTATTAAACTTATTTTAATATTGACCAAATTCATGCTTCAATCTCATTTAAGGTTTTCATTGGTTTCAAATAGATAAGCTCAAAAAGTGTGGTTTATATATCATGGTCTACGAATTGTTAAATCAGAAATTCCCAACTCACTGGGTTAACTGAATAGTCCGAATTAATATTAGAGTAAATGACAGTAGTATGTTGTCATGCATGTGTATAATTCATTTTCTTGCTCTTAATAATGGAGAATCAGTTTAATTTGTGCTGGTGTTGATGCTTGAAATTTGATTTTGTGTAATGTATCCTTGAAATGGTGAATCCTTTCATGTCTTAAATTGTGAATCATTAAAACAAAGTTAGTCCTTATTGTATTTTTACACGTGCATTATTCACTTGTATTTTTCTTTTTTTATCACATTCTAGTTGGATCTTCAACTTTTGAAGAATACCTTGTTTTCCCAAGCTTTAACTTGCTTTCCTTTAATCTTTGCTTTCCTTTAATCTTTGCTTTCCTCCCGTAGCAACAAGCTTAGCAACAAGATCAGTAGCTCCATTGCCTTGTCGATTAACCCAGAGAAAACCCACTAAGGTAATGTTGGTTTTCATAATCAGAATGTCTTGAACAATTATTGTAAATTCTCTTCTAATAATATTGCCTCTACATGTCTCAATTAAATACATGCAATCCAGTTCAAAGAGCATCCAAGCAAATTTCAAGTTCACTGCAAAGGATACGACCTCTCGCAAAGCTAGAGCTTCAGCAACCAAAGCGCAGTGAGCAAAGATCTTTGAGGTAATACCAGCAATCAACTCTTCTTTAGCATTTCTGTCTACAATTTGTGTGCAATTTAGAATATGTTACATTTCTGTTTTTGTCTACAATTTAGAATTGTACAATCACGACCTCTTGCAATTTGTGTACAATTCTGTTTCTGTGTGCAATTCTGTGTATAATTTAGAATTTAATTCTGTGTACAATTTAGATGAACTTGATGCTGTGCTCCTTATACAGTTATTTTAATATGTAGATATAAAAAGATGCAATGGCTTCACTTACCTAGAGAAAGTAGCTTTTGTTTCTGAGTTGTCCTTTAGGCTTAGTTTCTCAAATTGCAATGCAGATTCATCTAGTAGTTCAACCTCAAGCCAAGCACCTTCAATAGCCTGAGCCAATTTCTTGTCATCAGTAGCATTATGGAAACAGTTTCTTTTGTTAGCATCAACAACCAACTTTCTCTACACTAATTTGCTGTTCATCAAAGTTGTTGCATTTCTCATTATCCATAGGAAACATCTGCACAACAATAAATCTCCCTTTTCAATCAACTTGTGCATTTCATATTCTTCTCACTTAATTTATCGTTTGCCAATTTCCGATATCGTTTGATAGGTTAAATAAATTGTTGAAGTTTACGTAAATGTGCTGAAATTTAATGTGGACAGGATTGATATATTTCTGTGTTTCGTGTGAGGCCACTATTATAGCACGTAGGATATACTGTTTTTGGTGCCCAATTGATGCCTAAAATCATGTTGAATTCACTGTTGATGAATACTATGTATGTGTTTCGGTTTCTGTGTAACTGGGAATGATATAGGTATCCAAAAATTTTATAGTTTACCTCTCTAAAAACTAGACTTGATGCTTGACATTTTGGCTTTGGTTTGGTTGCATGTGGACTTCTGTAGCTCAAGATATGAGCCTCACAAGTTAGGGTAAAAATTCTGGAAACAAACTGGACACAGGTTCGGTGTTTTGAGCATATCATTTGCAAATGAATTCCTTTTTGCATAATTCTTGTTTCTTTGTAAACTAGACATAATTCTCTTCAGTTTTAGCTTAGGTCCCGAGCCATTTGGTTAAGTTTTGGTCAATTTAAGGCTTCTTGAAGTTGAAAGACAAACTGTCCAACTTGAGAACCAATCTGTTTGTTTTTGAAAACAGTACTAATTGACTCATTGTCTTGAAAATCTAAAAGCACAGTAAGATTTTGAATTGGATTGCATGTCAATAAAACATGCAATTTCTCTCTCTCGATGGGCATCCATCGTTTACATTCTTTGAAAACTATGCTACAAGTTTAGTAAGGCCAAGTTTTTACTTCAAATACATATCAGATTTCTAAATTCTTTTTCCTTTTTGATGAACAAATTGTGAATTGGATTGCATGTCAATAAAACATGCAATTTCTCTCTCTCGATGGGCATCCATCGTTTACATTCTTGTCTTGCTCTCTCTCTCTCTCTCTCTCTTTTATATATTGACAATTTTTAATGTGCAGAAGGGAATTTCCTCCTTCGCGCCGCCTTTGGATGTATGATAGGTTGTTTCCCAAAAGAGCGGGTTTGAAACAATCTTTTGTAGATGGCGTGTGGGAGTTTATTCTTTTTGCAATGACACAAGAACAATTTGGAGTTGAAGGGGGGGATTCGATGTCCGTGCGTCAAATGCAAATGTGGAAAGATTAGGAATCCATCGGAGGTCATTGATCACTTGAAGAGAGTTGGGTTTAGGCCTAATTATTGGATTTGGACGAGTAATGGTGAGAAAGGGTTTGATGTCGTCCCATTGGTTGGGGAAAATTGCAGGGGTGCTACTAGTAATTCCGCGGATATAGGATGTGGTGAACAAATCAACTTGATGCAGAATATGGTTTGTGACGGTCTTGGGGTGAATGTGTCATTCGAGGAGGAGCAATATGATAACATGGAAGAGCTTCCGAATGAGCAAGCACAGAGATTCTATAATATGTTGTTAGATGCAAACAAACGATTGTTTGAAGGGTCATCAAACTCAAAGTTATCGATTTGTGCGAAGCTTTTAGCTCTCAAATCGCTGAGTAATACATCTGAGGTGGGAATGGACTTGATATGTGATATGATGTCAGGCGTGACACCTATGAATGAAAATTTGCCAAAGAATTTTTACGAGGCTAAGAGGTTAGTTTCTAAGTTGGGATTGGAAGCTAGAAGGATCGATTGCTGTCCGGAAGGTCACATGTTGTATTATGACAACGAGTTTGGGAAAAAGGATGCTGCACTACTTGAATGCAAATTTTGTAATGCACCGAGGTATCATGCTCGCAAAAGGGGGACTAGTAGTAAGAATAAACCAGTTCCGGTGAAGTCAATGTTCTATTTGCCAATAATTCCAAGGTTGCAGAGAATGTTTGCATACGAGCACATTGCAGGGAATATGACGTGGCATTTTGAGAATAAATGTCCCGGTGTGTTACGTCATCCGTCTGATGGGGAAGCATGGAAACACTTTGATCGGGTACAACCTGAGTTTGCAGCGGATCCACGCAACGTACGACTTGGGTTATGCTCTGATGGTTTTACGCCATATACCCAAGCATCGGCTTCGCCATATTCTTGCTGGCCCGTTATTGTTACCCCGTACAACCTTCCCCCTGAGATGTGCATGACTAAACCTTACATGTTTTTGACTTGTCTGATACCTGGCCCAGGAAATCCAAAAGCAGGCATTGACATCTATTTAGAACCACTAATTGATGATTTGAAGAGGTTGTGGGATGGTGTCTCGACCTACGATTACGCACGGAAGGAGAATTTTATGACGAGAGCCGCTTTGATATGGACCATTAATGACTTCCCTGCTTATGGCATGTTGTCTGGTTGGCAAACTCATGGTAAATTAGCATGTCCACATTGTATGGAGCATACAAAGGCATTTACCTTGAAACATGGGGGTAAGAGTTCTTGGTTTGACTCGCATCGTAGGTTTTTACCACATGATAATGCATTTAGAAGGAACAAGAATGCATTTAAGAAGAAGGAAGTTGAAAATGATGAGCCGCCTCCTCGGTTGACTCCAGACCAGGTTTGGGATAGAGTTAGAGATTTGCCCAAAATCACCGATGATCCCCTTGTTGCTCGATTTCATGGATATGGACAAGCGCATAATTGGACAAAGAAGAGTATCTTTTGGGATCTCCCATATTGGAAAGAAAATTTAATGAGGCACAATCTTGATGTGATGCACATAGAGAAGAATTTTTTTGACAATATATTTAACACAGTGATGAACATAAAGGGCAAAACAAAGGACAATGATAAGGCGAGATTGGACGTTGCTCTTTACTGCAACCGAAAGGACTTAAATTTGAAACCACAAGCTAATGGGAAGATGCTCAAACCCAAAGCGTGTTACTCATTAACTATCGAGCAAACAAATTCAGTTTATCAGTGGATAAAAGAACTGAAATTCCCAGATGGATATTCTTCTAATTTGGCAAGATGTGTTGATGTAAATAAGAGAAGAATGATTGGGATGAAAAGCCATGATTGTCATGTATTTATGGAATGTTTACTCCCTATTGCATTTAGTTCTTTAACGACACATGTTCTAAATCCGCTAACTGAAGTGAGTCAATTTTTTAAGGATTTGTGTTCTACGTCTTTAAGAGATGTTGACCTTGTTAGGATGGAACAGAACATTTCATTCATTCTGTGTAAGATGGAGAGAGTATTTCCACCTGGTTTCTTAGATTCTATGGAACATCTCTCCGTTCATCTAGCATATGAGGCAAGACTTGGTGGGCCAGTTCAGTACAGGTGGATGTATCCATTTGAAATGTATCATTTTGAGAACATATTCATTTTTTTCCATTTGAGGTAAGTATAATTTTCCATCTAATCAAGTTGTTTTATAGTTTCATGGGTGATTCTAAACGATCGGTGAAAAACAATGCGAGAGTTGAAGGATCGATTTGTGCATCATACCTACACCGCGAAATAACCCACTTTTGCTCACATTATTTCTCCAACTTCACGTTGAGAAATAAAAGGAATGAAATGCAAGATGATTGTGTTAGACACTCATTAATGTTATCGGTCTTCAACCAATCTGGTCGCCATTCTAGGACGGAGTCGATTCATTGGTTAACATATGTGGAGTATAAGTCAGCTCATGTTCATGTCTTGAACAATTGCATTGAAGTTAAACCATACATTGAGTACGTATATCAATATTTTCATTCAATTAATTGTTCATATCTGTCAGCTCATTTAGTAAGTATCATCTAATTTGATCAGGTCATTCTTGTTGTCTGAAGACGTAAGAGATGATCAGGCATCTGCTCATATATATGAAAATTTTCAAAAATGGTTTCAAGAAAAAGTAAGTGTTGAGTTACTTGTTCCTCAACCTTAATCATGTGTTCGTCATGAAATAACTTGTTTGTATGTCACGTACATAGGTTTACTCCGAGGAACCAACTCCAATCAATCAACACTTGAGAAACTTATCTGATGGTCCTTATTCAAAAGTGAAAGAGTATCACACATTTTTCGTGAATGGCTACAAGTTTCATACCCACTCATGGACGAAAAACAAAGCAACAATTAACAGCGGAGTTTATGTAAAAGGGGTCAATGAAGGAGGTTAAGATGATTATTACGGTGTAATCCGGCACATTTATGAACTAGAGTTCAGTGAGTTAGACTACGCTAAAACTGTAGTGTTGTTTTATTGTGACTGGTTTGATCCGTCAGCTATAGGCACCAAAATGGATCCAAAGTATAATAGAGTGGACATACGAATGGACAAAAGATATCCGGCGTTTGATCCGTTTATAATGGCAGAGAATGTGAGACAAGTGTACTATGTTCCTTATCCATCAACTCGAAGAGACAAGCGAGGTTGGTGTGTCGCAATCAAGACAAAGCCAATGAGTCGCATTGAAACAGATGAGCCAGTGGAAGATGTTCCCTATCATACAGATGATATGTCACCTGTAAATGAAGTTAATGAAGTTGAACTAATTTCTAACTTACGTGATTTGGAAAGCAATGGTGAAGAAGTGGATCCAAACAACTTGGAAGGAGAGGACTCACATGAGGTTCTTCCAGTTGATGTAGAAGATGAAGACGATGAAGAAGATGAAGATGATGAATGGCCAGAAGATTAGATATATATAATGTGTTTGTGTTTGAATTGTGAATTGGTGTATCCAAACAACTTGAAACGCTTTTAATTCATGTTTGTGTTTGAATTGTGTGTGAATGGATGTATCCAAACAACTTGAACCGCTTTGTAATTGATGTTTGTGTTTGAATTGTGTGTGAATTGTTTCATGAGTTTTTTTAGAAGTAACATTTATGTTTTTAAATTGTTTGTGTTTGTGTTTATGTTTAGTTTCCTCTGCAGCATGGCATCATCAGGTGGAGGTGATTCGTCGCCACCTAGACCGCCCCATGATCGTAAGGGGAAGTCTAAAGTTGTCCCTCGTCGTAAGAAAAAGGTGATATGCGTCGAGGACATAGGCAACTATTCAGAGATGCCTACGACATCTACCCCTACACAGACACGCCCAGCAGATGCAGGTAGAGTGAGATCATTGCAGAGTCCTCCGACACAGACGCAGCAGACCTCTGGAGTTAGGTCCTTACAGCAGACCTCTAGAGTTAGGTCCTTACAGCAGACCTCTGGAGTTAGGTCCTTACATATTGGATCTAGTTTGTCGCCACGAGTTACTCCTTCACCTACTCAATCTCCCCGAGATTTACATGGTCATATTTCATCTGGAGTTAGGTCCTTACATATTGGATCTAGTTTGTCGCCGCGAGTTATTCCTTCACCTACTCAATCTCCCCGAGATATACATGGTCATACTTCATCTGCGCGAGTGACTCCTCCACCATCACAGAGTCCTCAATATCGCATGATTCCTAATCCAGGCTTTGGTGCGATACCTACTCCTACCCCTTCACCAGATGCTGTGCCTACTCCGACCCCTTTGCCATCACCGACAGAGCCACTTTCACCTGGAGATGATGCGATACCTGATGATGATCAGGTGCATGATGTTGAGGGGGGTGATGATGAGAATGAGGATGAGATTATTTTACGCGATCAGCGATATGTCATCCGTGTTGAGGATGGAGGGTATGTAAAGTTTATAACTTTGTTAGATTGATTGTTTTTTCATATATATAATGTGTTTTAATTGTTTTAGTCGTTTCAATTGTTTTAACTTCGCAGGTTTCTTCCTTCAAGGCCAGCCGCAAATGCTATCCGAGAGACTATTCACGAGTTATACCACTATCCATGGACTAGTTGGTTAGATCTTAATGAGGCTGAGCGAACCCATTTTTTTTAACAATTTTAGAGTAAGTGAACATTTTAACACTTCACAATAATTGTCGTTTTTTTTAGAATTTGTTAAGTTATTTGATTTTGTGTAACATTTGTTTTCTAAATGTTTTCACAATGCAGAAGAGAGTTGCATGGCGTAAGTCTCAGGAGGCCGCCGTTGAGGATTTTTTCATAGGAATGCTGCTCTCCGACTCCGTGATATTCTCAGACGTGTCCGCTTGGGGAGGAATAGACCTCTTTGGATGGGGGATCAAGTCTATAATCACCTAAGAGATCACATCTGAAATGATCCAAAATTCATAGCTAAGTGTGAGCGGAATAAGAAGAACAGAGCATCAGAAAAAGGTGGAAGCTTGCATACTGGAGGTTTTGTCTTTATGTTGCAGCATTCAGAGAGAATGGTATATTCTTAAGCGTATATATTCTCCTAATGTCAATATAATTAATTATAATTTACCATTTACAAACTTAAGTTATTAATAATAGGCCAAGAAGATGGGGAGGAAACCACATGTAGATGAGCTTCATCGCCACACTCACATTAGGAAGGGCACAGGCGAGTTTGTAGAGGACCGCACTCGCATTACTCAGGTATAACAAATAGGCTTAATGCATCCTGGTATAAAAAATAGGCTTATTTATTTCATTATTAAAAGGAAATAAATAACAGCTGCTGGTTTAATGCATCCTGGTTTATTAATTCTGGTTTAGAAATGCATCGATTTTGTGCATCATTTTATGCCTCATGTTGTGCATAATAACCTGCATAACAGTTGCTGGTTTGAAGCAATTTGTTCATATTTGCTGATTTCCGTAGCATTAAGAAGAGGTCCTTTAGTAGAATCTTCATTCTGAGCAAAATATTCAATCTCTGCGAAATATGCATAAGCTCTAGCATTCCCAAGAAAGTCTTCTAAGTTTAGTCTATAACTAAGTAACCCTTTTGTTCCAATAACTGCAGTGTGCATCACTTTTACTGGTGGGAATTCTGTTGTCACTATTACTATGTTCCTTGTTGTGTTAATTCTTTCGATTCCAATAAGTGCAGTTTGCATAACCTTCTGTGTTGTAATCAACTAAAAGGAAATAAAACATACCTTCAAGTTAGCTAAGAGAACATGATATTAAGAAAGGAAGTATAAGGAGAAAGAGAGAAAATAAAGCCATTAGAGTTAGGAAGAGAAAGTAGTACTAATTTGGATCACGAATTTTGGGTGCAAATAAATAGGAAAATGCTGGTTATTTTGCATGTTTTGTGTTTGTGTGGTTCTGTAAGTAACAGATATATCACAAATTGCATCCCAAACCAGCAACACTGCTGTTGTAACCGTAAAGAAAGAGAAAGAAATCAATAGGGAATGATTGTCTGTGGAATATTTTAGCTAGTGTCTTATCTCTCCATTTGGAAGCTTAGCCTTATTTTTCTTTGTACCTTTCTTTTGAGTACTGATTTTATGCTAGTGACAGTAGCATATATATTGTAATAGCATTTAGGTAAGTTTCATATTGCTGTGCGTGCTTCTCTAAGATAAATTGTATTTAAAAAAACAAGTCCAAAAAGAAATCGGGCCAGCCCATGGGCCAGTCCGGCCCTGCCCAATTCAAGAACATAAACCATTACAATCCATTACAACATAACCACTGATACAAGCTGGAATATTATGGTTGATTCTCAGTTTCATACCACCCTCTATAACTATTTAGTTCCTCTACTCTCCACACATAAGCTGAAATTTTGTGGTTGATTCTCAGAATGGTTGTCTTATGGTTATCTTATGGTTGATTCTCAGAACAGAATAGATAAGCTGAAATTTTGTTTTGTTGTCAAGAGAATGGTTGTCTTATGGTTGTCTTTGAAACTGATCCTTCTATTCAAAACAAAACAAGAGAATGGTTGTCTTATGGATATTTAATTATTGACAATTGATTGTCATTGTCACTGATCAGTAGTACTTGGAATTTAATTGCTTGTATCAACTATCAACCGTTTAGAATATTATATTATGTGTGGATGATATTTTGTTTGAAGTTGGATACCACTGAATCTGTGATACTTTTGGTATTAATTCTTATATTTTTATATCCCAATTTATCTGTGCTTGAGCTGAATCTGTGATACTTCTGAATTTGAGTATGATTATAACTTGTGCATTTGATAGGAGGAGTTTCAGCGGCTGTTCTCTCAGTCAGATATACCCGTAGACCCCGTTGAGTTGGCGAAGTTGAAGCGTTTGGTGTGGGAGGAGGCTGCTGGAGGGCCCTATAAGAGTCGTGGTGTGTATGGGACAGGAGGCATAGTTGACAATATGGTAGACTCTGGAGCTTCGACGAGTGCGGGCCTGTCTCCTGAGGCCCGTAGGATCATCCAACAAATGTCACAACAATTTGAAGAGCGGTTTGCACGACAGCAACAACTAATTGAGTATGTATTTAACCATTCTGGAATTCCAACACCTCCACCTGATTGGCAGCCTTCCGAGCAAGACCTGCCCGCCCAGCAGGGTCAGCCCGCCCAGCAGGATGAGAGCGAAGATGTAGATGACGGAGACTGTGGAGATCACGGAGACCAAGTTTATGGGAAGGGTTATTGGCGAGATCTAGGTAATCTATGTTTTAGTAAATGTGCAAAATATATTAGTTTTATGAATTAATTAGTAATCATTATCGTTTTTGATTTGTTAGGTATATATATTGTTCAGAGCTGGACTTGAAGATGCTTCGTCAGAATTTTTTGAGTTTACTGGACATTATCGTTTTTGATTTGTTAGGTATATTGGTATATTTTGATAAACTAGTGGCATGTTTTGATATATTTGAGTAAACTAGTGGTATGTTTGTCACTTTTAACTAATTTGGTGGATTGGGTTGACACTTTTAACAACAGTGTAGTTTATGTATAACAAAGTTGATGGTTTGGATTGACACTTTTGATAATAGTGATGTTTATTTATGCTTGAATTGGTGGATTGGAGTCTGAATTAAATTGCCAGGGAATATTGCTAACAGAAATGACAATGTAAATGTCAAATTTTGGTAGAATTATTTATATTTTGCTTTACGACGGAATTTGCGACGGAAATTTTTTTGGTAGTTACTGAATTTGCCACGGAATTATTACAATTTGCGACGGAATTTTCAAACAATTTACCACGGATTTGCCACAACTTTGCGACAGAAAGACGTTAGAGTTGCGACGACTTTGCCACGGAAATGTGCGACGGCTTTGCAACGAGTTTGACACTGAAGATTTGTGACGGCTTTGCGTCGAGTTTGCCACGGAACATTTGCGACGGATTTGCGACGAGTTTGCCACGGAATATTTGCGACGGGGAGTTTCGTCGCAAAGGATTTGCGACGAGCTGTTTTGCGACGACTCTTCGTCCGTCGCAAAGCCCGTCGCAAAGGCACATTTTCCACGGAAAAAGGCCCATTTGCGACGGAAATTGCCGTCGCAAATGAACGATTTTCTTGTAGTGGAACAAAGTGTCCCTGGAAGCAGGCTGAAGTAGCAAACCATCAGTAATTGTTCCACACAGATACCTGAGAATGCGTTTTACTGCACACCAGTGACTGTTTAATGGCCTGGAGAGGAACTGGCAGACTTTATTCACACTAAATGCCAGCTCAGGTCGTGTGAGAGTAATGTATTGGAGACCACCCACAATTGATCTATATTGAGATGGATCACTAAGAGCATCAGTTCCATGTTTGGTGAGTTTAAGGTTGGCCACCATTGGAGTGCTCATAGGGTTGCAATGCAACATATTAGCTCTTTGAAGAAGATCTTGAATGTATTTTGATTGAGTAAGAATGATAGAGCCACTAGGGAGGTATTTTACTTCAATGCCCAGAAAGTATTCTGGTGTGCCCAAGTGCTTCAAGGCAAAGCAAGACTGTAGCGTCTGAATTAATTGGTGAATGAGAATAGAGGAAGCACCTGTGATCAAAATGTCATCAACATAGACTAACACAAACAGTTGAATACCAGCAGAGTTGTAGACAAACAAGGAGTGATCACAGTGACTGTGAGTGAAGCCAAACTTTAGTAGTGATGCTTGAAGAGTTTCATACCAGGCCCGGGGTGCCTTCTTTAGTCCATATAAGGACCTGTTCAGCTTGCACACCAGAGTGGAGTCAGTGGAAATAAATTCCGGTGGCTGGTCCATGTAGAGATCTTCATGTAAATGCCCATTAATAAAGGCATTGTTGATGTCAACTTGTTGAATTTTCCACTTATAAGTGAGAGCCATTGTGAGTATTATTCTGATGGTTGCTGGCTTGATGACAGAGGAGAAAGTTTCTCCATAATCTTGTCCTGGAAGCTGATTATAGCCTTTGGCTACAAGTCTTGCTTTATAATTTTTGAGTGAGCCATCTGGGTTTTCTTTGATGCGAAAGACCCATTTGCAGCCAATGGACTTTCTATTCGGAGGTAATTTGGTAAGAGTCTAGGTGTTGTTATGCATTAGTGCTTCATATTCAAACTTCATAGCCTCAACCCAATGCGGTTGGGAGAGGGCCTGTTTCACAGTGGCTGGGGTTAGGTGAGTGAGAAATAGACGAGGTTTGAGGCTGCCTGTTTTGGATCTAGTTTTCATGGGGTGGGTGTTTGTGGCTTCTGGAATGGTAGGTATGGTGGGTGCAGAGATTAGAGGTGAGTAGTTTGAGTTAGAAGAGAGAGAAATATCAGTGCCAGAGGGATTTGGGGAGGGTAGGGGAGCAGTATCTGTGACAGGAGGATCTGTGAGAACAGTATCTGTGATAGATGCTGAGATAGGAGCTCATGTGACTGTAGTAATAGGAGGATCTGTGAGAACAGAATCTGTGATAGATGCTGAGATAGGAACTACTGTGACTGTAGGACTTGTAGCAGGGACTGAACCTAAGATGGGGGGTATGACTCTGAATTGTGAGAGACAGAGGAAGATGGGGTGGCACTGGGAAATAACTGAGGAAAGGGAAAGAAGTTCTCATGAAAGGTTACATCTTTTGATATGTATATACGACCACTAGGACTGAGGAACTTAAAGCCTTTGTAGTGAGGAGATGGTCCTAGATTGACACACTCTTGACTGTGGTGTTGAAGTTTATGCCTGTTGTAGAGGGTTAAGAGGGGAAATCAGGTGCATCCAAAGGATCTAAGAAGTGTATAGTTAGGTGGTTTGTGATATAGGGCTTGGTAAGGTGAAATATAAGTGGGAAGGGCTGACGTGGGGAGTCTATTGATGAGGAACACAGCATTGGTGAAGCTGTGATCCCAATATTGAATTGGCATTGAGGCATGAGCAAGAAGAGTTAAGCCAATTTCAGCTATTTGCCTATGGTCAATGCCTTCATTGGTGAGGTAAGTGGTGAATGTTTTAAACTCTCCCCTTGAATCCGATTGAATGACTTTGAGTGGTGTGGTGTATTGGGGTTTAATCAATTTGTGAAATTTGATGAGAGCATGTATGGCATCAGATTTCCTCTTTAATAAATAGAACTAGGTAAAGTTAGTGCAGGCATCAACAAAAGCAATGTAATATAAATAACCACAGCTAGATGGTGTAGGGGAGGGACCCCATTAGTCAGTGTGAACCAGTTCAAAGGGTGTGTGATGTTGTGTAGTGGATGGTGGTGAATGAATGCGATGAGATTTACCAATTGAACATGATTTACACAATTCAAAAGAATGTTTATTATTGACAGATGTAGGACTATTACAGAGACTCAATACAGACTTGATAGCACGACTATTGGCATGACCTAACCTATGATGCCAGATTGAGTAATCAGAAATATTGCTATAAATGGAAGTAGTAGATGGAATAGAGGAAATATTACTCTTTAAAGATGCAGGAATTGTAGTTGCTGGTGGAGGAGACACAGTGGCCGAGAGAGTGTAAGGGTAACTGTGAAGCAGGCCTCTAAGAAAAGCAGTAAAGTGATTTGAAGCACAAGTATCTGCATACCAACCTTCTGGTGTGATTTCGGAGGGCAATGTAAAGAGCTCAGGTGCTGTAGGATCAAATGATGTATAAGCAGCTAGAGCCTAAGGGATTGTGGCGCCTGAGGTAGAGACTTCAGCTTGTGACTTGGTGGATTGCTGCGTATCTGAAACTGGTGCTGCTATGTTGGGTGCATGAGGTGCTTGAGGAGTGTAGCTTTCATGGAACCTATACCAGCAATCAAGTGCAGTGTGACCAACTCTGTTGCAGACTTGGCAAGTTGGCCTGTTAGTGTCACGAGCTTGAAGCGGTGCACGGCCACGGTCACGACCACGTGCAGATCTGCCACGGCCACGAAACTGAGCGCGACCAGAATAACCATATCCACGTCCAGTGCCATGATTTGCAGCATTAGAGTTGTTAACTTGAACTAGATTTGCTGAGATGGCTGGTGTAGCGAGTTCCTGGCGGAATTTATCCAATTGTGCTTCTTGCACAAGGAGCATAGACTCCAAATCGGTTAGATCTACAACATCAGTCTTGTGATAAACCAACATAACAAGAGTGTCATACTCTTCAGGTAGTCCTTCGAGAACGATATCAACTAGGTCTTGCTCAGAGATATTATCACTGATTGCAGACAAAGAACTAGCGAGAGCACGAATGCGAGTAACGAATTCAGAAATGCTACGAGTACCTTTCTTTGTAGTCTTCAATTCAGCGCGCAATTGACGCATCTTCTCCTTAAGATGAGCATAGAAGTATTTGTGAATTGTGTCCCAGACTTGATACGCGTGACGACAGGTGAGAACCCTAGGAAGAACGGAATCGGAGAATGTGGAGAGAAGCCAAGTGTAAAGTGCCTGGTCTTGAACAAACCAGCAATCATACGCCTCGGAAACCTTGAGATTATCACAATCGGCGCTTGAATCGTATTTTGGAGGGATTTCTGGATTGACGAGAATATATTTTTCAAGTCAAAACTCTAAAGCAAATGAAATTGGAAATGTATCCAATCAATGAGAAACCACCAGCTACTGGAGGGTGTAGTGTTACTCATAAAGGAAGACAAAGAAATCAGCAGCTATCAACAACATCATTGTGACAAGTAAACAGAAAAAGACAGGAAGCTATGAAGCAAAGAAGAGAGTTAGAGCTTCTCAATGCCCACTTGTCAAAAGAGGCTAGTGAAAAGGCTCAAAGGACAAATAAACACTTATGGAAGAAGACACATATGGCAAGATGGGTGCCCAAGCTACACCATTAGGTACTGTTGTAGAAGCTTCTAAAAGAAGACACATATGATCAAGAGGAAGAAAAACAAGGAGAAGAGGAAAAGAAGAAATAATTTGAGGATATAACATTTGAGAAAGTCTATATCAGTAGTTGTGATGCTTCTAAAGATAAGGAATCGTCTCAGAAGACTAGACATAGTTTTCTAAGAAGCATTAAAGTGAAGCATCTTCTTAGGAGGAGCATCTGCAAATGCATACTCTTGGCTCCACTGGTGATTAAATAGCTTCTAAAGTTATCCATGATCATGGTAAAGATATTGTCATGCAAAAAAAGGTAGAAAAAGGATAGAAGCTATTTAGCTTTAGAATGGAAAAAGGGTAGAAAAACAAAGGATAGAACAAAAGGTAGAAAAGGGAAAGAATAAGTCTGCAACCTTCTAGAAAAAAGGGTAGTGTGATCTGATTAATCAATATAACAATTTAGTTGTTATATCCTTATCCTCTGCTATACGCTTTATCATATGTATCAGTGCTAGTTATAGAACATCTTACATGCTTTCATATTTATATCTGTGCTACATATAGAGCACCTTCCGGCTTTATGTGTTGATTATATATACCTGTGCTAGTTATAGAGCACCTTATATGCTTCATTAAACATATTTGTGCTATTTGTAGAGCACATCTCTTTCTAAAGAAGCTTTTGCTTCTTTTAGTTGTTAAGTTTTTATTTGTTGATTATATGCCCCGAAACATGCTATCAATGTGATATTCTAATATATGTTCTAATTATACAATTCATGTGCACAAATATAAATTTCTGAAAATTGTGCATCATCTCAGGGGGAGCCAATAATTATAATAATATTAACAGCTGTTATATCAGAAGACTTAAAATCTTCTCAAAAAGTTTGTCATCGTCAAAAAGGAGGAGATTGTTGAGGTGAAATCCCTTGGATACGTTTTGATGGATAAAAACCTTTTTGACAAGTGTTTAAATTCTCTAGGTCATTAGTGTTCTAATGGATCTTCTTGAGTGATCTAAGTACAGAAAATATTCAATCAAGTCTCAAGAAGGTAGTGCGCTAAGATATCACCACATGAGAAGGCATAAATGATGCCTTAGAAGAAAATAATGAATCCATTGAGGTGTTAAGAAGATAGAAGAATGCAGACAACTATAGTGGATTCTCAGATGTGAAGTCAATCTTCAAGAAGCCTCTCCAGAAGAGTAGGCTATAGTAAGAATCTACCTTGCTGAGAAGACACAAGTTATAGTGGCTTCACAAGTTAAGAAGAATCTCCTCAAGAAGCCTCATAAACTAAGAAGGCTTAGTGAAACATTAGAGGACAAGACTGAAGGTCAAGAGCTCGCGAGAAGATGGTTAAAAGAAGACAGCTATTGTGGCTTCTTAAGATGAGAAGTTCTCTTGGTAAATAAGCTCCTCAGATAAAGAAGACACAAGCTGTATTGCTTCTGAAAGTGAGATGATGGTTCTTCAAGAAGCCCAGTAAGAAGAGATGGCAAAAACAAGAAGTTTCTCAAAATAAGAAGACTCAAAACATATAGACTCTCATGATAAGAAAAGCCAAGTCCAAATGCTTCAGCGACTTTAAGAAAGCACGAGCCATAATGTAACCCAAGCAAAAAGTACATCAAAAGATTGCTTCAGAAGGTTCAAGGACACATCAAACGATTGCTTCAGAATGTTCAAGGAGGCATCAGAAGACTGCCTCAGAAGCTTCAGAAGGCACAATATCAGAAACCTCTCAAAAGATTCATCCGAAGATTCTCGAAAGTGAAAGCACAGTGATCATATCTTCTCAATGTTCATAATTAATTATGAATGTTAACATTAGCCTTAGAAGATATGGGATCAAGTATAAAGCCTTCAAAATAACAGATTCGTGCTTAGAAGGTCTAAGTAGAATCTGCTGCAAGGACAGAAATTCTGCACATGTACAGAAAAGTACAACAGCTTTTCCAGCAAACTGCCAACGGCTATATTCACTTCGTAGGCCATTTCCAACAGATCTTTTGGGTTCCAACCCCTATAAATACATGATGGACGACCTCAATCAAGGCGTCCGAGTTCCTTAGAAAATTCAACAATATTTCCCATCATAGAGCTTCTTATAAGGTCCTGCAGAAGCTTTTCAACAAGCTTCTGAAGCTCTTCTCTTCTCACAACCATACTCTGTGCACTTCAAAGTTTCTATGGGAACATTTCTGAGTATGCTCATAGCTTAGGTGATTATATTTTTTTAGAAACCATCCTTCAATCCAAGCTATTGTATTCCCAAACACTACCTCATCATTATACTTTCTTAACATGGCCTAAGATGTTTCTTAGAGGTATTACACTTTCTAGATCTGTGAAAGAAAACTAGTGGCACAGTAGCTAGATTTGGGGGTGAAAACTAGTGTTACAATAGATAGAGCTGTAGATGGAAAATATCATGTGTTTTAGGCCTAGGTTGGCTTGTAAAGTGTAAGCTATATGGAAAATATTGGAAATACTCATTGAATATGAGGAGTGGATGTAGCCCCAGTTGACTGGGTTGAACCACTATACTTCTTATGTGTTCTTTATTGTTTTCACATAAATTATCCCTCACAGCACTTTTCTTTGAAAAAGAAAACGTCTTCTACACTATTGTAAAAAGAGCTTTTTGAAAGGTTTCTTACAATTTCAAGTTGAATCTTCTTGAACTATCTCTTCATTAAAACCACATTATTTTTACATCTTCATCACCAACCATTTACCTTACAAAAACATCATCACTGGTGTAAGAAGCAAGAAACACACTTACACATCACTTATCTTCTAAAATTTACATCTTCTTTGAGAAGTGACTTGCCTTCTACCATCTAATTTGGTTGGCCACGAAATGAATTTTAAAAAGGGTCACAATTAAAACCCCCATTTCTTGTGACTCCAATTGACTTTAGTTCTATACTGCAAGATATCACTATCATTGGCCTGCTACCGAGGCAGTGGTGTGGCCACGACTTCGGTCCTCGTTAAATTTGTATGATAGTCTTAGGACTAGTCTGAAGGGGGCACAGGCACAAATTATCACTTCGGAGGGTGTATAGGGGGAAACCTCCAAACTTGCTCAGAGGTTGGCAGAGTGTGAAGTCGAGTTGGTGGAAGCTGAGAAGAACAAACCGCTGGCACTTGATATTTCTTAGTTTTGGAACTTCCATGATCAAATCTCATGCCTTACTATTGGAGCGGCACTGGAGCTGAAAGAAATCAGCCTAGGATGAGAGATTTTTAAGGTTGCGAATTTGTACCGCACGATGGTGGAGACGAAAACAAAGTCTTTTGTCGGGTTTGGTTTAAAGTGCTTCCGTTTAAACCCCTCTCGAATTACATCAGGGGAAACTCAGTTTACCACCCGAAGACAGAGAGGGAAACCGAGTTGGTCTAAAGCTCTTTACTTTAATCCCCTCCCAAATTAGATCAGGAGAAACCCAGCATACCGCCCGAAGAGGTAGAGGGAAACCGAGTCAAGTCTCAGGTTTGGTTTAAAGCTCTTCACTTTAAACCCCTCTTGAATTAGAACAGAAGAAACTCAACATGCCGCCCGAAGACAGTCATTTCTTGGGTTTGGTTTAAAGCTCTTCACTTTAAACCACTCTCGAATTAGATCAGAGAAACCCAACTTACTGCACGAAGGCAGCGAGGGTAGCCGAGTCGTTACTCGAATTTACGTCAAAGATTGTTGTGGCGCAGGTTTAGGTCACCATTGATTGATTAGACGAAATACATAGTGGACATTAGTAAATACTCTAAGTTGTGCCGATATTTCCTAGCGTGAGTTTTCTTTTAATTGTTCTTCCCGAAATCAGGTTATGAACTTTTTGACTTCCCTAATCCTTTGTGATTCTAGTCTCTGCTCCCCTTGTCTTGTTTGAGTACGGGCTTTAAGATTTTTGATTTCCCTTCTAGGAGATTACAGTCCCGTCAGAGTTGGTCGTTCCTCGGGATTCTGGTTTTCTTTCTTAGGCTTGCCTTGTAACACCTTCACGCCAATTGCTGGTTTTCTCGGATCACCCCTACTTTTTTATTGGTTGGGAACTTCATGCATAGGTAGGCATATAAGACAGGATAGCTTCGAGGCGGTTGAGCGCAAGTCTTCCAATGATGGAAATGTACGGAGAAACTGTGTCCACCACCATCTAGTAAAGCCAAATGGAAGGCTGCGGGCACCTCGCCAAAGGTTCTTCGGTGGTTGATGTAGCCTCAGACTTTGACCTGGTCGGCAGAGAATCTCACTAATGTGCTATGGAACTGTTGTGGCAAGTCTTTGGAGACTCCCAGCGCCTTGAAGCATGCCCAGAAGATTAGACTGGCGGAGCTTGTTGACTCTCAATCATATGATGTAAGTTATGTATTTTTAGGACCAATTGTGCAGGTTTTTCATTGTATCACAGTCATTATCTGGGGATTTAGCCTAGTTGTAGATAATTGTAGTAGGAAGTTCATTTGTAAGTAATTCCTTCACTTTCGGAGCTAAATGAGACTTGAAGACCTCTAAATTGGTTGTGGCATCATTCGGCGAACCAGACACTTGCCCGGATATGCAGCAAAATGGAGGGATTTGATTTCTGTTCAATATCGCGTCGCGACCAGGAGGGTTCGCGACGCGACCAGGAGGAATTTTGCAAGCCAGAACTTTCTGTTTTTTTTCGTGTCGCGACCAGGAGGGTTCGCGACGCGACCTGGAGCAGTTTTGCGATGCCTGATGCTTCTGTCTTTTGTCGCGACGCGACGGACACGGGCCGCGTCGCGATGGTGCGTGAAAATTAGGGGTTTTAAAGCAGTTTCAGCAATTTTTCAAGGGTTCATTTTTTGGGAATTGGAGCCACACTTTGGAGCAGCTGGAGGGTGCGATTTTGGGGCCTTCTCACCACTTGGGAACAAGGGATTGAAGGTTCTAATGTCTTCCTTTATGTTTGTTTTCTATTTTATGATGGTTTCTACTCTTAGGATGATTTGTAACTAATTTGCTTAGATTAGGGAGAGATGAATCTCCCAACCCTATCATGTGAACCATTGCTCTAGTCAATTCAGTTGTTATTCGAGTTGCTTTGTCTAATTACCAATGTTCTTAATGCTTTTCAATTACATATGATAATTGTGATGATCCAGGCTAGTGATTGCATAGGAATATGAATTAGTAGCTGGAAATTGGGTAGTTAGGTCACATGCTAGTAATCATCATAGGAATATGTGGTAGCTTATGTGAATTCATTAAAATTCTTAATCTTAATGCGTTACCCTCTGGCATGACTCACCTAAGGAATTAGGGTAACTCTTAGGGTAATAGGGGTCTTGAGGCAAGGAATTGCCCTTGACCTTAATTAGTGAATTGAATCTAGAAATTGAATAATTAACTTGAATTGGCTAAGGTTCATGTGATAGGCGAGGTGAGAGGATTCGATCCCTAGTCGTTTTTCTCGCATTATTAATTCACGTTTGTGTACTGTTACTGATTACTCAAATCACCAAATCTTTACAATCTAAGAATTTACAATTTTGCTATTGTTGTCAACGCGCAATCCCTGTGGAATCGACGGGTTACTTACCATATTTTATTACTTGCAACGGCAATTGGTACACTTGCCAAAAGTCTTAACAAGTTTTTGGCGCCGTTGCCGGGGATTGTTGACTTCGTTGTCGACAAGGCAAACGAGTAAATTCTAGATTCTCAGTTTTTGTTTTATTCTGAGTTACCTAAATTTTGCTGCTTAGTTATTCTCTTGGACCTGTTGACGTTTGCGTGGTGTTTCTAAAGAACTGTTTATACAGGGGTACAGGTACATTCGGTTGAATTAATGGCTGAAAATCCACTGGGCAGACGCACTCTCAATGATTTTGGGAGAAGAACTCAAGGCACACATACTCACACCTTCCAACCAGTGTGGGCGGCCACTTTTAATATCAAGTCGTCCGTTCTCTCAGCATTGAGGTCAAAGCCGTTTTCTGGGTCAGATACTGAAGACCCCAATCAACACTTATCCTACTTCCATGAAATCTGTGGGACCACCTATCCTGAGGGAGTAGATGAAAACTCCAAGCAGTTGCGCTTGTTCCCTTTCACTTTAACAGGCAGGGCAAAGGATTGGTTAAATACTCTTCCACCAGGAACTATTAACGCCTGGAGTGAACTTGAAGATAAGTTCCTATCAAGGTTCTTCCCAATTTCTAAGTTTATTGAAAAAAGAACAGAAATCTCCAACTTCGCACAAGAGGATGAAGAGTCCTTGTACGATTCCTGGGAGAGATTCAAGCTGTCACTAAGAAAGTGTCCTGGGCATGGTATTGACGATTTTGTGCAACTACAAACCTTCTATCATGGATTGAAACCTCCAACCAGGATGATGCTAGACACGTCAGCAGGAGGGTCTTTGAGTAACAAAACCTGGGAAGAAGCGACACAATTGATAGACGATATGACATCAAATGAATATAGAATGCCGAATGAGGGTATATCTGTACAGAAAGGGAAGATTTTGGAACTGGATTCTAATAGCGTGGTGTTAGCCCAACAAAAGCTAATGTCTCTTCAAATCGAATCTGTCACCAAACAAGTGGCAGCTGCATTAGAGAGTAGGTCCCGAAATCAAACAATTACCCAAGTAAAACAACTCCATGACCAGGGGACTCGATTGCATGATGTACTATCCCAATGTATGCAAACGACTCAGACCACATTGAAATCTCAAGAACAAGTCATACAAGGCATGGAGAGGAACCATGAGGTTTCATTAAAGAACTTGGAGAGCCAGATGGGTGAGATGTCAGGGCTACTTGCTGAGACATCCAAGGGTAGTTTTTCCAATAGCACGGTGGAGAGCCATAAGGAAGAGAGTTGCGGAGCTATTTCATCGACGAATGGTAAGAAACTTAAACCTGTTGAAGCAACCAAGCACAACTCCGAAGGGGAAAGTAGTGAAACGGAAGTGTGGAAGGAAGAAGTTGAAAATGAGTTGAGTAAAAAAAATGAGGGAGTGGTGAAGTCTAACCAAAAAAATCATTTGTTTAATGAAAATTTGCAGGTGGACGAGAAGCCTAAGGAAATTCCTTCCTATATGAAGTTGCCATACCCTTAGCGGAATAAGAAGAATCACAAGGACGAGCAGTTTTCAAAGTTCATGGAGATCTTCTCCAGTCTCCAAATTAGTATTCCTTTTGCAGAGTGTAACACCCCTTTCTACCCGTCTCTTTGTTTATAAAAATCAGAGTTTAAAAAAAAAAATTCGTTCATAGGGAATGTTACACATACTTCAATAAAACGTCACTTATCAATTTAAAAACAGTTCACTCAGTAATCATGCGTTCACGTAGCACGTCCCAAATAAAGAATCTCAAGCCTCAATTTAACGTCGCTTATAAAACTCAACATAACAAAACCAACTACGCAGCGGAAAGTAATAAAACATAACAGAAGAGTCCACATGGACATAACAACCAAAAAAAATCATTAATAAATGTCGAGTTCGTTTCCCCCCTGAGTGCTACGTATCAGAGCATGACGACTCGACTCAAGAAGTGAAGCTAAGGCATTCACTGGGAATCACCTGCACGTTACCAACACAGGGGTAACATTCAAACAGGAAAGGGTGAGCATCATTTCAATCCATATAATAGAAAATATGATAAGTACTAACCATAGGCTACGCACTAGAACAATCAGCATTTAAAACACTAAATATCCACATCACAGTCATCATTCACATCACTTACAATAACTCATCTCGTGTCATGTAGGCTTATGAAATGCAACCCACTCGCGGGCATATGCATGAGGTACCTTTTTACAAACGTCACTTAGCCCTTAAGGCCTCATCATCACTTAGCCACTCAGGCCTCAAAAACGTCACTGGGTTTATGCATATGGGCATGAGACACTATGACATGCACCACTCACAATACACAAACACACAATTATTCAAATCATAGTCA
Source organism: Astragalus membranaceus (assembly GCA_039519185.1). Classification (NCBI taxonomy): domain Eukaryota; kingdom Viridiplantae; phylum Streptophyta; class Magnoliopsida; order Fabales; family Fabaceae; genus Astragalus; species Astragalus membranaceus. The sequence continues at coordinate 25,052,248 of CM076847.1, forward strand.
ACTATGTGACCCATCACTTACTGGTTTGCTCGCAAAGAGCACAGCACCTGTCAAATTCATAATCAGCACACAACGTCACTTGGCCATTTAGACCTTAACATCACTTAGCCCTTCGGGCCTCAAACGTCACTGGGTTTTCATCGTCACTTACACATAAATATCAATCAACTCAAATAATAGCCACTGAGGGCAAAAACGTCATTTGACTAGCCACCAAGGGCATCCTCGTCATTTACACATCATTATCATCAACTTTGGCCACTAGGGGCAAAACAGTCATTTGACTAGCCACCAAGGGCATCCTCGTCAAAATCATCATTTATGACACTACCACGTTAAAACTGTTGTTTATACACCAAAAGGGATTTTTAAAGAGCTCCATATCATTTTTCAATGTCACTGGGACGATCACCGGGGACGACCACTTGGGCGCCCACAAACAATCAGAAAATAACAATTTTTCATTCTAAAAATTGGACCCATTGATAGACAACGTAAAAAGCTTCACGACACTTTTCGAATCGTTCAAAACGGACGTCTGAGTCAAAAGTTATGTTAAAAATAAGTTTGGGAAAAATCAAGCAACATTCTGAAAATAGGCGCCTTAGGCGCCCAGGCAACCAAGCAACACGCGCACTGGCGCCCAGCGCCCAGGCGCGCACACACGCACACCCGCACACGCCACAGGCGCCCAGCTCCCAGGCGCGCACACACGCACACAACGCAACACGCCACAGGCGCCCAGCGCCCAGGCGCGCAACACGCAGGCAACACATACGGGCGCTCAGCGCCCAGCGCCTGGCGCCCAGCGCCTGGCGCCCAGCGCCTGGCGCCCAGCGCCTGGCGCCCAGCGCCTTGGCGCAGCACACACACACGCGCATGGGCGCTCAGCGCCCAGCGCTGGCACCCAGCGCCCAGCGCCCAGCCACACAGAAATCTGGCAACACACAGCAACACACACAAGGCGCCTTAGGCGCCCTTGCAGCAACCAAAAATCACCAATTTTTCAGCAACTTTCCAAAACACCTAAAACTGATTTTTAGCAATTTAACTCATCAAAATCTTATATTTTTCAACACTCAAAATAACACTTAGTTTAATCAATTAACAAAATTCCTTTGAGCACTATCATCACATCACCTTGGCGCCCTAGGCGCCTATGCACACACTCACTTAATTTACGAAAACTCCAACACTCCCACATACCAAAATTCGCAAATCAAGAACACATCAAGAAATCAACATATATATATATATATATATATATATATATATATATATATATACATATTCCAACAATTCGCATATCATGAAATCAACATCAATAACCTATCAAGAACACATCAATAATTCATGGCATGCATCAATTCGCATATATATATATATATATATATATATATATATATATATATATATATATATATATATATATATATATGTAAAGATCAACATCAACAACCTATCAAGAACACCTCAATTCGCATATATATATATATATATATATATATATATATATATATATATATATATATATATATAAAGATCAACATCAACAACCTATCAAGAAGACATCAAGAAGACATCAAGAAATCTAGTCTAACCCTAGATCTAGGACCCATCATGTGAACTATTAGATAGAATGATAGAGCTCCCCTAACCTTTTCAAGAAGAAAAATTCGATGCCTAGGATGCAGTCACCTACAGAGCCACAGCAACAACGGTGATCTTCCCTCTCCTTGATCTTCGAATTTCCTCTTCTCCTTCTCCTCTTGGCCGCCTCTTGCTCTCTCTCTTTTTCACGCTCCTCTCTTTTTCTCTTGCTCTCTCTTTCGATTTCGCAATTTGGCCACCAAAACCCTAGCCCCCAACAACCTAACCACTTCGCATACATTGTGGATCATGGGCTTGGGCTTTTCACTTAAGCCCAAGTCATGCAAGTGGCGCCTCCACTCCCTCCTAATACCACCAAAATTAATTAAAACACTTCTAACAAATAATTAAAACTCAATTAAATAAAAGAAATACCTAAATACTTAATTAAATGAATTAATTAAATATTTAGGGTGTTACAACTCTCCCCCACTTAGAATATTTCGTCCTCGAAATTTACCTGATCAAACAACTCTGGGTAGGATTCTCGCATCTTGCTCTCTAGCTCCCAAGTCATACTCTCGCCGGCAGCTCCTAACCAGACCACTTTTACTAATGCAATCTCTTTGCCTCTAAGCGCTTTCACTTCACGATCCTCAATCCGTACGGGCATCGTCTCTACAGTGAGATTATCCCGCACCTCTACATCGTCCATATGGATCACATGAGATGGATCCGAAACATACTTCCGAAGTTGCGACACGTGAAACACGTCGTGCAAGTTCGAAAGATTTGGCGGTAAAGCCACTCTATAAGCCACATTTCCGATTCTTTCAGAAATCTGATAAGGACCAACAAATCGAGGAGTGAGCTTCTTCGATTTCAACGCTCGACCAACACCGGTAATAGGAGAAACCCTCAAGAACACATGCTCACCCTCCTGAAACTCTAAAGCCTTCCTCCGCTTGTCATGATAACTCTTCTGACGACTCTGCGAAGCCTTCATCTTCTCACGGATCATCTTGATCTTCTCTGTAGTCTCCCGGACAATCTCCGGACCCAACACTACCCTTTCTCCCGACTCATACCAACATAACGGTGTCCTACACTTTCGACCATACAATGCTTCAAACGGTGCCATCTCGATACTGGAATGGTGACTGTTGTTATAGGTAAACTCAATCAACGCAAGATATGAATCCCATGAACCCCGCTGTTCCAATACACAAGCCCTCAACAAATCCTCTAACGACTGAATTGTTCTTTCCGACTGACCATCCGTCTGAGGATGATACGCTGAACTCATTTTCAATTTTGAACCCAATTCCTTTTGCAAACTCTTCCAAAACTCAGAAGTGAACCTCGGATCCCTATCTGACACAATACTCTTCGGAACACCGTGCAGCCTCACAATTTCTTTGACATAGACCTCTGCCAACCTCGACACCGGATAAGTGATATTAATAGGAATAAAATGAGCAGACTTCGTTAACCTATCAATGATCACCCAAATAGCGTCATGACCCTTAACTGTATCCGGTAATCCCGTCACAAAATCCATCGCTATGCTATCCCATTTCCACTCTGGAACTTCCAACGGTTGCATTAGCCCTGCAGGCTTCTGATGCTCAACCTTAGATTTCTGACAGGTCAAACAGGCATACACAAACTGTGCCACATCTCTCTTCATACCATACCACCAAAACATCTTTTTCAGGTCTTGATACATTTTCGTCGCTCCAGGATGGATACTCAACTTGCTACGGTGACCCTCCTCTAAAATTGCCTTTCTCATCTCTTCATCGTCCGGAACACAGATCCTACCCCGGAATCTCAACACACCACTGGAATCTAATTTGAAATCTTCATCTTCAGACTGACCGACCCCATTAATTAAATCCACTAACTTGACATCTGTCTTCTGAGCTTCCCTGATGCTGCCCAGGAAATCGTTATCGATCCTTAACATCCCCAGCTTGACACTGCGGGGTGTCATTTTTCAAACTAAACTCAAATCCCTGAATTCCTCGATCAGCTCTAATTCTTTCACCATCATTGCCGACATATGCAAAGACTTTCTGCTTAAAGCATCAGCCACGACATTAGCTTTGCCGGGATGATAATTCAAACCAAAGTCATAATCCTTCAAGAGCTCCAACCACCGACGCTGTCTCATATTCAACTCTTTCTGATCGAACAGATACTTTAGACTCTTATGATCACTGAACACTTCGAACCTCGAACAATAAAGGTAGTGCCTCCAAATCTTGAGCACAAATACCACAGCAGCCAACTCCAAATCATGCGTAGGGTACTTTTTCTCATGAACCCGCAACTGCCTCGACGCATACGCAACGACTTTCCCATCCTGCATCAACACACCACCGAGACCCATCTTCGAAGCGTCACAATATACAACGAACGGTTCCTCTGGATTAGGCAACGTCAAAACAGGCGACGTCGTCAATCTCTTTTTCAGTTCCATAAAACTTTCCTCACACCGAGCATCCCAAACAAAAACTTTACCCTTGCAAGTCAACTGAGTCAACGGAAGGGCCAACTTGGAAAAACCCTCGATGAACCTCCTGTAGTACCCAGCCAAACCCAAAAAGCTTCTAATCTCTGTTACGGACTTCGGAGACTCCCACTCCAACACTGCTTCTACTTTTGCCGGATCAACCGCAATACCATTACCAGAAATCACGTGCCCAAGGAAACTCACCTCTTTCAGCCAGAACTCACACTTCGATAACTTAGCGTACAACTTTTTCTCTTTTAAAACTTCCAACACTGACTTCAGGTGCTCAGCATGCTCTTCCTCTGACTTAGAATAAACTAGAATGTCATCTATGAAGATTACCACAAACCGATCTAGGTAATTATGGAAAATACGGTTCATATATTCCATAAATACACCAGGAGCATTGGTCACACCGAACGGCATCACTGAATATTCATAATGCCCATACCTTGTCCTGAACGCCGTTTTCTGAACATCCTCATCCTTTACTTTAATCTGATGATATCCGGACCTCAAATCAATTTTGCTGAAAACACGGGCACCCACCAACTGATCCATCAGATCGTCGATCCCCGGAAGCGGATACTTATTCTTGACAGTTACCTTATTCAACTGACGATAGTCCACACATAACCTCATGCTCCCATCTTTCTTCTTCACTAACAATACCGGAGCTCCCCACGGTGACACACTCGGTCTCACAAACTTTTTCTCCAGCAATTCTTCAAGTTGCGTCTTTAACACAGATAATTCCGACGCCGACATTCTGTACGGTGCCATAGACACAGGCCTCGTACCAGGTACAAGATCAATCGAAAACTCAACTTCTCTTTCCGGTGGCACACCCGGAATTTCTTCAGGAAAAACTTCAGGAAACTCGCGTACCACTTCCAGTTCTTCAATAACAGCCTGGCTCTCAGCAGACAACGAAGCCATCAACGCAAATAACTGGACTCCTTCTTTCTTCAACTTCTTCAACTGACCAGCAGATACCAAAACAGAACTTTCTTCACCAAAACTAACCGACTTGCTACGACAGTTGATATGAACGTGATTATTCTCTAACCAGTCCATGCCTAAGATTACATCCAGACCTCTCAACGGCAAACAGACAAAATTCACAATAAAGTCCCTGCCGAAGATCGACACGGGACACTGAGAACACACCTGGGACGTAATCACCGACCCCTTCGCAGGAGTATCGACAACCATATCCCCACACATAGCAGATAAAACAAGACCCAATCTCTTACAACAATCAACAGATATAAAACAATGGGTAGCACCAGTATCAATAAGAGATTTCAGAGAAGTACCATTAATAAAACACGTACCTCTAATCAGACCATCATCATCATCAGGCTCCTCTCCTGCCAATGCAAATACCTTCCCAGTAGACCTTTCCTTCTTCGGCTTTGTACACTTTGTACTGATATGCCCAGACTCACCACAGTTGAAACACACCACATCCTTGACCTTACACTCGGCTGCCATATGACCCTTTTTACCACAACGGTAGCAATTCCTTTCATCAGACCTGCATGTAGTACTCTTGTGGCCAGGCTTGCCACACTTATAACAGACAATGCTAGCAGGGGCATCTCCCCCACTAGAACCCTTACCTCCAGCAGCCCTCTGATAACCCTTACCCGCAGGAACCTCGTACGGCTTGCTTCGACTCTGAAACTTGCCCTTTTTCTCAGAAGTAGCTTTGTAATGAGCAGTACTGTCCTCCTCGAAGATTCTGCAACTGTCAACCAGATCTGCGAACACACGAATCTTCTGATAACCAATGGCCTTTTTAATATCAGGCCTTAACCCATTCTCAAATTTGATGCATTTTGAAAATTCAGCTGTAGCCTCACTGTAGTGTGGATAAAATTTTGCTAGTTCCACAAATTTTGCCGCATAGGCAGTCACAGACATACCACCCTGCTTCAGCTCTAAAAACTCTATCTCTTTCTTCCCTCGGACGTCTTCAGGAAAATATTTTCTCAGAAATTCCCTGCTGAATACCTCCCAAGTAATCTCTTCCTGCACAGCCTCTAACCTCTGCCTAGTAGCCAACCACCAGTCGTCGGCCTCCTCGGCTAACATGTGGGGTACCAAACGGACCTTCTGCTCAACAGTACAGTCCATCACCCTGAAAATCCTCTCGATCTCCTTCAACCAAGCCATAGCACCATCTGGATCATATTTGCCCTTAAAGGTGGGCGAATTCTCTCTCTGGAAGGTAGTCAGACTCCAAAAACCAGCATTATCTCCAGCATTCTGCTGACCCTGCACAGCCTGAGCCATAGCTTGCAATGCAGCAGCAAGAGCAGCGTCGTTCCTCCCAGCCATTATGAACTATCACTGCAGCACAAACCAAAGATTCAGAACTATTCTATTGTCATAAGACACTATGACAGGACAACATTGGCCGGACAGACCGAACTGCTCTGATACCACTAATGTAACACCCCTTTCTACCCGTCTCTTTGTTTATAAAAATCAGAGTTTAAAAAAAAAATTTCGTTCATAGGGAATGTTACACATACTTCAATAAAACGTCACTTATCAATTTAAAAACAGTTCACTCAGTAATCATGCGTTCACGTAGCACGTCCCAAATAAAGAATCTCAAGCCTCAATTTAACGTCGCTTATAAAACTCAACATAACAAAACCAACTACGCAGCGGAAAGTAATAAAACATAACAGAAGAGTCCACATGGACATAACAACAACAAAAAATCATTAATAAATGTCGAGTTCGTTTCCCCCCCTGAGTGCTACGTATCAGAGCATGACGACTCGACTCAAGAAGTGAAGCTAAGGCATTCACTGGGAATCACCTGCACGTTACCAACACGGGGGTAACATTCAAACAGGAAAGGGTGAGCATCATTTCAATCCATATAATAGAAAATATGATAAGTACTAACCATAGGCTACGCACTAGAACAATCAGCATTTAAAACACTAAATATCCACATCACAGTCATCATTCACATCACTTACAATAACTCATCTCGTGTCATGTAGGCTTATGAAATGCAACCCACTCGCGGGCATATGCATGAGGTACCTTTTTACAAACGTCACTTAGCCCTTAAGGCCTCATCATCACTTAGCCACTCAGGCCTAAAAAACGTCACTGGGTTTATGCATATGGGCATGAGACACTATGACATGCACCACTCACAATACACAAACACACAATTATTCAAATCATAGTCAACTATGTGACCCGTCACTTACCGGTTTGCTCGCAAAGAGCACAGCACCTGTCAAATTCATAATCAGCACACAACGTCACTTGGCCATTTAGACCTTAACATCACTTAGCCCTTCGGGCCTCAAACGTCACTGGGTTTTCATCGTCACTTACACATAAATATCAATCAACTCAAATAATAGCCACTGAGGGCAAAAACGTCATTTGACTAGCCACCAAGGGCATCCTCGTCATTTACACATCATTATCATCAACTTTGGCCACTAGGGGCAAAACAGTCATTTGACTAGCCACCAAGGGCATCCTCGTCAAAATCATCATTTTTGACACTACCACGTTAAAACTGTTGTTTATACACCAAAAGGGATTTTTAAAGAGCTGCATATCATTTTTCAATGTCACTGGGACGATCACCGGGGACGGCCACTTGGGCGCCCACAAACAATCAGAAAATAACAATTTTTCATTTTAAAAATTGGACCCATAGATAGACAACGTAAAAAGCTTCACGACACTTTTCGAATCGTTCAAAACGGACGTCTGAGTCAAAAGTTATGTTAAAAATAAGTTTGGGAAAAATCAAGCAACATTCTGAAAATAGGCGCCTTAGGCGCCCAGGCAACCAGGCAACACGCGCACTGGCGCCCAGCGCCCAGGCGCGCACACACGCACACCCGCACACGCCACAGGCGCCCAGCGCCCAGGCGCGCACACACGCACACAACGCAACACGCCACAGGCGCCCAGCGCCCAGGCGCGCAACACGCAGGCAACACATACGGGCGCTCAGCGCCCAGCGCCTGGCGCCCAGCGCCTGGCGCCCAGCGCCTTGGCGCAGCACACACACACGCGCATGGGCGCTCAGCGCCCAGCGCTGGCACCCAGCGCCCAGCGCCCAGCCACACAGAAATCTGGCAACACACAGCAACACACACAAGGCGCCTTAGGCGCCCTTGCAGCAACCAAAAATCACCAATTTTCCAGCAACTTTCCAAAACACCTAAAACTGATTTTTAGCAATTTAACTCATCAAAATCTTATTTTTTTCAACACTCAAAATAACACTTAGTTTAATCAATTAACAAAATTCCTTTGAGCACTATCATCACATCACCTTGGCGCCCTAGGCGCCTATGCACACACTCACTTAATTTACGAAAACTCCAACACTCCCACATACCAAAATTCGCAAATCAAGAACACATCAAGAAATCAACATATATATATACATATTCCAACAATTCGCATATCATGAAATCAACATCAATAACCTATCAAGAACACATCAATAATTCATGGCATGCATCAATTCGCATATATATATATATATATATATATATATATATATATATATATATATATATATATGTAAAGATCAACATCAACAACCTATCAAGAACACCTCAATTCGCAAATATATATATATGTAAAGATCAACATCAACAACCTATATGGAACACATCAATTCGCACATATATATATATATATATATATATATATATATATATATATATATATATATATATATATATATATATATATATATAAAGATCAACATCAACAACCTATCAAGAAGACATCAAGAAATCTAGTCTAACCCTAGATCTAGGACCCATCATGTGAACTATTAGATAGAATGATAGAGCTCCCCTAACCTTTTCAAGAAGAAGAATTCGATGCCTAGGATGCAGTCACCTACAGAGCCACAGCAACAACGGTGATCTTCCCTCTCCTTGATCTTCGAATTTCCTCTTCTCCTTCTCCTCTTGGCCGCCTCTTGCTCTCTCTCTTTTTCACGCTCCTCTCTTTTTCTCTTGCTCTCTCTTTTGATTTCGCAATTTGGCCACCAAAACCCTAGCCCCCGACAACCTAACCACTTCGCATACATTGTGGATCATGGGCTTGGGCTTTTCACTTAAGCACAAGTCATGCAAGTGGCGCCTCCACTCCCTCCTAATACCCCCAAAATTAATTAAAACACTTCTAACAAATAATTAAAACTCAATTAAATAAAAGAAATACCTAAATACTTAATTAAATGAATTAATTAAATATTTAGGGTGTTACACAGAGGCATTGGAGCAAATGCCTATTTATGCGAAGTTCATGAAGGAATTGTTGAGTAAGAAGAGGAAGTTCAAAGAAGATGAAATGGTGGCTCTGACCGAAGAATGTAGTGCAATTATTCAAAGGAAACTTCCTCCAAAATTGAAAGACCCTGGAAGTTTCACCATACCTTGCACCATTGGGAACTTGACTATAGGCAAGGCCCTTTGTGATTTGGGAGCAAGCATCAACCTGATGCCCTTGTCTATGTTCAAGAAGCTAGGTGGAGGTGAGGTGAAACCCACTAGGATGAGTCTGCAGCTTGCCGATAAATCAATCAGACAACCCTATGGGATCTTGGAAGATGTTCTGGTAAGAGTTGACAAATTTTTATTTCCTGTTGATTTCGTGATTCTTGAGATGGAAGAAGATGCAGATGTCCCACTTCTCCTTGGTAGACCATTTTTCGCCACTGGGAGGGCCCTCGTAGATGTTCAACAAGGACAGCTACGGCTAAGATTCCAAGATGAGGAAGTGATATTTAATGTTTTTGAAGCTATGCGCCACCCGAATGACCAAGAAAAATGTTTTAAGGTGGATGTGATTGAAGATTCAGTGCGAGAAACTTTTAGACACAATTTACCCTCTCCTCCTCTAGAGAAGGTAATTGTGAACTCGATTGAGGGCGTGGACGAAAACTTGGGAATCGAAATAGAGGACTGTGTTCGCCAGTTTGAAGCTTCTCAGGTAGAAAAGGTTTTCAAGAGAAAAGAAGAGCTGAATAGGGGGGAAGGCCCAGACAAAGGAACTCCCGAATTGAAACAACTCCCCTCTCATTTAAAGTATGTATTCCTTGGGAGCAATGATCAATACCCAGCCATCATCAGTAGTTCTTTAACTAAGCTGGAAGAAGAAAATCTAATGAGAGTTTTGAGATCAAATAGAAATGCACTAGGTTGGACTATCTCCGACCTTAAGGGGATTAGCCCAGCTTTTTGCATGCACAAGATCAAGCTCGAGGAAGAGTTCAAACCGGTGATTCAACCTCAGCGACGGTTAAATCCCACAATGAAGGATGTGGTGAGGAAAGAAGTGTTAAAACTCTTAGATGCCGGAATGATCTACCCAATCTCAGACAACTCTTGGGTGAGCCCGGTCCATGTGGTACCCAAGAAGGGAGGTATTACCGTTATTAAAAATGAGAGGAATGAGTTGATCCCTGCTCGCACAGTCACCGGGTGGAGAATGTGTATCGATTACAGGAGACCGAACCAAGCCACTCGGAAGGACCACTTCCTACTGCCATTCATGGACCAAATGCTTGAAAGATTGGCCGGTCAGGCCTTTTATTGCTTCCTGGATGGATACTCTGGATACAACCAAATAGCAGTAGAACCAGAAGATCAGGAGAAAACTGCCTTCACATGCCCATTTGGTGTTTTCGCCTATCGGAGGATGCCCTTCGGTCTGTGCAACGCTCCGGCAACTTTTCAAAGGTGCATGCTTTCTATATTCTCTGATATGATGGAAAATGCTATTGAGGTATTTATGGATGACTTTTCTGTTTTTGGTCCATGCTATGATTCTTGCTTGGCTAACCTCAATGCAGTATTAAAAAGATGTATTGAAACCAATTTAGTCTTGAATTGGGAAAAGTGCCATTTTATGGTTCAAGAAGGAATTGTTCTTGGCCATAAAATCTCGTCAAAGGGCATTGAGGTTGATCAAGCCAAGATAGAAATCATAGAAAGGTTACCTCCTCCTATGAATGTAAAAGGGGTGAGAAGTTTTTTAGGACACGCCGGATTTTATTGACGTTTCATAAAAGACTTCTCCAAGATTACAAAACCCCTATGCAATTTACTTGTTAAGGAGAAGGAATTTGTCTTTGATGCCGAATGCCTGCATGCTTTCAATGTATTAAAGGAAAAACTGATTTCTGCCCCAGTCATTGTCGCCCCTGATTGGGACATTCCATTTGAACTAATGTGCGATGCTAGCGATTATGCAGTGGGAGCAGTGTTGGGGCAGAGATCGGAGAAGTTTTTTCATGCCATATATTATGCTAGCAAGGTCTTAAATGAAGATCAGGTAAATTATGCAACCACGGAAAAAGAACTGCTAGCTATAGTATTTGCATTGGAAAAGTTTCGTTCCTATTTGGTCGGGTCGAAAATAATTGTGTTTACTGACCACGCTGCGATAAAATATTTGCTAACCAAGGGCGAGTCTATGCCTCGACTCCTTAGATGGATTTTGCTTTTGCAGGAATTCGATTTGGAGATAAAGGAAAAGAAGGGGAGCGAGAATGTGGTAGCAGATAATCTGTCCCGGTTGGATAACAAGGAAGTGACCGCACGGGAAAAAGAAATTCTTGAAGAGTTTCCCGATGAAAAGCTGTTTGCAATTGAAGAGAGACCGTGGTTTGCCGACATAGCAAATTACAAGGCAGGTGGAACGGTTCCTCAAGACATTACTTGGCAACAAAAGAAGAAGTTCCTCCGTGATGCCCAACACTACCTGTGGGATGATCCCTTTCTCTTTAAAGTTAGGGCGGATGGAATTCTTCGAAGATGTGTTTACCGTAATGAAAGTCAAAAGATTCTATGGCATTGTCATGACTCTCCATGTGGAGGACACTACAACGGGGAACGCACAGCGGCAAAAGTGCTTCAATCTGGATTTTATTGGCCGTCCATTTTCAAAGATGCGCACAATCATGTTAAAAATTGTGACAAGTGCCAGAGGACAGGTAATATTTCACGTAGGGGGGAGATGCCGTTGAACCCTATACTGGAAGTGGAGGTGTTTGATTGCTGGGGCATTGACTTCATGGGACCATTTCCACCATCGCATTCTTGTCAATATATTTTGGTGGCGGTGGATTATGTTTCTAAATGGGTGGAAGCAATTGCCACTTCTAAAAATGATTCCCAAACTGTGGTCAAATTTGTTAAGAAAAACATCTTCTCAAGATTTGGTGTTCCGAGAGTTTTAATCAGTGATGGGGGTAGTCACTTTTGTAACACTCAGCTCAGCAATGTGTTATCCAAGTATAATGTAAAGCATAAAGTGTCGACACCGTATCACCCTCAATGTAATGGCCAAGTGGAGGTATCAAACAGAGAAATCAAGAGGATATTAGAAAAGACAGTGGGGAACGCAAGGAGAGATTGGGCAGTGAAGGTAGACGATACTTTGTGGGCATACAGGACACCTTATAAGACACCCTTAGGTATGTCCCCTTACCAATTGGTTTATGGCAAACCTTGCCATTTGCCAGTTGAACTTGAACACAGAGCATATTGGGCGTTGAAATTCTTGAATTTTGATCCTGGATCAAGTGGGGAAAAGAGAACACTTCAGCTGCAAGGATTAGAGGAGATGCGTTTAAATGCATATGAGAACAACAAGATCTACAAGGAAAAAATGAAGGTGTATCACGACAAACACATTGCAAGAAAAGAATTTCACCCTGGACAACAAGTCTTGTTGTTCAACTCAAGGCTCAAGTTATTTCCAGGAAAATTGAAATCCAAGTGGTCGGGACCCTTTGTTGTCAAGGAAGTAACACCGTACAGAGCAATAGAAGTGGAAGAGCCAAAGTCCCAGAGATATGGGTGACGGATTGGAAGAGCCTCAAATGGTTCTCATGCTGAGAGACCCATAAGAGTGACAAAAAAGCGTCAAGCTAGTGACGTAAAAGAAGCGCTTGGTGGGAGGCAACCCATGGTTCAATTTATTTTACTGTTTGATTCAGACATTTTTACTCGCACTTTTGGTTGTATTTTACCCTATCTTGGCTTTATTTCGCACTTTGGTCTGTACTTATTATTATAACTTACTCTGTGATATTGGGACACCACGGCCCTATATTTTGTTTTTGTTTTGTTAAAGCAGCGTCAATGGTGATGATGTGTGGCATTTGGGGTCGCATGTTTGCATTTTCCTTTTGACACTCGCACTTCAAGTTTTATCATCAAGTAATGGCAGGGGTCATGACAAACGTTGCGGAAGTTCTTTATCATCTGTGAGCAGCATCTCTCAAGTTCCATCTCTATGATCCCAACTATGAGGTTTGAGCCTAAACACGTTCTTATATATATTGCGTGTATTCCTTGCCTGCATTAGTCTGCAGAACTTGACATTGTGCTTAATTGTTTTTTGCATTTGATTTTCATACACACTGAGGCATTTCTTTTGGCACCCCTGAGCCTTTCAAACCACACCTAATTAATGTTTATCCTCTGCTAGCCCCTCTGAGCCTATTGTTTAAAATTGTATGCTGTTTCTCTGACAATCATAGCCTAGTTAATTCTTAACTTGGAGTTAGGTAACAAAAGCTGTGAGAGTGGGGAAATTTTTAAGTTTGGGGTTGCTCGTGGAATAGCAACAATATAAGTTTGGGGTGGTATACAAGAGAAGGAACAAGAAAAGAAAGAAAGAAAATATATATATATATATATATATATATATATATGTATATATATATATATACATATAAAAAAAAGAGAAAAATAAATAAATTAAATCCTTCTCTTGTTTTGTTAAATGCTTTGGGAAAATGGGTGAGTATTGCGTGAAATTGACAAAAAGAGAGGTAGGCCTAACTCCAAGTGCAACCTACTTATCCAAATGTATCCACCTTTACCTAAGCCCCGCTATAACCTTTAAAGTCCTCAAAATGTGTGTATGCATTTCATTTGTCTAGAATGATATAGAACTCTGTCAAGCCTATGAAACGATGATGCAGGTACTGTGAATTGAGTGAATACCCGAAACACCTCAAGAGTGAAACACTGGTGAGATGTGCGTACAGAGAAAACTTGAGAATGCTGCCTGCTTATGATTCGGTATTTCCAATTCAGTTGTCCTGCCACTGTAATAGATTGATGATGATAGTTGATGTGCTGATGTGTTTAAGGTTGATGTATTATATGTAACAGCTAAATAGAAAAACAGCCACAGTCTGAATTGATTGTTTGCTTGAGGACAAGCAAAAGTTTAAGTTTGGGGTTGTATTGACTCTCAATCATATGATGTAAGTTATGTATTTTTAGGACCAAATGTGCAGGTTTTTCATTGTATCACAGTCATTATCTGGGGATTTAGCCTAGTTGTAGATAATTGTAGTAGGAAGTTCATTTGTAAGTAATTCCTTCACTTTCGGAGCTAAATGAAACTTGAAGACCTCTAAATTGGTTGTGGCATCATTCGGCGAACCAGACACTTGCCCGGATATGCAGCAAAATGGAGGGATTTGATTTCTGTTCAATATCGCGTCGCGACCAGGAGGGTTCGCGACGCGACCAGGAGGAATTTTGCAAGCCAGAACTTTCTATTTTTTTTCGCGTCGCGACCAGGAGGGTTCGCGACGCGACCTGGAGCAGTTTTGCGATGCCTGATGCTTCTGTCTTTTGTCGCGACGCGACGGACATGGGCCGCGTCGCGATGGTGCGTGAAAATTAGGGTTTTTAAAGCAGTTTCAGCAATTTTTCAAGGGTTCGTTTTTTGGGGATTGGAGCCACACTTTGGAGCAGCTGGAGGGTGCGATTTTGGGGCCTTATCACCACTTGGGAACAAGGGATTGAAGGTTCTAATGTCTTCCTTTATGTTTGTTTTCTATTTTATGATGGTTTCTACTCTTAGGATGATTTGTAACTAATTTGCTTAGATTAGGGAGAGATGAATCTCCCAACCCTATCATGTGAACCATTGCTCTAGTCAATTCAGTTGTTATTCGAGTTGCTTTGTCTAATTACCTATGTTCTTAATGCTTTTCAATTACATATGATAATTGTGATGATCCAGGCTAGTGATTGCATAGGAATATGAATTAGTAGCTGGAAATTGGGTAGTTAGGTCACATGCTAGTAATCATCATAGGAATATGTGGTAGCTTATGTGAATTCATTAAAATTCTTAATCTTAATGCGTTACCCTCTGGCATGACTCACCTAAGGAATTAGGGTAACTCTTAGGGTAATAGGGGTCTTGAGGCAAGGAATTGCCCTTGACCTTAATTAGTGAATTGAATCTAGAAATTGAATAATTAACTTGAATTGGCTAAGGTTCATGTGATAGGCGAGGTGAGAGGATTCGATCCCTAGTCTTTTTTCTCGCATTATTAATTCACGTTTGTGTACTGTTACTGATTACTCAAATCACCAAATCTTTACAATCTAAGAATTTATAATTTTGCTATTGTTGTCAACGCGCAATCCCTGTGGAATCGACCGGTTACTTACCGTATTTTATTACTTGCAACGACAATTGGTACACTTGCCAAAAGTCGTAACAGAGTTCTCGCTATCCACTATGACACGACTGACCTGATATCACGTTGTGGTCAGTGAGACGACGACGGGGTCATCTTGGTGGGGGATAATCCCTTCGGCATCCATGTTTTTGAATGTGATTTGTGGCATGCGAGCTGGTGTTTCCCTAGCTTCCATGATTTCCATAGATAGAATTGTCTTGATATATCGCTTCCTTGCCGAGTTCGACGCCCATCCCCTCGGCAAAACCTCCTTCTATAGTTTTCAGACTGCCTTTTGTTGGCCTTTCGTGTTGCGTGTCGTCACCTTTTCCCTTTGCGGTGTCCTTGGCAACTGTCATGCCTCGTGGGGAATCGGCTTCGCAGATTTCTGGCTGGAATGCGCCTCTCTGCATCATTGTCCGCTGACTTGGCACGCATTCCTTCTATTTGTACATACTTTTTCAATTTGCCCCTCTTGATGAGGGCTTCGATTTTTTGCTTCAGCGTGTATCACTCATCTGTGTTGTGTTCCGTAGTTCTGTGCAACCTGCATTATGCTGACTCGTTTCGTCCCATCTGTGTGAAGGGCGTGACAGGACCGGAGATCATGTTCAGTCTCTTCATTTCGTCAAAGATATGGCATGGTCGGGTGTTCAATGGATGAAGCGTTGTGTTGGGTATCTCCTCGGCGCCCCTCTTCCACTAGGCGCTCATCCCCCTTTTTTCCTATGGCCGCGGTCGTCTTTGGGGTCCTTGTGAGGATTTCGTCCATAGTCCCCAGCTTTTGGATGAATAAGGCCCCGCTGAAGGTTCCTATGCGCAGGCCCTTAAGGAAAGTAGTAACATAGAATTTCTCGTCTGGCTCGTCGACCTGTACGGTCATGTTGTTGAAACGAGATAGGAAACTCTTAAGTGATTCGCTTTGGCCTTGGTGGAGGTCGAACAAGTCAGACAATACAGTCTTCTTTCCTTGGTTGCCCGAAAAGTGGGCAGTGAACTTGCTAGTTAAGTCTTCAAAGTTGGCGATGGATCGCAGCGGTTAGCTGATGAACTAGAGAAGTGCTACGTCTTTCAACATTCCGATAAAAATCATGCAGTTGTTCTATGTTCTGCTGCTCCAACGTCATTGTTGGTGGTCTAGTTCAAAAGTCGCATTTCCACCATGGCTCGGGTGGAAATACTCGGCTCTTTCGCTTGTGAACCCTTTGGTAAAGGAGCTTTTACTAGCAGCCCCACGGTGGGCGCCAATGTTCTGGTATACAAAAATGGGGTGCTACAACCATTAAGGAGATAGCCTTACTAAGAGAGACCTCCCCAGTATATAGAACCAAAACCTTCATATAATAGTAAGGAGTGCCACTGAGGTAGTGGTGTGGCTACAACTTCGGTACGAGCCAATGACCAGCTGCCACGTCCTCCTCGCTTGTCTTCTAGTCGGACGTGTCCCGGCCTGTGCATGGTCTCTACGGCGGCGCATGCAGTACAGACACTCCTTCTAGTACTATTTGGGTCTCCTCGGCTGTCGACTGTGCTCCTCGGCTAGCATGGGCTCTCCTCAGTCTTTAAGGGCCTTAGTCGGGATTTTTGGACGCCCCCGATACACTAGTATTTGGTTTGGATCACCTTGTAACTATAAGCGGAGAAATCGAGAGACAAATTGGTACATGGGATGAGATGAAGGTTTGAGAAAATGGTATGTGCGTCAACCATTATCATAAAAAATTGCAAGCTTTAACACAAGGATCCATGAGTGTGGTAGATTATTATAAAGAAATGGAAATAGCCATGATTAGAGCTAATACTGAAGAAAACCGTGAGGAAACTATGGATAGATTCAACAGAGGGTTAAAGAAGTAGATAATCGATGTGGTAGAATTGCAAAACTATATGGAGATGGAGGATTTGTTGCACAAAGTAATTCAAGTGGAAAGACAATTGAAGGCTAAGGACACTTCTTAATTTTCTTTGACTTCTTTATGTAAATTAAATTGGAAAAACAAAAAGCACGTGTCAAAGCCAAAAGAAGATGGAAACTAACTCATCTTCTAGATCTTGTCATATCAAATGTTACAAGTTGTCAAAGAATTTGACATATTGCTTCTCAATGTCCAAATAAAACAGCTAGGGCATTATTGTATGATGGAAACATAGAGAATGTGAGCTTCAATAATGATGAAATTCCATCCTTGGAGGAATGTAGTAATGTTGAAGTGGCTGATCCTGTGAATATGCTTGTTACTTGGCGTTCTCTTAATTAACGTGCAGCCTAAGGTATATTTTACACATGTGATCCCAATCAAATGACAAGGTATGCATTGGTAGTGGAAGTTTTACTAGCACCTTTTGGTTGAGAAGTTGAGTTTGCCCGCGTTAAAGCATCATAATTCATATATGCTTCAGTGGCTCGATGATTAATTGTTGAGACATAAGGGCGACTAAGCAAGCATTGACATCATTTATCATTGGTAACGTACAAGGATGAACTTCTTTGTGATGTGGCACCAATTGATGTTGGAATTTATTTATCCTGGGCTTCCAAGGCAATTTGGTGGAGGAGTTAGTCACAATGGACATAAAAATAGATACACACTCTTGCTATGAGTAATCGCACCATTGTTTTAAAACAACTTCAGTGTACAGAGATCTATGGTGATCAAATCAAGTTTCAGGAGAGTGTAAGTTGAGAGAAGAGAAACTGGGCATTCAAGAGTGGGCAAAAAAAGAAATGAACAAACTAGAAAGAAAAAAGGAGAAAAATAAGAAGGTGAATACATTTGCAAAGAAAAGAGAGGTGGAAAGTGTTTTGCTACCTATAGAACGAGTCCTTGTACTCATGTACAAGGTTTTTTATTTCACTACTAACCTTCACTCTTCTTTTCCTTTGTAGGTTGTTTCTTTGTTACATGATATTGATATTCTATACTTTACAATGACTTTGTTTATGGCTTGACATTCAGCACACATATAACATGTCCCATCTTTCTCTGAAACCAAGATTATAGGAATTGAAGAGAAGCTATAAGACTCTCCCTCACAAATCCCTATTGCAAGAATTCATTAACACGCCTTCTTACGGAAACTGTTTCCAGTATATTAGCTCCTATAAGAGGTACTGTGTTGACTCATCTTCATATGTATATTGTTGCTCAGTTTTAAAATCAAAATGCTAGTCTTTGTTTCTATTTCAATCAATTTTCAAGGGAAAATAGCCACTACAAGAAAAAGATGTTTTAGCCACCAATATTTGCGACGGAGCTTAATCCGTCAGTAATTTGCCACGGATTTGCGACGGCGTGTATAAAAAGTAAGGAGCGGGAAATTTCCCGCTCGCGTTTGCGACGGATAAAGTTACGGTCGCAAATTTGCGACGGGGATCCCATCACAAGCCCGTCGCAAATGATCTTCCCTTAAAACCCAAGCGTTCATATCATCGTTTCCTTCTTCTCTGTTTATTTCTTAAACTCCCTCTCCCTACACACCGTCCCCCTCCCCCTCCCTCACGCCGTCCCCCTCCCCCTCCCTCACTGTGTCACTCTCCACCATCGCGCCTCCACCCACACCCTCCACCATCGCGCCTCCCTCACCCTCAATCTCGCAAACCCTAACCTAACTTCGGCCTCCACCCTCAATCTCGCAACAACCGCACCTCCAAACCACGTTCTTCTTTCTTCTCTCCCAGCCCGCCACCAACACCATCACCCCTATTGTTGCTCACCCAGTTCTTTGCTTCTCACCGCCACCATGGCAACCCTAAAACCAAGATCTTATTCGAAAACAATTCTGCCTTTAGCCGCAATGCAAGAGAGGAATTCCTTTCAAAGCCAAATCGTCCTTTTTCAAGGGGCGCATTAAAGCAAGGGCAAAAGCAGAAAGGAAGGTGTGATTCTCTTTGAAAACGAAAACTCTCTTTAACTCCTGATCTGCTTTTCTAATTCTAATAAGGCATTGATGCTCCTGTCGGGCGATTCATTTTGTCCGTGCCCTAAGCCCTTCTAGTCTGCCCTTCTGTTTCAAATTCATTTTCCCTTTTAGTTGCAGTTTCGTTTCCGTTTTCGTTTTCAGAATTGGTGTTCGTTTTTCTTCCTTTCCATTTTGGATTTCGTTTCCCTTCTATTTCAGATTTGTCTTCCCTTTGCTTCCTCTTCGTCTTCCCTTCTCTTTCAGTTTCGTTTTCAGTTGTTGTTCCTGGGTTTACAATTCGTTTTTGATTTGTGCAACTGTGTTTTTGATCGTACCTGATCAATACGATGAGTTGCTGCTGTCTGATGATGTTGCTCGGTCGTTGAGATGAGGGACCGAGTTCTGGGTCGCACGCGGGTGGTACCTGCAAAGGCACTCCAACACTCAAGTCAGAGGTGCTTCAACGGGCAGGGTCACAAGGTGAGTAAAAAACGTACCTGAAGCCACATGCTAGTGTGGTATATATACTGTAGACTGCGCAGGAGTTCTAGCTGTTTCGCTTATTTCGGAGCTGGCCGCGTCTTGCAGAGCAAGCCATGTAATGGGCCGCGCTGGGCCTGTTGGATGAAATTGGGCTTTGAGCCCACTCCGGAACAGTTGCCCCCCAAGCCTAGGTCGCCTGGGAGCGGGCTAAGGCTTGATTACTTGCCCCCCAGCATGGTCACAAACGACCGCTCTGGAATGATAACTGGTCGAGCGTTAACTGGTCGACTGCTAACTGGTCGACTGCGTGGTCGCTGCCACGCGGCCTGGTCACACGGGGCCAGGAGCCGTCTCGGGTTTGATCCCTGACAATCAATCATCATAAATGCTGAGGCGACAGTTACTTTAGTGAGGTGACGTTTAAAGACTCGAGGAGTTTAAGTAATGATGGTACGCGAAGAGTGGCGCCTCTTCGCTTCTGGTCTATGATGACGGTTGGCCCATTATATATAAGGTTAAAGGGAGTTCCTCATTTGTACGTTTCTCCGATTTCTTCGCTCTCGCAATCAGCTCGCTCGCAACTATCTCGCTCGCAATCAGCTCGCTCGCAATCAGCTCGCTCGCATTCCAGGTAACTACGACCGCTCTTTCTTTATTTGAGCTTTTATGTTCCACCTGGTGGAGGGGGTGTGAGGTCTGGGGACGACCACGTCGCCCCCTCTCTACGCGCGAGAAAGACCTTGACCGTTATTCCCCTTCACAGGTTCATTCTGGCGCGGACCAAACAGACCCGTCGTATCTCTGGGAGTCCGGCCGTTTCTCTAGCACATAGTATGACTCGACCAGTGGAGCAAAGTTCTATACAAGCCCGGTCATCCTCTTCTGGCGACGAGTCTTCTTCTGGGTCTTCAACCCTGAATATGACTTCCTCTGGTGAATCCGGAACTCGGCCGGAAAAACATGGGGCGCCGTTAACTGAGGCTATAGTTAATGACGCCGCAGAAAGCAACGCACGGGTTGCCAGCGATGAAGGTATTGGCCAGGCCGCGGCCGACGACACTGCAACTGCCGACAGAGGCCAACGAAGCGACCAGCGAGAAGATCCTGAGGTCGCAGCTGCAAAGGACATGTCTTGGGTTTCTCTTAACCTGAGAGGTCAACGTAGCAAAATTCTACAGGGGGCCAGGACATAGGGTATCTTGCGACCGGGCTAAACGAAGGATGGAGAATAGAAGGCATGGGCAAGGGGGAAGACGTCGCGGCCTGGACAGATGTGCTAAAATTCACGATGTACCGCATCGTTTTCGAACGCATGGGCATAATTCCGCCGTTTACCAGATTCCAACGCTAGGTTTTACGTTATCTTCAGGTCGCCCCCTCACAACTGAACCCAAATGCTTGGGCGTTCTTGCAGGCGTACGAGGATGTTCTTGTAGTTCTGAAACGGCCGGTCTCCGTAAGACTGTTTTTCACATTGTTTGAAATGAGCTACATTTATGAGAAAGGCTCCAAGGGCGCCCGTAAGGAAGCGGTTTCGTTCAAAAACCGCTCGACATACAATTTTTTTAAGCCTTACATGGAATCACTGACGACCGGGTGGAAGAGAGAATTCTTTTGGGTCGTTCCAAACTCGACCGAGGCTCATCGAGGGATCGCCCAGATGTCAAAAGATGATCAGGAAGGAACGCCCCTAGCGTCCCTAGTCGAAAAGACCGGGCCAGTACGCTTTTAAGGAAACAGAACTTGACGACCTGGACAGGGGGACGATCCATAAGCTGAGAAAGATTGCGTCCCTAGTCCCTGAGGGGCGCATCAGGGTCAAAAACATTGTGGATGCTCGTGGCAAGAAGAGAGTCAAGGCCGCTCTTGGTTGGTGGTCGCTCGCTTAGTGTGTTTTCTGTCACTTCGTTTTATTTAACTGTTTCTAACCATCTACTTTTGCCTTTGCAGTTGACATGGCGAACAAGAAGGACTTCGACCTCTTGGAACAATGGGCGGCCAAGGATGGTGAGGCTTCGCCCGTCCGCGGAATTCCTGAAGCTCAACCCGGGGGTACGCCCCAACCTGCCGGGACTGGATCTCAGCCCGATCGTCAGACTCCTCGGGCGGGCACACCAGATCAAGCCATTGACCTGAGCAGCCCACTTCAAAATCAAGAAAGGTCCAAGAGGAATAGGTCGGTCGATCATGGGGGTCAGAACAAGAAGCACAAGAGTGGGAAAAGCCACGGACACTACCGGTCGCCTAAAATCGACCTGCTTGGATTGGGCGATGAGGACTGTGCTCGTTTCAAGGAAGAACCGTTCGAGGTGATGGCCGATGCGATGAAGGCCGCTGGAATTCTTTTTAAAAAATACCAAGATGAGGAAGCAGATCGCCTGGAAGGTAGGCGCCTTGCCAATAGATATTCATTGCTTGAAGACGATCTTGTTGATAAAAATTTTAAACTGAACTCTGCCTTGTCGTTGCTCGCAGAAATGAGGGGTGAGCGAGATGATTTGCTCAGAAAGATGAAGGAACTTGTGGCCGCTGTTGCTGCTCAAACTGCGGCCGAGTCTACCCTGGACAGGGCGGTCGTCGACAAGGAAACAGCTGAAAAAGAGGTCGAACGCCTCACTTCAAAGATTAAAGAACTGTCGAACCAGGTCGCTGTACTGAAAAATGACCTGGATGCCGTGGAGGAGGAAAAGAACAACTTTTGAGGTCGCTACAAAGACGTTCTTGACCGGGCAAAGGGAGCTGCGGAGGGTCAATTTGAAAATGCGGTCAGTCAGATTAAGCTCCTCTACCCTGATCTGGGGGTCGATCGCGAGATCGTGCAATGCACACATCGTGCGATCGAACGGCAAATCGTGCGTCCCAAGAAGATGCTGAAGGGGAAGGTCCTTCAAGAAGAGGCGGTCATCTACCAGGCCCCTAGCGACTCTTAACTTGTAATCTTTTGAATTTTGTAATCTTGGCCCGCCTGCGAGCGGTGTTTTAATGGGCGCCCTGGCTTCGACCAAGGCGTCCTCGTTTGTACTTGATGACAATTTTTCCATGAACTTTGGCCTGTTTAATTACTTATCCGGTTTAATTGCTCTGTAATTGGATTCAAATCTTTTTTGCTACTCTTTTAGGCCGCTCGGTGGCTTTCGTTTGGGCCAATCGATGGCACTCTTTTTAGGCCGCTCGGCGGCTTTCGTTTGGGCCAATCGATGGCACTCTTTTTAGGCCGCTCGGCGACTTTCGTTTGGGCCACTCGATGGCACTCTTTTTAGGCCGCTCGGCGGCTTTCGTTTGGGCCATTCGATGGCACTCTTCTGGTCGCTCGACTGCTACTCGCATGGTGAGCGACCGTGCATACAATTTGCAGGAAATAAAGTACACAAGTCAAATTTTAAGGTCGGTCCTCGGTAAAAAACCCCTGTGGGGAAAAAGAGTGACCGCCTGTTCTTTATTGATCAATTAGTGTTTACAACTTAAACATAATACTTTCTCAACTTGTCAGCATTCCATGTTCTGGGGATGGTCGCCCCTTCCATGGTTTCAAGCTCGTAAGCTCCGTTTCCAGTCTTGCCGATAACACGGTATGGTCCTTCCCAATTAGGGGCGAGCTTTCCCTGGCGAGCGTTCTTATTCCCCACGTCGGTCCTCCTAAGGACGAGCTGTCCGATGGAGAACTCCCTCTTCTGGACGCGGGCGTTATACCTGGCAGCGACCTTCTGCTTGATGAGTTGCTCCCTAAGTGACGCCTTGGTTCGCAGCTCGTCAACCAGGTCGAGCTCTTCTCTTGTTGCTCGCTCATTTGCGGCCGGGGTTGGTGGGTTGGTCGTCCTCCAACTTAGCTCTCCCATCTCATTCGGGATGACAGCGTCAATTCCGTAGACAAGTCTAAATGGTGACTCCTCGGTCGATGAGTGGGGGTCGTTCTGTAGGCCCAAAGGACCGACTGTAGCTCTTCTGCCCAATTGACCCTGGCTTCATCCAACCTTCTTTTGAGTCCGCGTAGTACTACCCTATTGGCCGCTTCCGCCTGGCCATTGGTTTGTGGGTGCTCGACCGAGGTGAAACACTGTTTCACGCCTAGGCCGGCCAGCATTTCTCTGAACTTTCTGTCTGCGAACTGAGTTCCATTATCAGTCACCAGTTGTTGGGGCACTCCAAAGCGGGCGAGCACGTTTCTCCCAAAAAACTTAGATACCTTCGCTGAGGTAATAGTTGCAAGTGGCTCTGCTTCTATCCACTTAGTGAAATAGTCGATCGCAACGATCAGGAATTTCAACTGACCTGGTGTAGGTGGAAATGGGCCGAGCAGGTCCATGCCCCACCAAGCGAACGGCCATGGTGGGGTTAGGCTGTGTAGTTCTGATGAGGGCGCTATATGTACGTCGGCATGAATTTGGCATTTCTTGCGCTTCTGAACAAGCATCTTAGCATCCTCATCCATGGTCGGCCAATAGTATCCGGCCCTGAGCGCCTTCTTAGCAATCGACCGACCACCTTGATGGCTACCACAATCGCCTTCATGTATATCCCTCAATACATGGTCGGCTTCGACCGACGTAAGGCATCTCAGCAATGGGGATGAAAAGCCCCTTCTATACAGTCTTCCTTCGATCACTGAGTACTTGGTCGCCCGCAACCTCAGGAGCTTTGCTGCCTTCTGGCCGCAAGGTTCTACTCCATTGAAAATATATTGCAAGATAGGGGTGATCCAGTCTTTGTCCAAGTCGACCGCTAGAATGGCTAACGGTTGGGCAGGCTTGGTCGACACGTTTCTTGGATTAGACTTCTGTGATTCCCAGGAGTCTTTGTACTGGCTAATTTCGATAGGATGTCAGCCCGAACGTTCTCTGTTCTGGGGACATGCTTAACTTCTGCTCGGTCGAATTGCTTGAGCAGATCCCTTACCTTGGCCAAATAATTCTTCAAGACGTCGTCTTTTGCGTCGTATAGGTCTTGAATTTGGGAGACTACCAGTAGAGAGTCAGAGTGGAGTTCAACACGGTCGACGTTGAACTCTTTGGCTAGCTGCAGCCCGGCAATGCACGCTTCATACTCGGCCTGGTTGTTTGAAGTGTGAAACGCGAAAGTCAATGACACTTCAACAGTAAGTCCTTCTGAGTTCTCAAGTATCAGACCGGCCCTACTTCCTTTGCTGTTGGAGGATCCGTCTATGTGCAAAGTCCAGGTCGTGATGGCCTGATCGTCTGGTATTGGAGTCATCTCAGCAATGAAGTCGGCCAACACTTGGGCTTTAGCGGCCGATCTAGCCTCGAACTTGATCCCAAACTCACTGAGTTCCACAGCCCACTTGATCATACGCCCTGCTAGGTCAGGTCGGTGAAGGATTTGCCTGATAGGCTGGTCGGTCCTTACCACGACCTGATGGGCCACGAAATAAGGGCGTAATCTACGAGTGGCCACAAGTAACGCTAAGGCTAGCTTCTCGATCTTCTGGTATCTGATCTCTGGGCCTTGAAATACCTTACTGATGAAATAGACCGGGTTTTGCTTTAGGTCGCTTTCTCTTACGAGAACAGCGCTCATGGCTTCGTCTATTATGGCCTAGTAAAAGTAAAGCGTCTCCCCTGGTTGCGACTTGGTCATGATGGGCGGGTTGGTGAGTGCCGCCTTCAGCTCGTCCAATGCTCGCTGGCATTGGTCGGTCCATTCAAACTCGACCTCCTTCTTCAAGAGCTTGAGCAATGGAAGCGATTTGCACGCTGATTTGGGTATAAATCGTGACAGGGCAGCGACCATGCCATTCAGTTGCTGAATTTCTTTTTTCGTAGTGGGTGGCCTCATGTCAGCGACCGCCCTGCACTTATCAGGGTTTGCTTCGATCCCTCGCTCTGTTAAGTGGAAGCCCAGGAACTTGCCCGCCCTTACTCCGAAGGTGCACTTCTCTGGATTCAACCTCAAGGAATTCTTCCTTGCTTCCTCAAAAATTTCCCTTAGGTCGTCAATGTGGTCTTGGTCGGTCTTGCTTTTAATGATCATATCATCCAAGTAGACCTCTGATATACGACCAATCTGCCGCCTGAAGACCTTGTTCATCATTCTTTGATAGGTCGCGCCGGCGTTCTTCAGACCAAAGGGCATTACTTTGTACTGAAAATTTCCACGATCGGTCATGAACGCGGTCTTGTGCCGATCGGGTGGATACATAGTGATTTGGTTGTAACCTGAATAGGCGTCTAAAAAAGACAGGAGTTTGTAGCCCGCAGCCCCGTCGACCAGTTTGTCAATGTTTGGCAGAGGAAAGGCGTCGTTTGGGCATGCCTTATTCAGGTCGGTATAGTCGACGCACATGCGCCACTTACCATTTTTCTTCTTCACTAACACGACGTTGGAAAGCCAAGTCGTATACTTAATCTCTTCAATGAAATTGGCCTTGATGAGGTCGTCAACTGCCTTTGTGGCCGCCAATGCTTTCTCTTCGCTCTGAGTGCGTCTCTTTTGTGTGACTGGTCTGGCTGTCTCATCAACGGACAGTTGGTGGCAAGCAATTTCTATTGGGATCCCGGGCATGTCTAATTCCTGCCAAGAAAAAAGGTCTGCGTAATCCCTGAGGCAGGTGATGAGATCTTGATTGATTTGTTCAGGTAGGTCACTCCCCAACTTAACTGTCTTAGTTGGGTCGTCCGATAACTGAATCGACCAATTCCCCCTGGGGCTCGGGCCTCTTCAGTTTATTCTTTAGCTCGCGGGCTAAATCGTCGTCGTCGTCCTCAGGGTCCCTATCTGGGTCATATCGAGCATCCAGGTCGGCCACATTGACCTGATGCCCCTCTCCAAGATCCTGCGATTTAGCACTTACCACCTCCATGTCACAAATCTCTTGATAGAGGAAATGGCTCCTCATGGCCGCTTCCAAGTCGGCTATTACTGTCACCACCTGGTCGCTTTTACTGTAGAACTTCATCTTTAAATGCACAGTTGAGGCTACGGCCTCCAATTTTCCCAGCGTTGGACGGCCGATGATGCAGTGGTAACACGATTTGATCGGCAGAACTAAGAACGTCGTCCTGACCGTACTGTACGACGTGCTGCCGTTCGTATCATCTCCAAAAGTAACAAGCAATTCTATCGTCCCCAAGGGGTAGGTGGTCGCCCCGTTGAACCCGGTCAATGGGGTTGGTACGGCTTGCGGAATAATTTCGCTCCTGTCCACGTTTAACTTGTCAATCAGTTCCTCAAACATGATGTCGGCCGAACTCCCTTGGTCGACCAGTATCCTTCTGACCTCAGTGTTGGCCATTGTCATACCCCAATTTTGTCCAGCTTAGATCAAAACCCTAATTTTCCACAAAAATAAATAAGTTGAGGAGTGAGAAGCATTATGCATTGCATTTTGGGTCTTAGAAGTCATTCCAAGGTCTTTAAAGTCATTTTTAGGGTTGGAATGCACTTGTTAAGCAAATTAGGGTTTTAGGGTCAAAAAGGGCATTTTGGTCATTTTTCGTAAAAAGATGATTTTCTCGCAAAAAATGCACATCCACAAAAAGTACATTTTTATTCTATCAAGGATAATTTTTGTACAATTTTTTTAGAAAGAAAACCCTAGTCAAAATAATTAAAAATGTATTTTTCCATTTTTAGTGCATAGAAAAATAAAAAGGACCATTAAATATTCCTCAATTCTTAAGTGACAATTTTTATTGTCATGGGTGACTAGAGGGAATATTTTATGGTGCCCAAAAACATGTGCCACATTTTCAATAGTTGCATTCCCATTATTTCCCATGCCCAAAATTTCAAATTCAAAAAAAACTCAAAAAAGGGAAGTGTCCTCAATAAGACAAAATGTACTATTTTGTGCAAGCTTGCATTTTTTTCCTTCCCTCCTCATGGCTGCGAATTCCAGCCCATTTTTACCTCATTTTGTGTTTCTTCATGCCCTTAATCCATGTGAGTTGTACTCCTAGCCATTGATTAAAATTCTAGATCAAATCCTAGGCTACAACTATGTGCAAATTGACCTAATTGCCCCCAACAACTTTTGTGTACAAAAAACTCTTCAATTTCATATGACACCAGCTCATTCCCTTCCATTGGTGCTTTCTCATTGTCCCTAATCCATGTGCATTGCAATATTGGCCCTTGATTCAAATTCTATCTCAAATCTCAATGGTTGGCAAAAGCACAATGTCCTATATACCCTTAATTTTGCACCTCATATAAAACCCAAAAATAAGAAACCAAAGGGAGGGCATTCTCATTTTACCCTAGCACACAGTCAGATCACAATTCCTCTCCTCCTCCCCTCTCAAACCCAAGACCACCTCCCACCATTTCCACCACCAATTCTTCAATTTTCAACCATCCAAACTTCATTATTCTTGATTCCTACACTAGATCCACTTCTAATCTTGCATTATCTTCAAAGTTCATCATCAAATCCTTCAATATCAAGTGATTTTCGTGGGATTCAAGAGGAGGTTCAAGTGTTCTTGGTTTCTATTTTGATCTTCTTCTTCATTTCAAGCAAGATCTAGAGGTAAGCTCACAAACTCTTGCATTTTCTTTAATTTTCATTATGTAATCTCTCTTCTCCTCATCTCAACTCCTTCATATATTGTTGTTGATGCTTTGAGGAGCCATCTCAAACATTATTGACAAGCACTTAGGGAGGCTTGGGTGTTTGAGGTGGCTCCTTGGCTTTGAAGGAATTGTTCTTGTGTCTTCTTGCATTTTATTGTGTTTTAAACCTTGTTGGTATAATTTTCATCAAATGAAAACCCATTCTCATGCCCATTTTGTTAGTTTTTTTTCCTTTGATTTCGCGTGAATAAATGCATGATTTGGTTGATGTTTGTCTTAGGAACTTGCATGATAGATTAGGTCCTCTTCTTTTGTGTTGTTTTGTGTGTTAATTTGTCAATTTTTGCATGAAATAAGTTGATGATTCCATGCTTGTATGCATTCGGCCATGACTAGGGTTTTTACCCCTTTGATTGCTTGAAGATTGTCATTTTGATTGTGGTTGAGTAAATGCAAGTTATGTCATTGTGTTTGTTTACTTTTTACCATTTTACTTTACCACTTCATTAACTTTTTACCAAAAAAACATAAAAACATTTTACCACTTTGGTTTTTACCATTTCACTTAGTTTTTACCAAAACATTTTTATCTCATCATATAAAACATTTTTACCTTCATTCAAAACATTTTACCACTTGCATCTTTGCATAAAAACCCCAAAACATTTTCTCATTTGCATTTCATACTTTTTCAACTTTATAAAATAAACCCCAAAATACTTTTACCACTTTCAAGACCAAAAACATTTCATCTCATTTACAAAACACCAAAACCCAAAAACATTTTACCACTTTCTTACCTAAACCTTTTACCAAAACATTTTCACCCTCATGCATCTTCATCCATCCCTATTTATGCGACACTCTCATGCATTCTCGAGTATTTATGCCTTGCATAATAAACGTAATCATACTCAAATGCTCATGCATTCTTGTATGCTCATGCATCCTCTTGTCTACTCATTCATGCATTCATTCTTGTATGCTCATGCATTCACATGCTTGCCAAATCATGCATCATTGCTCACATGTTCATTCACCTAACCTAGAATACTCTATGCCTATGATCAATTGTATTCCTTTGTTCTTGATGCCATTTGAATGTCTTGACTTAATTGTGCACAAACCCTTTTACACAATCATGTGCCCTTATAAGGCTACCAACATGTGTAGCATAGAGGCATATGTGCCCCTCTTGAGATTGCTTCCAACTTGTGTAGCAATTCTCCTTCACACACAAACACAATTGTTTTGAGAACTTTGTCTTGCATCTATGACAATTAAATCTCTTGATTATATTGGCATGCTTAATCTTAGTTGATGATCAACATGTTCATGATTGCTTGATTAGTTGAATATGTTTGAACTTCATTCATTCATGTTGCATTTGGTTTTGGACATAGAATTCGATTGAAAATGATTTATTTATTTTTTTAAAAAACTCTTTTCCAAACCAATTAATTTTCAAAGCATTTTCAATAAACAAAAATAAGCAAGTAGTGGAGGTCACCCATAACCTTTGTTAGTTTGATCTCTATGAACGCTCTTCAATTTCACATGAGTACTCAGCGATGATTACCCATAACCTTTGTTAGTTTAATCATTCGCTAATGCTCGTCCTACTTCGAAAACCTTTTCAAAACTAAAGAAATTAGAACTACGTCGCTTTGATTCCCATTTGGGATACGTAGGAGCGAGCCACGTCCTCGTCAAGCACAACAAACCAAAATTAATTCGATTGCGAAAGCCCTTTTTGATCATCTAAAATAAAAACCGATTATCATTAATGATCACTCGCGCCGTTGCCGTTTGGTTGTTAATGATAATTTCATTTTCAAAAGAGTTAGTAGCGCGGCCACTCTAAACCGTTGTTGTTTGGTCGTCGCGAACACTCGAATCAAAAGAAAAACCGATTATCGTTAATGATCACTCGCGCCGTTGCCGTTTGGTTGTTAATGATAATTTCATTTTCAAAAGAGTTAGTAGCGCGGCCACTCTAAACTGTTGTTGTTTGGTCATCGCGAATCCTCACTCTTACTGCGAAAACTCATCTAAACAGACTAAAAAACAAAAACCTTTTTAGGACAACCAAGAACTACGTAGCTTTGAATTCTCCATCGCACCAGGAGATACGTAGGAGCGAGAGGCCAACTCTCGTCAAGCGCCAAAAATAAAAATTTTCATTAAGTCTTCTCACTCCCTTTTCAATAAAGAGGCAAAATAAAAGCATTTTCAAATCGACACTTCAAACCACACATTTAATTAAAGGTTCCCTTTCGGTAGAAAGGAGGTACGGGGTGCTAATACCTTCCCCATGCCTAACCGACCCCCGAACCCATATCTCTAGTTTTCGAAAGACCATCCGCCTTGTCTAAAAGACCTTTTTTCAATGTTTTGGTCTTAAAATTAAAATATTGGTGGCGGCTCCATACCTTTTCCACGTTGTACAATGAGAAGTCCGAACCGGATTTTTTGGGGTGCAATAGCTGGCGACTCCACTGGGGACCTTTTTTTTAAAAAAAAAAGACGAGGGTCAAGCCTAGCTAATTAAGATGTGTGGTTTAATGTATTGTTGATTTGACTGATACCTTGTTTGCCTTCATTCTTTTTCCTTTCTTTCTTATCATTAATTGTAGGCATACGCATTTGTCTTCTTCTATGTTTGTTCCCTATCTCCTTTTCTTTTATTGCTTATGCTCATGCATTTCTCCCCAATTCTATCCGGATCCCCCCTTCTTGGCTCCCTTTCTTGAGGTAAGCAATGTACCTGATTGTTGTTGAAACCCCAGGCTAGCTTATTTGATATTGAACCCTAGTGTAGACGACATGTTGTTACCTTGCTTTTTCTGGACTGTTCTGGCGTCTCACTTGCAGGTGGGGTAATATGTGTCGGGTAGTTTTAAGTGGTACGCCCTTACCACACACACTCACACCCTTATGATTATGTGCTTTGAGAGAGGCCTAAAACCCAAGGTCTGAAAAACACCTAGGAGAGTGGAAACGAGTAGTGACTGCCAATTGGACCGATGTCCTTCTGCTCTCACGAAAGTTTCAGCCAGAGTATGCTCTTTTATGGTACCTCACACCAGATGGCATTCCATCGTTGTGGGTGTTATCATGAGAGAGATTTAGCTCTGGTAGCCTTTGCGAGGGAGTGAATAGAGCCATATGGGAGGATTACCCTTTAAATTGCCCTAGATCGTAGGTCTCACCTCTTTTTAGGTCACAAGGGCTTTCCAAATTGTGTGCTGCATTGTTGCATTCAGTTCAGTCAACCTTTTTCCCTCAAATTTTTTTTTTTTTTTTTTTTTTTTTTTGAAAATCAAAAAAATATGCTTTTCCCTTTCAAATAAACACCTATATGGGGGAGCATATAGAGTGTAAATTTTCAAAATTCCACCTGTGAATACCCTCTTTACGCAAAAATACCAAAAAGAAGCATCTTGCATTGCATCATTGCATTACATCGCATCATTACAGCATTTGCATCATTTGCACTAAATAAAACTCCAATTTTGAAAAAGTACATTCATCATACATTGCATAAGAAAAATGAAAACAAAAGGGGTTATCATTTGCATAGCATTTCAGCGTCAACCTCATGGGCATCATGCAAAAAAGAAGAGAAAGGACATGGTAGAACTACGTACGCTTTGATTCCTCATCACAGTGAGGATACGTAGGAGCGGGTCCGCCCCGTCAAGCATAACAAATGAAAAAAGCCATTTTGAAAAAGCATCATTCTTGCATTCAAAAATGCATTGAAATTTTGTATTTCATCTTGCACCAAAAAAAAAAACAGTTTTTTTTATTTTTTTTTTATTTTTTATTTTTTAGAATAAGTACACTTCTCAAGTGGTCATTTTTCCATGCATTTGCATATCATGATCTGTACAATAAAGGTTTTGATGAGAGACGAGACGGTTTTGCAAAATAGTCATTCCCAAAAAAAAAAAAAAAAACTCAAGGTGTTCCAAAGTACCCAGTTCTCGAGTCAGCAGCTCATTCACATAACTTCAAAATTTTTGCATCTCATCCATCCCATGATAAAAGATTAAAATTGTTTATAAATTTTTTCTATCATGTGAAGCATTCTTCTAGGCATGCATGCCATGTGCAGTCGCCCCTGTCCGTGTCCGTCAGTTTCCCTGCTTTATCATCATTCCCCGTCCTAGTCTAGCCCCGCCCGTAAAGTCTAAAGTGTCGCATGCATTTGTTCAGTCATTCGTTCTTGCGCTTATGTTGTGTACCCTGTTATCTCTAGAAAGAGGCCAACTGGTTTGCCGATATCCGCTTCAGACTCAAGATTCATGGCGACCAATCAAGGAAACCTAGTGATTGAGAATCCCGGCAATTCAGGTCTAGATAATCCGATTATGGAAGTTCTCAAGCAGCTAGTCCAAGGGAATCAGGCACTAGTCCAAGAGAATCAGGCGTTAAATAATAAAGTCGGGGTGATAGAAATGCAGATGGATGCGATAAGAATGCAGATGACTGAAATGATGGGCACCCTGCAAGCTTTGAAAAACGGGACCACTACCGAAGATACTGCTGTTGTAAACCCAGGTGGGGCCGCAACCATCCTTCCTACCTCGGGACCCGCTGAAGCTGTGACTGCTATTCCCCATCCGGGATCTGGGGTTAATTATCCTGCTCACGCCCTGGGAGGTGCTGATCCACATGAGGTTTCTCTTTTCAATATGGATAGTGATCCTCAAGGTCATCTATTTGAGAACTCTCAACCCAGAGATCAGTTGCATGAGTTGGAAAAGCGTTTAAAAGCCATAGAGGATTCAAAGACCAAAGCTCAAGACGCCCGTGATCTATGTCTTGTTCCAGACTTGGTTATTCCCCCAAAGATGAAGGTGCCAGTCTTTGACCAATATTGTGGTACCAGCTGCCCAAATAGACACGTAACCATGTACGCCCGAAGGATGACCGCATACAATCACGACGACAAACTGCTCATCCACTACTTCCAGTACAGCCTAACTGGGGCATCTCTGGATTGGTACATGCAGTTGCAGCCTTCCGACATCCACAGTTGGAAGGACCTTTCTGAAGCTTTCTTAAAGGAGTACGAATACAACAAAGACATGGCTCCAGATCGGATTCAGCTGCAGTATATGAGCAAGAAAGATCATGAGTCCTTTAAGGAATATGCTCAAAGATGGAGGAGCATAGCTGCTCAGGTGAAGCCACCATTGACTGAAAAGGAGATGGTGTACATGTTTATGGAGACTCTCCCAGCTGTTTTCTATGAACGTCTGGTTGGAAGTGGGTCCTCAAGCTTCTCAGATGTGATCAAAGTAGGGGCAAGACTTGAAGTCGGGATGAAGAGAGGAAGAATCCCCTGCAATCCTACTGGCGCCGACAATGCTAGTGATTTGCCTGCAAGGAAAAATGGAGAAATCAATGCTGTAGTGGGACAAGGAAAGTCACGTCAGTACGACCCCATTCCTGTGTGGTACACTGATTTGTGCAGCTATCTAATCAACCATAGGTTGATCTCTCCTCGTGGGATGAAGCCAGTCCAACCTCCATTCCCAAGAAGGTATAATGCAAAGGCTACCTGTGAATTCCATTCTGGGGCAATTGGTCACTCTACTGAGAATTGTCATCCTTTGAAGCAGTCGGTTCAGGATCTTATTGATACAAAACAGTTGACCTTTGATGAGGGAGGTGAAGGACTAAACCCTTTGAGATCAGGGCTGTCAGGCCGGGATGGCAGTAGTTGAAGAGGATCGAGGTGTTGATCGTCAAGCATTTGTGTCTTCGTCATGCATTTTCATGTAGTTTTTAGTTCAAAGCAAATTTTATGTAATGCAATCCTCTGGCTCTGCCCAAGGCCTTAGGATATTTCAATAAGGGCACTTGTTTCCTTTTCAGCATCGTCATCTATAAAAGTTACCCTTTTCAGTCACTTTTGTTCAAGATCGTCATTGCCCTGTTTTATCATAAGTCCATCAGTGCATATTTGACTTTTAGTTCAGTCTAACGCTTTAAGTCCTCCATGCTGGGGCAAGACTGTGATCACTAATTTTCCTTGTTAATATCATATTCCTTCAGTGCAAGTCTTTCAAAAGATAATAATAAACAAGAAAATAAGCTCGCTAGGTGGAAAACCCGCAAAGGGCGGCCTAGGCAGAAAAAAGCGCCCGATGGATCGAAAACCCGCAAAGGGCGGTCCAGGCAAAAGTTAGGGCATAAAAAAAAAGCGAAAAAATGCAAAGAAAGGAGCAAACACATATAGATAGATGAACCGTTATCTTGTTTTACAAAAATAAATAAGCCATCGGGATTTGAGATGAAGTGTGGCCACCTCCCTATACCCTCAAGAACCCAAAATCCCAGAAAGTCCCTTTCCTACCTACCTTAAGCCAAGAAAAACCAAACTCAAAAATATACCCTCTAATCACCCTAGACAAGGATCACTTCAAATATCAAAAACAAAAATAGTGCATCAGCTCACTCAACTCAAAAGCAAAGAAAGAAGAAAAGTCCGAAAAATGAAACAAATGAGTCAAAAAAAATCAAAAAGACAAAAAATAATAAGTTGTGAGCTGATACATGTTGCCACAAAGCACAAGAGACCCTTGTCTCGATAAATCTTCCAACACCTGGTTCCATAAACCTTCAAACACTTCCTTTGGCCCCAACACCAAACCCCTCAGCCATTCTACCATGAGACACAAATTTGCCTTAACAAAGCCCAAATAAGCCCAATAACCATCTCCCTCATAGACCGTTAACCGTCAACCAACGCCGAACAAAACTCATCCTCCCATTAGCCTCAAACACTTCATTAAGCCTAACTATCCTTCCTCCACAAAACACCACAATCCTGAAAAGTCCATTCCGATCAATGACCGATTGCTTTTGTTCTCTCAGATTCTAATCTTAGGACGAACAAGCTTATCTATGTACAATGTGTTTGCTCAAAAGAAAAAACAAACGATCAGAAAAAAGAAAGCTGATCAAGAAAGAATAAACCCTCAGAAAAAAAGAGAACTGAGGAAACAAAAACGAACAGTCAGAAAAAAGAAAGCTGACAAAATAAAAAAAAAGAGGGACTTGCACTCCAAAACACACTCAAGTTGCACTAAAACAAGGTTTAGTGATTGTCATACCCCAATTTTGTCCGGCTTAGGTCCAAACCCTAATTTTCCACACAAAAATAAATTATGCATCACTTTTAGGGTTAGAATGCACGTTTTGGGAGGTTAGAGTCAAAAAGGGCATTTTTGGTCATTTCTCAGGGTCTATGAAAATGATTTTTGCAATAAGCCTCATGCATCAAATTAGGGTTTTTGAAAATGTGTTATGTATACATGGCAAGTTTTGGAAAAATATGTTATGCATGCATGGCAAGCTTTGGGAAATATTTTATGCATGCATGTCAAAAAACACTTTTGTGGAAAGCAAGAATTGATTTCTATTCTGTTCCAAAGGCTCAAGAATCGATTCCTCATTGTGTTAACTAAGTAAGGAATCGATTTTCACCTATGAAAAAGGTCCTGAAAATCGATTCCCACTATTTCCAAAGGCTCAAGAATCGATTCCTCATTGTGTTAACTAAGTAAAGAATCGATTTTCACCTATGCCAAAGGTCCTGAAAATCGATTCCCACTATTTCCAAAGGCTCAAGAATCGATTCCTCATTGTGTTAACTAAGTAAGGAATCGATTTTCACCTATGCAAAAGGTCTTGAAAATCGATTCCCACTATTTCCAAAGGCTCAAGAATCGATTCCTCATTGTGTTAACTAAGTAAGGAATCGATTTTCACCTATACAAAAGGTCCTGAAAATCGATTCCCACTAATTTCTAAAGCCCAAGGAATCGATTCCTATGTTTTCTAAAAGCAAAGAATCGATTATACTATATTTTGCCTTCATCAAACAATCGATTCATCCTTGCAATAAATGTTTTTTAAAAAAAATTCTACGCTTCCTAAGCCTATAAATAGGCAGCCTCAAGTCACATTTTGGAGGAGGAGACTTCACGAGATCAGAAAAACAGACACATTTTTCTAGTTCACGAGAAGAATTGCTCCAGACACATTTCACGAGATCTGAGAAGACAACTCTCGCAAATCTCATTTTCCAGTTCTACGCTTCATTTTTACTCTATTCGTTTCGTGGGTCCGTCTGAGCTGATCTCCTGCAAGAGTTAGTCGGGGTTTGCGTTCTTCAGATTTGTAATATCTGCCTTCATCAGAGGTATTTCTGTTTTTATATTTGTTAAAATTCAATCATTCTGATCCATGCCAAAATTGCCCTATGTGATTTAATTTAGCTATAGTGTCATTGTTGATGATGAACCACATGATTCCCACTTATGCCTAGTGCATCATTTTCTAAGTGGTGAAGATGGTCTCAGATGATTCAACTTGTCCCTTTCAAACCCTTTTAAAAACATTTTTCATTAGAACTACGTCGCTTTGATTCCCGTTTGGGATACGTAGGAGCGAGCCACGTTCTCGTCAAGCGCAACAAATAAAAATTCTTTTCATCCCCATAAACAAATTATTTTCATAAAAACAAACAAAAAGAATCATTTTCCAACCCATTGTTGCTAATAGCTCATCAGAGCCTCTGTTCGTTTAGCTATTAGTGACAATGTCCTTTTCTCATAAGAATAATAAACGATGATCCATCATAACCTTTGTTAGTTTGATCATCGTACAAATCAATCTTTTTCGAAAATCACTTTCAAAAAGATAATAAAAAACGAGTTGTTATCAATAGTCCATCAGAACCTTTGTTCGTTTGACTAGCGGTACAACTCTTTTTGAGCATTTAGCAGTGATTCATCATAGCCTCTGCTAGTTTAATTATTTGCTAATGCTCGTCCTATTTCAAAAAAAAAACTCACTAAAAAGATAAAAAACAAAAACTTTTCAAAAAAAAGAACCAAGAACTACGTAGCTTTGAATTCTCCATCGCACCGGGAGATACGTAGGAGCGGGCCATGTCCCGTCAAGCACTTCTTTCTAAAAACTCCTTTTTTCCCCCCTTTCTCACCAAAAATAAAATTTCCAGTAAGTTTTCTCATTCGTCTTCAAACAAGGAATAAATGGGCAAATCTAGGTATTTTTCAAATCAAACGTTAAAACCACACATTTAATTAGAGGTTCCCTTTCGGTAGAAAGGACGTGCGCGGTGCTAACACCTTCCTCGCGCGTAATCGACCCCCGAACCTATATCTCTAGTTTTCAATGACCATCCGCTTTGTCCAAAAGACCTTTTTTCAATGTTTTGGTCTTAAAATTAAAATATTGGTGGCGGCTCCAAAAATTTTCCACGTTGTACATTGAGAAACCCAAGCCGGGATTTTTCGGGGTGCAACAGCTGGCGACTCCGCTGGGGACTTTTTTTAAAGACGAGGGTCAAGCCTAACTAATTAAAATGTGTGGTTTAATGTATTGTTGATTTGATTAATACCTTGTTTGCCTTTCTTTCTTATCATTGATTGTAGGCATATGCATTTGTCTTCTTTGTTGTTCCTTGTCTCGTCTTATTCCCTTTCTTTTATCGTTTATGCCCATGCATTCTTCCAATCCCCATGTTCCCTTCTTCTTTGCTCCTTTTCTCCAAAGGTAAGTTCATGCATCTCTTCCCCATTCTATTTTGTTCCCTCTTCTTCGCTCCCTTTCTTGAGGTAAGTAGTGCATTGTTGTTGGCACCCTAGATTAGTTGTATTTAATTGGTATTAAACCCTAGGGTAGACGACATGTTATTACTTTCTATTGTCTGGATTGTCTGGATTTTCATTTGCAGGTGGGGTAGTTTTTAAGGAAATGCCCTTCACACACACACACTTGTACCTTGAGGCCATATGATTAGAGAAATAGACCTAAAACCCAAGGTCTGAAAACACCTAGGAGAGTGGAAACGAGTAGTGACTGCCAATTGGACCGATGTCCTTCTGCTCTCACGAAAGTTTCAGCCAGAGTATGCTCTTTATGGTACCTCACACCAGATGGCATTCCATCGTTGTGGGTGTTATCATAAAAGAGATTTAGCTCTGGTAGCCTTTGCAAGGGAGTGAATAGAGCCACATGGGAGGATTACCCTTTAAATTGCCCTAGATCGTAGGTCTCACCCCTTTTTAGGTCACAAGGGCTTTCCAAATTGTGTGTTGCATTATTACATCTAGTTTAGTTCATTTCCGCCAACATTTTTTGAAAAAAACAACAAAATAAAAAAAAAAGAATATGTTTTTCCTTCACTTTCATGAGGTGGCATATAGGGTATACTGCCCTAAAATTTCAAAACCCCCACCTGTAAATATCCTCTTTCTACAAAAAACACAAAAAAAGCATCCTTGCATCATCGCATCATTGCATCACTGCATCATTGCATCGTTTGCATTGCATAAAATTCCAATTTCGAAAAAAACCATTCATCTTGCATTCCCTTTCATCACATAAAGATAAAACAAAAGCAATTATCATCTGCATAAGCATTTCATTTATAATCATCCTCGTCAAGTTCATCCAAGATGAGACATTCATGCATAAGCATTATTTCAAAAAAGACACAGTAGAACTACGTAAGCTTTGATTCCTCATTACAATGGGGATACGTAGGAACGGACCATACCCCGTCAAGCACATTTTTCTAAAACCTTTTTCCAATAAATCATTTGCATCATACTTGCATATCATAATTTGTTCATTCATTCATTGCATAAAATAAGAGTTGTGATGAGAAGCGAGACGTTCTTGTGAAATAATCATCCTTTTAGAAAAAGTTTATCCTTACTTGGTTGCAAACTCAAGGTGTTCCAAGGCACTCAGTTTTTCAAAAGCACTGCATCCCATCCATTCCATGACAAAAGACTGAAATAGTGTATCAAAGAAAAAACAAATTTTTAACTCTCTGTGAAGCATTCTTCTAATGAGCGTGCATGC
Organism: Astragalus membranaceus; assembly: GCA_039519185.1. Taxonomy (NCBI): domain Eukaryota; kingdom Viridiplantae; phylum Streptophyta; class Magnoliopsida; order Fabales; family Fabaceae; genus Astragalus; species Astragalus membranaceus. The sequence continues at coordinate 25,091,712 of CM076847.1, forward strand.
TATGAGTACATTCTCTTGTTTGAGTCCGTTGGTTTTTCCTCCCTTACCACAGTTTCCCGTCCTAGTCTAGTCCCGCCCCGTCCACCCATAAAGTGCATATTCTCCCCATCAGTGCATATTTGACTTTTGGTTCAAGTCCTCCATGCTGGGGCAAGTCTGTGATCATTAATTCCCCTTGATTAATATCATATTCCTTCCGGTGCAAGTCTCTCAAAATAATAATAATAATAATATAATAAACAAGAAAACAAGCTCGCTAGGTTGAAAACCCGCAAAGGGCGGCCTAGGCAAAAAGGAGCGCCCGGTGGACTGAAAACTCGCAAAGAGCGGTCCAGGCAAAAATTAGGGCACAAAAAAGGAAAAAAAAGAGCAAACACATTGTTCTAAAGTTAAGTCTTATAGAAATAAGCAATCGGGATTTGAAATGAAGTTTGGCCATCTCCTCAAAAATCCCAAAATCCCAGAAAGTCCTTTTCCTACCCACCTTGAGCCAAGAAAAACCAAAATCCAAAAATCACCCTAGACAAGGATCACCCCAAATAAAATAAAAAAAAAAAAAAAAAAAAAAAACAGTGCATCACTTTTATCAGCTCACCCGAGTCAAAAAAAAAAAAAAAAAAAAAAAAAAAAATCAAAAAAGGGGGCTTCAAAAATGAAAATCCCAAAACAAAATACAAAAGAAATGTAAGTGGTGAGCTGGTACATGTTACCACAAAATACATGAGATCCTTGTCTAAATAAACCTTCAAACACTTCATCATTCCAACACCTGGTTCCATAAACCTTCAAACACTTCCTTTGGCCTCAACATCAAACCCCTTAGTCATTCTACCATGAGACACGAATTTGCTTTAACAGAGCCCAAACAAGCCCAATAACCATCTTCCTCATAGACCATTAACCGTCAATCAACGCCGAACAAAACTCATCCTCCCATTAGCCTCAAACACTTCATTAAGCCTAACCCTCCTTCCTCCACAAAACACCACAATCCCGAAAAGTCCATTCCGATCAATGACCGGTTGCTTTTGTTCACTCAAATTCTAATCTTAGGACGAACAAGCTTATCTATGTACAATGTGTTTGCTCAAAAGAAAAACAAACGATCAGAAAAAAGAAAGCTGATCAAGAAAGAATGAACCCTCAGAAAAAAGAGAACTGAGGAAACAAAAACAAACAGTCAGAAAAAAGAAAGCTGACAAAATAAAAAAGAGGGACTTGCACTCCAAAACACATTCAAGATGCATTAAAACAAGGTTTAGTGATCACCAGGTAAGGATTCTTTCGCACCAAAAGTCAAGACATCAGTAGAGAACCAAAGATTTGCACTGAGAATACCGCTTAGACCCAAAAGTTGGGGCATTCTCTTCACCACCCACACACCCTAGTCTTGGGAAAGTCTGTTCAATGCCCATCCCATGTCACTCCAGTTGTCAATGTCATTCCAAAGTGGGGCAAGTGCATTCCCATTCCTTCACCTCATTCATTCCCATAGAAACCTCACCGGGGCAATTTCTCAACTCACTATCCTAAACAAGACCTTGTCGTTCTGACTGGGGAAGCTTTGTCCTTGTTATGACTGGGGCAACATCAAATTCTGTGGGTTGAAGCAAAACCCCTTTCATTCCAGCTTTCATCCCAAGAGCCGAAGCGTTCCCAATTCATCATCTTCTACACCCCTAGTTGTTGTCACCACTAGACAGGGGCAAACTATTCACTCATCAAAGACCTGAATTGGGGCAGTCTTGCATCCCTTGGTCCCTCATGAGCGTCGGCAATAATCATGTCCATGCCCTAAACCAATCCCAAGTTAACGGACTCACTCATTCACATTTGCACCCCTATGCATGCTTACTAGATAATGCTTCAAAGAGAGAGAACACAAGTTAGTCATGCGATACTTAAGATTCAGTCGTCATTGGAAGGAAGAGAAAACAAGTGAGCTTGTTTGTAAATAAAATCTTGAGAACACCGGAGTTTGAATCAAATTCCATTTTTTCTCAACAAAGTGGTCAATAATCATCTCAATTCCTTGCATTCAAAGTCTTACATCTCATCATCACAAAAATGTTTAATCATTCTATTTTTCGCCTCATGCATTTAGGCGTTCCATTTTGTTTATCATAGTTTGCATCGTGCCAACATCATCATTTCATGAAAGGCAACAAAAAAGAAGCAACGGATAAAAGCAAAAATCTTCCATCTCATTCCATCAAGCATCAAAGCATTGCATCATAAAAGCAAAAACACGTCATCCCGTGTCATAACATTTGCATCCAAACATTTCATTCACATCATATTCACATTCACATTTCATGCATTCATCGCATGTCATCCAAAATGCCTATGTTTCCCAATCAACCATTTCATATCATTACGCTATGCATCATAACATTAGCATCCAAACATTTCATTCGCATTTCATGCATTCATCCCATATGCCTATGTTTCCCAATCAACCATTTCATATCATGCATCAAAGTATTGCAGTTGCATCCCCACATAGCAAAAAGAGCAAATGAAAAAACAGTTGATCAAAAAAAGAAAGCTGATCAAGAAAAAACAAATCAAAAGGAAAACCTCAAGAATGTTTCACCACATTCATCATCACACCAAAATCATGAGCATTGCATGCATCCGCATAACATGCCCTCATAACCTGCACTCATACTCCATGCACCATTCCTTGCATCAACTGACGTATGCAGGTACCTCAATCCAATACAGCAGCATCGGTCATTTCAAATCAACCTATCAACAGCATTTGTGAGCCCTCTGTGCTCGTCCTGAGCCCTCTGTGCTCCCCCTGAGCCCTCTGTGCTCACCCTGAGCCCTCTGTGCTCCTCCTGAGCCCTCTGTGCTCATCCTGAGCCCTCTGTGCTCGTCCTGAGCCCTCTGTGCTCCCCCTGAGCCCTCTGTGCTCCCTCTGTGCTCCCCCTGAGCCCTCTGTGCTCGTCCTGAGCCCTCTGTGCTCGTCCTGAGCCCTCTGTGCTCCCCCTGAGCCCTTTGTGCTCGTCCTGAGCCCTCTGTGCTCCCCCCTGAGCCCTCTGTGCTCACCCTGAGCCCTCTGTGCTCACCCTGAGCCCTCTGTGCTCACCCTGAGCCCTCTGTGCTCATCCTGAGCCCTCTGTGCTCCCTCTTGAGACCTCTGTGCTCCCCCTGAGCCCTCTGTGCTCATCCTGAGCCCTCTGTGCTCCTCCTGAGCCCTCTGTGCTCCCCCCTGAGCCCTCTGTGCTCCTCCTGGGCCCTCTGTGCTCATCCTAAGCCCTCTGTGCTCCTCTTGAGCCCTCTGTGCTCATCCTCCTGAGCCCTCTGTGCTCCTCCTGAGCCCTCTGTGCTCATCCTCCTGAGCCCTCTGTGCTCCTCCTGAGCCCTCTGTGCTCCCCCCTGAGCCCTCTGTGCTCCTCCTGAGCCCTCTGTGCTCATCCTAAGCCCTCTGTGCTCATCCTGAGCCCTCTGTGCTCCCCCCTGAGCCCTCGGTGCTCCTCCTGAGCCCTCTGTGCTCATCCTGAGCCTTCTGTGCTCATCCTGAGCCCTCAGTGCTCCTTCTTTACTGCGTTCTTTACCGCTTTATTTCCTGCTTTTTGCACGCCAAGTGCCCATTTACTTTTCTGTTTGCACGCCAAGTGCCCATTTACTTTTCTGTTTGCACGCCAAGTGCTCACTTTACTTTTCTGTCTGCTTTAGTTGAACTTTTCAATCAATCAACCAACAGGATTCGTGAATCCCTTCAGGACCCAAGTGTCCCCCCAAAAACAGACTTCACCTCGTATTCGAGCTGCGGGTAAGTCCTTCAGACCCCAAGTGGTCCTTCAGACTAGTTGTGTCAGCCTAAGACACAGTGGACGTCCTTCATGGTCAACATATCAGTTCCGGATCTGATCTTGACCCTTCCTGGCCGCTCGGAAAACGCCACCCCCCCAAGCAGACCGTTTTACTAGTACCATAGCTAGTAGCGCTCCTTCAGACCACGATGGTCCTTCAATTAAGGCCTAGGCAGCCTTCCAGACCCTGAGTGGTCCTTCAGAGCCTTAGTGCTCCTTCAGACCCTGAGTGGTCCTTCAGAGCCTTAGTGCTCCTTCAGATCCCGAGTGGTCCGTCATTTTCTCTCTCAGTTAATGCGCCAAGTGTTAACCGTTCCCCGTTCGTTCTCAAACCCATCTTTTCAAAAATAGAAAAAGAAAAAGAGGAAAATTCGGGTTTCCCCAAGTGGACAAAATCGGTATAATTTCTGAATTCTTTATCTTCATTTTGCCTTGGAATATGTTTCGGCCAATTCATATTCCTCGTTAAAATTCAGATAAAGAGGGGCAGCTGTCATACCCCAATTTTGTCCGGCTTAGGTCCAAACCCTAATTTTCCACACAAAAATAAATTATGCATCACTTTTAGGGTTAGAATGCACGTTTTGGGAGGTTAGAGTCAAAAAGGGCATTTTTGGTCATTTCTCAGGGTCTATGAAAATGATTTTTGCAATAAGCCTCATGCATCAAATTAGGGTTTTTGAAAATGTGTTATGTATACATGGCAAGTTTTGGAAAAATATGTTATGCATGCATGGCAAGCTTTGGGAAATATTTTATGCATGCATGTCAAAAAACACTTTTGTGGAAAGCAAGAATTGATTTCTATTCTGTTCCAAAGGCTCAAGAATCGATTCCTCATTGTGTTAACTAAGTAAGGAATCGATTTTCACCTATGAAAAAGGTCCTGAAAATCGATTCCCACTATTTCCAAAGGCTCAAGAATCGATTCCTCATTGTGTTAACTAAGTAAAGAATCGATTTTCACCTATGCCAAAGGTCCTGAAAATCGATTCCCACTATTTCCAAAGGCTCAAGAATCGATTCCTCATTGTGTTAACTAAGTAAGGAATCGATTTTCACCTATGCAAAAGGTCTTGAAAATCGATTCCCACTATTTCCAAAGGCTCAAGAATCGATTCCTCATTGTGTTAACTAAGTAAGGAATCGATTTTCACCTATACAAAAGGTCCTGAAAATCGATTCCCACTAATTTCTAAAGCCCAAGGAATCGATTCCTATGTTTTCTAAAAGCAAAGAATCGATTATACTATATTTTGCCTTCATCAAACAATCGATTCATCCTTGCAATAAATGTTTTTAAAAAAAATTCTACGCTTCCTAAGCCTATAAATAGGCAGCCTCAAGTCACATTTTGGAGGAGGAGACTTCACGAGATCAGAAAAACAGACACGTTTTTCTAGTTCACGAGAAGAATTGCTCCAGACACATTTCACGAGATCTGAGAAGACAACTCTCGCAAATCTCATTTTCCAGTTCTACGCTTCATTTTTACTCTATTCGTTTCGTGGGTCCGTCTGAGCTGATCTCCTGCAAGAGTTAGTCGGGGTTTGCGTTCTTCAGATTTGTAATATCTGCCTTCATCAGAGGTATTTCTGTTTTTATATTTGTTAAAATTCAATCATTCTGATCCATGCCAAAATTGCCCTATGTGATTTAATTTAGCTATAGTGTCATTGTTGATGATGAACCACATGATTCCCACTTATGCCTAGTGCATCATTTTCTAAGTGGTGAAGATGGTCTCAGATGATTCAACTTGTCCCTTTCAAACCCTTTTAAAAACATTTTTCATTAGAACTACGTCGCTTTGATTCCCGTTTGGGATACGTAGGAGCGAGCCACGTTCTCGTCAAGCGCAACAAATAAAAATTCTTTTCATCCCCATAAACAAATTATTTTCATAAAAACAAACAAAAAGAATCATTTTCCAACCCATTGTTGCTAATAGCTCATCAGAGCCTCTGTTCGTTTAGCTATTAGTGACAATGTCCTTTTCTCATAAGAATAATAAACGATGATCCATCATAACCTTTGTTAGTTTGATCATCGTACAAATCAATCTTTTTCGAAAATCACTTTCAAAAAGATAATAAAAAACGAGTTGTTATCAATAGTCCATCAGAACCTTTGTTCGTTTGACTAGCGGTACAACTCTTTTTGAGCATTTAGCAGTGATTCATCATAGCCTCTGCTAGTTTAATTATTTGCTAATGCTCGTCCTATTTCAAAAAAAAACTCACTAAAAAGATAAAAAACAAAAACTTTTCAAAAAAAAGAACCAAGAACTACGTAGCTTTGAATTCTCCATCGCACCGGGAGATACGTAGGAGCGGGCCATGTCCCGTCAAGCACTTCTTTCTAAAAACTCCTTTTTTCCCCCCTTTCTCACCAAAAATAAAATTTCCAGTAAGTTTTCTCATTCGTCTTCAAACAAGGAATAAATGGGCAAATCTAGGTATTTTTCAAATCAAACGTTAAAACCACACATTTAATTAGAGGTTCCCTTTCGGTAGAAAGGACGTGCGCGGTGCTAACACCTTCCTCGCGCGTAATCGACCCCCGATGTAACATCCCTAATTTTTAAAGACTCGTACTATGATGCCTAAGACCGAGTAATTATTTGTGGGAATAATTGGTCGTGTCTCGGGGATTAATAATCGAGGAAAAGTCCAAAGAAATCCTACTCTACATTTAATTGTGGCTTAGTCATAAATTAAATGAACAACTCAGCTGAAGGGTAAAATCGTCATTTTGCCTCACCTCGAAGACATATCAATTGAGTGAGAAATTAATCTCGAAACGAATAAGGATTAGCCGAGAAACCTAAGCCGAGCGGAAATCCATAAGAGTATTGGGGTTTTAGCCTCAAAACCAAGACTTAATGGGCCAAGGGCATTTTGGTAATTTGACCTCATTAAACCTTCAGCTGGTCAAAACAATTTCCCCCTTCCATATCATCTCATTTATCAAGATTCAGAATTTGAAAGTGAAAGAAAGGAGAGTTGATGAGAAGTTAAGTGAAAAGTTGGTCTAAGGGCAATATGGTGATTTCCTATTGTTTTACAACACCTCAACCATTACTAATTCTGATTTCCCCTCATTTGCCACAACACCCAGCAAAAGTGAAGTTCAGAATATAGAGAGGGAGAGAGAGACTCGAGTGTGGGAAAGAAGGAAGAAGGGAGAAGGAGTTGAAACTCCACTCAAACTTCATTGCATGTAAGCAATGTCTTGACACTTCAATTCAGCTGCTCATTCTCTTTCTAACCAACTAATTTTCATCACCTCATTCTCTTACAAATTGCAACTCACCATTTCTGGAACTCTTGAGCTCAAATTCGTGATTTGCAAGTAGTTAAGGTTGATGATTCAAGATTCATCAAGAATCCAGCTGGGAAACCGTTTTACATACCTTCAGTGTTTTCTTCGTATTTCCCAGTACACAACTCCGATGATCACGATTTTTGTTTCTCTGGAAACTAGACTCGAGGCTCTTCATTTTGGGCACAAGAACCGTATGATTTCATGGAGAAATGAAGGAGATATCATGTCCCCAAGTTACGGTTTCAGAATCTGCCACTGTACTGAACCAGTCACATAGTTTCGGTGATATCTCTCAATCTACTGGATGCATGCGCGTGAAACTTCTTCCATCTGAAAGTAGTCGAAATTATCTTCACAATGGGCACTGATTTGAGTAGATTTGGTCACGGATTGACCAAATTATGCCTGTTGCAAAACTGTGTCATGTTGCTGGAAAACAGGAAGAAGAATGCTGGAAATGTGGTTCGTCAAATTTGAGTTCGGTTCGCCGAAGTCTCGAACGCCATCAGTTCGATATACTGAAGTGGGGTTCAGTAACAAAAATTTGATCGAATTACTGGTTGTGCATGTGGGACCCATCGAGTTCAGATGCGGAGGCACTAGGAGCGTGTACGTGACTACGGGGATTGTTCGAGTGGTTACAATCCGGCCGTCCGTGTTTCGACGTGATTTCTCGGCAATCGTCAACCGGGTGAGTTCTACTCACGGATAGGGATATTTTTATGTGTCTTGAAAATATATCGGTTTTGAGTCATAAGGCATTATCCTTTTCGAAAGATTTTGGGAACCGAAAACCGTTTTTGAGAAATGTTGCGTTTTTACGGTTTTTATTGAATTGTTGAACAATTTACGAAATTGTGATTTTTAGTGCTTTCACTGGAATATGGTCTGGAATGTTGTTTATTAAATCCGTTTTCAGGTTGGAGAACGATCGGAATTCGATTTGGGCGAGAAATGGAAAACGGAATGAGAAACTAGAATTCGGTAACAGAACAGGCCACACGGGTCGTGCGCCACTGGGCACGGACCGTGCGTCCTCTTCGGGTTGGCTGTGTGATTTTGGTAAATCACGCACGGGTCGTGCGCCCCTGGGCACGGACCGTGCGTGAGCTGCTGTTACCGGACTCCGATTTCTCATTTCGTCGCTCCTTTCGATCCCGAATCACTTTTAATTTTCTCCCCAACCCACTTTAACGATGTTGCCTTATTGACAACCGTATTTTGAACTTATTCGACTCACGATTTTGAAAAAGAGTTTCAAAAGCATATTTGATTGAAAAACCGAAACCCTAGTATACGTGTGGGTACACCGTCTGATGGACTGACTGAATATATATATGTTTATATATGTCAAATGAAAATGATTATAATGCCGGAGGTCTAAATTACGAATTCCTCAAAACGGGTTATAGATCGATATGGATATTGTTTATCCAATTATTATGTGATTGATCCTTTGGTGATCAAAATGAAAAAGAAGATATAAATTATCTAACTCTCGAGAACTTGATGCGTATTGTCATACGTATTGCGTTGGGTGACGACCCGACAAGTAGCATACTAGGGAGGGTAGTCATGACCCCTTACCTAGGCCCTGAATGTGTTTTGGCGTGGTCAACTCACGGGTTACCGGGATTAGCACTGGATTGCAGTCGGTTTATGCTAAATGGAACACACGATTACCGGGATTAGCACTGGATTGCAGTCGGTACGTGTTAAATAAATTCACGAAGTGCGTGGCATTTCGATTATAGCTTGTGATAGCTAATTATCTATTTTTGATAACGGTTTAATAAGTTGAACACACGGTTACCGGGATTAGCACTGGATTGCAGTCGGTACGTGTTAACTAAACCCACGAAGTGCGAGGCATTTCGATTAATGAATAAGACATTGTTATGTCAGCTTTTGTTGTAACGGTTTAATAAATTGAACCGAGTGTCAGTGAGGGGGCACGGTAGGACTCACTGAGACAAGTTGTCTCACCCAATCCATATTTGTTGTTTTTACAGAGAACAGGTTATAAGGACAGCAGGCGGCACAGTTGGTTGTCGGGTTCAAGGAGAAGACTGAAGATTGATTCTTTGATAGTTGTCCATGTTCTCCTGTAGTTGTCTCTGTATTCGGTCGTATGACTCGAGCTTGTATTAATTGTATTTTTATAGTTTCCGCTAATTCTTGTAAAGATGTATATCTAAACAGGAATTTTTATACTCTGATTTATACCAAATTGTATATTTAGGTATTTCTTTGTTAAAGAAATACAGGGGTGTTACACCCGAACCTATATCTCTAGTTTTCAATGACCATCCGCTTTGTCCAAAAGACCTTTTTTCAATGTTTTGGTCTTAAAATTAAAATATTGGTGGCGGCTCCAAAATTTTTTCACGTTGTACATTGAGAAACCCAAGCCGGGATTTTTCGGGGTGCAACAGTGATCACCAAGTAAGGTTTCTTTCATGCCAAAAGTTGAGACATTCACAGAGAACCAAAGATTTGCACTGAGAACACCACTCAGATCTAAAAGTTGGGGTATTCTCTTCACCACCTGCCCACCCTAGTCCGGGGAGAGTCTGTTCAGTGTCCATCCATGGCCATTCATCCTTTCACCCGGTGTCAGCCATGGCACTAGTTCCTGCGTATTTGCTCTTTCACTCCGCTTCCTTTCACACTCCAGACAGGGGCAAGTCATTCATTCACAGTCGCTGAAGGCCTGAATTGGGGCAGTCTGGCATTCATCCTAAACACTCACCTGGCGTCTGCATATTCATGTGTGTTCACTTGGCAATGTTTCATAGAGAAAGCACAAGATTGTTATTGAAGGTTCAGTTATCATGGAATGGAGGAAAACATAAATGGGTTTGCTTGTAAATAATAACCTTGAGAACACCGCGGTTTAAATCAAAACTAGTTTTTCCAAAGAAAAAGGATGATCAAATTCACCCCCACTTTTGCATCCAAAGTCTCGCGTCTCATCATTATGAAAGTATTCACAAAAAAAGTATTTGAATACCCCAAAAATTTTGTCATATCATGCATCAAAATACTGCATTTGCATCCTCACATAGCAAAAAGACAAATAGGAAAAATTCTTTAACCAGCTATCTCAGCACATGAGGGGGTCGCCTAAAGTTGGCCGCTTGTAGGGCTTTAGTGCTCGCCTTAACCCTTAGGGATTAGGTTGTTATCTTGTAGGGCTTCGGTGCTCGCCCGGATCCTTAGGGATTAGGTTGTTATCTTGTAGGGCTTCAGTGCTCGCCTGGATCCTTAGGGATTAGGTTGTTATGTTGTAGGGCTTCAGTGCTCGCCGGGATCCTTAGGGATTAGGTTGTTATCTTGTAGGGCTTCAATGCTCACCTAGATCCTTAGGGATTAGGTTGTTATCTTTTAGGGCTTTAGTGCTCGCCTTGATCCTTAGGGATTAGGTTGTTATCTTGTAAGGCTTCAGTGCTCTGGATCCTTAGGGACTAGGTTGTTATCTTGTAGGGCTTCAGTGCTCGCCTGGATCCTTAGGGATTAGGTTGTTATCTTGTAGGGCTTCGGTGCTCGCCTGGACCCTTAGGGATTAGGTTGTTATCTTGTAGGGTTTTAGTGCTCGCTTGGATCCTCAGGGATTAGGTTGTTATCTTGTAGGGCTTTGGTGCTCACCTTAATCCTTGGGGATTAGGATGTTACCTTGTAGGCACTTGAAGTGTTGATCCTTAACCAAAATAAAAAGGAAGAAAATCAAAAATAGCATCTCATAGCATCCATCATTCCATTGAAATCATCACATCACATACACTTTGCATAACATACATTCACACTCCATTTACATAGATATCTGCATTCCATAGAAAAAAAAGAGCAAATAAGAAAGGAGAGAAGAAAATCACAGAAGACGGAACATAAAAGAACACAACATCTTCATATCATTCATCATTCTCATATCATCCATACCAGTCATCACTCCATGGCATCAAACAGTACATTACGCCTTCAAATTCGCATCTCAGAAGAGCGAAATAATAACAAAAGGAAAAGAAGAGAAAAATCAAACAGAAAAGGCATCCCACCAAAGTCAATCATTGCATTCATGTGCACCCCAAACATCCAAGTGCACGCATTTCATGCACCATCCAAGAGAAAAGTTACTTCGGACCAGAGAGTCCCAAAAATCTCATTTTCAGAAAATCATCAACCCCGAGTTAGTAAACTCCATCAACCCTGAGTTAGTAAACTCCCTCAACCCCGAGTTAGTAAACTCCATCAACACAGAGTTAGTGAACTCCCACAGAGTTAGTGAACTCCCACCGAGTTAGTGAACTCCTTCCACAGATCACAACATTGTGTACGAGCACGCAATTGATCCATCAGACTTCGTCAAGTCCTTCAGATTAGTTGTGTCAGCCTAAGGCATAGCGTAAATCCATTGATCAAATCAGTTCCGGACCTGATGTTGATCGGTCGCTCGAAAAGGCCACCCCCCAGAGCTCGGACTCGACAAGAGTCCGTTAGAAGGTTTTAGGCAGCCTCCGAATTCCCAATTTACCGCTTTTCTCAATTTATTTCCCGCTTTTGCTGCCCGAGGGCTAGCACCAATCTATTTCCTGCTTTTGTTGGCTTACTGAGGGCTGACGCTTCATCCACTGCATTCATCTCGGGCCAATGTCCATTTATCAAAAAAAAAAAAAAAAAATCTCTATTCTCGCATGCATTAGAATTTCATTTTTCACCTTACATTAACAAAAACAAAAAAAAACTAGAGAGATGGAAAAAGGAAAAATCGGGTTTCCCTAAGTAGACAAAATCGGTATAATTTCTAAATTCTTTATCTTTATTTTGCCTCGGAATATGTTTCGGCCAATTCATATTCCTCGTTAAAATCCAGATAAAGAGGGGCAGCTGTCATACCCCAATTTTGTCCAGCTTAGATCAAAACCCTAATTTTCCACAAAAATAAATAAGTTGAGGAGTGAGAAGCATTATGCATTGCATTTTGGGTCTTAGAAGTCATTCCAAGGTCTTTAAAGTCATTTTTAGGGTTGGAATGCACTTGTTAAGCAAATTAGGGTTTTAGGGTCAAAAAGGGCATTTTGGTCATTTTTCGTAAAAAGATGATTTTCTCGCAAAAAATGCACATCCACAAAAAGTACATTTTTATTCTATCAAGGATAATTTTTGTACAATTTTTTTAGAAAGAAAACCCTAGTCAAAATAATTAAAAATGTATTTTTCCATTTTTAGTGCATAGAAAAATAAAAAGGACCATTAAATATTCCTCAATTCTTAAGTGACAATTTTTATTGTCATGGGTGACTAGAGGGAATATTTTATGGTGCCCAAAAACATGTGCCACATTTTCAATAGTTGCATTCCCATTATTTCCCATGCCCAAAATTTCAAATTCAAAAAAAACTCAAAAAAGGGAAGTGTCCTCAATAGGACAAAATGTACTATTTTGTGCAAGCTTGCATTTTTTTCCTTCCCTCCTCATGGCTGCGAATTCCAGCCCATTTTTACCTCATTTTGTGTTTCTTCATGCCCTTAATCCATGTGAGTTGTACTCCTAGCCATTGATTAAAATTCTAGATCAAATCCTAGGTTACAACTATGTGCAAATTGACCTAATTGCCCCCAACAACTTTTGTGTACAAAAAACTCTTCAATTTCATATGACACCAGCTCATTCCCTTCCATTGGTGCTTTCTCATTGTCCCTAATCCATGTGCATTGCAATATTGGCCCTTGATTCAAATTCTATCTCAAATCTCAATGGTTGGCAAAAGCACAATGTCCTATATACCCTTAATTTTGCACCTCATATAAAACCCAAAAATAAGAAACCAAAGGGAGGGCATTCTCATTTTACCCTAGCACACAATCAGATCACAATTCCTCTCCTCCTCCCCTCTCAAACCCAAGACCACCTCCCACCATTTCCACCACCAATTCTTCAATTTTCAACCATCCAAACTTCATTATTCTTGATTCCTACACTAGATCCACTTCTAATCTTGCATTATCTTCAAAGTTCATCATCAAATCCTTCAATATCAAGTGATTTTCGTGGGATTCAAGAGGAGGTTCAAGTGTTCTTGGTTTCTATTTTTATCTTCTTCTTCATTTCAAGCAAGATCTAGAGGTAAGCTCACAAACTCTTGCATTTTCTTTAATTTTCATTATGTAATCTCTCTTCTCCTCATCTCAACTCCTTCATATATTGTTGTTGATGCTTTGAGGAGCCATCTCAAACATTATTGACAAGCACTTAGGGAGGCTTGGGTGTTTGAGGTGGCTCCTTGGCTTTGAAGGAATTGTTCTTGTGTCTTCTTGCATTTTATTGTATTTTAAACCTTGTTGGTATAATTTTCATCAAATGAAAACCCATTCTCATGCCCATTTTGCTAGTTTTTTTTCCTTTGATTTCGCGTGAATAAATGCATGATTTGGTTGATGTTTGTCTTAGGAACTTGCATGATAGATTAGGTCCTCTTCTTTTGTGTTGTTTTGTGTGTTAATTTGTCAATTTTTGCATGAAATAAGTTGATGATTCCATGCTTGTATGCATTCGGCCATGACTAGGGTTTTTACCCCTTTGATTGCTTGAAGATTGTCATTTTGATTGTGGTTGAGTAAATGCAAGTTATGTCATTGTGTTTGTTTACTTTTTACCATTTTACTTTACCACTTCATTAACTTTTTACCAAAAAAACATAAAAACATTTTACCACTTTGGTTTTTACCATTTCACTTAGTTTTTACCAAAACATTTTTATCTCATCATATAAAACATTTTTACCTTCATTCAAAACATTTTACCACTTGCATCTTTGCATAAAAACCCCAAAACATTTTCTCATTTGCATTTCATACTTTTTCAACTTTATAAAATAAACCCCAAAATACTTTTACCACTTTCAAGACCAAAAACATTTCATCTCATTTACAAAACACCAAAACCCAAAAACATTTTACCACTTTCTTACCTAAACCTTTTACCAAAACATTTTCACCCTCATGCATCTTCATCCATCCCTATTTATGCGACACTCTCATGCATTCTCGAGTATTTATGCCTTGCATAATAAACGTAATCATACTCAAATGCTCATGCATTCTTGTATGCTCATGCATCCTCTTGTCTACTCATTCATGCATTCATTCTTGTATGCTCATGCATTCACATGCTTGCCAAATCATGCATCATTGCTCACATGTTCATTCACCTAACCTAGAATACTCTATGCCTATGATCAATTGTATTCCTTTGTTCTTGATGCCATTTGAATGTCTTGACTTAATTGTGCACAAACCCTTTTACACAATCATGTGCCCTTATAAGGCTACCAACATGTGTAGCATAGAGGCATATGTGCCCCTCTTGAGATTGCTTCCAACTTGTGTAGCAATTCTCCTTCACACACAAACACAATTGTTTTGAGAACTTTGTCTTGCATCTATGACAATTAAATCTCTTGATTATATTGGCATGCTTAATCTTAGTTGATGATCAACATGTTCATGATTGCTTGATTAGTTGAATATGTTTGAACTTCATTCATTCATGTTGCATTTGGTTTTGGACATAGAATTCGATTGAAAATGATTTATTTATTTTTTTAAAAAACTCTTTTCCAAACCAATTAATTTTCAAAGCATTTTCAATAAACAAAAATAAGCAAGTAGTGGAGGTCACCCATAACCTTTGTTAGTTTGATCTCTATGAACGCTCTTCAATTTCACATGAGTACTCAGCGATGATTACCCATAACCTTTGTTAGTTTAATCATTCGCTAATGCTCGTCCTACTTCGAAAACCTTTTCAAAACTAAAGAAATTAGAACTACGTCGCTTTGATTCCCATTTGGGATACGTAGGAGCGAGCCACGTCCTCGTCAAGCACAACAAACCAAAATTAATTCGATTGCGAAAGCCCTTTTTGATCATCTAAAATAAAAACCGATTATCATTAATGATCACTCGCGCCGTTGCCGTTTGGTTGTTAATGATAATTTCATTTTCAAAAGAGTTAGTAGCGCGGCCACTCTAAACCGTTGTTGTTTGGTCGTCGCGAACACTCGAATCAAAAGAAAAACCGATTATCGTTAATGATCACTCGCGCCGTTGCCGTTTGGTTGTTAATGATAATTTCATTTTCAAAAGAGTTAGTAGCGCGGCCACTCTAAACCGTTGTTGTTTGGTCATCGCGAATCCTCACTCTTACTGCGAAAACTCATCTAAACAGACTAAAAAACAAAAACCTTTTTAGGACAACCAAGAACTACGTAGCTTTGAATTCTCCATCGCACCAGGAGATACGTAGGAGCGAGAGGCCAACTCTCGTCAAGCGCCAAAAATAAAAATTTTCATTAAGTCTTCTCACTCCCTTTTCAATAAAGAGGCAAAATAAAAGCATTTTCAAATCGACACTTCAAACCACACATTTAATTAAAGGTTCCCTTTCGGTAGAAAGGAGGTACGGGGTGCTAATACCTTCCCCATGCCTAACCGACCCCCGAACCCATATCTCTAGTTTTCGAAAGACCATCCGCCTTGTCTAAAAGACCTTTTTTCAATGTTTTGGTCTTAAAATTAAAATATTGGTGGCGGCTCCATACCTTTTCCACGTTGTACAATGAGAAGTCCGAACCGGATTTTTTGGGGTGCAATAGCCATTACGGTCGATACTACCAAAGGGACGTAATTATTGATTTTGCCATCGAGCAAGTCTTCGTCCCCAAAAGAAATGGGCGGCCTATTCGAGGTCGGTCGTGGGGTTGAAGATGAGCCGACCATCATAAGTTCATTCCATTTCCTCTTCATTGCCTTGTTGGACTCTCTGATATCCAACGGGTTACCTCCATGGATGACCATGGCTACATTGCGGTCCTTTGACTGTCTGGGGTCGCGATCTTCCTCAGAATTATTATGCGGCCGCTCGACCGTCGAGTTGACGATCGCTTTGCCTCTGTCATTTGCGGGTTGGCCAACGGCTCTTTCTCCAAGGCGATCGTTACCTTCATCTCTGACATATTGCCTTAACTTGCCTTTCTGAATGAGATCTTCTATGTCATCTTTTAGGGCCATACAGTCATTGGTATCATGCCCCTTACTCTTGTGGTATCTGCAGTATTTCTTGGTAGGCTGACCTCCTTTCTTCAACACTAGAGGATCAGGTCGCCTCACACCAGTGAACTCGTTGTTTTGGCACTCCGTGAAGATCTGCGCGATCGGAGTGTTCAACTTTGTGCGATGCTCGTACTTCTTAGGCCGGTACTCGGGCTTATTGTCACGATAGTTTTCTTGCCCCCTGGCCGGCCTGCTATTCTCTTCTTTGGGACGCGCGTGGGCGCCCTTTTCAGAGGCCAATTGCTCTTCATAGCCCATATAGTCGTTGGCCCTTCTGAGGAACAGGCCGAGGTCGTAGTAGCGGTTCAGTGAGAATTCTTCAGCGAACCTGTGGTTCTTTCTTATACCACGTTTGAGATACTTCAGTTTGTCCGTGTCTGATAGGTTGCGGACTGTGTCAGCCTCTGACATGAACCGATCGATGAACTCCCTCAATGGTTCGTTCTCTCCTTGGATGACTGAGTCCAAGTGCTCTTCGTAACGATACTGACAATGGTTGGCTGTATAGTTGGCTAAGAATATTGCCACAAGACCTTCCCAAGAAGAGACAGTGTTGGGACGTAGGGATTCCCACCATTCTAACGTCCGGCGTTCAAGCGACTGAGGAAAAAGCCTGCACTTCGTCGTCCGTCCTAGCTCCCTATAGCTACAGTAGTTGTTGAAGTACATGAGGTGTTTATCTGGATCCCCACGGCCGTTAAACTTGTTCAGGTTCGGGGGCTTCCTCAGATCCCTTGGGATGCGATAACGTCTGATTTCGCTGGTGAAGGGCCCTTGTCCGGTCGGGATGTAATTCTGCCCGTATGGCTGTATGGCGGCATAAGTTTGGTCGATGGGCAGACCGTAAAGGCCGACCGGATGACCAAGGAATCCTTCGGCAATTGGAGGGGGTCCATAGGGCCCATGATGTTGTGGAGCATGCGACGACGACCGTCCTCGAGGCCGCTCTGACTAGTTTCTTCTTTGTCGGCTGATGGCCCGGGAGACATCTCTAATCTCCCCGTTGCGGTAGTCATTAAACTCTTCATATGAGTCCCACGACCTGCTTCTTGATCGGTGGGATCCTGAGGACTCGTTGGACGAGTATCTTGTTGGCGACCTGCCTGACTCTGGTCGGTAGCTCGAGTCAGCATAGTCGTAATCTTCCACAGGGGAACGACGGTGGCGTCTTCCTCGATGAGGGGGCGACCTGTGGGCGATCGTCCTTCTTGAAGGATTGCGTTGGGATACGCCTCGACGAGGAGGAACTTCTCTTGGTGGCGGTGAACGATGTGGCCGAGATGGTTGACCTCGGCGACCGCTATCCGCACGCGGGCGGATCGAGATCGAGCCTCTCTCATAGCGATCGATCAGCTCATCTCGATCAGCAATCACTTGATTCTTTTGCTCCAGAATTTGTATGAGTGCTTGGGTCACATGCTCTGGCAATGCTTCTGGGATTCCAGCTTCGGCCAGCTCGGTTGGTAGTTGCTGGAATGGTTGGGTGACTGGCCCGCGGCCACCCTGCACTGAGGGTTCTTGGCGAGGCTCGCCTTGTGATTCGTGAACTGTCACAGGCACGCCCTCTGGGGTCTGTTGAGGTCGGTCCTGTCCAGAGGGGTTGAGCCTGGAAGAAGCGCGTTTCTGACGTGGCGGTGTAACACCCTAAAATTATTTAATTAATTTATTTAATTAAATAATTGGGGATTTAAATTAAATTATTTGATGTAATTCGATTAATTAGAATTTTATTTATTTTGGTGGTATTAGGAGGAAGTGGAGGCGCCACTTGCATGACTTGGGCTTAAGTGGAAAGCCCAAGCCCATGATCCACAATATAGGCGAAGTGGAGTAGTGTTTGGGGTTAGGGTTGTTAGCTCATTGTGTGCGAAATTTCGAGAGAGGGCAAGAGGAGGAGAGAATAGCGTGAGAAAGAAAAGAGCAAGGCGGCCAAGGGAAGAAGGAGAAGAGGGTTCGAAGTTCAAAGGAAGGATCTCCGTTGTTGCTGTGGATCTGTAGGTGACTGCATCCTAGGCATCGAATTCTTCTTGAAAAGGTTAGGGGAGCTCTATCACTCTATCTAATACATTCTATGATAGGCCCTAGATCTAAGGTTTCTCCTAGATTTCATGATGTTCTTTGCGTTCTTGATGTTCTTGATGCCAATTTTCGCATATATATATATATATATATATATATATATATATGTTAATCATGAGTTCATGCGATTTGATTGTTGCTTGGTGCTTGATCTACGAATTTGTATTATTGATGATGCTATGCGTATGTAATGAGAACTATGGTGTGATCTATGTGTTTGAATTGTTGGAAGTGAAGTCGCATAAGGGTGTGGTTGTTGGGCGCCTAGGGCGCCATGAAGGTGTTAGTGTTGATGTTTGTTTTTGATTGAATTTTGATAAATTGAGTTTTGGTAATTTGGAATGAGATAAGTGCGTTTTAGTTGCTGGGAAAAATTGGAGTTTTATGTTTTAAAATTGTGAAGAAAACGAATTTTTAGTTGTTAAAAAGTGTTGGACAAATTCTGGATGTTGTTGCTGGTTTCTGGGCGCTGGGCGCCTATGCTGGGCGCTGGGCGCCTGTTCTGTGTTGTTGTTGCGCGTGGGGGCGCGCCTGGGCGCTGGCGCCCGTGTTGTGTCTGTGTGTGCGTGTGCGCGCCTGGGCGCTGAGCGCCTATGGCGCTGTGTTGTGCGCGCGTTGTTGCCCCTGGGCGCTAGGCGCCCGTGTCTGTGTTGCATTGTGCGCGCCTGGGCGCTGGGCGCCTGTGGCGCTGTGTTGCGCTGTGTTGTGCGCGCCTGGGCGCTGGGTGCCTGTGTTGCCTGGGCGCCTAAGGCGCCAATTTTCAGAACGTTGTCTAATTTTTCCCAAACTTATTTTTATCATAACTTTTGACTCAGACGTCCGTTTTGAACGATTCAAAAAGTGTCGTGAAGCTTTTTACGCTGTCCATCTATGGGTCTAATTTTTAAAATGAAAAATTGTTATTTTCTGATGGTTTGTGGGCGCCCAAGTGGCTGTCCCTGGTGATCGTCCCAGTGACATTGAAAAATGACGTGGAACTCTTTAAAAACCCCTTTTGGTGTATAAACAACAGTTTTAAACACGGTAGTGTCAAAATGACTGTTTTGCCCCTAGTGGCCAAAGTTAATGATAAAAGATGCGTAAATGACGAGGATGCCCTTGGTGGCTAGTCAAATGACTGTTTTGCCCCTAGTGGCCAAAGTTAATGATAATGATGTGTAAATGACGAGGATGCCCTTGGTGGTTAGTCAAATGACGTTTTTGCCCTCAGTGGCTAATGTTTGAGGTAAATGATGTTTATGTGTAAGTGACATTTGGGGCCTGAGTGGCTAAGTGAGGTTAAGGTCTAAGTGGCCTAGTGATGTTGTGTGATGATTATGAATTTGACAGGTGCTGTGCTCCGTGCGAGCAAACAGGTAAGTGATGGGTCACATCGTTGACTGTGATCTGAGTAATTGTGTGATTTTGTGAAGTGAGTGGTGCATGTCATAGAGTCTCATGCCCATATGCATAAAACCCAGTGATGTTTTGAGGCCTGAGTGGCTATGTGACGATGAAGCCTGAGTGGCTAAGCGACGTTTTGTGAAAAGGTACCTTCATGCATATACCCGCGAGTGGGTTGCACTTCATAAAGCCATATGACATGAGATGAGTTTGTACATGATGTGAATGATGACTGTGATGTGGATGTTTTGTGTATTGGATGCTGATTATTCTAGTGCGTAGCCTATGATTAGTGCTTATCATATTTTCTATTATATAGACTGAAATGATGCTCACCCTTTCCTGTTTGAATGTTGCCCTCGTGTTGGTAACGTGCAGGTGATTCCCAGTGAAGGTATTAGCTTCACTTTTTGAGTCGAGTCGTCATGCTCTGATACGTAGCACTCAGGGGGAAAAACGAACTCGGCCTTTATTAATGATTTTTGATTATTATGTCCATGTGGACTATTTGGTTATGTTTTACTAATTTCCGCTGCGTAGTTGATTGTGTTATGAGGAGTGTTATAAGTGACGTTAACCATGAGGCTTGAGTTTTTTTTTTATATTGTGATGTGCTACGTGGACGTATGAATTTGAGTTAAACTGTTTTTAAAGTTTGATAAGCGACGTTTGATTTGAGTATGTGTAACATTTCCTATGAACGAGATTTTTAAACTCTGATTTTTATAAACAAAGTAACGGGTAGAAAGGGGTGTTACATTAGTGGTATCAGAGCAGTTCGGTCTGTCCGGCCGGTAGTTGAGTCGTCGTGTTGAGTAACATTGAGTTTGTTACTCGTTTCTGAATTCTGTTTTCTGTTGCAGTGCTAGAATGGCCAGACGAGACGACGCTGCTCTTGCTGCTGCATTGCAAGCTATGGCTCAGGCGATGCAGGGTCAGCAGAATGCTGGGGATAATGCTGGTTTTAGGAGTCTGACAACCTTCCAGAGGGAGAATCCGCCCACCTTTAAGGGCAAATATGATCCAGATGGTGCTATGGCTTGGCTGAAGGAGATCGAGAGGATTTTCAGGGTGATGAACTGTACTGTTGAGCAGAAGGTCCGCTTTGGTACCCACATGTTAGCCGAGGAGGCCGACGACTGGTGGTTGGCTACTAGGCAGAGGTTAGAGGCTGTGCAGGAAGAGATTACTTGGGAGGTTTTCAGCAGGGAATTTCTGAGAAAGTATTTTCCTGAAGACGTCCGCGGGAAGAAAGAGATAGAGTTTTTGGAGCTGAAGCAGGGTGGTATGTCTGTGACTGCCTATGCGGCAAAATTTGTGGAGCTAGCCAAATTTTATCCACATTACAGTGAGGCTACAGCTGAATTTTCTAAATGCATCAAATTTGAGAATGGGTTAAGGCCTGATATTAAACAGGCCATTGGTTATCAGAAGATTCGTGTGTTCGCAGATCTGGTTGACAGTTGCAGGATCTTCGAGGAGGACAGTACTGCTCGCTACAAAGCTACTTCTGAGAAAAGGGGCAAGTTTCAGAGTCGAAGCAAGCCGTATGAGGTTCCTGCGGGTAAGGGTTATCAGAGAGCTGCTGGAGGTAAGGGTTCTGGTGGGGGAGATGCCCCTGCTAGCATCGTCTGTTATAAGTGTGGCAAGCCTGGCCACAAGAGTACTACATGCAGGTCGGATGACAGAAATTGCTACCGTTGTGGTAAAAAGGGTCATATGGCAGCTGAGTGTAAAGTCAAGGATGTGGTGTGTTTCAACTGTGGTGAGTCTGGGCATATCAGTACCAAGTGTACAAAGCCGAAAAAGGAAAGGTCTACTGGGAAGGTATTTGCATTGGCGGGAGAGGAGCCTGATGATGATGATGGTCTGATTAGAGGTACGTGTTTTATTAATGGTACTTCTCTGAAATCTCTTATTGATACTGGTGCTACCCATTGTTTTATATCTGTTGATTGCTGTAAACGATTGGGTCTTGTTTTATCTGCTATGTGTGGGGATATGGTTGTCGATACTCCTGCGAAGGGGTCGGTGATTACGTCCCAGGTGTGTTCTCAGTGTCCCGTGTCGATCTTCGGCAGGGACTTTATTGTGAATTTTGTATGTTTGCCATTGAGAGGTCTGGATGTAATCTTAGGCATGGACTGGTTAGAGAATAATCACGTCCATATCAACTGTCGTAGCAAGTCGGTTAGTTTCGGTGAAGAAAGTTCGGTTTTGGTGTCTGCTGGTCAGTTGAAGAAATTGAAGAAAGAAGGAGTTCAGTTATTTGCGTTGATGGCTTCGTTGTCTGCTGAGAGTCAGGCTGTTATTGAAGAACTGAAGGTAGTACGTGAATTTCCTGAGGTTTTTCCTGATGAGATTCCGGGTGTGCCACCAGAGAGAGAAGTTGAATTTTCGATTGATCTTGTACCTGGTACGAGGCCTGTGTCTATGGCTCCGTACAGAATGTCGGCGTCGGAACTGTCTGAGTTGAAGACGCAACTTGAAGAATTGCTTGAGAAGAAGTTTGTAAGACCGAGTGTATCACCGTGGGGAGCTCCGGTATTGTTAGTGAAAAAGAAAGATGGGAGCATGAGGTTATGTGTGGACTATCGTCAGTTGAATAAGGTAACTATCAAGAATAAGTATCCGCTTCCGAGAATCGACGATCTGATGGATCAGTTAGTGGGTGCTCGTGTTTTCAGCAAAATCGATTTGAGGTCCGGATATCATCAGATTAAAGTAAAGGATGAGGATGTTCAGAAGACAGCATTCAGGACAAGGTATGGGCATTATGAGTATTCTGTGATGCCGTTCGGTGTGACCAATGCTCCTGGTGTATTTATGGAATATATGAACCGTATTTTCCATAATTACCTAGATCGGTTTGTGGTAATCTTCATAGATGATATTCTAGTTTATTCTAAGTCAGATGAAGAGCATGCTGAGCACCTGAAGTCAGTGTTGGAAGTTTTAAAAGAGAAAAAGTTGTACGCTAAGTTATCGAAGTGTGAGTTCTGGCTGAAAGAGGTGAGTTTCCTTGGGCACGTGATTTCTGGTAATGGTATTGCGGTTGATCCGGCAAAAGTAGAAGCAGTGTTGGAGTGGGAGTCTCCGAAGTCCGTAACAGAGATTAGAAGCTTTTTGGGTTTGGCTGGGTACTACAGGAGGTTCATCGAGGGTTTTTCCAAGTTGGCCCTCCCATTGACTCAGTTGACTTGCAAGGGTAAAGTTTTTGTTTGGGATGCTCGATGCGAGGAAAGTTTTATGGAACTGAAAAAGAGATTGACGACGTCGCCTGTTTTGACGTTGCCTAATCCAGAGGAACCGTTTGTTGTGTATTGTGACGCTTCGAAGATGGGTCTCGGTGGTGTGTTGATGCAGGATGGGAAGGTCGTTGCGTATGCGTCGAGGCAATTGCGGATTCATGAGAAAAATTATCCTACGCATGATTTGGAATTGGCTGCTGTGGTCTTTGTGCTCAAGATTTGGAGGCACTACCTTTATGGTTCAAGGTTCGAAGTGTTCAGTGATCATAAGAGTCTAAAGTATCTGTTTGATCAAAAAGAGTTGAATATGAGACAGCGTCGGTGGTTGGAACTCTTGAAGGATTATGACTTCGGTTTGAATTATCATCCCGGCAAGGCTAACGTCGTGGCTGATGCTTTGAGCAGAAAGTCCTTGCATATGTCGGCTATGATGGTGAAGGAATTAGAGTTAATTGAAGAATTCAGAGATTTGAGTTTGGTTTGTAAGATGACACCTCGCAGTGTCAAGCTGGGAATGCTAAAGATCGACAATGAATTCCTGGGCAGCATCAGAGAGGCTCAGAAGTCAGATGTTAAGTTAGTGGATTTAATTAATGGGGTTGGTCAATCTGAAGATGAAGAATTCAAATTGGATTCCAGTGGTGTGTTGAGGTTCCGGGGTAGGATCTGTGTTCCTGACGATGAAGAGATGAGAAAGGCAATTTTAGAGGAAGGTCATCGTAGCAAGTTGAGTATCCATCCTGGAG
Organism: Astragalus membranaceus; assembly: GCA_039519185.1. Classification (NCBI taxonomy): domain Eukaryota; kingdom Viridiplantae; phylum Streptophyta; class Magnoliopsida; order Fabales; family Fabaceae; genus Astragalus; species Astragalus membranaceus. Next base: position 25,115,433 of record CM076847.1, read on the forward strand.
CAACGAAGATGTATCAAGATCTGAAAAAGATGTTTTGGTGGTATGGTATGAAGAGAGATGTGGCGCAGTTTGTGTATGCCTGTTTGACCTGTCAGAAATCTAAGGTAGAGCATCAGAAGCCTGCAGGGCTAATGCAACCGTTGGAAATTCCAGAGTGGAAATGGGATAGCATAGCAATGGATTTTGTGACGGGGTTACCGAATACAGCTAAGGGTCATGACGCTATTTGGGTGATCATTGATAGGTTAACGAAGTCTGCTCACTTTATTCCTATTAATATCACTTATCCGGTGTCGAGGTTGGCAGAGGTATATGTCAAGGAGATTGTGAGGCTGCACGGTGTTCCGAAGAGTATTGTGTCAGATAGGGATCCGAGGTTCACTTCCGAGTTTTGGAAGAGTTTGCAGAAAGAATTGGGTTCTAAGTTAAAAATGAGTTCGGCGTATCATCCCCAGACAGACGGTCAGTCAGAGAGGACAATTCAATCGCTAGAGGATTTGTTGAGGGCTTGTGTATTGGAACAGCGGGGTTCATGGGATTCATATCTTGCGTTGATTGAGTTTACCTATAACAACAGTCACCATTCCAGTATCGGGATGGCACCGTTTGAAGCATTGTATGGTCGAAAGTGTAGGACGCCATTATGTTGGTATGATTCGGGAGAGAGTGTAGTTTTGGGACCGGAGATTGTCCGGGAGACTACGGAGAAGATCAAGATGATCCGTGAGAAGATGAAGGCTTCGCAGAGTCGTCAGAAGAGTTATCATGACAAGCGGAGGAAGGATTTAGAGTTTCAGGAGGGTGAGCATGTGTTCTTGAGGGTTTCTCCTATTACCGGTGTTGGTCGGGCGTTGAAATCGAAGAAGCTCACTCCTCGATTTGTTGGTCCTTATCAGATATCCGAGAGAATTGGAAATGTGGCTTATAGAGTGGCTTTACCGCCAAATCTTTCGAACTTGCACGACGTGTTTCACGTGTCGCAACTTCGGAAGTATGTTTCGGATCCATCTCATGTGATCCAAGTGGACGATGTAGAGGTGCGGGATAATCTCACTGTGGAGACGATGCCCGTAAGGATTGAGGATCGTGAAGTGAAGGCGCTTAGAGGCAAAGAGATTGCATTAGTGAAAGTGGTCTGGCTAGGAGCTGCCGGCGAGAGTATGACTTGGGAGCTAGAGAGCAAGATGCGCGAGTCCTACCCAGAGTTGTTTGATCAGGTAAATTTCGAGGACGAAATATTCTAAGTGGGGGAGAGTTGTAACACCCTAAAATTATTTAATTAATTTATTTAATTAATTAATTGGGGATTTAAATTAAATTATTTGATGTAATTCGATTAATTAGAATTTTATTTATTTTGGTGGTATTAGGAGGAAGTGGAGGCGCCACTTGCATGACTTGGGCTTAAGTGGAAAGCCCAAGCCCATGATCCACAATATAGGCGAAGTGGAGTAGTGTTTGGGGTTAGGGTTGTTAGCTCATTGTGTGCGAAATTTCGAGAGAGGGCAAGAGGAGGAGAGAATAGCGTGAGAAAGAAAAGAGCAAGGCGGCCAAGGGAAGAAGGAGAAGAGGGTTCGAAGTTCAAAGGAAGGATCTCCGTTGTTGCTGTGGATCTGTAGGTGACTGCATCCTAGGCATCGAATTCTTCTTGAAAAGGTTAGGGGAGCTCTATCACTCTATCTAATACATTCTATGATAGGCCCTAGATCTAAGGTTTCTCCTAGATTTCATGATGTTCTTTGCGTTCTTGATGTTCTTGATGCCAATTTTCGCATATATATATATATATATATATATATATATATATATGTTAATCATGAGTTCATGCGATTTGATTGTTGCTTGGTGCTTGATCTACGAATTTGTATTATTGATGATGCTATGCGTATGTAATGAGAACTATGGTGTGATCTATGTGTTTGAATTGTTGGAAGTGAAGTCGCATAAGGGTGTGGTTGTTGGGCGCCTAGGGCGCCATGAAGGTGTTAGTGTTGATGTTTGTTTTTGATTGAATTTTGATAAATTGAGTTTTGGTAATTTGGAATGAGATAAGTGCGTTTTAGTTGCTGGGAAAAATTGGAGTTTTATGTTTTAAAATTGTGAAGAAAACGAATTTTTAGTTGTTAAAAAGTGTTGGACAAATTCTGGATGTTGTTGCTGGTTTCTGGGCGCTGGGCGCCTATGCTGGGCGCTGGGCGCCTGTTCTGTGTTGTTGTTGCGCGTGGGGGCGCGCCTGGGCGCTGGCGCCCGTGTTGTGTCTGTGTGTGCGTGTGCGCGCCTGGGCGCTGAGCGCCTATGGCGCTGTGTTGTGCGCGCGTTGTTGCCCCTGGGCGCTAGGCGCCCGTGTCTGTGTTGCATTGTGCGCGCCTGGGCGCTGGGCGCCTGTGGCGCTGTGTTGCGCTGTGTTGTGCGCGCCTGGGCGCTGGGTGCCTGTGTTGCCTGGGCGCCTAAGGCGCCAATTTTCAGAACGTTGTCTAATTTTTCCCAAACTTATTTTTATCATAACTTTTGACTCAGACGTCCGTTTTGAACGATTCAAAAAGTGTCGTGAAGCTTTTTACGCTGTCCATCTATGGGTCTAATTTTTAAAATGAAAAATTGTTATTTTCTGATGGTTTGTGGGCGCCCAAGTGGCTGTCCCTGGTGATCGTCCCAGTGACATTGAAAAATGACGTGGAACTCTTTAAAAACCCCTTTTGGTGTATAAACAACAGTTTTAAACACGGTAGTGTCAAAATGACTGTTTTGCCCCTAGTGGCCAAAGTTAATGATAAAAGATGCGTAAATGACGAGGATGCCCTTGGTGGCTAGTCAAATGACTGTTTTGCCCCTAGTGGCCAAAGTTAATGATAATGATGTGTAAATGACGAGGATGCCCTTGGTGGTTAGTCAAATGACGTTTTTGCCCTCAGTGGCTAATGTTTGAGGTAAATGATGTTTATGTGTAAGTGACATTTGGGGCCTGAGTGGCTAAGTGAGGTTAAGGTCTAAGTGGCCTAGTGATGTTGTGTGATGATTATGAATTTGACAGGTGCTGTGCTCCGTGCGAGCAAACAGGTAAGTGATGGGTCACATCGTTGACTGTGATCTGAGTAATTGTGTGATTTTGTGAAGTGAGTGGTGCATGTCATAGAGTCTCATGCCCATATGCATAAAACCCAGTGATGTTTTGAGGCCTGAGTGGCTATGTGACGATGAAGCCTGAGTGGCTAAGCGACGTTTTGTGAAAAGGTACCTTCATGCATATACCCGCGAGTGGGTTGCACTTCATAAAGCCATATGACATGAGATGAGTTTGTACATGATGTGAATGATGACTGTGATGTGGATGTTTTGTGTATTGGATGCTGATTATTCTAGTGCGTAGCCTATGATTAGTGCTTATCATATTTTCTATTATATAGACTGAAATGATGCTCACCCTTTCCTGTTTGAATGTTGCCCTCGTGTTGGTAACGTGCAGGTGATTCCCAGTGAAGGTATTAGCTTCACTTTTTGAGTCGAGTCGTCATGCTCTGATACGTAGCACTCAGGGGGAAAAACGAACTCGGCCTTTATTAATGATTTTTGATTATTATGTCCATGTGGACTATTTGGTTATGTTTTACTAATTTCCGCTGCGTAGTTGATTGTGTTATGAGGAGTGTTATAAGTGACGTTAACCATGAGGCTTGAGTTTTTTTTTTATATTGTGATGTGCTACGTGGACGTATGAATTTGAGTTAAACTGTTTTTAAAGTTTGATAAGCGACGTTTGATTTGAGTATGTGTAACATTTCCTATGAACGAGATTTTTAAACTCTGATTTTTATAAACAAAGTAACGGGTAGAAAGGGGTGTTACAGGCGGCATGGTTTGATGTGGAATAGCACTCGGGCCTCCCACTGTGGTTGCCAATTGATCGTACCTGATCAATACGATGAGTTTCTGCTGTCTGATGATGTTGCTCGGTCGTTGAGATGAGGGACCGAGTTCTGGGTCGCACGCGGGTGGTACCTGCAAAGGCACTCCAATGCTCAAGTCAGAGGTGCTTCAACGGGCAGGGTCACAAGGTGAGTAAAAAACGTACCTGAAGCCACATGCTAGTGTGGTATATATACTGTAGACTGCGCAGGAGTTCTAGCTATTGCGCTTATTTCGGAGCCGGCCGCGTCTTGCGGAGCAAGCCATGTAATGGGCCGCGCTGGGCCTGTTGGATGAAATTGGGCTTTGAGCCCACTCCGGAACAGTTTTTAGTTTCGTTTTTGGTTCAGATTCAGTTTCCTCTTCGTTTTCTTTTTTGCAAATCGCGTTTTTCATTTCCTGAGCTGGAGAGAAATGAACCACGGTATGCATAGCTGTTTCATTACTTTAGATTTTAATTTTCAATATTTGAATTTAGATTTGCTTTAATTCATTCTCATTAATTTGGTTGGGTGCACGTGTTTCAATTTTTATCTGCTTTGTGCAATTTTCGTATGTTTGTTCTTCAAAATTTGTTTATGCATTAAAATAACTTGTTGAGATGTATATAAATATCAACACTAGATTGGCGACATGTACTCAATAATTTCTCACGGATGTTGGATAATCAGGTTTGGTTGCTTCCTTTGTTGCATTCTTTGTCATGAAATACTGAATGAAAGATTGAACCTTTCCACCTATTCACAACATTTATAATTTATAATAATTGTAGTTCCTAATTCCCATTGTAAATATTGTTTTTTTTTTCTGTATGTTCAACAGTTACTTAGATCTTGAGATGACTGAGTTCACTTTGCATGAGGTACTGGTTGTTTCCCTTAGTCAAGTGATGACAACGAGTGATGCAAAGGGTATCTGATTAGTCAATGATAGTCTTAGGCTTCAGCAGGTTTTGGCAGACTTTTTACTAATTTCCATCAATTTCACACCAAATGAAGGTCAGGTTGTTATATCAGCCTCTCTAACTAAAGAACAGTTGGGGAAATCTGTCCATCTTGTTAATTTGAAGCTCGGGTAACAATTCCATATTCATGCATTTGAATCTCTCTAATTAAATTATCTGGATTGGCACAATATGCATTCCTGCTTATACAAAATGTGACATGAACTTATGCATGATGTCACACGAACACCTTGTTCTCTTGTGCTAGGACACTACATCAGTAACATAAGAAGCTTTATTATAACTTGATTAACTAGTTTTTAGCTTAAATTAATAATTGTTTAATTTTGTGATTTTGTATAGGATCACACATGGTGGTAGTGGGGTGCCAGAAGCATTGCTGAACCAGATGTTTGGAGATAATGGGCTAGAATCTGAGGAGGGTGTTAGTCTACACATTAGCAGAAAGTTGCTAAAGCTCATGAATGGAGATGTTCGTTATCTACACATTAGTAAGTCTAGCTACAGAAGAAGGCTTTTGCATTGTACTTCATATTTTTTCTTTTATGTTTGTGATGTGGTTAACAAATATGTTTTGACTGCTTTTTGCAAAAAGAATCAAATGCTATTGATAACACTATTTGTTTAATTTTAAATTCGTATGTTTCTCTTAATATCCTATTTGAGCAAGTGTTTAATAACATTTGGGTAAAGTCACCAAATATAGAGAATAGAGTGTTTCATAAAGCACTGAACATGTTTATTAAATATAGAGACATTAAATACATATATGCATATATGAGCTCTTGGTCATGCTTGAAGAGGATATCTGTCCTCTTTATGATTTTCTTCTTGGTATGTGTAGTTTCTGTTTATTTATGGGAGTGGTTTATTCATTTAATTTTTTTTGGTAGTTTTCATTTTCACAACTCTAGGAATGATACCAAGTTTATGTGTAATTGGGTTTGATTTCAGTATTTCTGCATGTTTTTGCTATCAGTATGTAGACCTCAAGTAGGGCCAAGGCAGAAGCTGAACTTTGCAAGAAGCACTTTTGAATAGCTTTGTTTCATTCATTTTTTTGAGTAAGCACTTTTGAGATATGGTCCAGAAATATGCACCATTTCTCCATTCTTCAATTTATTGATCACTGTTTGTTGTTGAGAATAGCTATAGAAACTAATGTGATGTTTTTTATTTTGGCTTTTTCATTGGAACTTGAAACATGGTTTGCTGCACTCTGATAGAAGATTTTATTAATGAAGCTACATGTCCCTTTAATTTTGCTTGGATATTTCACATGTTTTGCTAGACTATGATTAGCTTCACTTCTTTCAATTTTCAGATGCTTCTTCAACTTCCTCTATATATGTTGGCTTCAATTTGGTAACTTTTGATGAATATTTGTTTATAGTTATACATTGATAACTTAATCTGTGGATTCTTGATTGACTTGATCATCATCATCCTCAATCACTTGCTATAACGAATTTGAGCTCCAATAGCTAACCTAAACATTCCAATACAAAACCAAGCTACTGGAATTCACCCTAATACATCAAAATCAGCCATGCATCTTCAGTTTTGACTCCCTCTAGCTTCGATTTAAACATGCAATGCTCCAAGTGAGGTCAAGACTCCATTGTTTCTCCTTGGAGCTCCAAATCCGAAAATGGGACAGAGATAGGGGAAGAATCAGGTTCTGAAATTTATTCCATTGGAAAGAAAATCGAAATCTGAGTAGAATGGGAGTGAGAGCACTTACATGCAAAACATTTTGGAGGATCCCCCTCCTCCTTCTTTCTCCTCCATTGCGCCCCTCTCCCTCTCCTCTCCTTTTCTGTTTTTGTTTTCTAAACTTCTGGAACTGATCAGCAAATGAAAGGAAACAGAAGTGGTGGAGGTTTTGACCAGCTGAGGGGAAAGTTTAATGAGGCCAAATTACCAAAATGCCCTTAATTCGAATTTTACTTAAACTTTTGATTCCAAGTAAAACAACTAATCTCCAATGTCCATCCACCTATCATTAGACATTTAGATTAGCTAAATTACTCGGTCTAAATAACCATTTTTGTTATAGCCTTTTACTAACTTTGACAATTCGAAATCTAAGGAAATGACCAAAATACCCTTGGCCCATTAAGTCTTGATTTTTGAGGCTAAAACCCCAATAATCTTATGGCTTTCCGCTCGGCATAGGTTTCTCGACAAATCCTCATTCGAGTCGAGACTAACTGCTCACTCAATTGATACGTCTTCGATGTGAGGTGAAATGACGATTTTACCCTTCAGCGGAATTGTTCATTTAAATTATGACTAAGCCACAATTAAATGTAGGGTGGGATTTCTTTGGGCTTTTCCTCGACTAATAATCCCCGAGACACGACCAATTATTCCCACAAATAATTACTCGGTCTTAGGCATCATAGTACGAGTCTTTAAAAATTAGGGATGTTACAATCACCCCAACTTTTAAAAATTGTGTCCTCAAAATTGACAAGACGAACCCTAAGCAAAAAGGTATTGATATCGGGTCATCATGTCCTCTTTCAATTCCTGAGTAGCCTCTTCGGCTGAGAAGCCTTCTCAGACTACCTTGACAATCGGAATATTCCTTGACCTCAATGTCTTCACGCCACGCCCTAGGATATGACTAGGATAAGGTTGGAATGATAAATCCGGTCGAAGATCGATCGTTTCAACGCTCAACTGCTGAAGTGGATCGGGAATTCATTTTCTCAACTGAGACACGTGAAAGACATCATGAAGATACAGACTTTCTTCAGAAATTAACTATTCTGACCTCTTGAAAGCTGACTCTAATTGTTATGGACAATGGAATGTCTACAATCTGTTGAGGACACAAACTCATAGTTATGGTATCCACACATCCTGCACTATCGAAGTCAGGAACTCGGAAGGTTTCGGCCTGGCCGTAGCTTAAATTGGAACGAAACGATGACTTTAAGAGAATTTCTTTGGAATCAAACCATACGGTATTCAGAAGAAAAGTTTTCTTCTCTTCCCGAGTTACGCTCACATAAGCGCTTGACTCATTTTACTAAAAATCTCGACTGAAGCAAACAGAGTTACTTTATAAAACAGGTTGACTTTCAGTCCAAGGAATCTAGAAACGATTTTCCTTGCAACCGAATCCAGGAAAAACTCTAAAATAATAGCAAAATATTCTTTCATTAAATCGTTTCCAAAACTTGAAAGTATAATAGTTCCATTTGAATGCAAATTCTTTTCAATGGGGTTTCTAATGACGATAGTTTGAAAATACGACTATCCCAAAAGTTAATTCACCCCAACTTATAAATGACCTTTCTCAATGCACGGCGCTCCAACAAAGCGGAATCTCTTTCTCTGATATTTAAAAGTTACGAGTTTGAAAGTGAGAGTAGAAGTGTTACTTTGTTGGAACCAGCCATTTGTGCGATCAAGATCTCACAAACTTATATTATCGTGCTTGAGTTTGGTTCCGTTAAAACAAAAATAATGAGGTTCGTTCGAGGAAGGGATCGGGAAGGACATCGAGCCGAAAGGAAAGCGGGTATTTGCTTTAAAAATTCTCCATCAAGCCGCTATTCCACTCGATTCAATTCATTTCCTTTCAATTCCTTTCTCGAATCGGTCCATGACAAAACTTCGAGATTAAAACAAAGGTTCGTATTTCATGATGAAAAATGGATACGACTTGACCGTCTCAAGAGACTACACAAGGTTATAAAGTTCACTATCAAGGACTCATGTGTCATACAGTCACTGTCCAATCATTTAGTTTCCGACCGACATACGGTTCATCCTCACTCACTCTACCATCAAACGGATGTAGAAGGTGAAAAGGTAAAAACATTATAGGTACTCCACTCATTGGATTTTATTTTTTTTTGAAAACCATCGTGTGCTGACCACAATCGGACAATTCCGAATTCAGCACATACTTGATTTATCGACATTTAACCATAGGTCAATAGAATGGAGAATTAGCATTGACCCATCCGATGGATCAAAGTCACAACAACTTACTGTTGATCTTAACGAATTCAAGATTAACGATTGGAGTTTCACTTTAGTAGCAGAAGCTTGAATGCTATAACAATTCGAAGGATGATTTCCCAAACATGGCTTTTTCAGAGTTTTCTAAGTCAACGAATTGTCCAATTTCAGCGGTCTTCCTAAATCAACTAGGCTTGAACTTTGATACCTATCTTTCATAGATTCTTGATCACTCAGATCCTAAGGAGATGCGAATTCCGATATTAGGAATCCTACGAGATCGACGTAGGGTTTTCTTTCGAAGAGGACATTCAGAGTCATCCTAGACGATTCCTTGGTTTCTTGTTTAACTTTAGCGTAGTAACTATTCTCAGATTAGTTACGAAATTGGAATTGCGGTGGCACCAGGGGATTTTGACAACAAAGGTTATTTTGAGAATCAAACGAGCACACCATAAGTGTCTTCGTATGGATTCGTTGAAATTGTAGTATTTATCACTTAGAATTTTCCCTGGTCCCGCTTCTTTCCGAATTTCCGCGTCTATCCAGACATAATTATTACATTACATTAATCGATCTAGCTTCAGAACGGTTTCTACTCCACGACAACATTACGTTTGCCACGCAGGTGACTTAAAGCTCCTCGATCTTCCAACTGGTTAGCTGAGGTATCATAGATTAAGATTTCGGAATCATTTATAACGGTTGAATGGCCATCAGTACTACTGACCATTGCCGGAAGTAGGTTTCTTGGAAAAACATACAGTAAACGTGATTCAGAACTGATGTTCAAAAGTCTAATCCGAGTGATTGGAATCCTTTTTCCAATTACCAGTACAACAGGGAGGTTCACATTCCACGAATGCTTAGAGTTTATGGTTCGGATTTAAAACAGAGGTATGTTTCACAATATAATTGGAGGTACGGTTCACAATCCATCCTTCAGTGTAGATACTTTCGTTAGCTTTCCAACGCCTCTCGGAACATAAAAATCGGAGTTCCAGAGCAGAAGTTACGAACAAAATGAGTCGGAAGACCAACGAGAATTTCTCACAGACCGTGGTCGGAGTGCTTCCAGCAGCGGATTGAAATAAGGTCACTTCTACTGATTGCACATATTGATCTGATTTGAAGAATTTGATTCACAATTCCTGATCGGAACTTAACCTGATCGATACCTTGTGATTCTGCTAGACAATATTGATGAGGGACTATCTTTACTCAGTTGGCTTTATCACCTAGCACAGGGTGACTTCGAAAAAGAATAAACGGGATCTGCATTTGGAACTGTCCGAAGGGACTTTCTCCACTGCTACCTAGACTGGGATTGACTGACACCAGAAGGTAAGATTTACGGTGAAAATAATATTTCGATAACTAATAGGCTGACTAATCAATGGTCAGGGTTTTGGGTGTTAACTAATCTGATAGCTTTCAGTACTCTGACATTGCTATTGCCCAAAGGCTTCTCTTGATTTGTACTTCTCGATAAGATCTACGACGTTTCATGCCACGACTCGCAGCCGCATCCGATTCGTTTACTGAACAGCCGCCCACAGTTTCCTCGAACCATCGCGGATGCCCATCACCGTTTCTGATTGTCGTATGAAGCCCTCTGCTCCTGTCGTGCGCTCTGATGAGACGAGAAGGCTGAGAATCCTATGGTGTAAGGTCTTGAACATTTTCGGGGCTGAGGCAACTATCTGTCATAATTTTCAGTAACTTACATGAAACATTGAGTGGATCCTGACTCAATACATCACATAATATCCTAAAAAGGTCTCACATATAATTGTCTAAGTCCCTAGCTGACTCGATCCTATACTCTCGACCCGAGAGTCACTAAGTCCGACAAGGTCAAACCGCTCTGATACCAAATGTAACACCCCGGTATTTCTTTAACAAGGAAATACCTAAATATACAATTTGGTATAAATCAGAGTATAAAAATTCCTGTTCAGATATACATCTTACAAGAAACAGCGGAAACTAATAAAGTAAATAATACAAACTCGAGTCATACGACCGAATACAGATACAACTACAGAAGAACAAGGACAACTATAAAGGAATAAATCTTCGATCTTCTCCTCGAACCCGATAACCAACTGTGCCGCCAGCTGTCCTTATAACCTGTTCTCTGTAAAAACAACAAATATGGATTGGGTGAGACAACTTGTCTCAGTGAGTCCTACCGTGCCCCCTCACCGACACTCGGTTCAATATTAAACCGTTAACAATCATATTGATAGCGAACATGTTACAGCGAATTGTTGATCGTGAACCTTGCCACAAATCTCAACAAGTCGAGTCCAATCAAACAAGTCTTTATGTTTTATGAGGGACAGCCGGTTGTGAATAACCACGAATACCGGAGATTATATTTGTTGATTAGTGTAAACCGACGGCGAAACTCCACTCATCCCGGCACACAATCATATAATTAATTTGTTTAGTGTAAACCGACGGCGACACCCTGCTCATCCCGGCACACAATCATATAATTAATTTGTTTAGTGTAAACCGACGGCGACACCCCGCTCATCCCGGCACACTAATACCTTATTATTCAATTGTTTAGTATAATCCGACGGCGAAACCCCGCTCATCCCAGAAACCCGTGAGTTGACCACGCCAAAACACATACAGGGCCTAGATAAGGGGTCATGACTACCCTCTCTAGTATACTACTTGTCAGGTCGTCACCCAACGAACGATATATACGACAATACATATCAACGATCACCAAAGGATCAAACATAAGCTTATGATACATATTCTATTTCATTCCATAGTCCATTTATGAAGAGTTCTATTAACTTCCAGAATTATAATCAATTCCAGGTCTTATATCCATATATAAGTTCAGCCCAACCATTACTCGGTGTGCTCACACGTAATCTAGGGTTTTCGTTCTCGACCAAATAGGTTTCAAGACTCTTTTTCAAAAATATAGTTTGAACGGTTTGAAATTATGTTTTCAATAGGTTGGTAGCATTAAAATAGTTTGAGGAAGGGATTAGGAAAGGTTCGGGATTGAACGGAGCGTTGAAACGAGAAAAACGGAATTACGCATCAAAAGGGTCACAGTGGCGCGCGGCGCGCAACCCACGCGTGACTGGCGCGCGAATTGACAGAAGCGCAGCCCAGAATCACGCACGGCGCGCGACTCCCGCGTGAACGGCGCGCGAATGGACAGAACCACTAGTCTGATGCTCAACTCAAAATTTTCTCACTTTCGTTCTCCGTTCGCTCTCGATTCGATTCCTAATTTCCGTTCCACCTGAAACTCAGAAAATTCCAAATACTCCAGATAGTTTACAAATCATTTTATTTCAACAATTTAATCAGAACTTCATAAATTGTTCAACAATTCCATAAAAACCGTAAAACGTAATGTTTCTCAAAAACGGTTTCCGGTTCAAAAATCTTTCGAAAACGGATAATGCCTTATGACTCAAAACCGATATATTTTCAAGACATGTAAAAATATCCCTATCCGTGAGTAGAACTCACCCGGTTGACGATTGCCGAGAAATCACGTCGAAACACGGACGGCCGGATTGTAACCACTCGAACCATCCCCGTAGTCACGTACACGCTCCTAGTGCCTCCGCATCTGGACTCGATGGGTCCCACGTGCACCACCAGTAACTCGATCAAATTCTTGCTACTGATCACTCATCCGGTACTTGAGTTGACGACCCTCGAGACTTACGACGAATCGAACCCTTAATCCAACGAACCGTTATTTCCAGATTTATTTCTAATTTCCAGAATCAAAGAGCAGTTTTGAAACAGAGTTATCTCAGTCAATCCGTAACCAAAACTACTCTAACCAGTGCCCATTTTGAAGATAATTTTGTCTTCTTTCTGATGATCAAATTTTCACACGCATGCATCCAGAGGTTTGGGAGATATCATCAAAACAAGATGACTGGTCCAGGACAGTGTTTGATTCTGAAACCGAAATTTGTGAACAGGATATCTCTCTCATTTCCCTATGAAATCATACGATTCTTGTGCCTAAAATGAAGAGCTTCGAGTCTAGTTTCCAGAGGAACAAGAATCACGATCATCGGAGTATGGTACAGTGAGATACAATGAAAACAATGAAGGTATACCATACGGGTTTCACCCAGAATTCTTGATTGACTTGATCATCATCATCCTCAATCACTTGCTATCAAGAATTTGAGCTCCAATAGCTAACCTAAACATTCCAATACAGAACCAAGCTACTGGAATTCACCCTAATACATCAAAATCAGCCATGCATCTTCAGTTTTGACTCCCTCTAGCTTCGATTTAAACATGCAATGCTCCAAGTGAGGTCAAGACTCCATTGTTTCTCCTTGGAGCTCCAAATCCGAAAATGGGACAGAGATAGGGGAAGAATCAGGTTCTGAAATTTATTCCATTGGAAAAAAAAATCAAAATCTGAGTAGAATGGGAGTGAGAGCACTTACATGCAAAACATTTTGGAGGATCCCCCTCCTCCTTCTTTCTCCTCCATTGCGCCCCTCTCCCTCTCCTCTCCTTTTCTGTTTTTGTTTTCTAAACTTCTGGAACTGATCAGCAAATGAAAGGAAACAGAAGTGGTGGAGGTTTTGACCAGCTGAGGGGAAAGTTTAATGAGGCCAAATTACCAAAATGCCCTTAATTCGAATTTTACTTAAACTTTCGATTCCAAGTAAAACAACTAATCTCCAATGTCCATCCACCTATCATTAGACATTTAGATTAGCTAAATTACTCGGTCTAAATAACCATTTTTGTTATAGCCTTTTACTAACTTTGACAATTCGAAATCTATGGAAATGACCAAAATACCCTTGGCCCATTAAGTCTTGATTTTTGAGGCTAAAACCCCAATAATCTTATGGCTTTCCGCTCGGCATAGGTTTCTCGACAAATCCTCATTCGAGTCGAGACTAACTGCTCACTCAATTGATACGTCTTCGATGTGAGGTGAAATGATGATTTTACCCTTCAGCGGAATTGTTCATTTAAATTATGACTAAGCCACAATTAAATGTAGGGTGGGATTTCTTTGGGCTTTTCCTCGACTAATAATCCCCGAGACACGACCAATTATTCCCACAAATAATTACTCGGTCTTAGGCATCATAGTACGAGTCTTTAAAAATTAGGGATGTTACACCATGTAATGCATTTTTTGAAAACAGAAACAGAATGACACGCACGGTTCGTGCGCCTGAGACGCACGACTCGTGCGCTTTTGACAGCATTATATTTTATCCCGTTTTCGCAATTTTTGTAGTTCCGACCAATTTCGATACCTGTTCCAGTCCAGTCCCAACATAAAACAGTCCAAAACATATACAACAATAATAATCATCATCAAATCATCAATCCAAAAACCAATTGGACATAAAACGCGATTTTCGTACAAAATACGTTTTGACAACGAACCAAAACCGAAACGCATTTCACAAATTAAGTTTATTAATTTAAAAACCTAACCGGGAGTAAAACTCACCCTTGAAGCGTGAACCACGATCGAGCCGAATTCACCGAGTAACCACACGAACATTCCCCGCATAATGTTTCCGTTCCGACGACGCTCAATTCCGCTTCTGAAGCTTTCCACTTGATCACGAAACCTCTTATCGACCGAAATACCGAATTCCTCGAAATCCTCCATGGACACTATTCATCATCCCTAACCTCCAAAACCACTATTCACAAAACCCCAATTTGCACCCTAACCCCTTGATTCTTCACAAACCCCAAATCGGACTTCAATATTTGCGCAATCCACCTTGAGCTCGCTCCCAAACACCATCCAAAGCTTTCCTTTGAGCTACAACCATCAAAACTCCACTTTATCCTCTCAAATTCAAAAATGGCAAAGTGAGAGAGAGTGAGTTGACGATGAAGATCTTGGTACCAAATCGAAGAGGAAGTAACGCTGAGCATTTTTCGTGTTGGAAGGAAGTCGTTTTGATGAACCGAACTATCCTATTTTTCCTCTTCTTCTTCCACACCCTTTCCTTTTCTCTTCTTTCTTTTTCCTCTCCTTTTCTCTCTTTTTCTCCTCTGTTTCTTTCTCTGTTTCACGCCTCCCCCTCTTCTTTCTTTCTATTCTTTTATTAATTCTTTCACTCACATACACGTATACACATATATTTATTTAATAAATAAGTGGTAACGTAGTCCAATTACCATATTGATCCAAATCTCTTATTTCGATTCCAAACTTCATTGACCCGTATTATCCGGTTAACGATCCGATGACAACCAATAAATAATTTTAGCACTCAATAAATTTACTCGTCAAGTACTAAATTAGTTTAATTGTGTTAACACCCAAATAATTCCACTAATTATTTTGCGGATGTTACACTTGCCTCTATATGACCTTGTGTTTTCCAATTCGATTTATCTTGCTAATCAATGGACATTACGTTAGATGATGACTTTTGATGTGTTGAAGTGTCTAATGGTATGTGTGAAAGGTCTGAAAGCTGAATAAAAAATTGCCACAGCCTGAATTGAATGATTGCTTGAGGACAACCAAAACTTTGGGGTTGTGTTGACTCATCTTGATATGTATATTGTTGCTCAACTTTAAAGTCAAAATGCTAGGATTGCATTGTAAGATATTATCCTCTTTTCTGGTGCTTATTGTAAGAGAGAACCAGACAGCTTGCCTAGTGACACAACAGAGAAAAGAAGAAAAAATTATGTGCCGTTTCGCGTCGTGACCAGATGCCATCGCGTCGCGACTGGGTCGCATCGCGTCGCGATGGTCTGCAGAATTGACAGCAATATAAGTGAAAAATCAGAATATTTTGGGGATTATTCTTGGAGGCGAAAATAGGGTTTTGAAGCTGCGAAAAAGAGCAAGATTGGGAGCTTCTCTACACTTGGGAACAAGGAATTGAAGGATCCAATGTACTCCTCTTTTTGTAACTTCTCTTTTACCTTGTCTTTCAATACTTTGAACATGAGTAGCTAATTTTCTTAGTGTTAGGAATTGATGAATCTCTCCAAAACTATCATGTGACTCCATTGTTATGATCAATGCAATTTAGTTATCCTTTTAAATTTTCCTTTACCTCCGTTCTTATTGCTTTACAATAATTATTATTGTTGTAATGAATTAGGGTTTACTTTCACCATTGGGAGATGGGTTATGTTTTCCAGATATTGGGGTTTTAGGTCATGAGTGTGATGATTATAGGAATATGACATTACTATCATGAATTTCGTTAATTCTCTACGTTTTGTTTAGTGGCGATACACTTCAGGAATTAGGGTTTCCCATTAGATAAAAGAGGTTTTGAGGCAAGGGATTGTCTTTAATCTGTAATAGTTGAATTGAATCTTTTATTTGGGTAACTAAATTGGAACTGGTTGATGGTATAGTGCATGATAGTGTAGGGGAGAGGATTCGATTCCTAACCACTTTTACTCTCGCATTTAATTCTCACATTTAATCTTTTTCGGTTAATATCTACCACTCCTTATTTTAAACACTTTAGTAATTAATTAATTAAATTGATAATTAATCGCAATCCCTGAGTTCGACACTCGGTCTTACCGTTTTAATATTACTTACAACGATTCGGTACACTTACCGAAAAGTTAACATACTGAAAAACAAAACAAAGCTTTCAGTAAGTCTCTCTGGGGTATTCTTTTGATGTGGAAAATTGGTTTGTTCGAGGTTAAGAGTTGCTTTGGTGGTCCTGGGTTTGTGGGTTTGTCTTGCTTTGGTACTCCTTATTGTATGTGGTGAATGGGTACGCTCCGGGTTTGACAACGATGATAAGAGAGGTGTGGGACGCCATTCTAGCTTTAAAACAACAATGTGATCGTGGCGACTGGTGCGTAGTGGGAGACTTTAATGTTGTCTCTTCCTTGGATGAGTGTCATGGTGATAGTGTGCATATGCGTAGGGTGGATATGGCTGATTTTAATTCGTTTATATCTGATATTGAGCTTGTGGATGTCCCTTTATATGGGAAGCGATTTACTTGGTATTGTTTAAATGGCTTGTCTAGAAGCAGATTGGACCAGTTTTTACTCTCAGAACGTTTGATTTCTGTTTGGAAGATCAATGGCCAGTGGGTGGGTGATAGAGACATTTCAGATCACTGCCCTATTTGGTTGCTTTGTTCCTCCACGGATTGAGGTCCGAAGCCTTTTCGTTTGTTTAATGGCTAGTTAGAACACCCTGAGTTCAAAGGCTTAGTGGAACAGTGGTGGAAGGGATTTCCGGTTAAGGGAAAAAAGGGATATGTGATTAAAGAAAAACACAAATTGTTGAAATCTAAGCTTAAGGTTTGGAATAAGGAGGTGTTTGGTCGAATGGATCTTAGTATTAGCAATTTTGCTTCTGAGATAACTGAGTTTGACCAGGTAATTTCAGAATGGGGTGCGTTGGAAAATGTGATAAGTCTATTTTTAGAGTATTTTTAATAGTTATTTTTATTAGGTGTATTTGGTATTTTAATTATATTTTTGAGCTATTTTACTACAAATGTTTACTTTTTATTTTCAGGTTTTATTTTGAAGCAAAAGAGAAAATATGAGCTAAAATGAAGAACAAAGAAAATATTTGAGGAGGAACAATTTTTGAGACAACACTAGGCACTCTGCAGGACGCCATGGGTGCCAAGGGCGCCAAGGAGCAGCACAGCGCAAACTTGCACAGCACAGCAAAAACCGACCCAGGCTCCATAGGCGCACGACCCTGGCACATAGGCGCACGACCCATGCTTGCCAGCAACGCAGAACAACTGTTGCCAGCACAAGGCGCACGACCCAGGCTCCATAGGCGCACGACCCTGGGGCAAAACTGGCGCAGAGTAGCCAAAACTGACTGGCCAGGGCGCACGACCCAGGCACATGGGCGCACGACCCTGGCGCCAGACAAGTCAATTTTGGCTGCACCCACTTGCTGATGGCTTTCCTTGCCACTTGATTTGCCACTTTTTTATGACCATTTTGCCCCTCCTCTCAAGTGCCTTAGACCTCATATTTTCCTATAAATAGAGGCTTGATCCTCACTTGTAAAAAAGCTGGAATTTTGTTAGAAAATCAATGACAAAGACTCTCTAAGATTCATGACTTCAATTTACTCTTCATGCTCTTTATAATTCTTGCCTTTTAAATTCTTGCTATTTATTTTCTTGCCCTTTTACTTTCTCGCTCTTTTACTTTCTCGCTCTTTTACTTTCTCGCTCTTTTATTTTCTCGCTATTTACTTTCTCGCCCTTTTATTTTCCAAGTCATTTACTTTTCTTGCTATTTACTTTCTTGCCCTTTTATTTTCCAAGTCATTTACTTTCCTTGCTATTTACTTTCTTGCCCTTTTATTTTCCAAGTCATTTACTTTCCTTGCTATTTACTTTCTTGCACTTTTATTTTCTTGTCATTTACAATTCCGCTATTTATGATTTTGCAATTTACCGCTTTCTTTTATTTCTCGCTATTTAATTTCATGTCTTTTCTTCTTCTTCTTCTCTCATATTTAATATGAGTAAGTAGATACAAAGTCTTGGGTTATTGGGAGTAATCCAATGATAGGTCCCCAATAATTCCCAAGACTATTCTCCACTCCAAATTGTTTTATATTTCAATCTAGTTTTATTGCCCTTCAAATCTTATTTTAAACATCAAACGAAGAACCGAAAGGTGAAGTATTGATGTTGGATCTATGAAATTAGACAAGGGAATCAACACATGAGAATAGTTTTGAAACTCTTGAGACATTATAAAGGTGTTATGCTTGTAACACCCCGATAAATTCTAACATATAGAATCACCGAAATGCACTAAATGGCATACATCAGAGTAACTTCCTGTTATTGAAATATTGAACACAACTAAAACTTTCGATAATACATAATAACTGGTTCTCTGAACCTCATAAACTTTCTGAAAATGCTTAAGTTCCAAAACTTAAAACTTGTACATAATCCTGGTGTTCAATACTCAAAACATAAAGTAGCGGAAACGATTTTACAACTTAACAACGAAAGTTATACAATCGAAACATAGAAACAATAAACAGAACAAAGGTCTAAAACATTAAACTAGGTCTTCAATGACTCCAAGAGTCACACCAGCTAACCATGCTTTACCGCCTTTGCTTTCCCCTGTTTCTCTGTAAAAACCACAAATATGAAGGGTAAGATAAACATTATCTCAGTGTGTCCTATTGAGACCCCTTACTACTCTAGCGGTTCATTATGCCTTGTTTTGAACTCGTGGTCCTAAAAAGCAACCACGTGGAAATACATTTAGTTCCTGTAACCTTCATGCTCATGCCCCTCCTAAGCGACACATGAAGCATGCAATCTTTGTTCCATGTTTTTAGCATAACACCTCAGTCTACCTATTTTATAGGCATCTCTTGACTTTGGTGAACCCATCCCGCTATTTCTAGCGGGGGAAACATTCTTGAGTCTAGGTTTTGGGGCTCATGACTTCCCCTCCCCTAGTATGCTAACCTCTTAGGGTCGTCACCCTTTTTCCTCTTGTATTTATTATACCTTTTCAGTCTGTGTACCCGCAATGGGCTGTTAGTCATTCCAGTCAAGTACCATGTACCATATCAGTCAATTACAGTGTATAATATCAGTCAAATACCGCGTGTTATTATCATTCTTGACATATGTACTCTCGCGTTCTCTAAGTGCGGTTTTTCATTTTATTCATAACACACAAACTTTCTATCGAACATGTTCAATCTCATACCATTGTTACCTTTACATTGTTGTGGAACCTTGGGGAATGGATTAGAAGAGGATTGGAATAATTTGGAATGGATAAAAAGGTACTTTGAAATTGAATGTCAGAAGGTCTCACACGACCCGTGCGTATAGGCGCACGACCCGTGCGTTTTTGAACAGTTTGCAGAAGATTTCCAGAAAGATACGCACGACCCGTGCGACTTGGCGCACGATCCGTGCGTTATCCACTAAAATTTTATAAAGTTCCAGAGACATACGCACGACCCGTGCGACTAAGCGCACGATCCGTGCGTGTTTTAAAAATCCAGTTCCTGTCGTATCAGAGGGAGGCGCACGACCCGTGCTCGTAGGCACACGATCCGTGCGTCTCTATCAGTTTTCCAGAAAATAGTATTTTCATGAGTAATCCATTCCGTTCCGATTCCAAAATCTCTTCCGACCGAGACCCAAACATCAATACACATTATAACACTATAATACAACAGGCATATTCAATCCAATCCAGCAAATTTCAACAATCAAAACATAACTTGTTTTTTTAACGTCACTGTTTTTAGAAAAGCGGTTTTCGAAAAGGCGGAGACTCAGAAAACACACATTCCCTAAGCGAGTTATAGAACTCACCCTGACGCGATGAGAATCACGTAAAGGTACCGAGACTTTGACGTATACTAGTGAATCAAGAACACGCGAACTCTCCCCGGATCCGCTCCAACAACGAGCTTAGTTACTGGACCCGTTCAGACAGCACTCCCAAATCGAACTCCTAGTTACCGATTCTTCTTCTCACTACTTGACAACACAAGATAGGTTCTGGGCTCTCCTTCTAAGGAACATCCAGCAACATGCAACTCACTTCTCTCTCAATATAAAGCTTAGTTCAAGAAATGGTGATTTGGTGGAGAGGGGTGCTTTTGGGCTGTTCTGGTTATCAATGGGAAGAGGCTGGAAAACTGAAGGGAGTAGTGTGAGGAGATGGTACATGCATTAAGAATCTGAGCTTCCTTTCTCTCCCTTTCCCCCTCACTCTCGCGACTTCCCCCTTTCTCTCTTCTCCCAAAATTCTGAGTTTTCCTTTCAGCTGAAAATGAATTGGGTCTTTATGTGTTGCCTTTTTGTTTTGCCTTTGGCCAGCTAAGTTTAGTTAATATGGGTAAGGACCAAAATGCCCTTCCTCTCTAATATCATTCCTCAATTACTCCTTATCATCATAATACCATAACTTGCTAACTTGACGTAATATTCTAATTATGCATGACTATAACTTGATTATTTCGAACATCACATAACTATTGCCAACTAATCAACTTAACCTCGCGCTAATTTAATTGAATCTAATTAGCTAATTAGGGGATGTTACAATCACCCCAACTTCTAAAATTTTGTCCTCAAAATTGACAAAACGTACCTTACTCGAATAACAAAGGATGTTTCACCCGCATGCTCTCTTCTACTTCCCATGTCGCTTCGTCAGGTGACGCACCATCCCAAAGCACCTTGACAATAGGAATTGATCTCGTTCGGAGCATTTTCTCGCCTCGTTCAATGATTCCGATTGGAGTAGGATGATAAGATAGATCCGGTCTGATGTCAATCGATTCATAACTTAATGGTTGATTCGGATCATGAATATACTTCCTGAGTTGAGATACATGAAACACATCATGTATTCTGGACAATTCTGGAGGTAATGCAATGCGATACGCTACCGGCCCAACTCGCTCGATAATCTGGAAGGGTCCGACATACCGAGGACTGAGCTTCTTCGCTCGCAAGGCAATACCTGTCCCGATGGTTGGAGAAAGTTTCAAAAAGACATGATCTCCTTCTTCGAATTCTAACGGCCTTCTTCTCTTATCCGCATAACTCTTTTGCCGACTCTGTGCGGCTTTCATCCTTTCTCTTATTTGACGGATCTTCTCCGTAGTCTCACGAACCAAATCCGGTCCCAACAATCTCTGCTCACCTGCATCCCACCAACACAATGGTGTTCTGCACTTCCTTCCATACAATGCTTCATATGGAGCCATTCCGATACTAGAATGATAACTGTTGTTGTATGAGAATTCCACCAATGGAAGGTGATCCTCCCATCTGCCTCCACTATCCAGTACACAAGCTCTCAACATATCCTCCAATGTCTGGATTGTCCTCTCAGTCTGCCCGTCTGTCTGAGGATGGTAAGCGGTGCTAACACACACCTTTGTTCCCAACGCCATATTCAATGCTCTCCAAAATCGAGATGTAAACTTGGGATCTCGATCACAGATGATACTCGTAGGGATTCCATGCAACTTAACAATATATTTGAGATATTCATCTGCCAACCTAGCAACCTTGTGATTCGAACGCACTGGAATAAAATGAGCGGACTTGGTAAGGCGATCCACCACTACCCAAATAGAATCATTTCCGGTTTGGGACCGTGGCAATCCCATGACAAAATCCATAGATATGCTTTCACATTTCCATTCAGGTACATTCAACGGTTGTAACTGGCCACCTGGCTTCTGGTGCTCTATCTTAACCTTTTGACAAGTCAAGCATCGAGACACAAACTCTGCAATATCCACTTTCATGCCCGGCCACCAGTATAATTGCTTCAAATCTCGATACATCTTGGTAGACCCAGGATGTATTGAGAACTGACTCTTATGAGCCTCCTCTAAAACTTGCCTCTTCACATCCTCATCATTCGGCACACAGATTCTGCCATCAAAACAAATTACACCATCACCGTCGTTGGTGTAACTCGGCAATCTCTTCTGCGCTTGCAGTTCTACATCACTTTCTTGGGCTGAGCGAATCTGATTCCTCAATGAACTTGATATCTGAATGTGACTCAACACCAACCTGTTCCTTCTTGACTTAACTCTCAAATTGAGGTCTCTAAACGATTCCAACAAAGACATCTCGTGCATCATCAACTCTGCAGTATGGATAGACTTTCTGCTTAAAGCATCGGCAACCACATTAGCCTTACCAGGATGGTACTTCAATTCAAAATCATAATCTTTCAGGAATTCTACCCATCTCCATTGCCTGTTGTTCAGCTCCTTTTGGTCAAATAAATACTTGAGGCTCTTGTGGTCACTAAAGACTTCGAAACGAGACCCATACAGGTAATGTCTCCAAATCTTTAGGGCAAACACAATCGCCGCCAACTCTAAATCATGAGTGGGGTAATTCTCTTCATGCGGCTTCAACTGCCTGGAGGCATAAGCAACTACTTGACGATTCTGCATTAGGACACATCCTAAACCCTTACCAGAGGCGTCGCAATAGATTTGGAATCCTACGGACGGATCTGGAAGAATCAGGATGGGTGCAGAAGTCAAACGACCCTTCAATTCCGTGAAACAGTTTTCACAGTCTGAGTCCCAAACAAACGGCTGACCCTTGCGAGTTAACCGAGTGAGTGGAAGAACCAGCTGGGAAAATCCTTGAATGAATCTTCGATAATACCCGGCCAATCCCAAGAAACTTCTTATCTCAGTAACCGTAGACGGTTGTTCCCAGTCTACCACAGCTTCAATCTTACTGGGGTCCACTGCAACACCTTCCTGAGATATCACATGACCCAGAAACTTAACTTCGGGCATCCAAAAATCACATTTGGATGGCTTAGCATACAACTTCTTCTCTCGGAGTACGTTCAGAACAATTCGGAGATGTTGCACATGCTCCTCAATCGTCTTAGAGAACACCAAGATATCATCGATGAACACTACCACAAACTGATCCAGATAAGGATTAAAAATCTGATTCATATAATCCATGAATACAGCTGGAGCATTGGTCAAACCGAAGGGCATCACTACGAATTCATAGTGTCCATACCTCGTACGGAAAGCGGTCTTCGGGACGTCCAAAGCTCGAACCCTGATTTGGTGATAACCGGACCTTAAATCAATCTTTGAAAATACAGAAGCTCCCCTCAACTGATCTAGAAAATCATCAATTCTCGGTAGAGGGTACTTGTTCTTGACAGTTACCTTATTCAACTGACGATAATCAATACACAATCTCATACTTCCGTCCTTCTTCTTGACGAGCAACACTGGAGCACCCCATGGTGAGGCACTCGGCCGGATGAACCGCTTGGAAATTAGCTCTTCCAGTTGAACTTTCAATTCCCTCAACTCTAATGGCGACATTCGATACGGGGCTATAGAAATAGGTCCAGTGCCCGGAACCAACTCTATAGAGAATTCCACCTCACGATCCGGAGGAAACGAAGGAACTTCATCGGGAAACACATCAAGAAATTCATTAACAACTTGCACAGAAGATAAATCCTGACCTGTCTCAGTGGATGCAGACAGCATCATGACGTAAGCTTCCGCGCCTTGGAACAGATAATTACTGGACGAAGTGAAAGAAATAACAGCTTCAGATTTGGGCGGTTGTAGCTCTACTGACTCGGAGGCGAAACCGATAGTTCGGTGGAAGCAATCTATAGTTACATGATTGGCCGTCATCCAACTCATGCCTAGGACAACGTCCATGCCCTTCATTGATAAACAAATGAAGTCTACTACAAAATTCCTGTCTCCAATGGATAGAAGACAATTTTCACATATCGCCTGGGTCTGAACACTACCTTCAGCAGCAGTCTTAATGGAGATTGGTTGAGGCAAAGGAGTTAAAGCCAATCCCAACCGATCGACACAAACTAGAGATATAAAACAATGGGTCGCACCCGAATCATATAAAATACTAACGGAGTTATTAAAAAGAGATCACATACCCCTTAGTAGATTATCTGACGGTGTGACCTTCTGGGCGTCCAAGGTGTAAACTCTTCCATGACTTGTAGTAGCAGGGTTACTTCCTTGACTCTTCTCCTTCTCTGGGCAGTCCCGTGCAAAATGACCATCTTTCTTGCAGAAATAACACTGGTTGGATCCCATCTGGCATTTACCCTGATGGTACTTTCCACAGTTGGAACATGTATTGAACCTTGAGGAGTTCGATGACTGAACCTATTTCCCTTTGTTGGAGTTGTGCCTGGGACCCGTCTGATGGTTAGATGATCCGACATTCTTCTTATTCTGATGGAATACTTTCCTGCTTGCATACAACCTTTTCAAGTCACTCTCTGCTATATGTGCTTGTTGAACCATGGCAGCATAGTTAGTATAGGCAAAAGAACTCATACTCTGAGCAATGTCTTCCCTTAGCCCATACTTGAACCTTTCGGTTTTCCACTTGTCATTGGGAGCATACCCGGCCAAACCGAAGAATTGATATAACTCTTCAAACTTAGCCGCGTACTGACCCACAGTTGAACTTCCTTGAGTGAGAGTCAGAAATTCGTTCTCCTTGTCGAACCTCATGGCTGTCGGAAAGAACTGCTCCAAAAACACCTGCTTGAAATGTTCCCAAGTCTGGGGAGTATCCATAGTTACCATCATGGCTTTGGCATTAGTCCACCAGTTGTTAGCTTCACCTTTCAACATATGAGTTGCCAATCTCAACTTGTCATCATCAGTGACTTGCATAGCTACGAAAATCTTCTCTATATCATCTAGCCAATGCTGGGCTTCCATGACATCCGGTCCTCCTCTGAACTCGGACGGCTTCATTTTCAGGAATTCAGAGAAAACCCTCCTTGGGTCAACTTGAGGCTCAGGGACTTGCTGGGGCTGAGCTTGAGCATTCTGTTGCATCTGCAACATATCTTCCATCATCTTCTGTTGCCTCTCGATCACGTTCTGCATCCAAGCAGAATGCGGATCAACTGGTGGGTTATTCCTCGATCCTCCTGCCATAATTCTGCAAATGATACACCAAGTATTAAGTTGATCAGTCTCAATGTCTCTTAGTATCACAAGAAGCAAGATAGCAGAGTTACTCGAGGGACAAAACCACCCTAACTGTCTAAGCCCGACTAGGTCGAACAGCTCTGATACCATAATGTAACACCCCGATAAATTCTAACATATAGAATCACCGAAATGCACTAAATGACATACATCAGAGTAACTTCCTGTTATTGAAATATTGAACACAACTAAAACTTTCGATAATACATAATAACTGGTTCTCTGAACCTCATAAACTTTCTGAAAATGCTTAAGTTCCAAAACTTAAGACTTGTACATAATCCTGGTGTTCAATACTCAAAACATAAAGTAGCGGAAACGATTTTACAACTTAACAACGAAAGTTATACAATCGGAACATAGAAACAATAAACGGAACAAAGGTCTAAAACATTAAACTAGGTCTTCAATGACTCCAAGAGTCACACCAGCTAACCATGCTTTACCGCCTTTGCTTTCCCCTGTTTCTCTGTAAAAACCACAAATATGAAGGGTGAGACAAACATTATCTCAGTGAGTCCTATCAAGACCCCTTACTACTCTAGCGGTTCATTATGCCTTGTTTTGAACTCGTGGTCCTAAAAAGCAACCACGTGGAAATACATTTAGTTCCTGTAACCTTCATGCTCATGGCCCTCCTAAGCGACACATGAAGCATGCAATCTTTGTTCCATGTTTTTAGCATAACACCTCAGTCTACCTATTTTATAGGCATCTCTTGACTTTGGTGAACCCATCCCGCTATTTCTAGCGGGGGAAACATTCTTGAGTCTAGGTTTTGGGGCTCATGACTTCCCCTCCCCTAGTATGCTAACCTCTTAGGGTCGTCACCCTTTTTCCTCTTGTATTTATTATACCTTTTCAGTCTGTGTACCCGCAATGGGCTGTTAGTCATTCCAGTCAAGTACCATGTACCATATCAGTCAATTACAGTGTATAATATCAGTCAAATACCGTGTGTTATTATCATTCTTGACATATGTACTCTCGCGTTCTCTAAGTGCGGTTTTTCATTTTATTCATAACACACAAACTTTCTATCGAACATGTTCAATCTCATACCATTGTTGTGGAACCTTGGGGAATGGATTAGAAGAGGATTGGAATCATTTGGAATGGATAAAATGGTACTTTGAAATTGAAGTTCAGAAGGTCTCACACGACCCGTGCATATAGGCGCACGACCCGTGCGTTTTTGAACAGTTTGCAGAAGATTTCCAGAAAGATACGCACGACCCGTGCGACTTGGCGCACGATCCGTGCGTTATCCACTAAAATTTTATAAAGTTCCAGAGACATACGCACGACCCGTGCGACTAAGCGCACGATCCGTGCGTGTTTTAAAAATCCAGTTCCTGTCGTATCAGAGGGAGGCGCACGACCCGTGCTCGTAGGCACACGATCCGTGCGTCTCTATCAGTTTTCCAGAAAATAGTATTTTCATGAGTAATCCATTCCGTTCCGATTCCAAAATCTCTTCCGACCGAGACCCAAACATCAATACACATTATAACACTATAATACAACAGGCATATTCAATCCAATCCAGCAAATTTCAACAATCAAAACATAACTTGTTTTTTTAACGTCACTGTTTTTAGAAAAGCGGTTTTCGAAAAGGCGGAGACTCAGAAAACACACATTCCCTAAGCGAGTTATAGAACTCACCCTGACGCGATGAGAATCACCTAAAGGTACCGAGACTTTGACGTATGCTAGTGAATCAAGAACACGCGAACTCTCCCCGGATCCGCTCCAACAACGAGCTTAGTTACTGGACCCGTTCAGACAGCACTCCCAAATCGAACTCCTAGTTACCGATTCTTCTTCTCACTACTTGACAACACAAGATAGGTTCTGGGCTCTCCTTCTAAGGAACATCCAGCAACATGCAACTCACTTCTCTCTCAATATAAAGCTTAGTTCAAGAAATGGTGATTTGGTGGAGAGGGGTGCTTTTGGGCTGTTCTGGTTATCAATGGGAAGAGGCTGGAAAACTGAAGGGAGTAGTGTGAGGAGATGGTACATGCTTTAAGAATCTGAGCTTCCTTTCTCTCCCTTTCCCCCTCACTCTCGCGACTTCCCCCTTTCTCTCTTCTCCCAAAATTCTGAGTTTTCCTTTCAGCTGAAAATGAATTGGGTCTTTATGTGTTGCCTTTTTGTTTTGCCTTTGGCCAGCTAAGTTTAGTTAATATGGGTAAGGACCAAAATGCCCTTCCTCTCTAATATCATTCCTCAATTACTCCTTATCATCATAATACCATAACTTGCTAACTTGACGTAATATTCTAATTATGCATGACTATAACTTGATTATTTCGCACATCACATAATTATTGCCAACTAATCAACTTAACCTCGCGCTAATTTAATTGAATCTAATTAGCTAATTAGGGGATGTTACAATGCTTATTGGGTTTTGGTGACAATCAACCATGAGAATAGGCTTGATTGTTAGTTCAAACCACGCTCTTGTAATCCGAAAGGAGACATTAGTTATATTCGCTGCCTTGTCTTTGAAAAATATTACTCTTATAATTTGTTGAATAGTCTAAAGAAATTATTTTGGTTCCTCATTGTTGTGATAAAACTATAAACCTGAGATTGTTTGTTTTTATTTCTAAATTCTACAACTCCTAAAAACTATTCCTTCTAGCTAATCAACTTTGGAAAATTAAATTGGTAATCACTTAGGCTCTCCCTGTGGATCGATAACTCTTTTATTACGCGATACGACTCGTGCACTTGCGAGCCTATCAAAATGTTGCTAAACTGAAGGAAGTTTTGTCGCCATTTTGGAAACAATTACATATAAAAGAGAGTATGATCAAACAAAAATCTATAGCCAATTGGATCAGTGAAGGGGATCACAACACTAAGTATTTTCACGCTTGCATTAAGAATCGTAGTAGAGCTAACTAGGTTGTTTCTTTGAATAAGGACGGGATGAAGTTGGAAGAGATGGAGGAGGTGAAGCAGGAAGTGAAAAAAAATTTTTGAAGCTTGTTATGCCCCTGCCAGACGCCCCTCTGCTGGGCGTTGCTTGCTCCTGCCAGGCGCCCTCACGGGCGCTGGCTGCTTTATTGGCGCCCTGCCAGGCGCCCTCATGGGCGCTGGCTGGCTGCCTTGATTGGCGCCCTGCTAGGCGCCCTCATGGGCGCTGGCTGCCTCCTTGGCGCCCTCCTGGGCGCTGGCTGTCTTGACTGGTGCCCTGCCAGGCGCCCTCCTGGGCGCAGGCTGCTCCTGACTGGCGCCCTGCCAGGCGCCCTCATGGGTGCTGGCTGCCATGATTGGCACCCTGCCATGTGCCCTCCTGGGAGCTGGCTATCTCATTGGCGCCCTGCCAGGCGCCCCTATGGGCGCCCTCCTGGTCCTGCCAGGCGCCCTCATGGGCGCTGGTTGCTCCTGCCAGGCGCCCTTATGGGCGCCCTCCATGCCGGTGCGTCATTTTGGGTGCCGACTTGTGTAGGCGGGTGCTTGTCACTTTGCTTTAATTTCCACTGCTCATCTTGTCTCTTTTGCGTTTTTTTTAGCATATCTTAAGGTGACAGGCGTGTTGGGCTTCTACGTCGTGGATATGGGCCAAGTTGATTTGTCAGATCCGCGGTGTTGGGTGAAACGCTAACTCCTATAAATAGGCGGGTATTTCTTCCTGCGTTCCACACTTCCTTGGAGCGCTCTTTTTAAGGAGGAGGAAGGAGTAGGGGACAAGTCACCAATCCTAGCGCCTATTTCAAGGAGGAGGAAGGAGTGGGGATCAAGTCACCAACCTAGTGCCTCCTTAAAAAGAGGAGGAGGGAGTAGAGTCCACTCGTTTCAACGTCTCTTCTAACCGGTAAGTATTTGTTGTTCGTTCCCGTTTATTTACGTTGTTATCAGTGCCCTCCTGCCAGGCACCCTCACGAGCGCTGGCTGCCTTGACTGGCGCCCTGCCAGGCGCCCTCCTGGGCGCTGGCTGCTCCTGACTGGCGCCCTACCAGGCACCCTCAAGGGCGCTGGCTGCCTTATTGGCGCCTTGCCAGGCGCCCTCAGGGGCGCTGGCTGCCTTGATTGGCGCCCTGCCAAGCGCCCTCCTGGGCGCTAGCTGCTCCTATGGGCGCTGGTTTTGTGTGGGCTTATGCTTAGCACTTTTTTTTATTTTTGCCGTTTTCTCCTGACTTTTAGCCTGCCTTCTCACCTATAAATTTTCAGGGATTGCTTGGTGCTGAGGGGAGTTGCTCTTATCATCCTCCATTGACGTTCCCGCTAGTCTTTGCGGCTTCTGACTTGCTGAGGTAACTTCCGTGAAAACTTTCAGTTTATCTTTCTAGTTTCTTTGTTCTTTTGAGCATGTCTTGTCTCGTAAAGTCTCCAATCTCGGGGGAGGGGGGTTGTCTCTAAGCTTTCCTGTCTGTCTCGTGACTGCTTGTTTTGCCCCATGTCCCGTAGGTTGAGAGATGGCAAGGACAAAGAAGACTGCTCTAATGCACCCTACCGCTCACCTGGCTAAGAGTCAAGCTGACGACTTCGAAGAGGGGGCTGGTGATACCGTGCCTTCGGAAGGGGCTGGCGCCCTTGGCTTTGTGGAGACTTCTTCTGACGATGATCTGCCTTTTGAGCATGAAGTAGTGGAGATTGGTGGTTGTAGTTATGACTGGGTTGCTCGTATGGTTTGTTCTGCCAGGAGCGTCTACCTTCCAGGAAAAGAGCCTCCCCGCTGTCTGCAAGATGCGTTGGAGGCGACTGGCGGGTTGAGGTGGTTGACCCCCAAGATAGGGTGTGTAGAGTCCCTGATGGTAGAAAATTCATGATGTTTCACAGTGTGGTTTACAAGTTGCGGGTTTCCCCATTCTTTACACCCTTCCAACTGGAGGTTATGAATCACCTTAAGATAGCTCCCTCTCATCTCCACCCAAATTCGTGGTGTTTTGTGAAGTGTTTCGAGCTGGTGATGAGAGTCCTTCGAAGAAGATGCAGCTTGAGGGTTTTTATGGTTATCTTCGAGGTGCAGCGTCGTCGAGATACTTCAGATGGCGTCATTCGTTACGAGTTTGTGCACTTGAAGTGTCGGACAAACTATGCTTTCTTTCAAGTGTACTCAGATAACCAGCATGATTGGAAATTCAAGTATTTTTACCTCGTTCCTTCTAGTGAGAAGGCCGTCGACAGCATGGGCTTCTTTGATGAACAAGGGCGTTTGGTTAGGGATAAGTTTCGCCTTGGGT
Organism: Astragalus membranaceus; assembly: GCA_039519185.1. Lineage (NCBI taxonomy): Eukaryota > Viridiplantae > Streptophyta > Magnoliopsida > Fabales > Fabaceae > Astragalus > Astragalus membranaceus. The sequence continues at coordinate 25,146,043 of CM076847.1, forward strand.
GGTGTAATGTCGATGCTGACCGCACCTCTCGGTCTTATCGCATCCTCCCATCTGAGTTATCTGATCCTGAGCAGAGGACTTTGGGCATGCTGAGGAAGATCGTCGGTGGCTTGCCCATTGTGCCACAAAAGTTTTCGTGCAGTAAGCTGTCCAAGGCCTCTACGGTTCCTGAAGCTGACGAGCTCTTAGGTTGCTTGTTAGGTCTTGATGTATCTTTATTTGTCTTTTGATGAATTGTTTACTTATGTTGCTGATTCGCTACTTTGTTGCTCTGCAGATAAGATGGTCGCTCCACTTTCTTTCAATGAATTAGCCTCTTTGGCCGGACGGAGGAGACCTTTAGATGCCGAACCTACCGAGGTCAAGAGCCCAGCTCCTGCTATGTCTGCCTATGTGCGTCCCTCTATGGGACCTCGCCTCAGTTTAGGAGTGCCAAGCCGTATTGGAAAGGATGTTTACGGGGTGCCGAAGGTTCCAGTCGACTCCAGCATCCAAGGGACTCATAGTCAGTCCAAGCGCCAGAAAAGTTGTTCTCAGGAACCTCCCTCTGCTGCTAGTCCCTCCCCGGTTGAGCTTCCTCCCCCTGTTGACGAAGAGGGTGAAATTGTCTTCTCCCCTGAAGAGCGTGATCATTTCTGTGAGCATCCTTTCGCACTTGCCGCGCACATGGTTAAAGTTGGCATGCGAAGTGGGAAGCTGAGAAGAAATGCGGATCTCGTTCAGGTAATCCTCGTGAATTATTTCTTACAGTATTCATCAAACCCGCTTGGGCCACCACCCTTGTCTGGCGCCCTCCTGGGCGCTGGCTGCTTTCCTAGAGGTGCTTTGCCAGATACCCTCACACTACAAGAATAAAGGCTTTTTCCTGCCATTTTTTCCGATGAACACTTATTCGTCCCAATTTCCGATGGATTTCCGACGAAAAAGTCGTCGCAAATGTTCAGGGAAAAAAGGCGCTTAATTTCCCGCTTACGTTTCCGACGAAAACGTGTTTCGTCGTAAATTTGCGACGAATATGTCCGTCGGAAAACGCTAAAATGTCGTCGCAAACTAAATAACCCAATTAAAAGTGAGAGTCTTCCCTCGAACCCTCATTCACTCACTACTCTCCTGTGTCCTTCTCTCCCTCACTCTCCTCCACCCTCCGTAGCCCTCCACCGCCTTCCTCCGCCTTCCTCCGCCCTCCTCCATCGCAAACGTGCTCCAAGGCTATGAAGGCCGTCTCTCGTTCTCCCTCTTCCCCTTCCTTCCACTCTCCCTCTCCTTGCGCCTCCACTGTTTCCATCGCCTCCACTATTACCATCGCCTCCACCGTTTCCATCGCCACCACTGTTTCCATCGCCTCCACTGTTTCCATCGCCTCTCCTTGCAGGTAATTTCTATTGTTTTCTTTAATTTGTCCCAATTTTATTTAAACGAAACCCTAACCACATCTGAATATTTTGTTGTAATATTTTGTTGAAACTGATAGAACGACAGCCAACGAAGATTCTGGCCCTACAATTTCTGAAAATGGTGATCAGCATGGAGATGCTTTAGCAACCAACAAACAATCAGAAGATATGAATTTACCCAGGGCAGTGCGAAAGTTCTGAGTCATCCTGCAGGTAGTGCATGGCTCTTAAGCTTCGTTGTGCTATCAATAAGTATATGCTATTTTAAGTCTGGTATGTTTACTCTCTTTTTTCCCTAGTGGATACTGTGTTTGCGTTTTGATGGAATGAAATGCTCAGAATTAAGGAAAACATTTGAACCCATTGCTTGCTTTCATAATTCCCCTTTTTGGGGTTCCTATGTTTCTTTCCAGGAGTTTCCTTGCTAGAGAGGGATTCAAGTGATCTCTTTTATTAATATCTTTGCCTTGTTTTGTTGTTTTTTGTCTGATCATTTGGTTGCTTTGTCCACCGAAAATATTCTCCTTTTTCATTTGAATTCCTTATTTATTTCATTTACAACTTTTTTCTTCTAAATTTATCCAAATAAGTTTTGATGTTTTTGTATCTATCTTCATAGGGAAATATTTGTCCCCAAATTGTTTTCCCTTTCTTCTATATGATGAATCTTAGACATAGTTTATGCAGTTTTCAAGGCTCACCCTCTGAAGACAGAAATTTCAGGAGTGACATTGATGATAATAAGACAAAAGATGCATCTTGTTCTGGCCAAGAGGATTTAGATGACTTAAATGATATTCTTGAATGGGCTGTGGTTTGTAGTTTAAGAAGCACCTATGACTGCTATTTATCTTGTCTTTTGTGATCATGTTTATATTTGCTCTTTACCAATTTGCAGGAGAATAACTGTGGACCATTACAAATTATATATGGGTATTACCGGCTTGGTTATCCTGCCAGGGGTTCAGCACTTACATTTCATCCTTTGGAGCACCTGCATCCCTTGGAATATTGTAGACCACCCGAGGCAGTTACATATTTTGCTGGTTCAACAGCTGAATTGAAAAATTGCAGTACTGATCTGGAATTAGCAGATGTATGCTTTCATAGTAACTTTTGAATGGATGAGCTTGCTTTTGTTTCACTTAGATTTAAAATTTGATTCTTCTGGCAGCATTCAGTTTGATAGTCATATGCTTGTAGCGAAAACAGTACTACATTGTTGTTTGTTCTTCTCAGACTCATAATCCTCTTATGGTGGAAGAGACAACTTCATTATCTGTATGGACTATAGCTTGCTTATGCGGTACCTTGAGACTTGAAAATGTATGCTTTAAGCTTTGGTCTCATATTTTATAAATCCTTTTTTCGATATGTTATTAATATCATGTTTGTTCTTCCCTGTACGTGGATTGTGTTTATTTTTTCTATGGAAGATTTGACTGCATTTGGGTGGATTCATTTTGTTTTACTCTGAGAAGTTTTTTTTATTTTGTTGTCGTTGGGATGGTGCACTTCTGCTCTAGTTGTACCATGAGTGGTGCTGCATGATTTGAGGATTTATGAAGCATAAAAATGCTAAATTCTTTTACTTGGATACAGATTGGCTATAAGTGAGATATCTGTTAATTATGGAGATTTATTAATAGCTTTTTCTTCTTCATTTAAAATGAAGATCAGATATGAATCATTAATTAAGTCATGGTAGTTTTCTCCTGAAGTTGAAATGCTGTAGTGATCCAAGTGTAACTGTCTCACAGCCGATTGTTTGTCTGTTCTTGACTCTACAGGTATTAACATTCTTTGCCGGAGTTATGCTGGAGAAGCAGATAATTGTTGTCTCTTCTAATTTGGTATGTTGTGCCCCTTAAACTAAGTCTGTAATGATTAGGGTGACAATGAATAATCTGTTATATTCTATAATGATGTTGTTGCTTTGCTGTGGGTTATGAGTCGTTGGTTATATGTTGCTTTGTCCCTCAAGTTTTCTATCTCAGTTGATTAGTCTTAGTTGTGTTGTTCAACTCCTTCATGCTCTCAATAAATTAGTTGCTTTACTAGCCCAAATGTCACACTTACAGGAAATCGGGGAACGCTTTCACATGGCTGGAAGGATCAGCACAATAAAGGATGTCCACCCAAAGATTTTGCAGCTTCAGAGTTTGCAGCTGAAAGATTTTGCAGCTTCGAGTTTGTGCTGTCCAACTCTAACTCTAACTCTAACGATTGCCTCGATATAGAATTGATGGTTGTCTTTTATCTATAAGTTGGTTGGTGTTTTTTCTATCACATGGATCTATTTATTTTAGTATGCATATTTCTATTTTGATTTGATGATTATATTTTACTATTATGCTTATATGAAGAGGCCCAAACATTTAGACCCAAGCATTTATATTTGTTCTCTAATTTTGTGTTTGTAGTTTCATATTTTATTGTAATTGTGAATTTCCCTCCTTAACCCTTTTATTTCTTTCAGTTTTCCAAGGAGTGATGGGAAAGATGTACAAGAAGAAACAAGCTGACAGACATGGACCTCCAAGAAAACATACTGATATGCAGGAACCCTTTTATTGTAATTGTGGCTTTCCCTCCTTAACCCTTTTATTTCTTTTAGTTTTGTGGTTCTCATGCACGTATTGGTGTTTTAAGGGTTTCATAGTTTATTTGATCAAATCTATATTAATTAAAATGATCGTATTGAGGTGCAATTTTTCTGAATATTGGCTAATTGTGATTCCGTTTTTTCCCTGTATATCATCAGGCTTTATGTCAGGCGTACAGTTCTTGGATACAAGAGGTACTAGTTTTTCCTTCTGAATTGATTTGCAGATATATATTTGTTTATGATTTTTGTTTCATTCTGTTGTATATAATGGATATTGATTCATGTAGCTGGACTTTATTGGTGCTGAAAATTTGGTATTTGTTGTTACGGGTCTAAGTCAAATCAATACCCAAACACCTCCCTTGTCCAGATTGAGGGAGTAAACACCAAGGAAGAGGTCGCATGGTATGCTGGAAAGCGCATGGCATACATTTACAAAGCCAACGTAAAAAAGAATGGAACTCACTATCGCTGCATTTGGGGCAAGGTTACTAAGCCTCACGAGAACAGTGGTATAGTCTGTGCTAAGTTCAAGTCAAATCTGCCACCAAAATCCGTGGTAAGTTTTAGAACACATGCATGGTTATTAATTTTTTTCACTAACTTCTTTATGGTTTCTGATTTGCTGAATGTTGATCCATTTGCAGGGAGCCAGGGTTAGAGTCTTTATGTATCCAAGCAATATATAAGGTACATTATTGGTTGTTGGCTCAATATTCTTCTTTGAAAACTTGTCACGTAAAGGTCCTTGTTCATGATTTATTCGTCTATTTGCGTTTTGAACTGTGGTCAAACCACTAACAATTAAAAGTTAAAAACACATACACGGGTTCTCTTGCAAAGCTTCTCTCGCAGGTTTCCTTCTTAAATGATGTTTTTTGCTAATCCAGAAAGATTTTGTTAAAATTGTGTTTGATTTAGTTTCTTTAGTTGGAAAGGTTAGCTGTTTTACTGTGTTGACAAATTCTAAGACTCTTTACTGGTAAAGAATGTTGGCATCTTAATGGTCTTCTGTCTGTTGGAAGCAGTTCCATGTATTTATGCATTGATGATATTTGAGAGCCATTTGGTATTATATTATCGTGTTTCAAATGCCTTTTATGAATTCTGTACTTTGTAGAGGATGAGCATTTGCATTTGGTTTTTAGTGCAGGTCAGTGAAGACTATTACTTGTGAGTCCATAAACAATATTGTTAGGATAATCAATGGAGTATCTGCCCTTTTGTTGGCGTTACTACCTGGAAATGCTAATATTCTTGAAGGTATTCATGGTTGGGAACTCAAGCCAACCCTCCGTGGACCACGGTTTCGCGTTGGATGGAGAAGTAAGTTTATATTTATTATGGCAATTCGTAATTGTTGTGTGAAACTTTTTTTAATTTCTTCGCATTAGTTGATTTTATATAGCCATATTTGATGCTAAACTCAGATGATTGGTAACATAACTATAGTATAACTTTGTTTATGATACTTTTTCGGTTAGAGAATTGAGTATAGCATAGCTATTCTTAATAAAATTGTAAGTAGACTACATATTGTATCATTCTTATTCTAAGTTTTTACATTTGTGACAGTATATGAATACCCTTCTAGAGTCTCAGAAGCTAGTTTTACTAAATATAGTAGGAATCAGATGGATTGGATCCAGTATATGTTCCTTTGTATATGAAACTAGTATGTATAGATATAACATACTATAATTTTGTGCAGGTATGATTATTCCGGGTACGGACAATCATCAGGAAAGGTTTGTGTTTTAATAAATAACTTGTTTATGTTAAATCGCGCATAGAATTTGGGTGGTGATAGAGTTAAAAACTTGAAAACTTTCAAACTGATGAACATTAATTTGCCTAAACTGTAGCCAAGTGAGCAGAATACATATTCAGATATAGAGGCTGCACATAAGTGTCTAGAAGAAAGTTATGGTGCCAAACAAGAAGATATAATCCTTTATGGACAATCTGTTGGAAGTGGTCCAACTTTGGATCTTGCAACTAGGTTGCCTCAACAAGAATACATATTCCACTTGTTAATTGTCCAGTTCTCATAATTCATGTAAGTATGCTTCAATTATATTTATAATGCTATGTAACTGCTTCTGAAATTTAGTTGTGTAGCCATAGCTTCTTAATTAGTTGCATTTTTGTCACATATTTGTTTCTGTTTTCTATATTTTGTCTAGGATAGATGATTGTCATCTTTTTTCTTTGTTGTTTTCTTTTTATTCCATGACACACATGATCCTGTTTCCCTTTTTATTCCTTGGTTCAGTGCAAATATCTGTATGCCAAGCACATTAATATTTTGTCTGCCTCAGGCGCCTAGGTATGTCAGGCTCTTAAGTCTTAACTTTATGATCAACAAGTAACCAAAATACTCAATTTCATTGGTGTAACATAGTGTACATGTGATACTCAATTTCTTAATTTGTATTTACAATTTCACAGGTTGTAACTATGATGCAGTGATGAATCAATTAACCATGATGTTGATTTGTGTGAAAAATCAGATGAGTGTGGTTCTTCAGCTAGATATCCCAATTGTATTTTGTTTCTTTTTTCCCCTGTAGTGTGTATGTACTAGTACTAGATAAAAATGAAAACAAGAAGTCAGTGAGAACCTTACTTTACTAGGTTTATGTAACAAATAATTTCAGTTTACTCTCCTATAAGTGTTGTGGAGTGATTGGTAGTTTGTACATTCTTGAATCTTTATATATTGTTTTCTGGTATGGGAACTGATGGTTTATATATGCATAAATGGATTGATTGGTAGTTTTTACTCTCCAATAGAAGTTTGGTTTAGTGAGGGTATAAGGACGACCGTTGGATTTAATTTTTTTTTAATTTCTTCTAAAAATTTCCGACAGATTTGCCACGAAAATGTGTCAGCGTTTGCGACGACTTTGCCACGGATATTTGCAACGGGTTTTCGACGACTTTGCGACGAAAAAATCTGTCGGAAACGATTTCCAACGAGCGATTTTGCGACGACTTTTTGTCCGTCGGAAAGTTCGTCGGAAACGTCAATTTCCGACGAAAATCGCTGCATTTGCGATGAAAATTGCCGTCAGAAATCGTCGATTTTCTTGTAGTGTCATGGGCGCTGGTGATGTTGGTTCTAAGCTTTGTCGTGTTTGTTTCTCTCTTTGTGCAGGGGTGAACGAAGAAAGGGATCGACTTCCCTTGGATATAAGCCGGCTTCAGGTGGATTTACACAAAGCACTGGAATCTGCTCGTCGGGCACGAGACACTGCTGGCCACTATCAGAAGCGGATGGAGGAGCTCCAATCTGAATTGGACAGTGTGAAGAAACAGAGAGATGTGGCTGAGGAAAGGGTGCGGGAGATGGTCGGGCAAGCCATGGACTTCTCCTATGCTGCCTACGATAAAGCGATAAGTCATGTTCAGTGCATGTACCCGGATGCAGTTCTTGAGTCGAGAATCTTTCGGTTTGACCATGAGGCTGTAGATGGGAAGATTGTTAGATATCGTTCCAACATGGTTGATTTTGACATCATTGCCCCTTGACTATTTCTTCTAAGAGCCCAGTTGTTTTTGACTTGTGATTTCTTTTTATCCTGTTGGATTTCGTTGTATGTTTGCTTTATGGAGCTTGACTGATGATTTTACATTATATCCATGTTTCCTTTGTCTTGCTTATTTTCCACGCTTCCGAACGTGTCACCTCCTATCTTCTCGTGGCAACGTTCTCTCTGTCAGGAGTTTATCAGAATTGATCCGATTTAAATTCCTCACTAGAGGTTGCGACACTTGCGATGCCGCTTCGCCCATCTAGGGACTCTGACAGGAGTTTATCGGAATCTGTCCGAACTTAGCTCAGCCATCAGAGGTTGCGACCTTTTCGATATGCCGCTTCACGCCTTAGGTCTCTAACAGGAGTTTATCAGATTCTATCTGAATTTAACTCACCCATTAGAGGTTGCGACATTTGCGATGCCGCTTCGCCCATCTAGGGACTCTGACAGGAGTTTATCAGAATCTGTCCGAACTTAACTCACCCATCAGAGGTTGCGACCTTTTCGATATGCCGCTTCACGCCTTAGGTCTCTAACAGGAGTTTATCAGATTCTATCCGAATTTAACTCACCCATTAGAGGTTTCGACATTTGCGATGCCGCTTCGCCCATCTAGGGACTTTGATAGGAGTTTATCAGAATCTGTCTGAACTTAACTCACCCATCAGAGGTTGCGACCTTTTCGATATGCCGCTTCGTGGGCCGAGTAGGTTGACTCGCGCTTGGTTCTGCCTGGTTGCCTGGTCCCCTGTTGTTTGAGTCGGGATTTGGCTTTTAGAGCGCCTCTTGCCAGGCGCCCTCCTGGGCGCTGGCTGTATTGGGCGCCAGTTTCTCTTGGTTTTTTCTATGGTGCTGAAGCGAAATAATATCTTGAACCGTGAGTAGTAAGGTTTAATTCTTTTGTGCGCGTGTTGTAAATTGTTTTGACGTGTTAAATCTAAACAACCAACTTCTTAAAGTAGACGTGTTAAACTTAAACAACCAACTGTTTTAAAGAAAACGTTCTACATAGTGGACCTATGGGCCAGATGCCGAATAGAGGAATAGGTCCCCGTTTTCCCTCGGGTGGATGGTGAGCTTCCTTTTAACCTCATCAAGGAGGCGAGTACATTCTCCATCCGCTTCGAACTTCTTCACATCCTTTTCTGTCCCCTTGGTTTTGGGTTGGCTTTCCGCTTCTTCTTCACTACTTGAGTTACTTCTGGCATCCCAGTCTGTTAGATTCACCTCAGCTTCTTCTCTGAACCCCTTACCCGAGTCTCTTGGCTTGGCGGTCTCCTTCTCATTTTTAACGCTCATATAGAAACATCTGCATGCTGCTCCCAGGTCTGCCTGGAGGGTCACCACCTCATTCTCCAGAGTGTAGAACTTCATTTTCAAATGGACCGTTGAGGTGACTGCCTCCAATTTCCCCAACGTGGGCCTCCCAATGATGCATTGGTAGACCGACTTGCATGGGAGAACCAGGAAGGGTGTTTTCACAGTTTTGAACAACGACGGTTTACCATCGGGGTTTCCGTAGGTGACCATGAGCTCTAGGTGGCCGAGTGGCTTAGTCTTCGATCCATTAAACCCGGTTAGATCCCCTCCCTGGTATGGAGTCAAGTCATCGGGGGAGATACTCAGCACTTGCAGCAGGTCCTCGAAGATGATATCTACTGCACTTCCCTGGTCAACCAGGATCCTTCTTACCTCGACGTTGGCGATAATGGCAGTGATGATCAGTGGGACGTGTTTGTTCGGTTTCCCGTCGAGCAGATCATTGTCATCGAAGGATAGGGGCGGTCTGGTTGGCCCCTTCCTGGCGACTGAGGTTGACGCAATGCTGAGGATCTCTTTCCACTTCCTCTTCATTGATTTATTTGAACCCCAGTTATCATGGGGGTTTCTCTCGTGGATCACCATGGCCACTGGTCTTTCTTTGGGCCTCCGGGTGTCCTCTCCATCGGTCGATTCATCAGCACTATTTTCGACCCTCTCGCCGAGTGGGGCCTTCCCTTTCCTAGGGGACCGGTAGCTACCTTCGGGGGATCGGGCTCTTTTGCGCGAGCCGGTCGGTTCCCCCTCCTTCTTCACGTACTGTGTCAACTTTCCTTTCTGGATCAGCTTCTCAATATCTTCCTTCAGAGCTCGGCAGCCATTGGTGTCGTGGCCACCGCTTTGATAGTAGCGGCACCATTTCTTCGAGGGGTTTTGGTCCTCTTTCAACACCAAAGGCTCTGGCCTCTTAATGTCTTTGAATTCAGCGTTGGCACATTCAGCCAGGATCTGCGCCCTTGAGGCGATGAGGGGAGTAAGGCCTGAGGATCTTGGGGGGCGTCCCTCACGGTGTACGCCTCCTGTTACCTTTTGCCGGCGTACCTCCTGGGTGGGTTCCCTGTCGCCCCCCGCCTTGACTGCCTCGCGGTAAGCCATATCATCCTCCTCATAGTTCATGTATTTCTGGGATCTTCGAAGGAACTCTCGCCCAAGTTCCTAGGCTTGTTGATGCCTACATCGACCAGGAAAAAACTTCCCTTTTTCAACCCGTCTTTCATCCAGAACAACCTTTGCCTGTCCTCCAAACTTCGAACGCCCGAAGCTTCTTTATTGAAGCGCTCAATATATTCCCCCAGTGTCTCGTGGTTATGCTGCCTGACGGCTCTCAGTACTTCCTCAGATTTGGGCTTTAGCTGGGAGGCAGTGAAACGAGCCGTGAACATTCTCGCCAGTTGCCCCCATGAGGATATGGAGTTCGGCCTAAGCTCCTGGAACCACTCTAATGCGGAATCCTCGAGAGTGAGGGGGAAGATTTTGCAGTGGACGGGTTCCCTGGCGCCCCTGTAGCGCATCATTAGGGAGAAGTGTGCCAGATGACCGTCCGGATCTCCAGTCCCGTCGTACATCTTGAGATTCGGCAGCTTTTCCAAGGCCCTTGGGATTTGGCATTCGTCTACCCTTCTCGTAAACGGCCCATCCTCCGAAAACCCTCTTGAGTTTCGGGGGGAGGTGTCTTCATAGCCCAGCTCTTGATACCTATGTCGCTCAGAGGATCTCCTCGATGGAGAATCCCGGTGGTGCCTTCTGTGGGTGGCAACCCGGCTCCTTGACCTCTCCTGAGTGTTAGGGGACGCGTGTGAGGAGGCGCTGGAGTGGGTGTCATGAGGCCGACAGGTCCCTGGGGGTGAGCCTGATTCCCAATGCCTGCGTCGCCTGGGGGGAGAGCGATGGACATGATGTCTCCGAGGTGGGGACCGGTGGCGCCTTGAGGTCACTACCGTTGGAGGAATTGTCAACCTGCTGACTGGAGCCTGTTCTGGCAGGGCGGTCACACGCCTTTCAATCTCCCTCAGTCGTGCTTCCTGTTCCAACATAGCTTGAGTGCGACTGGCCAGGAGGTCCAAAAGCCGATTCAAGTTAGAGGGCTGGACAGGCCGACTGGTGCCCTCGTCCTGTATAGTCAAGACGTTGCCCTCGGGGGTACTCTCCGGTCGGGGTGCGGGTATGGCAATGCTCTGAACCCGGGGTCTGCCTCTGGGAGCCATGGAGCAGCAAGAGAAAAATTCGAGGAGTAGTGATTGTGAAAGATAGATATCTCCCAATGTGGTCGCCAATGTTCTGTACCGAGCAGCTTTTTGGTCGTCTGCTGTTGGTAGGTCTCTTGCTGTCCTGACAGGATGTCAACGAGCGTCCGGAGGGGTACCTGCAAGCCACTCCGACGCTCAAGTCAATATATAGAATATAAGAGTGAAAGTACTAAAGATTAGAGATTCAACCTTTGTAAGGGCAAAGTTTGCCTGTATTTATAGGAAATCGTGCCCTCTTGTGGATCGTTCGATGGGTAGAGTCGATCTTGACCGTCCAAGCATATTGGGCTCGCATGAGGTGGATATGGGCTGAATTGGTTGGGCTGATCCATATGACTTGCTAAGTGCACCTCCTGGTTTTGCTAATGGAACCATCTGGTTGACTCCAGAACACTTATGATTATATTTCTTGGGTATTTCTTGAATACATGATGGGTCGGATGGGGTTTGGTTCAGTGTGGATTAACATGATTAGATCTTATTTAGACAACTCTACGATGTTTTTTCTTACCAACTAGAGCCCTACCGAGGATTTTCAGATGCATAGGGGATGGATTTGCAAAAGCGGCTTTCTATTACCTTGAACCAGAAGGAAAGCTTGTGGTATCAAAAATCGAGAGGGAAATGGATAGCGCATGGTGATAGAAACACATAATATTATCACTCAAAAACAATTGTCCGAAGAAGAAAAAACAAGATTTTGGCCTTCAGGGATGACAACAATGTGTGGATTGAAGACCCTGATGTGTTAAAGCACATGATCAGGGAATATTTCACAAACTTGTTCCATAAGGATATAACTAGGTGCGAACCAGTGGTGTCTTGGGCTTCGTATCCTTTCACGTTGGAGAGTCACCGCAAGGTGCTTGATGCACCAGTGTCTATTGAGGAACTGAAGAGGTCACTTTTTAATATGGGAGTGCTCAAGGCTTCGGGCGATGACGGCTTCCCAGCACTCTTTTCTAAAAATACGAGAATATTATTACTCCAAACTTACAAGGTTTCATGGATTGCATTTGGAGCACATATGAGGCAATCCAAGAGGTAAATTATACTCTTCTTGTGCTCATTCCTAAAACTGATAATTCGGAGTTTGTTAATCAATTCAGGTCAATATCGCTTTGCAATATTGTGTACAATTAAGCTTGTGACTAAGGTGATTGTGATCCTTATCAAGCCATATCTTAATGGTCCCATCAGTCCTGGTTTGTCCCAGGAAGAAACATCCATCATAATATAATTATTGCAAAGAGATAGTGCATGCAATGAACCGGATGAAGGGCAAAAAATCCTTTATGTCTATCAAGATTGACCTAGAAAAAGCTTACGACAGGTTAAATTGGAGCTTCAAGATTGTAAATTTCCTACTCAACTTGCTAATATCCTCAAGCATTGCATTACCTTATCTAGCTTTCAGATTTTATGTAATCGAGATAAGGTTCAAAGCTTCACACCCGCAAGAGGAATTCGTCAAGGTGGCCCCCTCTCCCCATATTCGTTTGTGTTTTATTTGGGCAAGTTGTCTCACATCATTGCAGATCGATCAAGTCGAAGCAGATTATTGGAGGCATTAGAGAGCATGTCGGGACGAGCCCCAAATTTCTCATTTACTCTTTGCTGATGATCTATTGTTGTTTGGTGAGGCATCACTGGAGCAAGCCCAATGTATCATGCATTGTCTCAACCAGTTCTGCAGCTCTTCCGACCAGAAGATCAATAATCAGAAAACACTGAATTTCTTCTCTAAACATACAGAGAGGGACCTAGGAGATGAAATCTTTCAGCACGCAGGCTTCGTTGAGACCCCAGGTATCAGGCGCTACATGGGAGTGCATATGCTTAATGGTAGAACCACACGAAACCATTACTGTCACATCATTGATAAGATTCAGAGATGTCTCAGTGGATGGAAGAAGCATCGCCTTAGCCTAGCTGGTCATGTTACTCTTACTCAATCCCATACTTCCATATGTAGTATACAAGCCTTCCGAAGAGTATTTACAATGAGCTTGAGAAAATTCAGGGAGGGTTTGTGTGGGGGTGACACTGATGAGGCAAGAAAACCACATTTGGTCAATCGGGACATATGTTTCCTCCCAAGAAAGAAGGTTGTCTGTCAATTAGGTTGAGAATTTTACCAGCTAGCCGGGTGACTGCGTTCGTTGGCCAGCTACCCGGGTGACTACTACTCTAAATTGGTTGAGATTTTACCAGCTGGGTGACTACTACTTGAAATTCGTTGAGAATTTTACCAGCTAGTTAGGCGACTACGTTCTTTTAAGCCAAGGATAGCACTTGGGTCTTTGAAAATTTGACCACTAGGGGTACGACCTATTAAGGACCTAATTGGCATACTACCTTCATGGTCACTGCTTGGTTCCATTGGTAGTGTCAAAACAAGAGTAATTTTGAATAGGAAATCAAATGTCCCAATAACGAGGTGGATGTGAGCCCCAAGTGTGTGGATGAGATAACCAGAAATATAACCATGGATCAAGCCAACTACAGTATTGACATAGCTCTTGTGAAGTGGAAAAAACCAGAGGAAGGATGGATAAAGCTTAATTCGAATGGGGCTTGTAGAGGAGAGGATAACCAAGCTGGCTGTTGGGGTCTCTTCTGTGACTCTACAGGCAAATGGTTCTACGGTTACACTAGACAACTTAGTACATGCAATGCTTTGCATGCAGATATGTGGGGAACAGTAGATCCCATTTTTCACTTTTCTCGATCTCTCTCTTTCACTTGGTCTCCCACGGTGACTTTTTCCCTCCCTCCATCTCCATCTTTCTCATTTCTCTACCACCCCCTCTCTCTCAGATCTGTCTTTCTCAAATCTCGCTTATTGTGGATGAGGATTTTGATGTGCCGATAGCGAAATGGAAAATGGTGTTTTTTGACTAAGATGAGTGTTGGAGAACAAAGACTATGGTGGCCATCAGTTTGTCACAATGCACAACGATTGAATGCAAAGATTTTAATTTCCCTTATAAAGTGGCGATGTTCGTTGTCGGTGGGTTCAAAGTCTAGTGTTGGTGTTTTAAAACTTGATAATACAATGTTATAAGGATTTATCTAATTACATAATTAAGTAGGCACATCAGCTGTTTATCTTAGCCATGTGGTCATGTATAGTTAATTAGACCCAAATCGCTAAGATTGAATTTTGCTGACGGGAATCAGCCCTCGACTAACCGATTCTTTGTCAGCCGAGTGGCCCTTCGACAAAAACGGGTGTCAACAATTACTAACATCGAGGTTAGGCTAGTACTAGGGTTGAGCAGGGTGTGGACTACTATTTAGTGGTGTTTCCCATCTATTTTCATACTAGCCATATTTTCCAACAGGTCGGCTTTGGTGTTTTGTGCTCAGGGAATGTGCTTCAAGAGCAACTCAACGAATTTAGATTTTAATTACAGAAATGCTATTTTGACCACAAAGTGGACCACAAAGTGGACCAAATACACCACTCTCTACTCTACTATACGGTGGGACCCAGTCTTAATCTATTACTTTAACAAAATTATTGTTAATTGTTAAAAAATTAAAAAACAAAAAAAACCCTACACTCTCTCTGTACCGTCTCTTTCGCAGAACTACTCTCTCTCCCTCAACCTTCTTCTTCTACGTTCTTCATCAAACAAGCCATAACTCTTCTTCTCTCCCTTTCTTCATCTTTTTCTCTTCACTTATTCCTCTATTGATTTCGAAATCCTAATCTTGTGATCATATTCCTCTTTTGATTGGGAACCCTAATCCTATTTCTCTCTGGGATTTCGTTTTCTTCCCTTAGAGCTTAGTATGCTTCTACCTCAACTATCTATGGAGGTTGGGATGATCTTGACGACTCAAAAGATTTTGGTGAGTTCTATGTGTTGCGTAATTTTCTTGTTTTCGTTGGAATCGATGATAGCAAGAATGTTTTCGTAATTTTCCTTTTCTGCCACCGTCGACTCCGATCTCCATCTTCCTCTTCCGCCGCCGACTCTGATCTCCCTTAAAAATTATGAAAAGCAAGGTGAGTCTCCCTCTTCACTCTAACCCCTTTTTCATCTTTTTTGATTCCCATTTGATTAATCTTATTCATTTATCAAGTTTTTTGCTTATGGGGTTGATTTGTTTTGTTTATTTTCAAAAAAAATTGTTTTTGGGTTCAAACGGTTTATTAGTTATTATTCGAAAACGTTATGTTGGATATTTCCCAATGTGTTTGTTTTTTGGCATTGTATGTCATGTGTTTGTTTTTATTCCTCACTCAATACCTGAAAGTAAAACTATCTAAGTTGCTTTTATATTTTCTGTTTAAATTAAATAAGTGGTAGAAGATGATAGTTTAGTGGTTTCATTTCAAGAAATGATAGTTAATAAGTAGCTCATTTATTAATGGAGGAATACCACAAGAAGAAAAGTCTTCTATATAATTTTAGTAAGTTAGCATTCTCCTTTCTTTTCCATTATTAATCACTCTAACATGTTACTGTGAATGTGTGTATGGAGGATTTATTGTTGATTGAAGTATGATGTCCAAGAAATAAGATTTATTCTGTTTGCCTTGTCCTCTTCATTATTTTTCATTTAGTTCATCAACTTTCTGCTTCATTTCACAAGTCATTGCACTGCCTTCAAATTTAAATCAGTGGAAAACCAGTTTCTGTCAGGGTTGGAATTTCTGCTTTAGATGTGAAGGTAATAATCATCTTAGCATGATAGTCACTTGCTTTTCTATTTCTATTTTCTTTGGTGCTTTGCTTTGCTATTTCTTATCTGGCCTAAATTTATTGTGTTTAGTATTTTTTCAATATCTATTATCTCAATAAACTCTCTATGCTCCATGATTATTGGTAATGTCTTCAACTGTCTTTTTGTAGACCAGTTAGCTTGGAAGTAATATAGAAAGTTTTGGAGATGAAGAATAAGGGTGGATTAATGATTCTTGCCATTGAGATACTGTTAACTTACACAAAACTTGAAAAGGAAAGTGACGTTGAGGTAGAATACTGCATTTTGGTATCAAACTATGCAAGATTAGACACACCTTTAGAAGAACATGGAAAGTTTGTTCTCCTTTGAATAATTTTTTTACTTGATTATTATAAAGGATGATAATGGGCTGTCAAATGGTTTCATTTTCAAATCATATTTACCATGCTTATTCTAAAAATAGATTTTTTTTTACAATTGGTGGTGACTGATGCCATTTGGGGTGACTAATTATTATAGGCAGGCAGGAGGCACTTGAAGCAAAAGAGAAAGAGTTACACAAAGACAAAGGAAAATGTTGCTCAATGCAAATGATCTTCTAAAGGCATCAACAAATAGTGCATATAATGAATTTGAAGCACATAGAAGCTGCACAAAGATAAAGATATGCACAAAGCCAAAAAGGCTTCTAGAGTGTTTAAGATTTTAGTTGTAAAGTAGTTTTAGGACATAATGGATATAATAAATTATAGTTCATTTGTAAACTATTTCCTTTCTAAAGTTTATGTAATTTATGTAAATGCCTCACGGTTGATGAAAATGCCACTATGCCATCAGGTTGATTTTTTGCTACATTGTATAAATGGTGTGTAACCTCTTAGGTTTATCAAAATTATTAAATTTTGGATGAAGACAACATATGGTGTCCTAAGGCATTCATATTAGTGGTTGTTAGTTTGTCAAATAGTGTTCAAATAAAATCTAATTTCAGTTTGAATTAGATAACCAAGTCACCTTCACAATTACCCAAGTTTTTCTTATACATGACCAACCGGTTATTTTCATCTTTTTCTTGTGAAAGTGACCATGAGACTACAAGAGGGTTATAAATGAGTGGCTTAGGACCCACAAATGAAAGTACATAGACAAGAGGTGTTCAAATGACATCTAATTTCTGACTTAGAACCATATCACCAACCTCCCTTTACAAGTACCCAAGTTTTTATCGAAATTCACCAACCTGTTATTTTAATATTTTCCCTATGAAACTGACCATGAGACTTCAAGTGGATACTAAAGGAGTGAGTTGGGTCTCATAAATGTATGCAAAAGGATATGGGGTGTTCAAATGACATCTAATTTCTGATTTTGAACCATATCACCATCTGTCATTCACAATTACCCACCTTTTTATTGAAATTGACCAAGCTGTTATTGTTATTTTTTCACAGTGAAACTAACCATGGGACTTCAAGTGGGTACTAAAGGAGTAGGTTGGGACCCATAATTGTAAGCATAATGAAACAGGGTGTTCAAATGACATAATTTTTAAATTTGAACCATATGACCAACTTCCCTTTACAATTACCCATGTTTTAATTAAAATTGACCAACTTGTTATTTTCATATTTTCCTTGTGAAACAAACCATGAGACTTCAAGTGTGTACTAAACGAGTGGGTTTGGACCCATAAATGTAAGCACAATGACATGAGGTGTTCAAATTCTAATTTCTGATTTTGAACTATATCAATAGTCCCCCTTCACAATTACCCAAGTTTTTATTAAAATTAACCAACCTGTTATTTTCATATTTTCCTTCTGAAACTGACTATGAAACTTCAAGTGGGTACTAAATGAGTGGGTTGAGACCCATAAATGTAAGCACAATGACATGAGGTGTTCAAATAACATCTAATTTCTGATTTTGAACTATATCCCCAGTCCCCCTTCACAATTACCCAAGTTTTTATTAAAATTAACCAACCTGTTATTTTCATATTTTTCTTCTGAAACTGACTATGAAACTTCAAGTGGGTACTAAAGGAGTTGGTTGAGACCCATAAATGTAAGTTCAAAAAATGACATGAGATGTTCAAATGACATCTAGTATCTATTTTTGAACCATATCACCAACTGTGCTTCACAATTACCCATGTTTTTATTAAAATTGACCAACCAGTAATGAGTGTTTGGGGACCCATAAATGTAAGCACAATGACATGTAGTGTTTGGGGACCCATAAATGTAAGCACAAGGACATGTAGTGTTCAAATGACAAATAATTTATGACGTTGAACCATATCACCAAATTCCCTTGACAATTACCCAAGTTTTTATCAAAATTTACCAACCTATTATTTTCATGTTTTCCTTGTGAAACAAACCACGAGACTTCAAGTGTGTACTAAATGAGTGGGTTTGGACCCATAAATGTAAGCACAATGACATGAGTTATTCTAATGACATCTAATATCTGATTTTGAACCATATCACCAAGTGTTTTTCACAATTACCCAAATTTTTATTAAAATTGACCAACCTGTTATTTTCATATTTTCCTTGTGAAATTACATGTTATTTGAACATCTCATGTCATTATGCTTATATTTATGGGCCTCAACCCACTCCTTTAGTACCACTTGAAGTTTCATTCAGTTTCACAAGGAAAAAGTATGAAAATAATAGGTTGGTCAATTTTAATGAAAACTTGGGTAACTGTGAAGAGTCTTTGGTGATATGATTCAAACTCATAAATTATGTCATTTGAACACCTCATGTCATTGTACTTACATTTATGGGTCACCAACCCACTCCTTTAGTGCTTACTTGAAGTCTCTGGTCAGTTTCACAATGTAAGAAGTACAAACATGTTTGTTTAACATTTCAAAAGTTACATCATATGTCAAAATTTGATATATATCCTATATATGTCCACGCTTCACACAAAAGTAAATCATTGTGTTTCAAGAAACCAAGTCCCTGTCAGGCATTTTAACAAAGAAACTCCAAGCAAACCTTAACCCGTTTGATATCTCAGATACAATTCAACCATGCTCCAATATCACTCCTAAGGTTGAAGACATTGAAAAAATGCAAACACTACATTTTAATTAATGTAGAGTAAAGTAATTACAAAACTCTGACTCAATATCTTATTTATAGTACTTACAAAACTTTGCTAGCTCTACATTGTAATTAAAACTTTATGCATCTACAGTAAGCTCGCGTTTGAAACGGAAGCGTTGACAGTGATGGAAACGTCAGAAACGAAAGAATCAGTGGTGGCAACATCTGAAATGGAAGCGTCACGGAAGCCTCAGCGAGGATCTTCTTGATACCGTGGTGAGCTTGGACAAAAGATCCAATGTTGGAATTTGATTCAGAGCTACCTGCCACACAAGCACAACTCCCTTAGGTGTCTGATACATCATAGTAGATTAAGTGGTATTGTTTTTCAAACAGTCTTGCAGAAACAGATGAAGCCAAAGATGAAACAAATAACCAAAATCAAACTTTTAGTAAAAGATGCAGACAATTAGTGCTTGAATATGAACTAAAGGATAAACAGGATAGCTTTCATTCACAGATGCAAAGAAAAATTCTTAAAAAAGAGAGTATAAGAAAAATAATATAGTTGCAATTGAAGCTATCAAGGAGTTCTATTCCGGTAAGCATCGTTGCAGCATCAATCCGACATTCCTTCTATCAAGTTGGCTGCAAACATCTATTCCTATGAAATAACAATTCTCAATCTAATATATAAAACACGAGATAATGAAACCGTTAAACCTTTGAGAGAGAAATAGCATTCCAAAATAAAGTGGAAAGAATGATCACAGCAATTCTGAATTCAACAATACATACCATCCTTTCTTTCTTTCTCTTCTTCTCAGCCTTAACAGAAAATGCATCAATAGATACACCCTGAGTTACATCAAGCTCAATCTTCTTGTGCCAAACAAACCTACATATAACAATGTTTTGTAGGTTTATGAATCATATAGTATACCTGCATATATGAGCTACCAGTAGGATCTAAAATAAGTTTAATTTAACAACCATTCGCTAAAAACAACAATGATAAAGCAAATGAATAGAAAGGAACATACTTCTCATTGAGATTAGAATCACCAAACGGATTAGAATCATTGGAATAACCTGGAATCACCAAAGGAAGATACTTCTCATTGAGATTAGAATCACCAAGATCCATTTGTTGATTATCCAAACCAGAAAGATGCGAATAGAGAGAGAAAGGCACCACGAATTGGAGAGAGGGAGAGAGAGAAAGGGGGAGGGGGAGGGGGAGGGGGAGAGAGAGAGAGAGAGCGCAGTGAAGAAGGAGGATGAGTGTGAAAGAATAGTAAGTTGAGCTTGAGCTTATTTCATATTAATATAAATATGTACAATGCACAAGTCCACCAACCATGAGCTTAATATTCTTTCATTTAGAAAAATGGAGACAAGGGTTAAACTCTAGACCAGTTGATCATGGAACCTTTAATACCATGTAACAAACAAACTATCTCAAAAGCTTATGTCATTGGTTTAAAGCAAATTAATGATTTCATTATATATCTAAAAATTTTATTCTTAACCAAACTCTTAGGGACACTAGTTGAGCTAAGACAAGCCAAGTCAAGCTCTGAAGTGTAGACATTAAGGAAGTTCTAGTAGAGCAAACAACTCTAGATAAAGGACTTAACCAATGTGAGATGAGTAGTATGATGATTGTAAGAAGGAAGGTGGGCTATTCTAAAGACTCTACAGGTTTTTAATCTAGCAGTGGAGGCTAAGAAAGGAAAGAACTTGATAAAGTCCTGGCCTTATGTTCAAAACCACAAACAAGTGCAGTTTATCAGCTCTTCCCATGTCTTAGATATTGAACTTTGAAGTTATTAATGATGCTAATATAAAAAGTCGAATTGACATGCCCAACATGAAATTTGATTCCATCCTTAGCCCCCAATAAATGAAACAAGATGACATATAACAGTTATAAATAAGCATTTTAAGGGGGTCTTCAATTAGCTTTTGATTATTGGAGCCAACATTAAGCATTATTGGATATACCTACTAACCATAGCCATCCAAACAATCACCCTTTTCTCAGCATCTGATCTATCAAACAGCTTCCTAGCTTACTTAATCATGGCCCACTCGATATAACCACTTATCATTGTAGTCCACAAACAAATATTATGTTTAGCCATTTCATCAAACAGCTTCCTAGCTTACTTAATCATGGCCCACTCGATATAACCACTTATCGTTGATTTTCCCTTCCTTACAAAACCTCCAGATGAAGAAACAACTAATCTGATCCTAAGATTGCTTAGAAGTGGGTAGCCATAAATGATATAGTTTAGGTGTACTTTGAGCTTGAGAACATGCATCAAAATGACTGGCTGTGAATGAATGATAAATGGTAATCTAAAAGATAATTATAATGTAGAAGACAACTTACGAAAAGATAATCAAATCCTAAAAACAAGCTCTCCGCTTGCAACTAGAAAATAGATGAAAGAGAAGAAAATAGGTTACCTTACAAGGAAGGATATGATGTTCAGCTAAAGTGGTGGAGCATTGTAGGAGACAGAGTGTGAACGCTCGCAGTGACGTTTTGGAGACGTATCGTGAATCAGGCGTAGTGAAAAGTTGCCCGAGCGAAATCGCACGCAGTAACAGAGAGTTGCGGGAGCAGAATCGCATGTTCAGTGACGTAGTGTTGCTAGGGACAAGGCGTGGAGAATGTGCAATGTGAACGTGAATCAAAGAGAAAGAGAGGGAGGATAAGAAGGTTTTCGCAAAGGAAGGACCGGAGAAGGGAAAAAAGGGATTGCAGAGAGGAAGAGAGAAACGAAGGGTGCAGAGGAGCGACAAAAGGGGGTTTCTATTTTTTTTGCTTTTAAAATGTTAACGCAACGCCTACATGTATTTGTGTGGTATGTATACGTTTTTGTATTTTGGTCCACTTTGTGGTCCACTTTGTGGTCAAAATAGCATTTCTGTTTTAATTAACTCCAATACCAGCAAGCGGGAGTGTACCAAAATTTGATCCTAGGATTTGTATTCCCTCTCGATCTAATTTGTTACTAGCTGGGAGTCAGTTTTGACATTTAGATATTGAGCTCCGAGTTCTAGCGACGAGTGGAGTCCGGTGAGCATCACTTCATACTTGCCTTGGTTACTGTGTTATTGGTGTGCAGTATCCACCAACCATGTTAAAATACTAATATATTTAAATAGTAATCCAGCTCTATAAAGCACATATTGTTAGTCAAATATATTAAACTGTAAAACTCGGTTAGATTTTTAAAAATTTATATATATATATATATATATATATATATATATATATATATATATATATATATATTAACAATTAGAGAATTTGATAATACAGTATTTCTATAAAGAAAGGTTCAAAAAGGAGGGCAAAAAATGAAAGGTTCTTGTAAAAAAATGATGTATCAATTTAGAAAGGGATATATGTAAGATGAGACCAATGTTTTAAAAACCGGACCGGACCGGCCGGTTGAACCGGTTCAACCGTGAACCGGATGTCTCTGCGGTTCGGTTCGTGCCATTTAACCCGCTGGGAGTAAAAACCGGAAAAGAACCGGAAAAACCGGTTTGAACCGGGTTTGACCCGTTGAACCGGATAACCGGGCGCGGTTCTTGGTAACCGGCCGGTTCTTTGATAAAGCTGAGAAAATCTTTTTTTCCCTCTTTTCCCTCTTTTCCCCCCTCTTTCATAGCACTCTTCTCTTCTCTTTCTTTTTTTCCCCTCTTCTCTTCCCCTGTGTTGTGTATTTCTTATGTTTTATTTTTATTTTCATGAAGACTAGTTTAATGTTTGAATTTATTTTGGAAACTAATTTGATGTTTGGAATTTGGATTAATATTTTTACAAAGTTTAGTATTTTATTTATTTATTTATATATTAATTAATTATCCGGTTCAACCGTGGTTGAACCGGTTGAACCGATTGAACCATGAACCGGAGGTCTCGCCGGTTCGATCTCCGGTCCGGTTTTAAAAACATTGGATGAGACATGTGATGTGGTTGTCGGTGACGAAAGGAGTCGGGTTTACCCCAGATGAATTCCAGTAATTTACAGCTCTAGCCGCCACGTTTCGTTCAAAAATAGTCAAGTGAATCTCAATGAAAGGGCTACCCACGTGTTTTATCTATGCTACCTCCACGTTGATGTTCAAAAGTATCAGCAAGTGAATCCAAATCAAATACCTCCGACTAGTGTTTTAAAAACCAAACCAATCGGAGCGGTTGATCCGATTGAACCATGACCTGACACCTTATACGGTTTGGTTATTTCAGTGATTCAAAGCTGTTTTATCCCAGCTTAAAAAATTTTAAACAGTTGAATCATGACCAAGGTCTCACCGGTTCATGTCCTATTTGATTTTCAAAACATCGACCCCAACATCGGCGTATCAAAAATAATACCCCAACATCGAATTGGCAATACACGTGCACCACAAGCATGACGGCCACTTGGACGCGGATAAACTTTTTCTTTCTTTATATTAAATAAATAAAAGGAGTCAAATAGTTTTTTCCGACTTATTTCATAAGTATAGTAGGTGTAAATTCTTATCTATATCTATATTTATATATATTAACAATTGAAAATAATTTCATTAAATTTGTTGCCTTGTGTCATTTCTTGAGCAATTTCACATTTAATTACATTTTGTAAAGGTACTTCATTATCAATAAATTCAAATTGGAACAACAACAAAAAATCAATAAATTCACATCAATTACATGACTATCAAAATGAAACTGAAAACTAAAAAACATAATACAATGATGTCAATTAATTTGAATTGAATGTAGTCAAAATTTATCAATTCAAATTAAATATAAATAAACCTTTATCAATTATATTTCAAATGATCAATTATATCTCAAATGATCAATTTTCTTCTTGCACTCAATTCATTCTTTTTTTTTTCCGATAATCTTCACATCTTTTTTTTTCCTGAAAGAAGCCCAAACTTTGCTATCATTCTTGAATCACTGCTACACGACCTCTCTCATGATGTATGTAGTGCACATACAAAGAAAATAACCTATGAAAAGTGCAACTTTGCTAAGTCTCAAAGATTACGGGTTCAATATATGTGTGGTTAGAGAATAAAGAAGCCAAATTTTGGTACTCTTCTGTACCCCACATTCTAAGGTAAAGCCTTCTCCACCATGATGACACACCATTCATTAATTATGTTTTTGTTTTATTTATAATATGTTGTTGAAATTTAAAATCCAATTCGAATAAGGGATAGCTTTATTTATAAAGTCTTTTAATTCCGTATCTTTAGCTTATGTGGGAAATGGATTGTTTGTAATGTATACTCACTCATGCCCAACATTGAACTTGGTCTATGCAACATAGACTCTAATACCATCTTACGGTTTTGAGTCTAATTGATCCTTACAAAAATAGCATCTAAAGTGAGAGGTTATGAAACTTTTTAATTCTTTGTTGCTAGTCTATGCGGGAGGTTGAAATGGGAAGATTTCAACGTGAGAAATCTTTGAGGTCCAATACATATAAACAACGATAACAATAATTATAGATCTATGAGCTAGATGCAAAAATCGTAGTGGATACATTAACTTTCTCTAGGATTCCTAATTCTGAAATTGGTTGTATAATTCATTCTCGGGTAAAATATGTTTTTGGTCTCTATAAAATTAGGTATTTCAACGTTTAGTCCCTACATTAACGAAATAGGTGTTTTGGTCCCCAACTTATTTTGTCGTTTCCATTATTAGTCTCTAACGTTAAATGATACTGATTAGGCTAACAGAATGCTGATGTGTCATTTACATGTGGCATTCCGCATGGCTTTTCTATTTTATTAAGTTTTATTTTTTTATTTGAATCTCCTCCATCATCTTCCCCAAATCAACCAAGCATCAAGCTCAAACCCTAAATCCCCAAATTCTAAATCCCCCAAATGTTTTCCTCCCTAAATCCTTCACAGCTTTGAGGATAGTCTATGATGAACCTGGTTCTGAACATTCTCCTCCCTTTCCCAGAGGTAACATTTTCCTCTTTCTTCAAGATCCTACACACCAATAGTTTATCGAACTCATCATACAACATCACCTACACACGATTAAGCGAAGAAATCAGTTACTGCGTATGAAATCCACTTCCGTTTACGCAGTTTTGTGAGATTTCGCGATTCAGCAATATCATTATCGATTTCCGATACGAATCAATTATTGATTTAGAAATTGACGGTAATATAGAGTGAGAGATTTGAGAGAATTCCTTGCCACTGGGAACGTGGAACTTAAGGAATCCATCTTGGTAGACCTTGCGTTTTTGTTTGACGTGTTTTGTGTATGTCGCGGTCCATCGTTTCGAATCACCCATTGTTAATGTGACTTCATATACGCAGAAGAAGAAACTGAGTGCAGATTCGTTGTTGCTGTGTTTCAAATCACCCTTGGCCTCCCCTGCTCTCTCTTTCTCTTCTTACCTCAAATGGGTGGTTTAGTCAATTGATCGATCTGGGTTGTTCAGGTTCGTTGTTGTTGTGTTCAGGTTCATGTTGTTGCTGTTGTTCTGGTTCCTCTTCTGCCTCCTGATGTTGCTGTTATTCAGTTTCCTCTCCTGCTGCAATTTGTTGTTGCCAGTGTTCAGGTTCTTGATGGTGATGAATCGATAATGATGATGATGATGATGAAAGCCTAACTTTTAATTTAAAAAACTATTTTATTTTAAACTTAAACTAAAATTTATAATTAATAAAAAAAGTGAGGTGGCATACCACGTGGATGCCACATCTATTAAAATGTACATGTGGCATTAATATAGGGACTAATAATGTTAGCCCGGTCAGCATGATTCTGTTAGCCTAGTCAGCATGATTTAACGCCTGGAACTAATAATGAAAACGAAAAAACAAAATGGGGACCAAAATGCCTATTTCGTTAATATATGGACTAAACTTAGAATGACCTAATTTTATAGGGACCAAAAACATATTTTACCCTTCATTCTTTTAAAAACTCTTTTTCGTCTTTTAGTTTAAACACATAAATGTAGAGTTTGTTAGGAAGGGTTTGCTAGGAAGAATGCTAATAATTTTTTTTATAAGCAAATGATTATATTGGTTAAAGTTGTACTAAAAGGCAAGAAAAACATACGGTTACACCATATTGTTATTGTTAGCCCAAATTTCCCATCCTTACAAATAACACTTAAGGCCAAACATTGCAGCCCTTCAATTTAATAAAGGAAATTACGGACTCTTTAAGCACTCTAAAGGATTAGCCCACCAACTTGAACGGGTAAGGTTAGAATTATAGTTCTTACTGATTACCCAGGACCAAGACAGCAACATAGTTTGTTCCACTACATATTAGCCATGACATATTGGAAGACGATATAGCTCCTCATTTCTCAAAGGCTCCAACCAGCTGCCAGCAGATATGAGATTTCTAACCTTTTTCACTTGTTTCTGCTTAACAACAACTCAAAATCGAATAAAGTGTTGTAATTCAGAAGGAATGTTTATATAATCGCAACCCAACAAAGATGAAGCTTCATAATTTTTTGGTGAAAAGAAATTGGACAATGAGATATGATCCCTAACATAGTTAAGCAGAAAACGCAAGAGCGGGACTTCAACCAAATACTCCAACTTTTGAGGGCCTTCATTTCTCCAAAGTCGTCTTAGGGTCAAAGACAGGTCTTTACTATTAATATCAGTCAAATGTCCGATCAGTAAGAAGAGATAATAAGACTTGACCATGAACCAATTAGCCTTGTTAGGTATCCAACTTGTTTTGTGAGGCTCCCCGGAATTATGCCTCACTCCTTCAAGAATGGCTTGAATATATTTTAGCATCTCCTGCTACCTTGTATTCAGTATCTATTGTGTTGCACATTGCCATTCCCATTTCCAAACGTTCCTTCCAAATCACCCCATTTCGGCTATGTGGCTGAATTTGTTGCCAGCATGGTACGTACCAATATGGGTAAAAATCCTTCATTGGTCTATCTCCTATTCACTTCTTTTGCCTAAAATTGATTTGTTTTCGTCTCCCAAAATATTGATTAGGCGAACCATATGGTCCTACGATATGATCACTTCCAACGAGCATAATGCCCCCCGCCCCCGCCCACACAAAATAATTTCTTTCGATCTTGGTGAGAACCTTTAAGATACTCTTCGGTGCCTTAAGGATGGAAGAGAAATATAAAGGATGGTTGTTAAAACCAGAACTAATTAATGTCAGCTTACTGGCAATAGAGAGGTTGCGCGCCCATTCCATACTGAAAGTCTCTTTTGCATAATTTCCACCATTGGCTTCCAAGTTGAACACCTCCTTGGGTGCAAAAATTGTCTTTCAACCCCAAAACTAGTTCAAATCTTCTCAAAATAGACTTAATGCTCCATAGATTCTCCGGTGGTCGATCCCCTAAAATATAGTACATCGTTTGCAAACTGTGAGATTTGAAATTGTAAATCATCGAATACCTTGTAGCTTGAATAGCTTCCATTCTCACATGCTTTCAATGTCAAAGTAGTGAGACCCTCTGCTGCAATAAGAAACAGGAAGGGCGGCAAAGGGTTACCCTATCATAGACCCCTACCAACAATAAAGTCCTTTTTCTATCACAAACATTGAGCTGCTAAAAATACACTCCTTCGTCTAAGAAGTCCACTTTCTATCAAATCCAATTATTTTCAACAGGTACTCTAGATAACCTAAACTCGTGAAAGCGTAAGCCTTTTTGAAGTCTACCTTGAATAAGACACAGTTATCCTTTCTCCTCTTTGCTAGATCCACGACTTCATTAAGCACAACCACGACTTCATTAAGCACAACCACGCCGTGAGAAAGCACTTTGGTAGTTTGAGATTAATTTGCCCATCACCCGTTTCAATCTAGATGCCAACAATTTCGAAAGTATTTTGTACATACACCCTACAGGCAGATTGGCCTAGTTTCACTCAAACTAAGAGCTTGTAATTGCCTTAGGGAGCTTACCATAGCCTTATTTACAAGTAGTCTTCAGGTTTACTATTCTATTCTTTCATGTATTTTGGCTTGATATTATTAAAGAAATGCAGTTTGTTTTGTAAAATAGAAAAATTATAGATCTATATTCACTGAATGGATATAGAAATAATTGTGTAACTTCCATTTGTTAAATGTGACGGCTCTCATGCATGCATTTTCTTGCAATTAAAAATGTGTATTGTTTTTTTTTTTAGATAAGCAAATGATTCATTGAAAAGACAGAGCACAAAGCGTGCCCAGCCATTACAGTGAAAAGGGGAGGGCCTCCTCAAAACCTCATTTGCCAAAAGCCATTAGGGAAAAAGACTCGGGTAGGAAAAAGAGTACCTCGCACCTAAAGTACAACAATGGGACTAAGAAGTCCTAACCCATTGCTTCTCCCCCAACTACGGTTACAAAGGAACGAAATTTATGATGAGAGTTATTACAACATTGCCAAACAGCCCATTGGGCACCGATACCAGTCCGACCAAGTCACCCTGCAGTTCCTTCCCCTCCTTGCCTTGAACCAGCTCCACGCCGAGTCCTTAGTTCCCGCTATAATACCAGGTACGGAAGCCACCTCCCCTTTGAAAATTACTTTGTTCCTTGCTAACCAAATGTTCCAAATAACCGCCATCCATATAAGAAGCGAGAACCCTCTCCGCTTTTTGCCTTTTACTATCTTTCCAAACTCCATAAATTCAGTATCAATATTCTCCAAATCTCCCATCGGAACCCCCAGCCATGCATAAATGCTCTCCCAAATGGATTTGACCTTCCGGCATGACAAGAATAAATGTTCCGTTGTTTCCACCTCCCGAAAACATAAGACACAACTTAAGTCAGTTTGAAATTGAATTATACCTCTCCTATGTAGCTCCACCCGTGTGGCAACTCGTCGCAAAATCACCCTCCACGCAAAGATTTGAATTTTGGATGGGACGTCGTTTTTCCAAACCTTTTTGCATGCCACGGCTGTCTCGGGCAACAGCTGAACCGATCCTCCTGCAGAGAAGTGTAACAGCATTTCATAGCATTTCTTAACCTTGAATCCAGCCAGCGAGTCCGGGACCCACAGCCAGCTGTCCTTGCACTGCAGTGACAGCTGCACCGGCCGCAAAAACTGTTGCAAATAATCGGCCGAAGCTCGCAGCTGGGTGTGTTCCAGCAGCAGTGTTTCGGCCCAGTCCCATTTCCAACACCAGCCCGCGTTCGTCCATTGACCATGCTCCTCTACTGTTGCTTCCTTGGACCTGCAGCAATCAAAAATATCCGTAAATAAATCAGCCAATTTGTCTCTTCCATTCCAAACATCTCTCCAAAACCTTACCCTGTTCCCCTTGCCCAATTTAATTTTCACCAATTCATTAAACCAATCTTCTCGTAAATTAATGTCCTCTCCAAGGAGACATAAGTCCCTCCACCACAACGATTTTTTCTCCCACCCTCTTCTACTCTCCGCCATATCTGGCCATCTTCCTTTTAAGCCGTATCTCTCCACCAAAACCTCCTTCCAAATGGGATTACCTTCTTCAACCAATACTCTCCATCTCCATTTAGTCAATAGTGCTACATTGAATACTTCTAAGTTTTTAATTCCCAAACCCCCTTTATCTTTAGGCAAACAAATTGTTTCCCACTTCACCCATGCCAACTTCCTATTATCTTCATCACCACCCCCATAGGAATCTTCTTTGTATCTTAGTTATTTTCGAAATTACCTTCTTTGGTGCTTTGTAGAAGGAGAATAAATACAAAGGAAGTGAAGCAAGCACCGAGTTTATAAGCATAACGCGACCTCCAATAGATAACTGTTTGCTCTTCCAACTGTTCAGTCTCGCCTTTATCGAGTCTAGAATTGGTTGCCAAGTGCTCACCCGCCTTGGGTTCGCGCCAACCGGAATCCCTAAGAATTTAAAAGGAACGGAACCCACCTTACAAGCTAAGAAATGTGATATACTTTCCAAAGCCCTCTCCTCAATATTCAAACCAAATATGCTACTTTTCGCAAAATTTACTTTTAAACCCGAAGCCAGCTCAAAACATCTCAGTATTGCTTTCCAGCACCATATGCTCTTATCTCCCCCATCACAAAAGAAGATTGTGTCGTCAGCAAATTGCACGATCTCAACCGATAAAGTACTGTTTATACAAAAACCGTTGAGATTGCTCGATTCCACTCCTTTTCTTACCAACCCTGCCAATCCTTCAGCCGCTATCAAAAACAAGAATGGTGCAAGCGGATCCCCTTGTTTCAATCCTTTCTGTGCCGTGAATTCTTCCGTTGGGCTCCCATTAACCAAGACTGACATGGAATTAGATGATACACACACACGCATCCATTTCCTCCACGTTCCCCCAAACCCCAATCTTTCCAACATATAATCCAAATATGCCCAGCTTACAGAATCAGACGCCTTTTCAAAATCCGCTTTCATCACTACGCACTTCTGCTTCTTTCTCTTTGCCAAATCCATAAGCTCGTTAACTACTACCACTCCATCCAGGATATTTCTTCCGGCGAGGAAGGCGCTTTGACTTTCCGAGATAATCCCTTGCAAGGACTTTTTCAACCTTCCCGCTAACACCTTAGCGAGCATTTTATACAAACAACCAATAAGAGAGATAGGCCTGTACTCCCCAAGACCTTGAGGATTGTTTGTCTTGGGAATAAGTGCAATAAAGGATGCACTTACCGCCTTAGGGAATGTTCCGCACCTGTGGAATTCTTCAAAAAACTTCACGATGCCCACCCCAATTATATCCCAGCATTCCTTAATGAACTTAAAATTATACCCATCCGGCCCCGGGCTCTTGTTGCCATCACATCCCCATACCACTTCCTTTATTTCTTCCAAAGAGAACGGTTCAATTAACGACTCATTTTCCACGCCAGAGATTTGTTTAAAGTGTACTCCATCAAGTGTTGGCCTATTAAAATCTTCCTCCTTAAATTTCTCCTCGAAATGGTTTTTCACCGCCCTTTTTACCCCCCCCCCCCCCCCCACATCTTCTACCCACACCCCATCCACCAATACTTTCAATAGTTAAGTTCTCCTCCGATTCCCTTTTATACATGCATGAAAAAATCGGCTATTAGAATCACCTTCCACTAACCACTTGACTCTCACTTGGCAAAAAGTTCCTTCCAAAACTTCTCATTTAGTTTGTTTCTTTGATCGTCGTCAACTCCACCCCCTTCCGATGCGATTCGTTCTACCTCATTCAAGTCCCGAACTATATTGTCTATCTGCAAGTCTTTAAACCCAAATACCTCGCGATTCCAGACCTTTAATTTTTCTTTCAGCAATTTCAACTTTTCTTTTAGTACAAACGAGGCTTTCCCTTTTAGCTGAAAGGAGTTCCAACAATCTTTGATGAACTGCATAAGATTCTCATGTTCAAGCCAGCAGTTGTTGAACCTAAAGGGCTTAGGTCCCCAATTAAGATCCGATTTAACCAACCAGACAGGGCAGTGGTCTGAGATCTCTCTGTCACCTACCCACTGAGCTCTGACATTCCACTTTGTGATCAACCCCTGATTCAACAAGAATCTATCCAATCTACTAGCCTTCCTGTCAGTGCCGAAACATGTGAACTTCTTCCCCAGCATCGGCACATCCACTAACTCCATATCCTCCATAAAGGACAGAAACTCTCGTGCCTCTATGTTACTAAAGTTAGAAGCACAGCCACTTCGCTCTGTCCTAGATATAACTGCATTGAAATCCCCTGCGATGCACCAATCACCTACCTCAAAGTCAACTTTTAAGTATATCAAATTGTCCCACAATCTTCTTTTCCCTGCCATATTACAAGCTGAGTAAACATTCACCACATAGCAGAGATTTCCTTGCATTTTGGCGCAAATCCCAACAAAATGATCACCAGAGAAGGAGAACATGACCTCCAAGAGGTCGGACTTCCATACACTTAGCAACCCTCCTGACATTCCATTTGCATTTTTGCACATCCAATCAAAATCACCGTCCCTCCATATACTACCAACCTGCCTCTTAGATAAATCGCAGATTTTAGTTTCTTGGATCATACACATATCGATGTTCTCCTTGATAATCATCTTTTTCAGACGCTTCCTTTTTGCAGCGCCCCCCCCCCCCCCACCCTCTTATATTTAAGATTGCAATCTTCATTGAGAACCATTATTTTTTCCCTTGTTTCCTTTTGTGTTCTGATCCCTGGCTTCCAATGCTCTGATTCTACCTGCATACTCGTCATTATGACTTTTCCCTGTAACTCCCAAGTTATCCTTAGCAAACCCCCACATCTTATTTGCAAGAGACAGCTCATGATCAATCAGGAACCTTTTATTACAAATTTGGATCCCAGAGTCACCCACCGAGACATCTCCTATGGCTGCACCATTCTTGTCACAACTAACCGATACTGAGAGTTCCACACCTGGAGGATTTCTTGCAACAACATGAATTTTCGAGTCACCACACAAACCATCTGAGAGACCAATTGACGAAATCAAGTCCTTAGCCTTGTCATTAACAATTGCTATTGACACCCTTTGATTTACTTCCGGCTCACTACCGATGTCACAACTATCTGAGTTGTCCTTCTTCTTGGAGATTTTCTTTTTCTTTCTCCGGAGAGGCCCAAAGGAATTGCTTAGGGAAGGCCCATCGAACTCTCCACCAGAAACGACTTGTTTGGAGAGATCACTGTATTTAATTTTCGAAAGAACAACTGCAGACTCAACTACCACATTATCCTTCATGCCAAATTCTACTGAGTGCACCCCTGAACTTCGATGCTCTGCACCCCCCACAACCTCCAGGATATCGCTATTAGGCCCAACTTCAACCATAATCTGGTTGTCATCCACTAGTTGGTTCGACGCACACTCATAATTATCTTT
This sequence comes from Astragalus membranaceus, assembly GCA_039519185.1. Taxonomy (NCBI): domain Eukaryota; kingdom Viridiplantae; phylum Streptophyta; class Magnoliopsida; order Fabales; family Fabaceae; genus Astragalus; species Astragalus membranaceus. The sequence continues at coordinate 25,178,802 of CM076847.1, forward strand.
AACCTTGAATTTCTCCTTCATTTTAGCTTCCCGATTAACCACCCCAATATTTGACCATTTATTCCCCTGATTTTCGCCTGGTGGGTCGACCCCACCGACCTCTCCTTTATTTTCTCTACCTACTTCTCTACTTACTTCATCCACGGCAGCCGTTTCCACAATAATTATTTGGTCATTCCCCAAGTCAGGCCATTTTTTGAGCTTCCACATCATTCATGATATCCTTTTTATTCCCACCATCATATCCTCCACCATCATCCTGCACATTAATATCATTATCCCCCCCCCCCCATTCCACTATTCACCTCTGGGCCCACATTGAGTTTTGACCCAATCAAATGATTAACTTCCTCCTCATCATGTGCCTTTAGTTCCGCATTTGGCTCCTCAAATACGGCTTCACCTTCCCCATGTACATAATCATCAAATTGCTTCGTTTCCCCACCAACGAAAACGGCATCTCTCTTTTCCCCATGTGCCTCATTACTATTTTGTTTTACCTCCACAGTTACCTTTCTGCCCTCTATAATTTCTACTTTTCCCAATTCTGGAGACCTTTCATGTTCATCGTCTTCTTCAGCCGTATCATCACCATCTTCAACTGGTTCATCGTTCACAAACAAAGGTGGCCCGTCTCCCTCATCACTTTCACTACCACTATCAGAATCATTCTCTGAACTGCCTGATTCATTCGCCTGAGTTAAACCATCCCAGTGCATCGGCCCGCACCATTCCTCCAACACCTTAACATGGAACATTAAGTCGTTGATTTTTGCATAGACTACCATATTGAAAACGTCGTAGCATTTCGTTCGAATCAGAATTCTTGCGACATCCATGGACGCTTTCTTTCTCGTATTTTCATCCACTCCCAAGAACGTTCCAAACTTGCGAGCCACGGCTGAAAAAATTCATTGTTCCATGCATTAACCGGAACACCATGACACCGAACCCACACCACCCTTTCTTTATCAACCACCGGAGGACTCCACTTCCTGATATCCTCAAAGTACTCATGCAACCAATCCTTTGCATCCTCAATCAGCGCCTGAACGATTCCTTCCTCCATTTCTTCAAGGAGAGCAAGGTTTGCTCCCAATGGAGTCACTTTGATGGAGAAGAATCCTTGCGTATTAAACCACTCCTGGACCAAGTGAGCAGAACCGGCATGCTTGACTTCTGCCACATACATCTTCTTATACGCATCCATCTCCTCTTCAGAATTGTTATACCACACGTCGCATAAATTTATCTTCCTATAGTATACTATCCTCAGTTCCTGTCGAGAATAATTTGATATTTGTTTTCCATATCCAACCCTCTTCACACTGCTGAAAGCACCTCGTCCTTGACTTCGGTATCCACCAGCATCACCACCTCTATCATGCAACTTTAATGCTTCAATGTCATCACCAGCAGCTGATTTGCCAATAACTACTTCAGCATATTTTCTTGCACCAGTGTCCTTTCTCTCAGTGACAGGACGCCATTCCTTGCACACCCCCAACTGGAGTTTTACCCCTACACCTCCTAATCTGTCGCCGTTCTTTCCACCATCTACAATCTTCTCTCTTTCAAACCTTGGAATGTTAACATGAATTTTGTCCGCCCCAAAGATTATATTGTCCAGTTTAATGGAAAACAACGTAGGGTCACAGACATCAGTAAATCGAGCGAAGCCAAACCTCTTTCCCCACTTGTTTGTCTTTGGGGGGATGACTACCTCCACCACCTTGCCATATAGTGCAAATGCCCTAAACATCTCCTTCGCTCCATGAGATGCAGGAAAATCAGAAAAATAGAACGACACTGTAGTCTCCTTGCTTCCGTTTCAGTTGCCGGCAATGTCCATCCTATTTAGATGTTTGTTATGCTGTTGACGAATTCTCCGTTGAACAAGATTCCATCCTTCATCCTCTCCCTTGTCGAATCTGTTTCCTTCGCCTTTCCCTCCCTTAGCGCTCTCTCCGTTTTCTCTCATCAGCTAAAAGGAGAGAGTTTGAGGAGCTGCAGCGTGAGATTGCTCTAAACCTGAAAAACAAAAAAGTAGAGGAGGAGCGCAACCAAGCCCAATACAGAGAACCAAAACGTAGAGCCCGTACAGAGAAGAGGAAACGTAAACGCAGCAAACTAGCTCAAACAAAACCGACGAGACGTTAATCGCAGAAGCTTAAATTCGAGAAGTTTTAAAATCGAACCGCAGACATTCGTAAACAGAGTTTTAAAATCGAGAAGTAAACAGAGTTTTAAAACATGAGAAGTAGTACCAATGACCAACAGACATGAGAAGCTTCAAACATTCGTAAACAGAGTTTTAAAAACGAACCGCAGAAGTTTGAAACATGAGAAGTAGTACCGATGATCAGCAGACAAAAAGGAAGAGAAAGGGAGAAGAACGAATGAACCTAGAGCTGGCGAGAGGAAACAGCTAGGGAGATCGCGCTCAGATCCGAAGCCAGGAGCGTCCAAGACGGACCAGCTTCACCATTCGCCGCATCTGAGAGAAGGAAGCAACGCCGCATCTGAGAGAAAGGGACAGCGCATCATCGCTAGCATCTGAGAGGAGGAGGCCGCGCATCATCGCTAGCAGCGCCAAAAAAAATGTGTATTGTTTTCGCGTGAGAAAAAAATATTCCTGTCTTTCGCTTTTAATAATTGGCGTGAGAAAAAAATATTCCTGTCTTTCGCCTTTCTTATTGCAGCAGATCGGCTAATTAACGTCGCTACTCGCTACAATTTCATCTGGTAATTTTTTATCCTAAAAATGCTTTATGCTACGATATCCATAGTTTATTTTATAATTTTTTTTAAAGCAGTAAATAAGCTAGATGAATTGCCCTTAAAAATATATAGGATAATAATATGTAGGTAGGCATGGTGTGAAAGGAATATAATTCAATTTTTGTAAAAATTGAAAATATATAATTATAGTACTGGTTAAAGGAATCACTTTTGGTTTTGAAAGAAGATTGGTACAACTATGAATAATGGATCCTAACTCAGAATTAACAAGTGATTGAGATTTTATATGTCCATTTCTAATACACATACTAAAACGAGTTGAAAGATACATCAACATATTGCATTTATTTTTTAGGTAAACCCAGGTATCCACCGCACGGACAGCAGTGACTAATCTCTAGCTCATTGTAGGTGCCTCGAGGGGCTGGATAGCTGGCCCAGAGTTTTAACGCTGCTTCGTACTCAATGCGGGGATCGAACCCCCGACCCTTGATTAAGGGAGGTTCAACCCCAACCGCTGAACCCCACGCTCTCGGTTATTGCATTTATTAAAACCACTGGGTGTTATTCCCAAACACAATTTTCTGTTTTTTCAACTAAGGGCAATGCTTGAACTTGTTTCTAAATTCTACTCCTCATTCATTTTAATTGCACGATGACAAAATAAAAGAAGACTCCAAATTTATATAATTCCACATATTGTCATTTCTTGCATGCCATAAACTCCATAAAGTTTCCACAAAATTCATATTTTCCTTGTTACCAAGTACCTGCTCAAAACTTAAGAAACACATTTATGTTGTGTTTGCTGTCTACATATATACAAGATCAGTGATGTTAACATAAAAAATAAAAAATGAAGTTAAAAACAATAGCACAAAAGTAATATTTTCTTTAATATTACTTGTGGAAAGACAAACAATATCACATTTTCTATTCTGCTGACCTTTGTATTTCTATGTTGATGAATTCTTTAAGAAAAAGAAATATGTTGATGATTTTATTATTATTGTTGTATTTAAGGAATTTGATATTGCATATGGTAATATATTTGTATGTATTAACCAAACTGGTTATTTTGTGTTCTGGATTGGGCCAGAAGCCCAATTCCGACCCTAGGACAGGGGATGGCCCACTTACGTGAGCTAAAAGCCTTCCATGCATGTGAGACTCGAGCTCTGCTCTCAGACCATTGACGATCCGTGCGCCACTGCAATCGACGACACTGGGCGCTCGAGATGATCTGACGGCCTACGACGCGTCCTGCCGCCTAGTAGCATCTAAAGCACGCTTGGAGCCTATAAATAGCCGCCTATTGCCCGTGCCAGCTACATATTTATTTTCATACCTCATCCATGACTTCCCACTGTTGATTTGGGCGTCGGAGTGTCATTGCAAGTACCACAACTCGTGTTGGGCTCTGAGGTACGACTTCCGCAGGAGCGCCCTACCAACTATTTAAGTCGGTCACCCCGAGTTCAGATAAGGTACAGATCATTTTGTAAATTAAAAAATACAACAATGACCAGCGAACCATACATTTCACATACATGTATCACTGAAAAAGTCAAATTATTCTCTAATCTTTAAAAGATAATAATTTGAATGTGATAATTTGAATTAAAAATTCAAATTGATAATTGAATTTATTAATATTTAAGTTTGGATAACAATTTTTCTTTTAGAAAGTTAGTTTTTTTTGGAAAATTAGAAGGAAGTGAACCTCGTTAAAACCTTCTGATGCAAAACCTTCCTGAGGAAAAATCATCTATACTACAAGAAACAGAAGATTATCGATGGGAGAAGCTTATCGATAGCTCCTAAAAGTTGTCGGTAACTCGTATTTTCGACGGATTACCAACGGGAGTGAATCGATTGGTAATTGGAGGGTCGAAAACACGTACCGACAAATAAGAGGAAAAATTGTCGCTAATTACCGAAGTTACCGACAGAAAGGTAACTTGGTAACTAGCGAGGGTTTAAGTCGTTCCCTAATTATCGACAGGCAAGACCGTCGGTACTACTCACATTTTATATTACCAACGAGCGTGGACATCGGTACTGAGGAATGAATTTAATTTTTTATTTAGCAACCTACTTACGAAAATTGCTTTTTATTGTCGTAATACAACATGTGTCTATTGACACTACAGTCGATTTTCTCATCTTCCAATCCCAACTTCGACACCAACATCTTTGCCTCATAAAATATTTTTGGAAAATTATCTTTTGTAGGCGACACTTCCAACATCAACCCGGTGGTATAATCTAATCCCAATTATAAATATCACTCATTGACGTGAAAGCTAAAAGTTTCACACACATCTATAGTTTAGACTGTGGGGAGCCTCAAACAATGACTTGTTTGTCTCTATCAATAGATTATAAAATATAGGTGCTTCTCATTCGGAAGTCCATCAATGCTATCATACTGAGACTCATTGAATGGCATATTCACCCCGAGAGCATCACGAATCATGTTTTACACCGAGTCAAACTATTCATTGCCACCAACACTTGTGCAACTGGTAAAGCCCCTAAGCCAACACGTGGAAGTTTTTCACTATGATCAAATCATATCCAGTAATTAGGCATGAACCCAACCCGATATAAGTGAACTTTGACTTGATCTTCGCTCATAATAGGTCTACCTTCGCAATCAACTTACAAGTTCAAACTGGTCATGTGCCATAGCGACCATGATAAACTCTTCAACCTCATCTACAAATACTTGTTTCAAACCCATTCTCTCCGGAAACAACCTATTGGACATTCATCTCTTATTCAGTTGATTTATAAGTTCCATCTATATACATGTTAAAATAATGCATTAGTTTCTAGTAATTACTCATCTTTAAATAATTTCAGTGGAGACTTTTATGAGTCAAATATGGGGGTGATGGGCAACAATCCCACCCTTTTCCATCAACTAAGTAGTAAAGTTGTCACTACTTCCTTTCCTAATTTAAGGAAGTTGAGTCTAATTTTCAATAAAACAAATGTCACCTCAAAATTATCTCAGTGGAGATTATTATGAGTCAAATATGGGGTTTAGGGACAGCAAAATTTCCATCAACAAAGGTCAATAGAAGTACAATGTCAGTATTAAACCTGATCGACAAGCATTATGAAAATTATTTTTACTCAGTAAAGAGAACAAGCATTATGAAAAAGGAACCCTATATTAAATTTGAAGCTTAAATTAGAAATAAACCTAAAGATCCTGGGTTCAAATACAGCCTTGAGCCTAATGATTCTGGGTTTGAATCCAGCCAAGAGTACTTGGATGAGATGGTTGGGGTGTCTTCCAGCTTAACCAAGGTCTTGGGTTCAAATCCAGCTATGAGCATGCAATAGTGTTAAATCTCTTGAGGGAGAGCTTTATCGTCCATTGTGGTCCTACCCGACTCGAGAGATTAATCTCTGCAGTTGCGCGTAGAGGATACCCGGTTTATACTAAAAAAGAAATAAACCTAAAGCAGCAATATGAACCCTAAATTACCTAAATCTTAAACAATTATAAACACAGTTTTTTACCCTAAAGTACCTTAAATTCACAAAACCAACAAAACTTGATCGAAATCAAACTAAAGAAGAAACATGTTGGAGGATACAGAAGCTGAAACAAGGTGGAAGAAGTTTGGATGAGTTCCTGTGGTCTAAAGAAAGTTGGAAGAGGAGGGAACACAATTAGGAAAATAGACATCAAAGATGTTGGAAAAAGGGAGTGGAAATAGGAAACGTATATAGTTGTTGCAGAAATGGAGAGCGACACCACGACGATGTTGAATGGTGGCGCCGAGAGTATGTCGGCAAAAAACGGAAGAGGTCTGGTCGCGAGATAGGAAAAAAAAATTGGTGCAGAAGAGAAATGGTTCGAGGGAATAAGGAAGAAGGCCTTTTTAAGTCCTATTGATAAGCTTGTCCATTGGTAACTTAAACGGTCACTTTGTCACTTAATTATCGATGGGTATTTTTTAAATTACCAACGGTCCCACGTGTCGTCTATCCTTTATTAATGGCGGGGTCAGGCCATCAGTACTGATAAAGTTACTAATGGTTTAGGGTATGTCTGAATGTGTCCGTTGGTAATAGCTAAGGTTAAAGTTCTCTAAAAAGTTGAAAAAAGAATGAGTACAAAAGATAAACAAAGGGGGGCTAGAACAATACTTTTGGCAAGGAAAAAGAATGTCATCGAAAATGGTAATAAGGGAGATCTAACCTGTTACAGTCACAGTCCTCTAAAATAAAACTAGGTGGTAAGTCCCACCAAATGAAATAATGACAAATGATTCCTCAATTAGCTATATTATCTGCACAAAAGTTTTCTTCCCTATAAATGTGGGAAATAAGGAAGTGCGTTTGTTTTGCTATAGAGATATAGTTTCTCCATCTATTTTAAGTCACTAAGGAATCAAACTAATGGACTTATAAGCTACCGCTACAAAAGTAGAATCATGTTCCAACCAGAGCCTACATCATCCCCCATCATTAGTAAACCGAACCTTTGCTGTCTAGGATAGACCGAGCTGGGTTGTAGGTCGTCTGATTCATCTGAAGTCGGGTGCGGAGCCCGAAGTCGGGTGGTACCTGCAAAGACACTCTAACGCCCAAGTTAGAGGGTAGAAGTCAAAGCAGGGTGTGATGTGATGGAAAAAAGTGTACCTGTCAGTGGGGTTGACCTGTATTTATAGAGTAGGGTGACGCGGGCATGCCGTTGGATTTGGTGAAGCAATCTCAGCCATTGGTAGTCATCTAGGTGTGTTTCAAGCGCCTTCTTGGGCAGAGTACTGCTGCTTGGGCTGGTATCGGCCCAATACGAAGATTGGGCTCCTGGCCCAGTTCGGAACAATAAGCACGTACAATCAATGTCATGTCAGCTAAGATCCATACATCAAAATAGGTTGCAATACCCACAGAATCCAATAAACAGACCATGATCGGCCCACTCGAGTCACGGAACAAACCTCCGTAAGTAGCAAGACTATGATTCTAACCCGACACCCCATCCAAACTGCACAGAATCCAACAACCCAAAAGCTTGTGTCATGTGACTTCAATAACAAGAGTTCTTGGGGGATGACCCATAATAGGAAATTATTTTAAACATTGAAACTCATCGCTGGAGCTTCAATTTAGCCTTCCCTTGAACATGAATACACTCACAATCATAAAAACTAAAACAATTTAAACGCAGATATCGGAGTATCAACGAGAAAAACTACTCCCTACATTTCAAAAGAAGTGTTTAACAAAATATTGTTTCAAACTAAATGTCATTTTCAATTTCCAATGCACTATTAATTACTTCTTTCCAATTGTAGCCTCTATGTACACTACTTTTGTACCTGGGGTATCTCGAAAATGCCGAGAAGAGCTCCAAAAGGCCGAGACGAGCTCTAAACCCCCTTGAGGAAGACCCTTGCCGAGCTAGGAAGGGAAAGCCGAGTAGCTTAATCGTCACCCGAGGAGGTTTGAATAGTACTAAAGGAGACTTTGTACCACATGCGCTATTGTACGGACAATGCACAGACCAGAACGCGTCTGCGTAGAAAACAAACGAAGAGGACGTGGCAGCCGGACATCGAACCATACTGAAGTAGTGGTTGCGCGACTCCCTTGAGGGCGGGCGCAGAGCAGTCATGGTAGAACGATTCCCTTTGGTATTGAACACCATGGGACTCTCGTTGTATTATAAATAGCTCATGTTACAGTTGTATCAAAGACTCTTGGTTCATGTATTTTGGGAGGTCACATTTAATAAGCTATATCATTAAGGGTTGCACCACCCCCATTTTATATACGAGAACAACTTCCAAAACATTACTTTTACTTTGCACTAGCGCGTGGACCCGTGCGATGCACGGGGCACAACATCGGTTAATACGAAATTCCTGTCTTGTCAAAATTTGTTTTTAAAATTGTATTATGAAAAAGTCTCATTTGTTGATCCTTTGAATGCTAAAGTACCTCAAAACACGGTGCTTAGCATCACACTATGTATTTTGTCACGAAATTATATTTTTTTTCACCAAACCGGTTTTTGAGGCACAAATTTTGCATATTTGAATAGTTAGATTTTTTTGCAAACACTAAGCATCAAAAAACATGCTATTGCGATCACTAAAGCATCCAAAAATGATTGTTTAAATTGAATGTAAGTATAAATTAAAAAAAACATGTAATAAAAAAAAGCGGTTGCAAACTTAAAACTAAAATAGAGTGTGTACATGTTTGTCACGAAATTATTATTTTTTCACCAAATCAATTATTGAGGAATGAACTCTGAATATTTGAACGGTTAAAATTTTTTTCGAACACTAAAGTACCCCAAAACATGCTGCTTAGCATCACACTTTACGTATTTTGTCACGAAATTATATATATATATATATATATATATATATATATATATATATATATATATATATATAAAATGATTTTTTTCACCGAACCGATCACTGAGGAACAAACTCTGCATATTCAAATAGTTAAAAAAAATTCGATATTAAGGAATGAACTTTGAGTATTTGAACGGTTAATTTTTTTTTCGAACACTAAAGTATCTCAAAACGCGCTGCTTAGCATCACACTTTAAGTATTTTGTCACAAAATTATATTTTTTTTCACCAAGCCGGTTTTTGAGGCACAAGTTTTGCATATTTAAATACTTGGATTTTTTTGCGAACACTAAAGCATAAAAAAACATACTATTACGATTACTAAATCATCCAAAAACACACTACTTAGCATCGTACTTTACCTAAATATGTTATGAAATTTTTTTTTCACCAAACGGGTTATTGAGGAACAAACTATGCCTATTTGAACAGTTAATTTTTTTCCCGACTATTTAAGTACCACAAAATACACTGTTTTGCATTGCACTTTACGTATTTTATTACAAAATTACTATCTCGTTTCAACAAACTTTGTGTATATGAACACCTAAATTTATTTTCAGACTCTAAAGTAGCTCAAAACACATTGGCTAACATCACACTTTATATAATTTATCACGAAATTAATTTTTATTTGTCACCAACTCGACTATCGAGGAATAAAATTCACGTACTTATAGATCCTATTTTTTCCCTAATTTTTAGTGTATTCTGAAATATGAAAATAAAAAAAAAGAGAGAAGGAAAGAAAAATGAGGAAAATGGGGTGGTAGGGGATATGAAAAAATAAAAATAGAGGGGGTGGGGGTGGGGGTGGGGGGGGGGGGTAGGGTGGTCTTGGCGCCAAAATGGAAGCGAAGACTCTCTAAAATTTATATTTTTACGAACACAAAAGCATCAAAAAATATATTATTGGCGCCAAAATGGGAGCAGAGACTCTCCGAGATTTATATTTATAGTTTTAAGATAAAATTAAAGACAGTGGAAAAGGCACCGACGGTGGATATAGATAATTTGATAAAATATTTATTTTCTTTCTTCTGATCATTGTAATTTTTTAATATTATTTGTGTAAAAATCTTAAACTGCGTCCATTTTGAAATGGAGAGAGTAAAATATTAGTCCAAAACAATCAAAATTGACCCTCAAGCCATCGCTATACTTCATCGTTCACAAAAAGATAGGTCTAAATCATTTCCACGCAGTAGAGATTTAGTTGACTGAGAAGGGACCCAGCAGTCAAAATCTGAGGCATTTATATTCACGAATTACGATTACGATCTCACCTCACCACACCACACCACACATGAAAATATCGTTACTTAGTAGCAGAAAGAAAGCAATCATTAAATCATCAAATCAAAGTTGTGGTTGCACAGTTGCACTCTCAATTTCAAAACAAACTCTGTGGCCATTCTCAATTCCCTTACACCTCCTTTATTTCTTTCCAATTTCCAATAATCATCCTCCAAATTTATAACTAAGTTTGCAACGCATTAGTCACCGACAAAACAAGACAACAAAAGGACAACAAAAATGAGCATCGCCGCCACCGACGGTGGCCGAAAGGTGGTTGTGGGTGTAAAAATTGAAACTCACAGCACCACCGAGTTGCTTACGTGGACATTACTCAAACTCGCTCACCCTGGTGACGTTATCATTGCTCTTCATGTTCTTCCCAACGATCAAGTTGTTAATCGTGATGGCAAATCTTCTCTGTTTTCGCTTGTTAAAGCATTTGACTCTCTTCTTTCTGTTTACCAAGGATTTTGCAATTTGAAACAGGTTTGTTATTAGGCATAAAAAGCTTGATTAAGCACTTATAGTTATGTTTCAGTTATTTTTACATAAAATTAAATCAAACTATTTTCATTGAAGTTATTTCTACATAAAATGAGCAACTTATGGATATGTCATAAGCTTCGTAAATTATTCTGAAGAGGTTTTGGAAAAGTTAATTTCATATTTAAATTTAATGTTTTTGGAAAATGATTTTTCAGGTGGATCTGAAGTTAAAAATTTGCAGGGGATCATCAGTGAGAAGGATTCTGGTTAGAGAAGCAAATGCGTATTCTGCAACTCATGTTATAGTTGGAACTCCTCAAGGTTTCAATAAAATTCGCCCATCTATTTCTGTAGCTAGGTATTGTGCTAACAAGCTATCCAAGGATTGTTGGGTTCTTGCTGTTAATAATGGCAAAGTTGTCTTCAAAAGAGATGGCTCACCATCAAATCATGCACCTCACTTAAAAGGTTTTTCTTTATATCTTAATTTCCCTTGTTTTCTGTTTAGATTTGGATGAATCTTATCTATATGAAATTTTATGATTTGATCATTGAAATCAAAAATTATGGATCGGATTAGTCTATTTGAAAAAATTTGAAGGACTAAACTGACATACTCGAAAAGACTAATGTGATTGAAGATTTTCAATTTCAAATTATGAATTTCAAGTACTAAATTGATGATTCGCTCGTTGTTGCAGCAATTGTTGGGGATCACGAAAATGGGTTACTCGGTTCGATTCAGAGGATACTCAGCAAGAGTTCAAAAGTAGTAAATGATGACAGTGCAGGGATGCATGAAAAGTGTAGTGGCAAGATATCAGATCACAGATTTGTTAAGGATGAAGTTATTGGTAAGAAGAGTTACTACGTTTGTGGTTCAGACTCAGCATTGGCACAAGAATCTTCTGCCTCTGTTGATTTGGCTATAGTGCCTGGAAAATCCACCACAACTTTGCATAGCAGACAAGTAGCTGATATGAAACCTGGTTGGCCACTACTACATAGGCAATGTACTCAAAGATCAACTTTTCGCCAGATCTCTGTCGTTCAATGGGCTATGCAGTTGCCCTCTAGAAATCTTTCATTTGCTGCACATCATAACCAAAAAACAAGCAATGAAGATCATTTTTTGGGTCTAGATAGCAAAAGTGGTGCTCTTGTTCCTGTGGATGCTGAGATAGGAGCTGCTAGTTCCCCCGAGCGCGGTTCGGGGAGAAGCATTCCGAAAGAATTGGAGGGCCTTCATGAGAAATACTCATCTACTTGTAGATTGTTTGAGTACCAAGAACTCATATCAGCAACATCAAATTTTCTACCTGGTATGTATTTTCTTTCTCTACCTGTTTTGACTATATGACTAAACTTGGGTGGTTTATTTTTTGAATTTAATTTATTAAGCTGTTGGTGTATAAATGTTTTACACCATCGACCAATTACAAGTTGACATGTCCTTAAAAAGAAGTAAGTCAACTAGTAACCACCTTACATGTCACCCATACCATGAATTGTTATTAATTGTGTGTGCAAAAGTTTTACTCCGACAGTACGTAGCAATTAAACTCTTATTTTTTTCATGTGATTTGATTTCAGAAAACTTGATTGGGAAAGGAGGAAGTAGTCAGGTTTATAGAGGCCGCCTTCCTGATGGAAAGGAGCTTGCTGTTAAGATCTTAAAGCCTTGTGATGATGTTGTGAAGGAGTTTGTTCTAGAGATAGAAATTATCACTGCCTTGCATCACAAGAACATTATTTCCCTCCTTGGCTTCTGCTTTGAGGATTCCAATCTTCTTTTGGTCTATGATCTGTTATCAAGAGGAAGCCTCGAAGAAAACCTTCACGGTACAAAATATATAGTAGTACATCATTATCATTACTATTTTTACGCCATCTGTAACATAAGGAATTATTTTGAAACAAAGAAAAAACAAGAGGGACCACTCTGGTATAAATCTACACGTAAGGGACCATTTCGAAAGTTTTGATACATAACGAACTAAATCAAAACCTAAAATAAACATAAGAGACCAAAAATATCAGTTAGCCTTACTTGTTTTTGTATCATGACAAAACAGGTAATAAGAAAAATCCACTTGTGTTTGGTTGGAGTGAGAGATATAAGGTGGCAATGGGTGTTGCTGAGGCTTTGGAGTATCTGCATGATAATGGTGGAAAACCTGTGATCCATCGAGATGTGAAATCGTCAAATGTATTATTATCTGAGGATTTTGAACCCCAGGTAAATAGAATGAATTATGGAAATCTCTCTATTAATATTTTGAACTATTAATTTGTTGTTTTGATTCATGCTTTGTTGTGTTGATTCTCTAATCTCAACAGCTCTCTGACTTTGGACTTGCTAAATGGGCATCTACCTCATCATCACATATAACCTGCACAGATGTTGCAGGAACCTTTGGGTATGTACTAGTTAAACTCCCATTCTTATTCACCTTCAGGGGCAAATTAATTGTGCTTGAAGTGGTTCTAAATTATGTACTGCATTCATTCATTTATGCAGCTACTTGGCTCCTGAATACTTCATGCATGGTAAAGTACATGATAAGATTGATGTCTATGCATTTGGTGTGGTGCTTCTTGAGCTTCTAACAGGGAGGAAGCCTATAAGTGGTGATTATCCCAAAGGTCAAGAGAGCCTTGTCATGTGGGTATGTCTCTGCCAATAACTGATAATCAGTTAAATCTTATTTAATAAGATTGGAAAATAATATATTTCATTTGCAGGCAAGTCCAATTCTAAATAGTGGGAAGGTGTCACAATTGTTGGATACTAATTTGGGTGATATTTATGATCATGAAGAGATTGAAAGAATGGTCTTAGCAGCTACACTCTGTATCAGACGTGCTCCAAAAGCTAGGCCTCAAATGAGCCTTGTAAGTCATTTATAATTGGCTTCAAAACAAATTGGGTCCTCTATATAATTGGCCATTTAACAAGGAAAAATCAAATTTGTTTCATTGGACTAAGAACAGGCTTATTTGCTTTGCTTATCCTATATCATTTAATCGCGCTGAGATTTTGATAGTGCGGATAATGGCGGTCGCAGACTTTTTAAAACCATGCTTGAATGCAAATCGCATATACCTTTTACTTTATCTTCTTATTTGAACCCTAAAATAGTAGTCTCATTGCATTTGATTATCTTATTGTTAAATCTTGTATTTGGACGACAGATCTCAAAGCTCCTTAAAGGTGATGCTGATGCAATAAAGTGGGCAAGGCTGGAAGTCAATGTCTTGAAAGCACCAGAGTCAGTGCTTGATGAAGAAGCTTGTCCACCTTCTATTATACAATCACACCTTAATCTTGCACTGCTTGATGTGGAGGATGACTCGCTCTCCCTCTGCAGTGTTGATCAGAATGTCTCGTTGGAGGACTACTTGAGAGGAAGGTGGAGCCGCTCCTCTAGCTTTGATTAACCAAACTCCTACCATATTGTTGCTAAAGGCAGTGTGTGTATATGTTTATTGTGTTGTCAGTTCCAAATTAGTGATAGAAAAGTTGAAATTCGTCGACGCCAAAAAGTTTCGAGACGGATTTTACATTTTTCGTCACTAATTTTCCCTTTCTAATATCACTTTTTTTAGTGGTGATAATTAGGAATTTTCGATGGAACATCATAGATGAGTTAGGATGAGAGAGAGGTTGTTTGTGTGTGCCCTCCTCCTTCCCTTGATTCAGGAAACTGCGCCTTGTAATTTGTAGGGTCAGTTATCCTCTGTCGTTGATCTGAATTTGAACATGTTGTAATAATCTGTTGCAGTGGCAAAAATAAAGGTTGTATCTTAAAATATAAATTTCACTACATGATGCTCATTGTTCTTGTTCACCTCTTTCCAATTCTGTGTCATTGTGGCATTTTCTTTGTTGTGAGAAAGAATGTTGAGTTTGGGACCTAGAATTGGAAATCGATGAATTTGGCCGTAGGTTCAATCTCAATTGGACCACATGTTTGTTGAACCGTCGTTAGTATAAACCATAGTTAGACCACTAAACTGAACCAAGTCGAACAGTTCGAAATGAACTTTTTTCTTTGTTAATTTTATTTTTTTTCCTCAAAACATATTTTATTTATTTATTTATTGTCTTGGTGAACCGAATGAATCAATTAAACCATGACTTTGTGGTCTCGCCGATTTGATCTCCAGTTATGTTTTAAAAACATGGGTGATCAAAAGTATTTTATTATTGCCCATAACAAGTTACAAAGGTAATCAAATGAAAACAAATTTGCAAAAATGGGTCTGAAATATTAGTTAGCATAACCCAATTTTTTTGACAACAACAGAACCCTAATATTAGTGAGCATATTTAATTGGGCAAATATGATCATAATAGGTTAATCATAAATGCCTAACCTTTTGTCTTTTTTTTGTTAGTGTGTTATTGGTGTCCAGTATCAACCGGCTTTACAGGTGACTAATCTATACCGAGGAACCTGACTGGCCATGTGTATACCCGACTTTTCTGGTCCGTGTGGTCCTCCCCTCCGAACACTTGACCCACATATCCCCCAAATTACGCAAACTTCCAATTTTACACTTGACCCTTTACAAAAACCAAAATTTTCCTTTACAAGTCACCTATTTTCGGAACAGAGAGTAAGTCCATTTTTTCGTTCTTCCCGGAAATACTAGACATTTGATAAATCCGGAATTGTTTTTATTCCGGATTTATCCATAGGTAATAAATCCGGAACACAATTTGACTTCCGAATTTATTTCAGTTTAGTAATCCGAGAAAACCCATAAGTGTTCATTCCGGAAATATCAATAGGAGATAAATCCGAAACACAATATTTAAATCCGGATTTATCTCCTTTTAGTCCAGGAAAATGCATACGAAACCGTTCCTGATTAACGCATAAATGATAAATCCGGAATTACATTATGGATTTATCTTTTATGTGTAAATCCGGAGTATTTTTTTATTTTTTTTAAAAATTGTTTTATTAATTATTTGTTATTTTACTGCAGTGGCGCACACAAGAGTCGGGGGCAGATTCCCACGGGGATCACACGGATTGGTATATAGAAGAGAGTCATCAGGGTCGAGAGAGGGGGCACATGAAGACGGACGACTCCAGTTAGTAACCGCACCCGCGTGAGGATAGTTGGTCACGCTCCTAACCGGCATAGGCGTGTAGAGAGAAGGCAGGGCCCTACCCATATTGATCAGGATGCGGAGCCTGATCATGGTGTGTATTACGAGGCTGCTGATCCTGAGCAGTTTATGGTGGAGGCCGAGGCTGAGCAGGACCATTCGCCCGAGGAGCTAGATCTGGGTCCCTGAGACCGCTCTCTTTTGACCATAGTTGATGTTCACGTAACATCAAGACTCTGCGTAGGAATGGTAATAGTTTTAATTTTTTTTGCATTGTCGTTTAACAATATATTATATTTTTTAATAATTTATTTTTGTATATATACAGGATCGTGGTAAATTGAAGATTCCCGCACATGGTGGGAAATTACAGGGTCTGGTACCTGAGTTCCACCACCTGGTAGTACTAGGCTGGCTGACTAAATCTCGTCTTCTGGAGCTACAGTTTACACCTCTGAAGACTGTAAACCACAAGCTTATTTCAGCTCTGATAGGGAGATGGCACTCGGAGACCAGCTCATTTCACCTACCCTTTGGTGAAATGACATTCACGTTGGATGATGTGTGATGTGAGCCTACAAGCATCGAGCTTGGATGAAGATCACGAAAATGAAGACCAAAAAGATTCAACAAGAATTCAAGGGAATATCCTTCAATGTGCTCAACCTAATTATTAAGACAAGAGCACATTGAAGGTTACTATGTAAATAGTAGGAAATTTCTAGATAACTAACTCTAGTGTTTCCTATGCTTTGTTTTTCTTTCAATAAATTGTAAGACACTTTTAATTGATTTGTGTTGGCCTTGGATAAGTGGCTAAGGCCTAGTAGCTTAGTTTGTGGCCTTGGTCCTTGTTTTGTGTTTCTTTTGGACTTTAGTTGTGGGCCTAAGATCCATAAGTTCACAATATAAATACTTGAAACCCTAGTGTAATCTTAGAACTCCTTTGATGAATGAAATCACATTCCTCATTTTAGCAAAGTTGAGAGCTAAAATACCTAGAGTGTGGTGAGGGCTAGTTCATGCTTGTGGGGGTGAGGTTCATCTAGAGGATTCTCATTCGCTCTTGAGATGAGAACCGTAGCTCACTTCCTTGGGGCTAGGAGAGTCTAGAGATAGTGTGATCTTATCACTTTTCAAAGAAAGGTGTGGTGATCTTCAATATCTACTTCATTCCAACTCTCTTCCACATTTTATCTATCTTCATTTGTCATATAAGTTTGTGTATTTTCTTTGTGTTTGTGGGATTGTGTTCACCTTCTTTGTTGAATTTGTTGTGAGAAAGCATTATTTTGCCAATTTTCAAGATCCTAATCTTCTAGATCTATTTTAGATCTTATCAACGTGTCCAACCTACTACATCTTCGGGTCACTGGCTTGTTCCTCAGCCCACCAGGTGCCTTTAATGCTGACACAACCATTCAGGCCGGGATTTAGTTGTTGGGGATACCGCACTTAGATTGTGTGGTGGAGACAAACCAAACTAGAGGCCCGTATTTCAGGTTTAGATTTTTAGAGAAGGCCTATACAACACACATGCAAATGAGTAACTGGATTTATGCTGCACGGGTGTACCTACTGCTTCTGTTAGGTTTTACCATCTTTGCAGATAAGAGTGCTAACTATGTACCAGCGAAGTAGTTGTGGCTGTTTCAGGACTATGCGGATTGTGGCAAGTGGGCGTGGGGTCCGGCTGCCTTGTCCTTGTTGTACGAACAACTTAATGATGGATCTTTCTGTAAGACCTCTCAGTGTGGAGGTTACCCATTGCTCTGGGTAAAATTCGTTATTAACCTTCTTTCTATTTTAATTTAATTTTTTTAAACATAAAAATTAATTCATATTTATATTTCAGACCTGGATGTATGAGTACTTACCCATCGTTCGCAAAGACTTGGGTGCATCTATGGGCCCACGTGTTGGGAGGTGGCAAAATAAAAAGATTTACAAACTTAAACTTACAAATTTTCGGAGGAAGCCAGAGGCCTTACGACCCGAGGAAGTCATATGGAACCCGTGGGATGACCACATGCACTTCCAACCGTATTACCAGATTATGCGTTTTAGAGGATATCTTCCCTGTGATGATATTGTTGTGCCATACATGCCAGACAAGTGCTTATGGCAGTTTGGCTACATCCAGGACATCCCAATTCCTCCGATTGTGGAGTGTGAAGGACATAGAGACATGATTACATGGTTGTTGTACTACTATTAAAGCCAAATTTCGGATTCAAAATTAGATGTAATGACACGTCAGCATAGCATTTAAAGATGAGGCCAATCCCGAATGCCGAAGGAAAATTACATACTCAAAAGCCACTTTCTTGAAAGACATATGGAAGTTCTCAAAGGGAAGATTCAAAGTTTCAAGTACTACACGCAAGGACACAAGGCAATTGTCTCAATCATTAGTTAGTTTTACATTTTATCTGCTTTCAATAAGGACAAGTGACCAAGGCATGCAACGTAGCAGTCGCATATTGTAGCCTATAAATAGTAGTTCAATTGATGCACTCAGGGCAATTTCATATCATTTAGTAACCCATTATGCCTAACACATCCGATCACACATGATCTCTGGCTACAAAGGTGAACAATGTATGTCTGAGCCAAACTCTTTTCAATTCAATGCAATTACATTTCGAAAACCGAGTGCAACGCTCTTGTCTATTTTATCTCTTTTAACAATTTAAAGTCCTTTTTAATCTCTGCACTTGGAGAACTCGTGATGTTTTGTCCCTCTTGGGGTTGATTTCCATGGGTTCATTGAGTTTGTCTTTTACTCTTTACTTTGCTTTATTTTACGAAAACACTCGGTGCGGGTTGATTGAAGGATTCACAATGTTCTCGCCTCTCTAGGTGTGATTTTCGTGTCTTGTTTAATCGCTCCGTGCCTCGAATCCGATCGAGTGATCACCTAGAATCCCTGATTGTTTGGTTGCTCGTTTGAATTCCCCTCCAAATGAGCAGGCAGATTGGGGCTTGCAGTGTAAACCTATCAACTAGTGAACTCAGTATCTAAATTCGAGTCCTTTTCTCTCACACTTCTCGAATTTATTTGTTAGATAGAGACCTAACCAAAAAACACTGGAAAACAAATTGGTACGCCCGGTGGGACTCAATTTAGAGATAGTTGTGCCAAGTTTTAATTGTGTGCTCACTTGAATCGGTATCATGGTGAACACCAGAAACTGTAATCGAGTTAACGCCAGTTCTCCTAGTGACACTAATGTTCCAGACCAAGAAGTTCAATAAGAACGTAGTTCGTCAGAATAACAATGCTATGTTGAAACTATTCCCCAAGGAGAACCGAGATCAAATCGTGTGGTGAGTCAAATAATTCCTGACACGCCACTAGATCCTAACAAAAGAACTCTCAATGTGGTTCAACCACCATATGGATTGCCCTATGTTTTTGTTCTTCCTCTGAGGGTGACCGTGTAAGTTCGAGAATTCCTCCAGGGTTTCAAGGATTAAATAATGCGGGAGTTGGAACTTCGAGATACTATGTCGTAAACTCCCAAGATATGGCCCCGAAAAACTTACTTAGTTCTCTGATAACTACCACGACCATGCATTATCTCAGACAAAAAATGGATGAGAGTAACCATGATATGGTAAATATGATGACTCAGTAAATAGCTACGGTGATTAATCCTATAATCGAAAACACTAACAATATTTATCAAGAGTTGGCTGCCCAAATTGAGAGAATTGCTGATGTCTTTGGTGCACCCCAAGGGGAAAATGAAAACGGAACTCAAATTAATAATGAACCGAATCCTGAACAAGCTTTTACTCAACCACCTAGAAATGTGGTGGTCCCCCGAAATGTTGCTATTATTAACAAGAATCAGAATGCTGATGACATGTTGCAACAAATTTAACAAAATGCTGGGGGGCATCATGTCGAAAACATGGTGGAAAGGGTGTGAAACAGACACAGATTCAATGTTGGCTATGCTAATAGGCCATATTTCATGCATGCCTTTCCTCCGGCAGTTTTACAAACTGAATTGCCCAGAGGGATTAAGATCCCTAAGCTTTCAAAATTTGCGGGTGAGGTTGGAGAGTCAATAGTGGAGCATGTGGCTAGATATCAAATCGAATGCGGTGACTTGGCCAATGATGAATTTTTGAAAATGAACTATTTTCCAAGTTCTTTAACTAAAGATGCTTTCACTTGGTTTACCGTTCTGCCTGCAAGTTCCGTTCCAAATTGGGCAAATCTCAAAGTATTTTGATGAACAATTCTTTAGAAGGTTAATGTAATCGATTTGCCTAACTTTTGAAGAGATAATAAAAAATCTATCGATGACTACATTAGTAGATTCATACAAATGAAAGCCAGATGCTTGACGGCCATACCTGACTATGAACTTGTACAAATGGCTGCAGCAGGTTTCGATTATAACGTTTGAAAGAAAATTAATCAACAACTAAGAGATATGTCTCGATTGGCAGATAGTGCCAGATAAGTTGAAAAGTTAAGTTCGGAAAAGGATAAACTTAAGAAATGTGAAAAAAGATATAAGAATGAAAGCTTTTCCAAGAAAAACGATGAACATTCGAAAAGAAAATATAACCGAAACTATAAAGGAAAGTTTGTGGCTCTATTCGAATAAGATTCGAAAGGTGAAAGCGAGCCCGAAGATGACAAGTCTAGGGGTGTTCACTTGGCAGAATTAAAGCCTGGTCTAGTTCCCCTTATGTGTGCTCAGGTTTAAAACCTATGACGGTGGGCTCTAAGATGGTCAAGAAAGCCTATATGACTTTGATGTTAACAAGGCAGACCAACTTTATGATATTTTGTTGAAAGACAAACAATGGGTTCATACCGATGATCATAAAGTTGAAGTGGCATAAGCAGACACAAGAAGGGGGGGGGGGGTTGAATTGTGACCCTTTGAAAATTTATATCCTGCAGCTTAGAAAATGTCCTCTCAAGTTGATACTAGGAGTATGGGGTAGTTAGCACAAAAATATTTCACAAGACATTCTCTTTTTGAGTAGGTTCCATGCATTAAACCTTCTCTAAGCTGAGTAGGTTCCACACAGTGAACCTTCTCAAGCTGAGAAGGTTCTATGCAGTGAACCTTCTCTGGCTGAGTAAGTTCAACGTGTTTAACCTTCTCTGGGCTGAGCAGGTTCCACACTCTGAACTTCCTCTACCAAAGTAGGTTCCATGCAGTGAACCTTCTCTTGTTGATAAGTTCAATACATAATGAGTTTTGTGCTGTGTATATGCATAAAACATATTGCGGACCATATGATATTTATCCTTTTGTTTGAACATGGTCATTGAGTGTTTGATAACATAAGGAACATATTATCAAGGGATATGTATGTTAAGGATAAACTCTTTAAAGTAGAAAAGCTTATGAGGATGAAATCAGTACTAACTGAAGCTTCTCAGGATTTAACAAATACTTCAAAACAAAATATAAGTTATGCATGAAGCACATGAGTAGGTTCTGTTTTGAGTATTAGTTAGTGTGAGGATTAGAGGGTAGTGCAATATTATCATAAAGTAAAGCATGCAGAGATAAGGTATGACAGGATTACACATTGAAGATTTATCCTGGTTCACCCATTAACGTGGGGCTACATCCAGTCCTCACCTTCAGTGAGATTTTTCCACTATTATCCAAATAGCTATTACACTTGCTTTTGCTCAACCACAAAAGGCTTCCTTGCTTTTGATCACACACAAAAGACTTCCTTTCTTTTGATCACACACAAAAGACTTCCTCTAACACTAGCTTTTGATCGACACACAAAAGACACAAGTGTTCTCCCACACAGCTACACCCAGCTGTTTCCTCACCAACACTCACCTAACCTAGGTAGCTTGGTAGGAAGAACAATATATGATAGTGAAAAAAAGGGTTTGGGATTTGCTACAGCTTGATACACTTACAATGAGTTGATATGAAATAAGCACAACAAGCTACACACTCTTTCTAAGATATCCCAAGGTGTATAGCACATGAGTAAGAGTGTGAAGGAAGATAATGGTGGAGAGCAATATTTGATCTTGACATGGCTTGTGTTTATCTCTCAATATCTTTCTTCTATTTCAGCTTCTAATCACTTATATGATAGACAGACTTTGTGTTTCTTTGCTGAAATCTCTTCTAGAGCAAGCTTCTCATTTTTGAGACGCTTCTGATCAAGCTTCTCATTTCTGGAGAAGCTTATAAGAACGAGAGAAGGTTGAGGGGAAGAAGAAATCTGATGTAGGCTCAATGTAATCCATTTTCCTTGAGTTTCTTCAACTATCCCAAGTGGTTATATAGTTGATTTCTTCAATATAGCCGTTGGGAGTGAGCTAGGAGAGATGAAGACACAAAGTAGTAGTGATGGTACAACAGTAATTTACCGTTGTGCTTTTTGAATAAAGCTGTCAGCTCCTTTAGTGTGTATAGTTGTAACAACAAATCTTCTCACGAACCTTCTCAACAGCCTTTTCTCAATAGCCTTCTCAGGAACCTTCTCAACGAACCTTCTCAAGATCCTTCTACAGAATATTTGAATTTCTAGCCTTGATATATTGTTTGGATAGTTAATATGGCCTTTAGATGGTCAAAAGAGACATTAGAATTATCCATGGGTCTATAGGAGTGATGTGATAAGACTTGAGAAAGTTGACAGCTTTTCAACCTTCTCAACTGCGCCTGCTGTACTTTTTCTGCACATTTGAACCTTCTTGAGCTGGCATTGTCTTCTCCTCTGCATATTCTGACCTCCTTTCACCTGCTACTGTCCTTTTGTACAGGCTTTAACAGCTCATGCAAAGCTTCTCATGCTTTAAGCCTTTGAACAAACACCTTCTGTTGATCCTATGAATAATCAATGAGTTTCTCCTCTCACATTTAACCATTTCCACACATTTAACCGGTATCGTAGAAAGCACAATTTTTTCATTTTAAGATAACATTAACCAGATGCATGAGTGTAAAGAGAATTTTCTTATTTATGAATGAACCATTTTTGAAAACACATGAATATCAATATTCAGTTAGTATTTTAAATGATGTACAGAAATATTGATGCATCGTGAACTTTAGTTAATGTTCATATGAAAATCATTTTAATCATGTAAGAAATAAGCACAAGACTAGTTGCTTTGTAACAAGAGAAAAATGTGGTTAGCTAACAAGTTTTTACCAAATTTTTGAAAAAAAAAATAATACACATGAATGATGTTTTTCCAGAAATAGTTAGTGTGGGGCATATAACCTGTGTTGCATAAATCTCATATGTCTACCCCTTAGACATCATGATGTTTTCTTGGCATATGAATAAAGCAAGTAAAAACCAACCAATGAGTAAAATAATAGACATTTGAATTTTTATCTAAAACTCTCATGTTCTTACCTTACTAACTATCATGTTGTCATGGAACTTACCAGGGATTCAAATTGCGGTCCGCAACAGGTGTTGCGGCCGCATTATTGCTGTTGCGGAGGTCGCCGCGACGGCATCGCATCGCAATTGCGTTGTGTTCTATAATCACTCATTTTTCCGCAACGAAACCGCAACATAACGCTGTTTTCACCGCAACAGCTTGAAACAGTGTTCTTTACGATCAAAAAAACAAAATTTGAAAACTTAAAAGGAGATTATCAGTACCTTTTAATCATTCTCTTCTTTCACTTTATACATTTTGAATGAAATCGATCTAGATCTACTTTACTCTACTCTGGTTTCCCCTCTTCTCCAAGATCAGTTCTGATTCAGGTAATGTTCCTCACTACCTCTCCTCTGGTCCTGGCGTTTTGCTTTCTTCAATTTCTTGTTTCTTCTCTGGTCCATGTTTACGGTGTCGTGTAGTGGGTAACTGGGTGTTGTGTGGTTTTAATTGAGTGTAAGTGAGTGTCGTGCGGAATTGGGATTTCAGGGTGGGGATTGTAAAAAGGGAGAGAAAGAAATAGCAAAAAAGAAGCTCCAATCTCCCCTTCTTTCAGCAAGGTATTCCTGTTGCTTTGGCGAGTACTTCTTTCCTCCACTATGGCAAGATCACGATCACAGATTCACGGCGATTGCTCTGTTTCACACCGTTTCTGTTCTTTTTCTACCTTATCTATTTTGCTCAATGATGAAAAGTGAAAACCATTGTGTTCTTTATTTAAAATAAAAACTTCCAGAAACAAGTAGAAGTCTTCACATTTAGCTTTTCATTTTTCTTTTTACATAAAAAATTATTAAGTAAATGGAAAGTTAATAAAAATTGTATATAATTTTACATTTTTATGACTTAATTATTTATTATTTATGTGTAGAAATTGAATGAACATATTTTCATTACTTAACTAATTAGATATTTAGTCAAGAAATAAGTTTAGTTAGGAAATTTTTATTATTTGAAAAGATTAAAACATTAGCAACATTATAAAAAATGAAATATAAATAATTATAATAATTAGGGGTTTTTTTAACGTTTGGTGCGAATTTGAAATTAATTCACGCCGCATAGACCGCAATACGCATCGCAGCGACCGCAATAACCGCAACCGCAGCAGCCACAACCATAACCGCATCCGCAGCCGCAACCGCAATTTAAAACCCTGGAACTTACCACATTTTTGCAACTTCATGGATTTGGCAAGCATTATAATAGCGCGAGCTTTCCAAGATTTTGAGTGCATTGGTTCTAACTTTGACACATGACTCAATCCATGTGGGTCCTCCATGAATTTTTGTAAACAGAACTTCATTCTGTCTGTCATGAAGGTTACCTGTGACATCTCTTTTATACAGTGGATGCAGCATTTGTCTGATGTTTTATATGGTCTCTTTTCAGTATGCTCTTGTCGGCTTGTTTTGTCAAGCTATGCTCAGAGTTGTGAATGAATGAAAGAGAATTTGGAAGCCAAATAGAAATGATTTGCTCGAGAGCACAATGTGTTTATGCTTAACCAAATTTCACAGTTTAGATCAGATTTCTTTTTCAAACATTTTTTAAATGTTTGACAATATAATGCAATGTTTCAAACCCTTGCAAAGCACAACTCTCACCCACTTTTTATCATGGCAAGTTGCTTCATAAAAACCCAAAAAGAACATGGATTTATACTCTCCATTTCTTTGTAGTCTAGTATGTAAGGCTCAAGGTAGCAACAAAAATACATTGGATGAGTTCATACAAGTGAGATGTTATTCACAATAAGTGGTCACCATATTTACTTTTGGCTAGCAAGATACAAGTACCACTAGCACTTTATCAAGATGTAAAGCACGGGGTCAACACTTTGTATCTAAGAACAAGCAAGTTAACACATCATTTTAATTTTCTCATTCCTCATTCAAACTGTCAAAGATGGGTATTGTGAGACATTGAAAAGTAGTCTAACAAACAATACGTTGTAGCTTTTTGTTGTTTTGTTTTTCTGAAGAGAGTAAAATGGATTTTTGATAGCTTCTCAAACTAGTAGCTGATAACCCTTTTATCATTCTCACGTTTTGCTGCTATTTAGAGAAAACTCATCTCTCATAGCCTATCTAGTGGCTTATTGACTTGTTTTGATATGGATAAAGCATTCAAAGTAAAATTAAAACAAGCTTAATTACTTGTTGGTCATGGCATATGTATATTCTTATATGCCATCTATCCCACCTTCTCAATTTCTTCCTCATCAAAATTGTTTTCTGCATATCACAAACCTCCAGAATCTTCATGGTTAAGTGTGTTCATCCCTAAGAGCCTTGCTTTGATACCAATTGAAGTGGCATAAACAGACACAAGAAGAAGGGGGGGGGGGGGGGTGGTTGAATTGAGACCCTTTGAAAATTTATATCCTGCAACTTAGAAAATGTCCTCTCAAGTTGATACTTGGAGATGAGGTAGTTAGCACAAACAAATTTCACAAGACATTCTCTTTTTGAGTAGGTTCCATGCATTAAACCTTCTCAAGCCGAGTAGGTTCTATGCAGTGAACCTTCTCTGGTTGAGTAAGTTCAACGTGTTTAACCTTCTGATCAAGCTTCTCATTTCTGGAGAAGCTTCTCAGAACGAGAGAAGGTTGAGGGGAAGAAGAAATTTGATGTAGGCTCAATGTAATCCCTTTTCCTTGATTTTCTTCAACTTTCCCATGTGTTGATATAGTTGATTTCTTCAATATAGCCGTTGGGAGTGTGCTAGGAGAGATGAAGACACAAAGTAGTAGTGATGGGACAACACTAATTTACCTTTGTTCTTTTTGAATAAAGTTCTCAGCTCCTTTAGTGTGTATAGCTGTAACAACCAACCTTCTCACGAACCTTCTCAACAGCCTTTTCTCAATAGCCTTCTCAGGAACCTTCTCAAGATCCTTCTACAGAATATTTAAATTTCTGGCCTTGATATATTCTTTGGATAGTTAATATGGCCTTTAGATGCTCAAAAGAGCAGTTGGAATTATCCATGGGTCTATAGGAGTGTTGTGATGAGACTTGAGAAAGTTGACAGCTTTTCAACCTGCTCAACTCTGCCTGCTGTACTTTTTCTGCACATCTGAACCTTCTTGAGCTGGCATTGTCCTCTCCTCTGCATATTCTGACATCCTTTAACCTGCTACTATCCTTTTGGACAGGCTTTAACAGCTTATGCAAAGCTTCTCATGCTTTAAGCCTTTTAACAAACACCTTCTGTTGATCCTAGGAATAATCATAGAGTTTCTCCAATCACATTTAACTATTTCCACTCATTTATTTCTTGACTCCAGCATTTAATAACCTCTGATCTTCATTCAAAGAGAGATGACATATTTGTCATTTTGAGTAGGTTGCTGACTTGAACCTTCTCTTCTTGTATTTGAACCTTCTCAACAATGAATGTTCTTAACAAAGCTGAGGTCAAGCTTCTTTTGACTTTTGGTCAAACTTGCGTTGACTTGGTCAAACTTTCAGTTGACTTTTTGGTCAAACCTTCTATTGACTTTTGGTCAAACCTTTTGTTGACTTAGTCAACGTTCTCATATTTTAACCTTTTCATGTTGAAGTCTTGGCTTGGTCAAACCTTCTCTTGACTTGGTCAAGCCTTCCGTTAACTTGGTCAAACCTTCTGATAATTGAACCTTCTTGTCTTATTTCTACCCTTGACTTCTTACATGTTTTGGTCATGCTTTTTGGTATGCTTATAGATAAGCTTTTTGAACATTTGAGTAAGAGAGCATTGGTAGAATATAACCCAATTAATAACTATGAGAATCTTCTTTTATGCAAAGACTTGTCATTCCTTTGATCAATGTAGTCATTAGGTTCTCAAGACTCCACTTGACAGGAAATCACTTAGTGATTTGAACTTTCTCTTGATTGCTTAATGTCTTCTCTTTTCTCTTTGTGAATTTCCTTGTCCAACACCGTTGTAATTTAATAGTAAAGATATTATGTCTTCATGAAGCTTGCATTACTATTCTTGTTATTTGTTGGTGCTACTTTGATTCTTCTGTTGTTGAGAATGACGTGCATTGGATTGATCTAATTTGCCTCTAGCATGTCCACTTATAGGAAACCTGTTCTTTCAACAAACTCAAGAGCACCCATTAGTAGATCACCATTCAGAATACTTAACATTTAGTTCATAAGGTTTGTTGTCATTAAAACCATATATCAAAAAGGAATTTAACTCAACAAAAGTACCCTCGCCTGAGAAAATGGGGGGGGGGGGGGGGAACTATATCGTAAATACCACAATTACTTCAGACATACCACTAATATGTGGGTTCGTTTTAGGGATATCATTCAAAATGCTATTGAAGAAGGACGCCTGGTTTTCGAAGAAAAGAAGAAGGCTCCTCCCATGAAATTGGATACAGATCCACTCCATGTGGCTGTGAATTATTCTGTGCTAGAACACTTTGACATCTGCATGGTAGACATTGGACAAATGGATTCTTTTCCAAAGATACTCATGGATCTGCCTAACCAGGGTAACTTCGAAACTGTTGGTAACAATACGAAAAAATCTCCAAAAGGCAAGTGATGCTAGAGAAATAACTGCTCAGTTGGCCAACCTCAGAATCTATATGGTGAATGTTAAAGAGGTTGATGATATAGACCTTATTGACCAACTGATAGAATAGTTCGAAGTGGACTCTGGAAGCAAAATCTTTCCTTGCCCGGGCGAAATCAAGAGACCTTATTGTGTCCTAGATGCAGTGCAGTTTTCGATAGCATAGCTGCCAAAGTCTTCGAAAGTTCTGAAATCAAAAGGAAGGTTGAGGAAGTTCGAGGAAAGGGAAAAGAAGACATTACTTCTTCTAATAAGTGGGTTAGAGGCATGAATCCTTCGCCTAAACAATGGGTTGCTACTAAGAACTACAAGCCTAATAATGTCTATGTAAAAGGAGAAAGTTTGAATGCTGGATATATTCGGAATCAAAACTTTGGTTTTGACAACCAGGGGATGAGCCGAAGTCAGATAAGAAGGGATCAAAGGACTTGAAAGGCCGCCTATGAGTCATATGAGGCAAGACGAAGTCCTAGAATAACCCCTAAACAAAAAATTAAGAGTACTATAACCCACCAGAATAAGGAAGGGCATCCAAAGGGTAGAAACTCGCGGAAAGACAACAAAAAGTTACTCGAATATGATAATGAGGATGACCTCATGACAAATGTATTTGATTCTAGATTCGATGATGACTTAAATGAAATCTGCGTAGTAGTGTCAGTCCTGCCTGCGAATTGAAGAGCTCGATGTTGAGGCAAAATCTCAGTTAAGTTTTGATGGTTAACAAACTTCAAATGTGAGAAGCTTAAGTTCTCGGATTTCATATGCTACTAACGATCTTCTTGAGTGAAATATAAGAACTGGAAATGTTAGTTAAATTCTCAAGAGGATATCTGCTTATGAGAAGCATAAATGAGAAGACTTGAAAAAGAACAATAAAAGAAATGTTGACCAGAGGCAAACAAAGAAGGAAGACCTCTCTTTACATGATCAAAGAATCAATACCAAATGGGTTAACTTGAGAAAGATCATCATGAGAAGAGTCATCATGAATAAAGTCAACATGAGAAGAATCATAAGAAGAGTCAACCTCAGAAGAGTCATGATGAGAAAGGTCATCACGAGAAGAGTCCTGAGAAGAGTCATCAGAAGAGTCAAGATGAGAAGCATCACAATGAGAAGAGTCAAGTTGAGAAGCATCATGACAAGGAAGAGTCAAGATCAGAAGGGTCATGATGAGAACAGTCAAGTTCAGAAGAGTCACGATGAGAAGCATCATCATAAGAGGCATCAACTTAAGAAGCATCATCTTCAGAAGACTCATAGAAGAGAAGAGCCAAAGCTGAGAAGAGTGATGACAGCTATATAACTGCTGTCTTCTGCAGAAGTGCAGAAACACAGCTGTTCAAGTGCTGTCTTCAAACCAAAAGCTCTCCAACGACTATAAACGGCTATAAACTTTTGGCAACGACTATCTCTCATGGACCAGAGGTTATTACACACATGTTCAGCTATAAATAAACGCATTGGAACTATGTGAGAGCACTTCAAGCTTAAATCCTCCAATCTTCTCAAGTGTCAAGTTTTCTCTCATCCATACTCAGCTACTTCAAAATAGTAGATATTCTTTTATTTCTGAGTATGTATTATAGCTTGTGTTTAGTTTCTGTTGAAACACCATTTGTATTAACCAAGCTCTAAAATCCCACAAACACCCCCAAACCAGAAAGTGTAAAAACCTGATGTAAGCCTTCTCAAATAGCATGGTGTTGCTATGGTTAAAGAGAAGCCTTCTCAAGTAGCATGTGTTGCTGTAGGTCTTGAGAAGTGAGTTGCTTCTGTGTTAGAAGCTACCTAGTAGATCAGAAGGATCTTATTAGGTGTGAGAACAGTAGGTAGAGCCGTGTTAAGAAAACTACCAGTGAGAACTTTAAGCCTAGGCTGGTTGTAAAGTTGTAACTATTTGGAAAATAATGGAAATACTCACAGGTTGTGAGGAGTGGACGTAGCCCAGGGTTTTTGGGTGAACCACTGTACATCATTATGTTATTTACAGCTTTTCTAAATAGATCTACACTGTACTTAAAACTCTACATTTAGAGAAGGTTTTGAAAAACCGAAAAGACAGCATCTGCTGATCCTTCTCTACTACACACAGTTTTTCTTAAAAGAATGTTATTACAACCCTTCTCAAATATTTTTTAAGTGGTAGAATTCAACCATCATTCTTAAGTATTCTACATTTAAGTTAATCTTTTCATGCAATATCTCTTACCTTAGAAAAGCTATTTTGAACATCATCTCACTCTTATTATTGGTAGCTGTGTTGGGAAGAAAAAAGTGACCGACTCTTCTCAAATCAGAAACATAGTTGAGAAGACAGTTTCACCTTACCCTTCTCAGCTCAGTACTGACACTTACAATATCTAACCATACTTGTGATATTAGTTATCTTGTTTCAGGTTAATATTAAAATGGTCACAATTCCAACCCCCCTTCCTTGTGACACTCATTGACTTTAATTTGCATTAGAGCTCGGCCTTTGGGTTGAACACAACCAAAAATTGTGAGAGGAAAAGATCTTAGAAGAAGTCATGGTCAAACCAAATTCTGTTGCCTTCCTACCAAAAGGTGATTCTTCAAACATACCACTTGGATTCAATGGGGAACATTACTACTATTGGAAAAGTCAAATGAAGCTGTTCTTGGAATCTCAAGATACAGACTTATGGGACATAGTTCAAAATGGACCATATGTTCCCACTGTGGCAGGTCCAGTACCTGGTAGTGGTATTCCTAAACCAAAAGCTGACTAGACTGCTGATGAGAAGCATCGTGTACACTTCAAAATGCTAATCTGC
Source organism: Astragalus membranaceus (assembly GCA_039519185.1). Taxonomy (NCBI): domain Eukaryota; kingdom Viridiplantae; phylum Streptophyta; class Magnoliopsida; order Fabales; family Fabaceae; genus Astragalus; species Astragalus membranaceus. The sequence continues at coordinate 25,209,654 of CM076847.1, forward strand.
AAACTGCCCATGAAGGAAAGAAGGGAATTCTCATCCATGAATTTGAAATGTTCAAAATATCAGAAGAAGAAACCATTAATGAAATGTTCAGTAGATTCACCCAAATTCTGAGAAGGTTAGAAAACTAATGAAATGTCTTCCAAAAGCTTGGAGACCAAAGAAAACTACCATAGAAGAAGCAAAAACACTGTCAACACTTGACATTGATCGTTTGCTTGGATCACTAAAAATACATGAGCGAGAACGAATGGATGAACTCCATCCAAAGAAGAAGGCAGTAGCTCTGAAGGCTTCTTAGAAAGAAGAAAGTTCATCCTCTCAAAAAGGGAAATCCATGGCCCTCAAGTCTTCTCAAGAAATGAATGATGAAGAGCAAGAAACTGAAGAAGATACAGAAGGAGAAGAGCTGGCACTAATCTCAAAAAGAATCAACAGATGGCTGAACAACAAAAGGAGAGGAAAACTTCAATTCAGAAGAGACACATTCAAAGGAGATGGAAGCAAGTCAAAATTCACTTGTAATGAATGTAAGAAACCTGATCACATGAAACAAGATTGTCCTCCTCTCAACAATAAAAGATATATATCAAAGAAGAAAGCCTTGATGGCCACTTGGGATGACTCAGAAGAGTCATCAAGTGAACGTGAGGAAGAAGCCAATCTATGTCTCATGGAAGAAACTGAGCAAGAAGAGGTACGTAATTCTAAATTTCTTAAATGTGAAAGTTGCAAAGAAATTGAGTCCTCTTTTGACAGTCTGCTATATGATTCAAATATTCTCTCCCAAATATGCATGGTTTTCAAAGATCAGTTATGTATTTTGAAAAATGAAAATGAGGAGCAAAGAACACAAAATGAGAAAATGAGTAAAACCATTCATACTTTACAACAATCTCATTTTAAACTATCGGAACAGTTCAAGCTTCTCAACTTAAAAATGGCGGAAAAACCAGTGTCTCCTAACTTAGAATTTAAACATGAAAACATGATGTTAAGAAAACATGTTAGTGAGTTAACAGATGAGCTTATATGATTTGTGCACAAAATCTTGAAGCTTCTCAAGTGACTCTAACTCCTCTTGAGAGAAGGGTCAGATATATAAGAAGGGTAACTCTTTAAAAAACCGAAAGCCCAAAGCGAAATGCTCAAAATGCAAACAAACTGGACATCATATTTCAGTTTGTTACTACAAGCAAAAAGATCCCACAAGAATGAAAACTAACCCTCAAGGACCCAAAAACCAATGGGTACCTAAATCTTTGTCGAACTCTGATACAGGCATGCCTGATAGCATCAAGAAGAAAATTATGGTTCCTAGACAGTGGATGCTCAAGGCACATGACAGGGGAGAAAGATATGTTTCTCTCCATGGAGAGATTTGATGGAGGACTTGTCATGTTTGGCAATAATGACAAAGGCTTTATCAAAGGAGTAGGTACAGTAGGTAAAATAAACTCTGCTCAGATTCAAAATGTTCAATTTACTTAGTGTGAGTCAATTGTGTGATTCTGGACATGAAAGGATTTTTAAATCTGATGCATGTAGAATAAATAGCTTATAGTCTGGAAAAACAATTTTTACTGGTCATAGAACAAACAATCTCTATAGCATTTGTCTTGATGATCTACCTGATCTGTTAACACCTAAAAATAACTAAGTCGTGGGCTGAGGGCTGAGAGAAAAGAGAAAAGGGACTAGGGTGCTGAGGTAAGGCATTAGACAAAATCATAAGAGATGTTTGCTGAAAGAATGAACTCAAGAGAGGGCCTCGGGGCAAATCACAATGTAAACTCCCCGGGGAAGGGGTAAGCCCGAGGGATAGTAAACAATGCCGAGGGAGAGTAAAGTCTCAGCCTATAGAGTACCACGACCATGATGGCTCGGGTGCCTAGGTTCATTGCTGCAGACCGAGGAATAGGCAAAGATTTTCTAGCCACTAGGAATGGCTTGCCACTTCCTAGTTCATCCTAGGAACTAAATGGCCGAGGTAAGGCAGGCTTGGTTGGAATGCAAGAGAGAGGAAGCACGTGGATAGAATGTGGGGCCACTTGAAGATCAAGTGAAAGAGCGAAGCCTTGAAAAGCGGAGCGAGGGAGTTTTACTCCACTAACTGTGCTAGTGGGATCGTGGGTAGTTACTCCGCCTCTTTAGGGCTTAGGAGCGGTGATAGACGTTGATCTTTAATTGGTCCAATGGTAGGCAAGTGTTGGCTCGGATAGTGGCCGATGAGGGTCTGTGTATATATATAGGAAGAGGAATAAATTGTAAATACATACATCGATACAAAACTCTATTTTTTATCTGCTTTATCTTCTTTTATCGAACTTTACTTTTAGCTTTATGCATTAGGCCAGTAGATAATTCAACCTTCGCGTTCCATTCACTCATCCCGACCTTTTCTAGAGGAGTTAGGAAACCTACAGTGGAGGAGCAGAGTTTCCTCCTCGACGCAATTGCTTGAAGAATAGAGGAATCAAAGACTGTCGAAACCCCTGCCCGACCCCCCGGCTAGGAACTAAGGGTTTGACGACAACAAAAATTGGCACGCCCAGTGGGATAGGAACGGGTAAACGAAAAATTACGTTTGATTCGCCTGGACTGGATTATTGTTGGCGTATGCATCTACTCTATGACAGGAACCTAAGTATGGAGCCATCTTCGGCATCAAAAAAGGGAACTTCCCCCACAATGAAGAACACATAGCCAGTAAGTGCTTCGGGGACAACCACCCCAGCGGTTAATGCTGATTCAAATGAACACGTCGTTTATTCGGCAGCAAATCGACATTGGGATACAAGATATTATGTACCAAGTGTCCCACCAATTGGCTGACATAGTTAAACCTATGGTGCACAATGAGGTGCAACAGGCCAAGGAAGTGGAACAGAGGCATGTTACGCAAGCGAGCAGCACAATGAACTACGGTTTCCCCGACCAATCGCAGGGAGGACAACCCAACTCTCTGGGAGGCACGCATCAGACCCTACCATACACCACCCCTGTTAGACCTCTGTAGGCATCTTCCTATAACCAAATGGGAAGCATGCAACAGTGTCCACCGAGCGGGAGCATGACTGGGCCTGAGCAGACGTTCTCTCATCACGCAAATCCTACCCCTGTAATTCCTCAGCCTGGTACTTTTGCCACTGCCAACACTGGGGGTCAGTTTAGGACGAATGTCACCAACACGGCTTCTCTTAAGCAAGGAAAAGTGCAAGTGGCCAGAAGGCCGCCCGAGGCAGCAGGCTTGGTGGGTCTTTCGTAAGGACCATCTGTAACACCCCATTTCTACCCGGCTATTTATCATAAAAATCAGAGTTTCAAAATTTCATTTCAATGGAATGCTACACATAACTTTAATCTAACAACGACAAGATCAGCATAAGCTTTCATTCCATCTTTATAATACGCAACACCCTTAAATGGGATGGAATACTCAAGAATTCTCAATAAAATCCACGCACTAGAAAATGAATGTTACACAGCGGAAAATACCATAATCTCAAAAGTGTCGAACAACAGCCTCATCAAAATCATTAAATCAATACATATATAGTTCAACAGACAAGGAATAACACTAGAATCCTAAGCCCACCCCCTAGGTGTCATGTATCAGAGCAGACCGACTCGGGAATGAAGGGAGTAAGCCTTCACTCAGGGCTACCTGTGGTAAACAACAACAGAAGGGTGAGTCTCAAACCACATAATAAAGACTATAATAAGAAGTATATTTTATCATAGTATCACACTCATACAGTCACACAGTAGCATAGTTCATACAACCAACAACTCACATGCTTATCATGAGAATGTATGCAATACAGTTATGCATGTGGTACCATTTTCCCAGACCGCAGCCTCATCATCATAATATTAAACTCAGACCGCAGCCTTATCATCACAATATAGAACTCAGACCGCAGCCTTATCATCACAATATAAACTCAGACCTCAGCCTTATGTATGCATGAGACTCCATGACAAAGATCACAATCACAATTCTTAACGACACAGTCCATACATCATATATCACCTCTTTATTAATCTTAGTTATAGCCCCCATGGCCTCATCATCAATCAATTGAGTCCCCATGACTCTGGCCCCCTTGGCCCATATCCCCATGATATCATCAATCAACTCATTTATTATCTCATCTCAATCACGCCTCTAGGACTAAACTCAACTAGAGGACTAGAACCCCTCACAAGGACCAAACAGAGTAGGCCACCTGAAAAATTAAAACCGCTCTAGCCAAAATGTTCAAAATGGAATTTGGTCACGTGAATACAAAATTGGGCACGGGAAAATATGCTTAGAAATTGATTTGCACTCAAAGCCCCCTTTACACAAGCTAAAACTATGCCCAATAGGACCATTTCAAAACAACGCGTTCAAAACTGAAAATTCCTTAGCCACAGTGCTTAAAATACAATTTGGGCAGGTGAATACAAAATTTGGCTCGGGGAAATATGTTTAGAAAACTGAGTTTTACCCAAAAACACCCTTTGTGCGCCTTGTCTAGACACAGGCAGCACCTTGGCGCCACCCCAGGCGCCACAGGGCAGCCACATTGGCGCCCTGCACAGACCACACACGCACCCAGCAACCAGAACAGTGCCCAGGGCGCCATTTTCCCAGCAACTTGGCGCCCATGCAGCAAACAACATATACAACACAACACAAGCCCACTGCTACAGTACACAGGGCGCCATTTCCCTAGGCACTTGGCGCCCCATGCGTCCCAACCCTCACCAAACATCAAATTCCCAATTTTTTTTCCAAATCAAATCGCAACAACAATCATAAAACATGTTATGCTCATACCAACAACTTCAATTTCACACTTATACATTAAGAACACATCAAGACACAAAATCAAGGTATGAAACCCTAACCTTAGTATAGGAAATCGATTTCATCATACAATTCATCAATTTCAACCAATCCAAACAATCAAACAATTATCAATTAACATCAAATAAGACCCTATGATCTACATACAACCTATTATACTCTCTATTATAGAGTGAGACTCCCCTTACCTTGATTATGCCGAAAATAGAGCTCTTTCCACCGAAACACCGACAAACCACCGCAACAAAGAATCTTCTCCTTCTTCTTCCCTCTCTCACGATCGCGCCCCCTCTCTCTCTCTCTTGGACCATCACGAAGGATCAACAAGAGTAAGGGTTAGGAAATCGAAAACTTAAACACTTGAAAGAGAAGGAAAATCGAATAAGAAAGGACTAGGAACTCTTACCTAGGATCAAGATGAACGAAACCCTAACTCCTTAGCTTGTGATCGCCCTTTTCTTTCTCTTCTCCTCTCCTTCGATTTCTTTCTCTCTTTTGGCACAACTGAGGCGAAAACCTAAACCCCCAGCGCCTAAAGGAGCGCCTAAGCCAATGGCTTGGGCTTCTTGGGCCATTACTTGCAGTTCCGGTATTTCCAATGCCATCCCCTTCAATTAAATAAAATGCTATATTATAATTTAATCAAAATTAGTGCATCACTTTAAATAATTTAATCAATTACTTAATTAAATCATTTAGGGTGTTACACCATCCTAGGGGTGTTCTACCACGGCTAACTACCCGGCTTACGCAAGGGGGAAAGCCTTCGCCCCGGAAACAGGGATTGGCAGGACAGGCGGGTATTGCCTGAGTCAGCAGCCATGGGTCCAGAGCCCACCTGGCTCGACAAACCCGTTTCCTAGTCAGCCGTACTCCGGAGCACTCAGTACCTACCCAGCGGGTTCCTATATACAGACGCAGATGAATGTGTCCCCGGTCGAGCAGCCATAGAACTAGTTTCCACCTCACCGAGGTACTCAGGCATCTATATCAGGAACTGGCCTTGTTAACCTGGCCCAAGTAGTGCCTGGGCAACCATGGACATATGCTCCACCTCAGCTACCACCGCAGCCAGGGGTGCAGGGTCCCCCAGATACAATGCGGCAACCAACGCCTCCGCCAGAAAGACCATCGGGGCCCCAACTCCTGGACTCTAATTTGATAGCTAACACCATCAAGAAGTTCTTCGGTGTGACAGTGTACAGGAAGCCTTACCCCGAATGGGTGGATAGATTGGTGCATTTTTCCAGAGGATTTAAAACCCTTGACTTTGCTACGTTTTCTGGGGATGATGGCAAGTCTACAATGGAGCATGTCGGCTGATTCACGACCCAATGTGGAGAAGGGAAACAGAATGAATATCATAAGCTGCAGCTGTTCCCCTTGTCTCTGATGGGGACTTCTTTCTCATGGTACTCTTCTCTCCCACCTGATTCTATACAGACCTGGGTAGACATGGAAAGGTGCTTCCATGACAGATTCTATTGGCCACAGCCTGAAGTCACCGCAGCCGATCTCCTGAATTATGGTAGAAGGTGGACGAGGCTGTGACTGACTTCATTGAAAGATTCAGGAAGATGGCCGGAAAGTGCTCAGTACCTTTCCCAGAGTCTCAACTTACTTCCATGGCCATCTCCGGAATGCACCCTCAATTGAAGGAGAAGCTTGCGGGACAAGCTTGTAGTGACCTCAGTGGCCTAGCTTCCAGAGCAATTGAGATTGAGCAGTTCATACAGGAGAGAGAAAGGAAAAGAGCCACTAGGGGTCGAGGACCTCAGTTAGTATCAGTGGTTGATGTAGTTGAAGATTCAGACTATGATGAGTCAGCCGATTACGCGGTAGACATATTGGTGGCCGAGATAGTCAAAGGAAAGGCTTACCTCTGTCCTGCCCTTAAACCTGCGAAAGGAAAGGAAAAGGACGAGACTAAGAACAAGGTTGAGTATTCCTTTGATATATCTAAGGCCGACCAAATCTTTGATTTCTATTGAAAGACAAGCAGATCAAGCTCCTTGACGGCCACTAGATACCCCCTCCCGAGGAAATAATGGGGAAGAAATATTGTAAGTGGCATAACTGATTCAATCATGCCACCTCTAACTGCATTATCTTCCGCTGAGCCATTCAGGGGGCTATTAGGAAGGGAAGGTTCAAGATGGCCGACAAGGGGGCGTCAGAGATGACTGTTGACATCGACCCTTTCCCCAATATGGACATCAATATGGTCTCCTTTTTAGGGAGCGACCGAGGGAAAGGGAAGAAGAAGTATGTGTGGGTCCCTAAATAGGACGTTCCCCCAGAAAAGAAAGTGTCAGTCTTTGACCGATTGGGGTCACCCCCTAAAGCATCTACGGTGGTGGAACGTCTGGCTCTCTTGCAAGAAACACTGCAGGTAGGAGGGCCGAGCCAGCGTCGAGAACCCCAGAAGAAGCTCCCAAAGCCAATGAAGCTTGTCCATGACCTCAAGGAGTTACATTTATCCAAGCTTAACCCTGAAAGGCATGCACCTCGGCCCAAAGATCTGAGGGAAAGGCTCCAACACCTCCCGCCTGGGGGCATGGTCGGTCCGCCGATGAACCCATCGGACAAGCCACCATATCAAACCCAAGAGAGAAGGTTCATCCTAGGAAAGAAAGAACGGTAGCACTGGTCACTGTGGCACAAGACGTAACATCAGTGGATATCACTGTCTTGAATGATCGTGAGTTAAGAGCTACTAGAACTGTGAGACCACCCTTGGAGGTGCCACAAGATCAGTGGATGACACAAGCAGCAGCAGAGGCACCAGCCCCCAGAGTGGCCTCCAAATCACGCTGGCAGAAGACGTGGCTGCAGAGAACAAGGGCTTTCCATAGAATGAGGGAGACACTCTAGATGCTCAACTGAGCCAGAGAAGGGATACATAGACCATCCCCGTAGCTTCTGTGGCCAGGCGTTGGAACAGACCTTCCCAAAACCGGCCAAGGACACAGTGTTGGAGCCGCAAACTTCTGCGGTAGCCGTGCCTGAGGTACCCATTTTGTATAGAGGAAGATCCCCACCATGATAGGGGTGGTAGATACAGTCAATAGCCCTCTCACCGAGGGAGTGATAGAGTGTCTGTATGGTCCTCATAGTCCTAGACAGACACAGCCAACCAGTGCACCCCCTGTTGAGGGGGCCATGACTAAAGAAAAGATTGCAGAAGATGACCTCTTGGGGAAGAAGAAGAGAACCCCTTTGTTCTATTGGATTTTGATGGGAATTCCCTAACGAGATCAATACTAGACGACATAATGGACGGAGAAGATGGGGAATTCTATGCTGACTTAGATATGGTGGGTCTCCTATCACCAGAGTTCTGGGGAAATAATGACCAGCCAAGAACCCTCGAGGGAGATGTCTTTGCTGAGGACCGAGTGGGCTGCCTTGACAGAGCCCGAGGGACCAGTCACGGAAGGAATGTTGTTTGAGAAGCCTACGGCAAACATGACCAGACATTTGAAGCCCCTCTACATCAAAGCCCATTTGAATGGGAAACTATTTAACCGGGTCTTTGTGGAAGGTGGAGCCGTGCTGAGTACCATGCCATTGGCAACAATGAAGAAATTGAGAAAGATTGCAGAGGATCTCATTCCTTTCAACATGACTATGACTAGTTTCTTGGGCCCCGTCTCACACCTTGGGGGTGTTGGTGGCTGATGTGACGATTGGGTCTAAGGTGGCTCGTTCGACCTTCTTTGTCATAGAAGGGAAACCCTCATATGCTGTGATTTTGGGAAGGGATTGGATCCATACCAGTGAATGTGTTCCTTCCACTCTGCACCAGAAGCTGATGATATGGATAGGTGATAAGGTGGAGATAGTAGAGGCCGATCCCAATCCGTTCCCTGCCGAGGTGAAGATGTTTGAAGCTGTCTTCTACTCCCCTCATTTGCACCCCATCTCCATTCTAGGGAATTACGAGGAGGGGGGGTATAGAATCATGTGAATGGACTAAGAAGGATTTTGAATTCAAAATGTTTGCCGACGCACGACCTAGTAGTGAGAATAATGATTAGTCTCCTAACAAAGGTACAAAGCTTGCTGGATCGGCTGCACTTGTTCCAAATCGAATCCAGTATTGAAGAGGCTATGTTCGGTGCAATGTGTGAAGAAGACGGGCTCTTAGAGCACTCTTGCCAAGGGGCTTCGGATGACCACGATAACGAAATGTTGGCCAAGCCTCCCCACATTTGAGGAGGATACCCACATTTGAAGCTTAAGACCCTCTGGTAGAGGTGAACTTAGGAAGTGAAAGTGAGCCAAGAATGACTAAGGTCAGTGGCAAGTTACAGCCTCAACAGCGAGATCAGGTGGTAGCTTTGATAAAGGAGTACCACGACAGCTTTGCATGGGACTACCATGAGATGCCAGGTCTTGATAGAGTATTGGTAGAACATAACTTGCCCATCAAGAAAGGTTGCAAACCCCACAAGCAGCAACCGAGGAGGTTCAACCCACAGCTGAGGTGGAGAGATTGCTGAAAGCAGGGTTCATAAGAACCGCCAGGTACGTAGAATGGCTGTCTAACATAGTCCCCGTGATAAAAAAGAATGGTCAGGTACGGGTCTGTATTGATTACAGGGATTTGAACTTGGCCACTTCGAAAGATGAGTATGGTATGTCTGTGGCCGACATGCTGGTCGATGCCGCGACTAAAAATGCCATCTTGACTTTTATGGACGGCGGTTCTGGTTACAACCAGATATACGTGGTCGAGGCTGGCACCCATAAGGCTGCCTTTAGGTGCCCCGGTGCCTTAGGTATCTATGAGTGGTTGGTGATGCCATTCGGCCTCAAAAAAAAAAAAAAGCAGGGGCCACGTACCAAAGGGCCATGAATGCTATTTTCCATGACCTCGCTAAGAGTCGTTAAAGGACAAGCCCTGGCTGATTTCTTGGCTTAGCATCCTTGCATGGAGGTACACATTTCGCCAGCCGAGCCTTTAAACTATTTGGGGTTGATGCCTTGGGTCCTTATGTTTGACGGTTCGAGAACCCAAATGGGAGCAGGCATTTGCATGGTAATCACTAGCCCCTACAGCCTAACATGGAGGTTCATGTGCAGGATAGGAGATCAGGCTTCCAACAATCAGGCCGAATATGAGGCCTTGATCATGGGACTTGATATCCTGGGCGCCATGAAAGCCCAGTACGTAGAGGTAAAAGGTTACTCCCAACTAGTGATTAATCAGATTACTGGGGAATACAAGTGCTACAACACGAAGCTTAAGCAGCTACGGGCCTCGGCGCATAACTTGTTAAAGTTGTTTACCGATGTTGTGATCATGTATGTCCCTAGAAATGAGAATCAATAAGCGAATGACTTGGCCCAACAAGCCTCGGGGTACAAGGAGTTGGTGGTCGAGGTAATGCAACAAGATGCATTGGTTCCAACCGAGGAGGATCCTGCCAATGCCTGGATTGGAGTATTGACAGAGTACCTCCGTAACCCAATGGCTAGCACTGACTTTAAGGTCAAGAAGAGGGCACTTAAGTACATCTTGATAGGGGACGACCTTTATAAAAGGAGCGCCAATGGGGTATTATTACGGTGCCTCAAGAGGACAGATGCTTATATGGTGATGGCACAAGTCCACGCAGGGATATGTGGTGCACACAGGTCTGGCCACATCATGAAGTGGCTCATCTATATGCAAGGATACTATAGGCAGACGATCACGGCCAATTGCTTCTAGTTTGCGAAGGGTTGTGAAGCTTGCCAGTTACATGGACTAATCCAGAGGGTGGGCCATGGATTTAATCGGCAAGATATACTCTCCAAGTTCAAATCATATACAGATTTGGTATCCCTGAAACCATCACGGCCGATCAAGGCACAATGTTCACCGGGGAACAAGTGGTGGCCTTTTGTAACACCCCTTTTCTACCCGGTAATTTTATTACTAAAAATCAGAGTCTCTCTTTTTTTTTTCTTTAAAAGTCATATTTCACCACATGGGATGTCACACATAAATCCACACAAAATCATGCATCGAAATAAAATAGTTCTCATCGTCAATAATAATGCGATACATAGCACATCACAACTGGGGTGAGCTCAAAACGCTCAATTCAACCAACATAATAAAAACTCAGCAACTACGCAGCGGAAAGTCATAAAACAGCAACTACAGCAATCAAATAATTAGAAAAACTAAGGTTCATTCCCTCCCCACTGAGTGCTACGTATCAGAGCAGACGACCAGACTCAGCTAGGGAAGGTACCTAAGCCTTCACTCGAGATCACCTGCACGTTACTGCATAGGGGTAACATTCAAACAGAAGGGGTGAGTTCATCTAACAATATAATAGTGCATATGATAAGTATTATGCTAGAGCTACAACGCTATAAAAACCACATCGCAACATCAAATCAGTCATCACTGCAAGTCATCACAATGTCATGAACATGTATGAAATGCGACCCATCACAACAGGCGTATGCATGTGGTACCTGTCATCATCGTCACTAAATAGCCTTTATGGCATCATCGTCACTAAATAACCTTTATGGCATCATCGTCACTTGTTTATGCACATGAGATGTATGAGACACCATGACATGCACCAGAGACAGTCCCATACAAGCACAGTCAACTTAACGACCCATCACTTACCAATTTCCCAATGAAAGGCACATCACCTGTCAAGTTATCGTCACACATACATTTGCGACTAACATTCATCGTCATTAACATCATCGTCGCTAATAGCCTTTATGGCATCATCGTCAATTATAAAACCACAGCTTTTATTCATCATCAATACCATCGTTAATCAAAGTAATAGCCACTAGGGGCATTATCGTCAAAAACATCAACACATATTTATTGACACCGGGACACTAATATTACCGATTACATCAAAAGGTATTACTTCAGCTCACGACACCAAATAGGACACCAAAAAGGGTTTTAAACACCGAAATAGTTTTACAACGCCAACAACAACGACCACCGGGGACAGCCACTTGAGGCGCCCAGAAACTATCTGAAAAATAATAATTTTTACTTTAAAATAGAATATACCAGTAGGAAACAGAATAAGCTTCACAAATCACTTTGAAACACTTAAAACGGACACCCGAGTCAAAAGATATGTCAAAAACAAAACTGGGAAAAATTTGAGGAACATCCTGAAAATGGCGCCCAGGCACTAGGCGCCGAGCAGGCAACACGCAACACAGACACAAGGCGCCCTTGGCGCCCCTGCGCCAAGACACAGCGCGCAACACACACAGAATCTGGCGCCCATGGCGCCCCTGCGCAAAGACAGCGCGCAACACCCAGACACAGGCGCCCAGGCACAGGGCGCCAAGGTGCCCTTGCGTCAAAACACAGGAACACAGGCACAACACACACACACACACACAGTCGAATCAACGCGCACACACACACACACGCACCCACACACACAGCAACACACACACACACCTTGGCACACGGTGCCCATGCACTGGGCGCCAAAAACAGAATGGCAACAACTTGGCACACGGCGCCCACACCCAGGGCGCCAAACACAGGAACACATGCACAACACACTGGCACACAGAGACACACCCAGATACGGCGCCCAGGCACTGGGCGCCAAAAACAGCAACAGAATCACCAGGCAACATAGACAGGCACAGCGCCCAGGCAGAGGGCGCCATTTCCTGCGACACAAACCAAAACGCAACACAACTTAGACACGGCGCCCATGCACAGGGCGCCTAAAACAGAACATGCACAAGACATCCAACGCAACACAATTGGCTACGGCACCCATGCACAGGGAGCCAAAAACAGCACCACGCCAAGACACCAAAACGCAACATCCTAGGCCACGGCGCCCATGCACAGGGCGCCAAAATCAGCACACTTAGACATGGCGCCTAGGTTTCACAAATTCTTGTTTCATCATCAAATCAAAACACCAATTCGAATCACCAAGGTTAAATCACCAACATGAACATCAATTATCATAGTCCACCCAATTAACATCAATTGAAAACACCATCAACAAATATTCAAACACTTGGCATGCAAATCATGGGTTTCAATCACCAGGCATTTTCTTCTCCAATTAGCATTATCTCTATCATCAAATTAACATCAAATCAAATTCTAGGCCTCATAGGTCTAAGCCCCTACCCTAATACCCATCATACCCACCATTATAGTGAAAGAGAGATCTCACCCTTACCTTAGTTATTAGGATTAGAAGACTCTGGAGGGAAGTCACCAACAGAACACAGCAACACAGCTTCTCTTCTCTTCTCCTTGATTCGCGAACTCTCCTTCTTCTCCTCCCTTGGAAGTCGCCGAATTCCTTCTCTCTTCTCCTCTCTCTATTTCGCACTTTTCCTTTCTTTTGCACAAATGAGCCAAAACCCTAAATTTTGGGCTTAAGTATGCGCCTAGGTAGTGGGCTTGGATCACGGGCTTCCTCAAGCCCGATCACTAACGCCATCACCTAAAACCCAAATACACACCTCTCAATCCAACATTAATATAATTACACCAAATAAATAAATAAATAAATAAATAAATAATTGAATACCTAAATATTTAATTAAATAATTTAATTAAATATTTGGGCGTTACAATTCTCCCCCACTTAGAATGTTTTCGTCCTCGAAAACTCACCTGAATCAAACAGCTCTGGATAGGACTCCCGCATCTTACTCTCCAACTCCCAAGTCATGCTCTCACCGGCAGCTCCTAACCAGACCACCTTCACCAATGCAATTTCCTTGCCTCCTAACGCCTTCACCTCATGATCTTCAGTCCGCACAGGCATAGTTTCCACCGTGAGATTATCCCGCACCTCCACGTCATCCATGTGAATCACATGAGACGGATCCGAAATGTACTTCCGAAGTTGCGACACGTGAAACACGTCGTGCAAATTCGAAAGATTTGGCGGTAAAGCCACTCTATACGCCACATTCCCAACTCTCCCGGAAATCTGATAAGGACCAATGAAGCGAGGAGTGAGCTTCTTCGACTTCAAAGCACGGCCAACACGGGTCACTAGAGTGACCCTCAAAAACACATGCTCACCCTCCTGAAACTCTAGATCTTTTCTCCTCTTGTCATGGTAACTCTTCTGACGACTCTGTGAAGCCTTCATCTTTTCACGGATCATCTTTATCTTCTCGGTTGTCTCCCGAACAATTTCAGGTCCAAGCACCACACTCTCTCCAGACTCATACCAACACAGCGGGGTTCTACACTTCCGACCATACAATGCCTCAAAAGGTGCCATCCCGATACTAGAATGGTAACTATTGTTGTACGTGAACTCTATCAGTGGAAGGTAGGAATCCCACGAACCTCCTTCTTCCAAAACACAAGCCCTCAACAGATCTTCTAATGACTGAATTGTCCTCTCTGACTGACCATCTGTCTGAGGATGATACGCCGAACTCAACCTCAGCTTCGACCCCAACTTTTCTTGCAAACTCTTCCAGAAATCTGAAGTGAACCTCGGATCTCTATCCGAAACAATACTCTTGGGAACCCCAGGAAGCTTCACAATCTCTTTGACATAAACCTCTGCTAACCTCGACACCGGATAAGTGATATTAATAGGAACAAAGTGAGCAGACTTCGTTAACCTATCAACGATCACCCAAATAGCATCGTGACCTCTAACTGTATTTGGCAATCTTGTCACAAAATCCATCGAGATGCTATCCCACTTCCACTCTGGAATTTCCAACGGTTGCATCAATCCAGCAGGCTTCTGATGCTCCACCTTCGACTTCTGACAAGTCAAACAGGCATACACAAATTGTGCTACATCCCTCTTCATACCATGCCACCAAAACATCTTCTTCAGGTCTTGATACATCTTTGTTGCTCCAGGATGAATACTCAACTTACTTCGGTGACCCTCTTCCAAAATTGATTTCCTCATTTCTACATCATCCGGAATGCAGATCCTACCACGGAAGTTCAACACACCTTGGGAATCCAACTTGAAATCTTCATTCTCTGATTGACCAATCCCATTCATTAAATCCACCAACTTAGCATCTGACTTCTGAGCCTCTCTGATGCTGCCCAGAAAATCATTATCGATCCTTAACATTCCCAGCTTGACACTATGAGGTGTCGTCCTACAAACCAGACTTAGATCTCTGAATTCCCCAATCAACTCTAACTCTTTGACCATCATCGCCGACATATGCAAAGACTTCCGGCTCAAAGCATCAGCCACGACATTAGCTTTGCCCGGATGATAGTTCAAACCGAAATCATAATCTTTCAACAATTCCAACCACCTTCGTTGCCTCATATTCAGCTCTTTCTGGTCAAACAAGTACTTCAAACTCTTATGATCACTGAACACCTCAAATCTGGAACCATATAAATAGTGCCTCCAAATCTTCAACATAAAGACTATTGCAGCCAACTCCAAATCATGCGTTGGATAATTCTTCTCATGAACCCTTAATTACCTCGACGCATAAGCAATCACCTTCCCATCTTGCATAAGCACGCCACCTAGACCCATCTTTGAAGCATCACAATACACCACGAACGGTTCTTCCGGTTTTGGCAACGTCAAAACAGGAGACGTCGTCAACCTCTTCTTCAACTCAAGGAAACTTTCCTCACAACGAGCATCCCACACAAAAGCCTTACCCTTACAAGTCAACTGCGTCAACGGAAGGGCCAACTTAGAAAAACCTTCGATGAACCTTCTGTAGTAACCAGCCAACCCTAAGAAGCTTCTAATCTCCGTAACCGACTTCAGACTCCCCCACTGCATCACAGCATCAACCTTAGAAGGATCCACAACAATACCACTACCAGAAATGATGTGACCCAGAAAACTCACTTCTGACAACCAGAATTCACACTTAGACAACTTGGCATACAGCCTCTTCTCTCTCAGGACCTCCAATACTAATTTCAAATGCTCTGCATGCTCTTCCTCCGACTTCGAATAAATCAGGATGTCGTCAATGAACACAACGACGAACCGATCCAAGTAAGTATGGAATATACGATTCATGTATTCCATAAATACACCCGGCGCGTTAGTGACACCGAACAGCATCACCGAATACTCATAATGCCCATACCTAGTCCTGAAAGCAGTCTTCTGAACATCTTCGTCCTTCACCTTGATCTGATGATATCCTGATCTCAAATCAATCTTGCTGAACACTCGAGCACCCACAAACTGATCCATCAAATCGTCTATCGTCGGCAGTGGATACTTGTTCTTAATAGTCACCTTATTCACCTGCCTATAGTCAACACACAACCTCATGCTTCCATCTTTCTTCTTTACTAGCAACACAGGAGCTCCCCACGGCGATACACTCGGCCTAACAAACTTCTTCTCAAGCAGATCTTCAAGTTGCTTCTTCAACTCAGACAATTCTGACGCCGACATCCTGTACGGTGCCATAGACACAGGCCTCGTACCAGGTACAAGATCAATAGAAAACTCCACTTCCCTCTCAGGTGGAACACTAGGGATCTCATCAGGAAAAACATCAGGAAATTCGCGCACCACCTGCAACTCCTCAATGACAGCCCGACTCTCAGCAGACAACGATGCCATCAACGAAAATAGCTGGACTCCTTCCTTCATCAACTTCTTCAACTAACTAGCGGATAACAAAACAGAATCTTCCTCTCCGAAACTAACCGATTTGCTACGACAGTTGATATGGACATGGTTATGCTCTAACCAGTCCATGCCCAAGATTACGTCCAATCCTCTCAACGGCAAGCAAACAAAATCCACGACAAAGTCCCTGCCGAAGATCGACAAGGGACACAGAGAACACACCAAAGAAGTGGTCACCGACCCCTTAGCAGGAGTGTCGACAACCATGTCCCCACACATAGCAGACAAAACAAGGCCCAATCTTTTACAACAATCAACAGAGATAAAGCAATGGGTAGCACCAGTATCAATAAGATATTTCAGAGGAGTACCATGAATGTAGCACGTACCTCTAATGAGACCATCATTCTCAGCAGGCTCCTCTCCTGCCAATGCGAACACTTTCCCACTGGACCTTTCTTTCTTCGACTTTGAACACTTCGCGCTGATATGCCCAGACTCACCACAGTTGAAGCACACCATGTCCTTGCGTCCACACTCAGCCGCTACATGACCCGCCTTACCACAACGGTAACAAACCCTCTCATCAGATTTGCACATGAAACTCTTGTGGCCAGCCTTGCCACACTTGAAACATACAATACCAGCAGGAGCATCTCCCCCACTAACCTTTTTGCCTCCAGCAGCTCTATGATGACTCTTACCCGCAGGAACCTCATACGGCTTGCCTCGACTCGGAAGTTTGCCCTTTTTCTCAGTCACAACTTTGTAGTGCGCAGTACTGTCCTCCTCAAAAATTCTGCAGCTATCTATCAGGTCAGCGATGTTACCAAGTGGCTTCAGTCTCAAGAGGGGGGGTGAATTGAGATTACTTTTTAGATCTTTCGAAAACGTTTTTCCCCTTTTTCAATGACTTAGATCAATTTCGCGCAGGTTAAGTGGAAGCGAAGGAATTAGATTATAAAGTAGTAAAGCGGTATAACAGTAAACCAAGAAAGCAGTAAAGCACGCAGAGATTTATCCTGGTTCGGTCACCTCCTAGTGACCTACGTCCAGTCCTCACACCATTGTGAGATTTTCCACTAACCAAAACAACAAGGCTTACAGGTGCCTTGGAAAACCTTTACAGACTCAGGCACTCTCCTCTTAGGATACCCCACCTATAGAGAGCCCTCAGATCTAATATAACAATAACAAGAGATACCCCACCCCTGTTACAATCAACTGCCCTAGAAAGATACCCCACTTCCTAGTACATGCAGCTACCCTAGAGAGATACCCCACTCCCTAGAACAAAACACAACAATTAAATAATAAACAATTGTAAATGCAGAAATACCTCTTAATGAAGGCAGATATTACAACTTGAAGAATGCAACCCCAACTAACTCTTAGCAACAGATCAGCTCAGACAGACCAACGGTGCGTGACGAGCAAAAGTATAAGCGTGAAGAGTTTTCTCAAAAGTTTTCTGTTTCATGCAAGTGGGTTGAGTTGTGTGTTGTGTAAAATGAATCGTGAAGCACTGCCTATTTATAGGCTATGAGGAAATTATTTTTACGTTGAAAATAGTGTAGGAATCGATTCTTTGTTAAAATGTATTTGATCTAGGAATCGATTTATTTAGGTGAGGAATCGATTTATCTTTGTTTGGAAAATATGGGAAATCGATTCTTGAGTGCCATGGAAAGCTAGGAATCGATTCTATACTTAGTGAAAATATGTAGGAATCGATTTTCAGCTTGCCTGAGACAAGTGGGAATCGATTCTCAGTTGTTTGCAAAAGATTGGGAATCGATTCTTCCCTTAAAAATTATTTGGCTCAGAAATCGATTTGTGTATTGAAAATACATGGCCTGACAATCGATTTCTACCTTTTCTATTTTACCTGAAAATCGATTTTGATATTTGTTTATGCATGAGAAAAATCGATTTTGTTATTTAAAAGGTGATAATAATGTTTACGTAAATATGCATGCAACTTTAAAAAACTTTGTGAGTGTGTGAGACTTTGATATATGAGCTGACCTTTTGAAAGAGCTTACACTTTTTCCTAAGACACACCCAAACCCTAAGGACTACCCTTATATTTAAGGACTACCCTTAAACTTGAATCTTCAGTTCTTGGCTTGCTTGTCTTAGATTGAGACTTTGACGTTTAGTCACTTTTATTGACTTTGACCGTCAATCTTACCTTAGTCTTTTTCATCATCAAAACACATCCTGCAATATCAGGTTACCTGCACCACAAGGTATCCACATTCTCCCCCTTTTTGATGATGACAAAACATTAACTCATCTCAAGGTGGGAGGTTAGTTCAAACAGATAATGTATATGATACCCCCCTATCATGATGCTCCCCCTGTTTTATTGACTGTATGCAAGTAAGTGCAAATGCATGCTGAATATTAAAACTTTATTCTAAATATTAAAACTCTATTCTTCTCCCCCTTTTTGTCATGATCAAAGAGGGCAACATGTAATAGAAATGCGAATCTAACTGCATGAAGAGGAATCAATGATTCCAAGTTCTCTTCGAATGAAGAAGAAGTTTTCTTTTTGTAAAGGTTTTGTAAAAATATCAGCTAGTTGTTTTGCCGATTCCACAAATTCGATTACACAATCCCCTTTTTGGACATGATCTCTAAGAAAATGGTGTCTTATCTCTATATGCTTGGTCCTAGAGTGTTGGACGGGGTTCTTTGTAAGATTGATAGCGCTGGTATTGTCGCATTTTATAGGGATATGATCTAGATCTATACCATAGTCAAGAAGTTGTTGCTTCATCCAGAGGATTTGTGCACAACAACTCCCTGCTGCAACATATTCTGCTTCAGCAGTTGACAGTGCGACACTGACTTGTTTCTTACTGTGCCATGAGACTAATGCACTACCTAGTATGTGACATGTTCCACTAGTGCTTTTTCTATCCAACTTACATCCTGCAAAGTCAGAATCTGAATATCCAATAAGACTACATGTGGCGCCTTTTGGGTACCATAGACCAACATTTTGAGTGCCTACCAGATATCTCATTATTCTTTTGACAGCTACTAAATGTGACTCTTTTGGATTTGCTTGATACCTAGCACACATGCAAACACTAAACATGATGTCCGGTCTACTAGCAGTTAAGTAGAGAAGAGAGCCAATCATACCTCGATATTTGCTTAGTTCTACCGGTTTACCTTCTTCATCTTTGTCTAAGTAGCATGAGGTGCTCATTGGTGTGGACATTTCTTTTGCTTTGTCCATTTCGAATCTTTTGAGTAGTTCTTTGCAGTACTTTGATTGAGATATGAAGATGCCGTTGTTTGTTTGTTTTATTTGAAGCCCAAGGAAGAAGTTGAGTTCTCCCATCATTGACATTTCAAATTCATTCTGCATAATACTTGAAAATTCTTTGCAAAGCAATTCATTAGTAGCACCGAAAATAATATCATCCACATAAATTTGCACGAGTAAGATGTCATCTTTTGACCTTTTTATAAAAAGTGTAGTGTCAACTTTTCCTCTTTGAAAATCATGATTGAGTAGGAATTTGCTCAATCTTTCGTACCAAGCTCTGGGAGCTTGCTTCAGACCATATAGAGCCTTTTTGAGTTTAAAAACATGGTCTGGTTTTTCGAAATTTTCAAAACCAGGAGGTTGTTCAACATATACTTCTTCTTGGATAAAACCATTTAAGAAAGCGCTCTTAACATCCATTTGATACAATTTAAAATCCATGATTGATGCAAAAGCAAGTAGCATGCGAATAGCTTCTAATCTAGCTACAGGAGCATACGTTTCATCGTAGTCTATTCCTTCTTCTTGATTATACCCTTTAGCAACTAGTCTAGCTTTGTTCCTAATTATTATACCTGATTCGTCTAGCTTGTTTTTAAACACCCATTTTGTGCCTATTATCTGATGTTTATCTGGTCTAGGAACTAGATCCCACACTTCGTTTCTTTCAAACTGATTTAACTCTTCTTGCATAGCAATAGTCCAATGTTCATCAACTACGGCTTCATCTATATTTCTAGGTTCAATTTGAGATACGAAAGCCATATGATTACATGCATTTCGAAGAGGGTTACGAGTAGTTACCCCTTTAGTTACATCACCTATGACATTTTCAAGCGAGTGATCCCTTGGGATTCTCCATTCCTTGGGAAGTTCACTGCTTGATCCTTCTTCTGACTTCTCTTGAGAGGTGGTTTTTGTTTCTTCTTCTTTTTTCTTCTCACCTATCTCTAACTCTTTAGGTTCATCTGCAATATCAATAACCTTTCCCAGCCTTTTGGGGTTAGTTTCATCAAATGTAACATGTATAGATTCCTCAATTACCTTATTTCTTTTATTAAAAATTCAAAAGGCCTTGCTAGATAAAGAGTAACCAAGAAAAATTCCTTCATCAGCTTTAGCATCGAATTTACCTAGGTTGTCTTTTCCATTATTCAATACAAAACATTTGCAACCAAAGGTGTGAAGGTGTGAAATATTTGGTTTTCTCCCCTTGTAAAGTTCATAAGGGGTTTTCTTTAAAATAGGCCTAATTAGAACTCTATTCATAACATAACAAGCAGTACTTACAGCATCCGCCCAAAAGTATTTTGGGATGTCATGATCATTTAGCATTGTTCTGGCAAGTTCCTCCAATGATCGATTTTTCCTTTCAACAACTCCATTTTGTTGAGGAGTTCTAGGTGCTGAGAAGTTGTGATTTATACCAAGTTCTTCACATAGGATTTCGAATTTTTCATTTTCAAATTCTCCACCGTGATCAGATCGAATTGAGACAATCTTCAATTCTTTCTCATTTTGAATGCTGCGAGCAAGCTTTTTGAATGCTCCAAAAGCTTCGCTCTTATTTGCCAGAAAGAGAGTCCAGGTATACCTTGAATAATCATCTACTATAACTAGAGCATAGTAATTTCCACCATAACTTTTTGTCCTTGAGGGACCAAATAGATCCATGTGTAACAGCTGCAAAGGTTTGTTAGTAGACACAATATTCTTTGATTTAAAGGACACTTTTACCTGTTTACCCTTTTGGCATGCATCACACAATTTATCTTTTTCAAACTTGATATTAGGCAAACCACTAACTAGATCTTTAGACACTAGCTTGTTAAGATGATCCATATGAATATGAGCTGTCCTACGGTGCCATAACCAAGAGTTTTCTTCCTTACTAATGAGGCAACATGCATTATGTGATGAAACACTATCTAAACTCATCATGTATATGTTTTCTACTCTATTTCCTATCATTCTAACTTGTTTACTTTGTTTATCCTCAATGATGCATGAACCTGAGTCAAATATTACCCTATTTCCTTTATCACAAAGTTGGCTAATGCTTAAAAGATTATGTTTAAGACCTTCAACATAGAGCACATTATCAATAGCAGTAGATAAGTCTTTACCAACTTTACCTTCACCAAGGATTCTTCCTCTGTTATTGTCACCATAAGTCACATGACCGCTTGATCTGGGGGTAAGAGTTAGGAACTTTGTAATATCTCCAGTCATGTGCTTTGAGCATCCGCTGTCAAGGTACCAATCTGACCCCCGTACCTTGAAGCATACCTGCATTGGTTCAAAACAAGGTTTTAGGTACCCAAATCTCTTTGGGTCCTTGTGGGTTAGTGTTTGGTATGGTCCTTTTGGGAACCCATACCTTTTTCATAGTTTGCTTACCTCTTGCCCTGCAAACAGAAGCTGTATGTCCAGGTTTATCACAATAGTAACATCTAATATAAGGTTTAGTGGAAAACTTAGGTCTATGATGCATATTGCTTTTCACAAAATTATTTCTCTGAATCCTAAGATGCAATTTGGGCATTTTGTCTATTGTACATTCAAGCTCATTGATTTTCTTTTCATGTTCTATACATTTATCACATGCATAATTTTCTTTAACATAGACAAGTTTATCATTTTCTTTCCTAAGTTCTAATTTTTCTTTAGTTAAAACATTAACTTCATCTTGAAGATTAGCAATGGTTTTCTTTGATTTATCTAATGCCTTAGCTAATTTTATAGAATCATCATGCAATTCAGTGAAAGCTTCATATAAATCATCATATGCATTTTGTAAAGATTCAGAGTCAGAAATTACCTCGTTTTCATTTTCGCTTTCATGATCAGCCATTAATGCAACTTGAGCTTCTTCATCTTCTGATTCATCTGATGAATCCATGCAGTTGTCTTCCCATGCGATGTAGGCTTTTCTTCCTTTGTTATTTTTGAATGCCTTCTTTTCAGATTTGGAGTCCTTTTTCTGTAGATTAGGACATTCCATTTTCATGTGCCCGGGTTTCCCGCATTCATAACAAGTAGGAGGACCGGATGTACTTTCTTTGCTGGCGAACCTTTTTGATTTGAAGTTCTTCTTTGGATAGTTGTTGTTTTTCATGAACCTTTTGAACTTCCGAACCATAAGAGCCATATTCTCTTCATTTTCATCAATTTCATCATCTGAGTTGTCACTATCATCAAATTGACTAGAACAAGATGCTTTTAGAGCCAAGCTTTTCTTTTTCTTATCTGTATTTTCGTACTCAGCTAGACGAGTGAGTTCTAGTTCGTGCTCTTGAAGTTTACCGAACAGAGTAGTCAGAGTCATAGTAGCTAAATTTCTTGATTCAGCTATAGCAGTAACCTTGGGTTGCCACTCTCTATTCAGACATCTCAGAACTTTGTTGATTAGATCCTCTGCAGGAAATGACTTACCCAACAAACTTAACTGATTCACTATGTGAGTGAACCTTTTCTGCATTTCTGGTATTGTTTCACCTGTATTCATTCTAAATAGTTCGTACTCTCTGATAAGAGTATTTGTTCTTGCCCTTTTCACTTCATTTGTACCCTCATGAGTAACTTGGAGATTATCCCACATTTCTTGGGCAGATTTACAGTTTGAAACTCGAAAAAATTCATCAGGACTTAAAGCAGAAGTAATAATATTTTTGGCACGTAAATTATGTTGCACTTTTCTTTTCTCATCATCAGACCATTCATTTCTACTTTTAATAGTAAGAATACCATCTACTAAGTGTGTGGGGACATAGGGTCCTTTTTCCACAGCATCCCAAACATCTAAGTCTACACCTTCAATAAAGATTCTCATTCTTTCTTTCCAATATGCAAAATCTTTCCCGTTGAATCCCGGAGGACGGGTAAGAGACGCACCCTCTTGCGTAGACCAACCTGAAGCCATTTCTCTTGAAGCTGCTAGGCCCTTTATACAAGAGTCTAGCTCTGATACCACTTGTTACCAAGTGGCTTCAGTCTCAAGAGGGGGGGGGGTGAATTGAGATTTAAAACTTTTCAGATCTTTCGAAAACGTTTTTTCCCTTTTTCAATGACTTAGATCAATTTCGCGCAGGTTAAATGGAAGCGAAGGAATTAGATTATAAAGTAGTAAAGCGGTATAACAGTAAAGCAAGAAAGCAGTAAAGCACGCAGAGATTTATCCTGGTTCGGTCACCTCCTAGTGACCTACGTCCAGTCCTCACACCCTTGTGAGATTTTCCACTAACCAAAACAACAAGGCTTACAGGTGCCTTGGAAAACCTTTACAGACTCAGGCACTCTCCTCCTAGGATACCCCACCTATAGAGAGCCCTCAGATCTAATATAACAATAACAAGAGATACCCCACCCCTGTTACAATCAACTGCCCTAGAAAGATACCCCACTTCCTAGTACATGTAGCTACCCTAGAGAGATACCCCACTCCCTAGAACAAAACACAACAATTAAATAATAAACAATTGTAAATGCAGAAATACCTCTTAATGAAGGCAGATATTACAACTTGAAGAATGCAACCCCAACTAACTCTTAGCAACAGATCAGCTCAGACAGACCAACGGTGCGTGACGAGCAAAAGTATAAGCGTGAAGAGTTTTCTCAAAAGTTTTCTGTTTCATGCAAGTGGGTTGAGTTGTGTGTTGTGTAAAATGAATCGTGAAGCACTGCCTATTTATAGGCTATGAGGAAATTATTTTTACGTTGAAAATAGTGTAGGAATCGATTCTTTGTTAAAATGTATTTGATCTAGGAATCGATTTATTTAGGTGAGGAATCGATTTATCTTTGTTTGGAAAATATGGGAAATCGATTCTTGAGTGCCATGGAAAGCTAGGAATCGATTCTATACTTAGTGAAAATATGTAGGAATCGATTTTCAGCTTGCCTGAGACAAGTGGGAATCGATTCTCAGTTGTTTGCAAAAGATTGGGAATCGATTCTTCCCTTAAAAATTATTTGGCTCAGAAATCGATTTGTGTATTGAAAATACATGGCCTGACAATCGGTTTCTACCTTTTCTATTTTACCTGAAAATCGATTTTGATATTTGTTTATGCATGAGAAAAATCGATTTTGTTATTTAAAAGGTGATAATAATGTTTACGTAAATATGCATGCAACTTTAAAAAACTTTGTGAGTGTGTGAGACTTTGATATATGAGCTGACCTTTTGTAAGAGCTTACACTTTTTCCTAAGACACACCCAAACCCTAAGGACTACCCTTATATTTAAGGACTACCCTTAAACTTGAATCTTCAGTTCTTGGCTTGCTTGTCTTGGATTGAGACTTTGACGTTTAGTCACTTTTATTGACTTTGACCGTCAATCTTACCTTTGTCTTTTTCATCATCAAAACACATCCTGCAATATCAGGTTACCTGCACCACAAGGTATCCACAAGCGAACACACGGATCTTCTGGTAGCCAATTGCCTTTATAATTTCAGGCCTTAAACCATTCTCAAACTTAATACATTTTGAAAATTCAGCTGTAGCCTCACTATAGTGCGGATAGAACTTCGCCAACTCCACGAACTTCGCCGCATACTCAGTCACAGACATGCCACCTTGCTTCAGCTCCAAAAACTCTATCTCCTTTTTCCCTCAGACATCTTCCGGAAAATATTTCCTCAGAAACTCTCTGCTGAACACCTCCCAAGTAACCTCTTCCTGCACAGACTCTAACCTCTACCTAGTAGCCAACCACCAATCGTCGGCCTCCTCTGCCAACATGTGAGTACCAAAACGGACCTTCTGCTCCACAGTGCAGTCCATCACCCTAAAAATTCGCTCGATCTCCTTTAACCAGGCCATGGCACCGTCTGGATCATACTTGCCCGTGAAAGTGGGCGGATTCTCTCTCTGGAATGTAGTCAGACTCCGAAACCCAACGTTCTCTCCAGCATTCTGCTGATTCTGCACGGCCTGAGCCATGGCAGCTAAAGCAGCAGCAATCGCAGTGTTGTTCCTCCCAGCCATATCAACTTAAGCTGAAACCAAAAACAACAGTTAGAATAAGTCGACAATACTAGATTGTCAATGACTGGACAACTTGGCCGGAAAGACCGAACTTTTGCTCTGATACCACTGATGTAACACCCCTTTTCTACCCGGTAATTTTATTACTAAAAATCAGAGTCTCTCTTTTTTTTTTCTTTAAAAGTCATATTTCACCACATGGGATGTCACACATAAATCCACACAAAATCATGCATCGAAATAAAATAGTTCTCATCGTCAATAATAATGCGATACATAGCACATCACAACTGGGGTGAGCTCAAAACGCTCAATTCAACCAACATAATAAAAACTCAGCAACTACGCAGCGGAAAGTCATTAAACAGCAACTACAACAATCAAATAATTATAAAAACTAAGGTTTATTCCCTCCCCACTGAGTGCTACGTATCAGAGCAGACGACCAGACTCAGCTAGCGAAGGTACCTAAGCCTTCACTCGAGATCACCTGCACGTTACCGCATAGGGGTAACATTCAAACAGAAGGGGTGAGTTCATCTAACAATATAATAGTGCATATGATAAGTATTATGCTAGAGCTACAACGCTATATAAACCACATCGCAACATCAAATCAGTCATCACTGCAAGTCATCACAATGTCATGAACATGTATGAAATGCGACCCATCACAACGGGCGTATGCATGTGGTACCTGTCATCATCGTCACTAAATAGCCTTTATGGCATCATCGTCACTAAATAGCCTTTATGGCATCATCGTCACTTGTTTATGCACATGAGATGTATGAGACACCATGACATGCACCAAAGACAGTCCCATACAAGCACAGTCAACTTAACGACCCATCACTTACCAATTTGCCAATGAAAGGCACATCACCTGTCAAGTTATCGTCACACATACATTTGCCACTAACATTCATCGTCATTAACATCATCGTCGCTAATAGCCTTTATGGCATCATCGTCAATTATAAAACCACAGCTTTTATTCATCATCAATACCATCGTCAATCAAAGTAATAGCCACTAGGGGCATTATCGTCAAAAACATCAACACATATTTATTGACACCGGGACACTAATATTACCGATTACATCAAAAGGTATTACTTCAGCTCACGACACCAAATAGGACACCAAAAAGGGTTTTAAACACCGAAATAGTTTTACAACGCCAACAACAACGACCACCGGGGACAGCCACTTGAGGCGCCCAGAAACTATCTGAAAAATAATAATTTTTACTTTAAAATAGAATATACCAGTAGGAAACAGAATAAGCTTCACAAATCACTTTGAAACACTTAAAACGGACACCCGAGTCAAAAGATATGTCAAAAACAAAACTGGGAAAAATTTGAGGAACATCCTGAAAATGGCGCCCAGGCACTGGGCGCCGAGCAGGCAACACGCAACACAGACACAAGGCGCCCTTGGCGCCCCTGCACCAAGACACAGCGCGCAACACACACAGAATATGGCGCCCATGGCGCCCCTGCGCCAAGACAACGCGCAACACCCAGACACAGGCGCCCAGGCACAGGGCGCCAAGGCGCCCCTGCGCCAAAACACAGAAACACGCACCCACACACACACACACCTTGGCACACGGCGCCCATGCACTGGGCGCCAAAAACAGAATGGCAACAACTTGGCACACGGCGCCCTCACCCAGGGCGCCAAACACAGGAACACAGGCACAGCACACTGGCACACAGAGACACACCCAGACACGGCGCCCAGGCACTGGGCGCCAAAAACAGCAACAGAATCACCAGGCAACATAGACAGGCACGGCGCCCAGGCACAGGGCGCCATTTCCTGCGACACAAACCAAAACGCAACACAACTTAGACACGGCGCCCATGCACAGGGCGCCTAAAACAGAACATGCACAAGACATCCAACGCAACACAATTGGCCACGGCGCCCATGCACAGGGCGCCAAAAACAGCACCACGCCAAGATAGGAAAACGCAACATCCTAGGCCACGGCGCCCATGCACAGGGCGCCAAAATCAGCACACTTAGACATGGCGCCCAAGGCGCCTAGGTTTCACAAATTCTCGTTTCATCATCAAATCAAAACACCAAGTCGAATCACCAAGGTTAAATCACCAACATGAACATCAATTATCATAGTCCACCCAATTAACATCAATTGAAAACACCATCAACAAATATTCAAACACTTGGCATGCAAATCATGGGTTTCAATCACAAGGCATTTTCTTCTCCAATTAGCATTATCTCTATCATCAAATTAACATCAAATCAAATACTAGGCCTCATAGGTCTAAGCCCTTACCCTAATACCCATCATACCCACCATTATAGTGAAAGAGAGATCACACCCTACCTTAGTTATTAGGATTAGAAGACTCTGGAGGGAAGTCACCAACAGAACACAGCAACACAGCTT
This sequence comes from Astragalus membranaceus, assembly GCA_039519185.1. Lineage (NCBI taxonomy): Eukaryota > Viridiplantae > Streptophyta > Magnoliopsida > Fabales > Fabaceae > Astragalus > Astragalus membranaceus. The sequence continues at coordinate 25,237,823 of CM076847.1, forward strand.
CTCTTCTCTTCTCCTTAATTCGCGAACTCTCCTTCTTCTCCTCCCTTGGAAGTCGCCGAATTCCTTCTCTCTTCTCCTCTCTCTATTTCGCACTTTTCCTTTCTTTTGCACAAATGAGCCAAAACCCTAATTTTTGGGCTTAAGTATGCGCCTAGGTAGTGGGCTTGGATCACGGGCTTCCTCAAGCCGATCACTAACGCCATCACCTAAAACCCAAATACACACCTCTCAATCCAACATTAATATTATTACACCAAATAAATATATAAATAAATAAATAAATAAGTGAATACCTAAATATTTAATTAAATAATTTAGTTAAATATTTGGGCGTTACACCTTTGCCCAAGAGTATGGCATCAAGATGAGACACTCGTCTCCTTATTATGATCAAGCTAACGGACAGGCCGAGGCTACCAACAAAATCATCATCGAACTCAACAAGAAGAACATAGAGGACAAGCCTCGACAGTGGCACGAGACCCTCAATGAGGTCCTTTGGGCTATGAGAAATTCTAAGTGTGAGGTCCTTTGGGCTATGAGAAATTCTAAGTGTTTGGTATATGGTCAGGATGTCGTGTTGCCACTTGAGATCAGTGTAGCATCATTAAGAGTGGCTCGGCAACAATCTCTTAACATGGAGGAGTACCAACAGGATATGTTGATGGAGTTGGACTCGGTGGATGACGACAGACTGGCTGCCCCCAGCAGAATTGAAATGAACAAGGCCAATACGGCTCGGGCCTACAACAAACACGTCAAGCCAAAGAAGTTTGTTGAAGGTGACCTCGTTTGGAAGACTATTCTGCCACATGGGAAGAAAGACCCCCAGTTTGGCAAGTGGTCCTCGAATTGGGACGGGCCCTACATTGTAACTGAAGTGTTCAACGGTGGGGCATACTGTTTGATCACACTAGATGGAGAAGATTTCGAAACAAAATAAACGACAAATATCTTAAAGCGTATTATCCTACTCTATGGCAAAATATGCAAGGAAAAGAAAATTGGTAATTAGAGAGAAAATGTCAAGTTGGCACGCCACACACCAGCGACCTGGTGATAAAATTAAAGAATATTTACTGAGAAAGGTCCCAACACTACTCGACATTTTCCTCACTGGTGGTAACAGGAACTGCAGGAGTCTCAACATTGGCTTCGCCCTCCACTACGGCCTCGCCTGCCACAACCTCCGCCCCCTTAGCCGCAAATGCATCTGTCACAATGTCCACAACCGCAGCAGCAATCTCATTTGTTATGGCTTCGTCTGTCTCAGCAGCTACGGCGTCACACAACATCTCCAAACCCTCGGATGGGGGATTCATTGACGGGCATGTTTTTGATACTGGCGCCCCCACTTCATTGTCAACGTCGTCCCTGGGGTTTGTAGTTACCTCAGCAGTAGGGGCGTTGCTAGGAGTTGGAGGATCAGGAGAGAGTGGTGGCTCACCTGTCATGGCTTCGGTAGTGGCATGGGCCTTAGCAATCTCTTGAACTACCTGGGCAAGGTTTTGCTCATAAGATGCCCTCAATGCTCCCCATTCCTCGACGGCTTGCATTAGAGCGACACAGCTCTTATCAAGGTCCGCCTCCAGGCCAGGTCGTAGGGAGAGGAGGTGTGTAAGAAGAGGGTCCATGCAGAACTACGGTGGAAAAGCTGGACCACAGCAGAGGAAATGACAGTAAGCTTATCTGTGGCTGTCGAGTGTTGAGGGGTGAGGGAGGTTAACTCAGCTCGAAGGGAAGTTATCTGGCCCTCGACGGTTTTAATCCTACAGGCAACCCTATCCTGCTCATCCAGTGTCGCCTGTTTGGTCTGACTGAGGGAAACAAAAGTATCCCGATAACCATCTTTCTCAGCACGGAGGGAGTCCTGTTGTTTCAAAGATTCTTGGGCCCGATCTTGGGTGGCTTTGGCTCGACCATACAAGCAGGAGATGTCCCCGAGTTGTAGAGATATCTCCTTTAACACATCTTTTTTGATGGAGGGGACATCAGGAGAGTTGGAGACCCGAAATAATGTAGCTCTGAGGGCCGCCACTTGATCAGGATCGGTTGGGATTTCCCCGGCCAGGGATGCCTCCAATTGGGCAACATCAATCTCTGTGGAGGAGGCGGCCAACTCTGGAGCCTCGAGGCTCAGGAAGTAGCGCTGCATCTCCTCATCAGTGATTGTTGGGGAGGCAAGGCCCTCGGGTTGATGGTCAACGGAAGGGTTGGCCTCCTCAAAGGTGGGAGGATCGATCACCACAATGCACAGGAAGGCTCCTGCAAAGAGGAAAATGGTGAGAAAGAAGGGCGATTGCAGTAAACATTGAGCCTGAGAAGATTGAGGTGAATCAGTTGGAGAAAGCTGAGGCGAAAGTGAAAGGGGGTTCTCGCCTAGGAAGTCCGGATTGGCATGAACCTCGAGGCCACCAACAGGAAGCCCCAAAATGGCGGCCACATCCAACAGAGTAGGGGTTAGAATACTCTAGGGTGAAGGCGTTGAGGCTGGTCGACCAAAAGGACATTAGAGGAAACAGAAGATCAGCGGTGTGCAGAATCTCTTGGGTCGACACCATAACCATGTCATAAATACCCCATTCTTTCCAGGCAGTGCCTTTATGACCAACTAATCGGATCACCCACACGTTGTATTCGGCGTTGCTCTTCGGCCATCCTTGGAGAATGACGAATTTCGCCTCGGCGTTGTACTAGGCATGCTTGAGAGGTAAGGTCACAGGAGCCAAACCTCTATTGGAAGAGTGAGAAACAGTGGTCAACGTTGATGGCAGTGGGGCGTAAGACAGGAAAGGAACCGATTGAGGAGAAAATGGAAGGGACGGCCCTCTGGGAAGAAGAAGCTTGGGCGTGGGCAATCATGGTTAGTCGAAGGAAAACGGAAAGGGAAACGCAAGAGTGTTCTATAGGGAGATAAGGAAGAAAAAGGGTGCAAGGAACCTTGCAAAATAGGCATCATTGCTATTTATAGCCGTGAGGCGCAACAGGCGTGTCCTTGGGAACCGTCGCGCAGTGTTGATAGGCGTTGATCTTTAATTGATCCAACGGTAGGCAAGTGTTGGCTCGAATAGTGGCCGATGAGAGCCTGTGTATATATAGAGGAAGAGGAATAAATTGTAAACACACACATCAATACAAAACTCTATTTTTTATCTGTTTTATCTTCTTTTACCACACTTTACTTTTATCTTTATGCATCAGGCCAGTAGATAATCCAACCCTCGCATCCCATTCACTCAACCAGGCCTTTTCTAGAGGAGTCAGGAAACCCACAGTCGAGGAGTAGATTCCCTCCTTGGCGCAATTGTTTGAAGAACAGAGGAATCAAAGACTGTCCAAACCCCTGGCCGACCACACGGCTAGGACCTAAGAGTTTGACCACAATATGATCAAATGTGTCTTATTTCAAAAGAAGATGACAAATTGATGTGGCATAGGAGATTTGGTCAAGTTAGCATGAAAATCCTTTCAAAATTGTCCAAACTAGATTTAGTCAGAGGTCTTCCAAAGATTAGGTATGAGAAGGATAAATCATGTGAAGCATGCATTCAAGGAAAGCGTGTAAAATCTTCTTTTAAATCTATTAACATGATTTCCACTCAGAAACCTTTGAAACTTCTTCATATGGACTTATTTGGTCCTACTATGTATGCTAGCCTAAGTGGAAAAAGATATGGCCGACTTTGTTACAGTTGATGATTACTCAAGATTCACATGGGTCATTTTTCTGAAATAAGCTTTTGAAAGCTTCAAAACATTCTTTAAGAAAGTTGAAAATGAGAAGGGTTCTAACGTTGTTGCAATTAGAAGTGACCATGGAGGAGAAGAACAAAGACAATTTGGGAAAGTTTGATGCTAAGTCTGATCCTGCACTTTTTTTAGGATATTCTCTCACATCAAAAGCAAGTTTATAATCTTAGGACTAAGGGTGTTGAAGAAAGCATGCATGTTATGTTTATTGAAACTAACAGTTCAACAGATAGAAATGAAGATGATGAGATAGATGCAAGTAAGACAGGTGAGAAGGGTGACGAACCTCATGAAAAGGCAGAATCTGATTCTATACTTGACCCTTCTCAACATCCAAAGAGCCCCCAAAATCAACCAACCCAATCCTCTAAGCTGCCAAGAAGTTGGAGATTGGTGACTAGACATCCTCAAGAGCAAATAATTGGAGAAACTTCTGAACTAGTTAGAACCAAAAGTTCATTCAGAAGAGAAGCTTCTCACAATGCTCTGTTTTCAGCAATAGAGCCAAAAAAGAAAAATGAAGCAATTGTTGATGAATCATGGGTAGAAGGTATGCAAGAGGAGCTTGCTCAGTTTGAGAAGAATGAGGTATGGAACTTGGTTCCATCTCCAAAACACCAATCTGTTATTGGCACAAAATGGATGAAAATGGTAAGGTTATCAGAAACAAGGCAAGGCCTGTTGCTCAAGGCCTTGACTATGATGAAACATCTGCTCCTGTTGCAAGGTTAGAAGCCATTAGAATACTTCTTGCTTATGCTGCTCATAAAGATTTCAAACTCTCTCAAATGGATGTCAAAAGTGATTTTCTAAATGGATTTCTAAATGGTCTTAAACAAGCTCCTAGAGCATGGTATGAGAGGCTTAGCACCTTCTTGATCAAAAATGGTTTTTCTAGAGGAAAAATTGATGTCACCCTTTTTAGAAAAACCCTCAAAGATGAATTATTAATTGTTCAAATATATGTTGATGACATCATCTTTGGTGCTACAAACCAAAAGCTTTGCAATGACTTTGGAAAATTGATGAAAAGTGAGTTTGAAATGAGTCTCATGGGTGAACTAAGGTATTTCCTTGGTTTGCAAATTAAGCAACTTAAAAAGGGTATGTTCATTTCTCAAGAGAAGTATATCATAGACCTTCTTAAGAAGTATAAAATGAGTGATGCTAAACTTATGGCCACTCCAATGCACCCTTCTTCAAGCTTTGAAAAAGATGAGAAGGGTAAGCCCGTTTCTGAAAAGGGGTATAGAGGCATGATAGGTTCCCTATGATACCTCACTCCAAGTAAACCTGACATAGTATTCTCTGTGGGACTGTGTGCTAGATTTCAAACTGCTCCTAAAGAGTCCCACCTTACTGCTGTCGAAAGGATTTTTAGAACACCTAACATTGGTCTTTGGTACAAAAAGAAAACACATTTTGAGCTTATAGGGTACTGTGATGTTGACTATGCTGGAGACAAAATGAAAAGAAAAAGCACAAGTGGTTCATGTCAACTACTTGGGGAGTCACTCATCTCATGGTCATGTAGAAAAGAAAGTACAGTTTCCCTTTCAACAACAAAAGCTGAGTATGTTTCTGCTGCTGGTTGTTGCTCTCAAATCCTATGGATCAAAAATCAACTTGAGGATTTTTCTTTAAGTTACCCAGGTATTCCAATATTTTGTGACGATACAAGTGCTATTAATTTGTCTAAAGATCCCATTCAGCAGTCTAGATCAAAGCATATTGATATCAAACATCTTTTCATTAGAGATCGTGTGCAAAAGAAAGATATTGAACTTGTTTTTGTAGATACTAAACATCAACTACTTGATATTTTCACTATACCCCTCTTAGAGGAAAGTTTTAGGTTCGTTAAAAGCATGCTTCATATCATTGAAATCCCTTTAGATGAGAAGGGTCATGACCAACATCCTTCTCGGTGATTAGAAGGGTCATAACCCTCAACCTTCTAAAAACTTGAGAAGGGTCATCAGAGGCATATGACCATAAAAATCCAAAAATATTTTAAGTGTTTTTGCCATGTGTTTTGTTTGTTTGTTTATTAGTTGTTATTATTTATTGCTTAGGTAGTTAATTTTTCCTTTTTCGAAAAAACAAAAAATAGTCGCCTCCCCCAAACGGCTCTCTCTCTCTCTCTATCTCTCTCATCTCAATCAATCACTTCCCAATGGTTACTACATAGAAAGTAACTCCCTTAACCGTTGGTCAATAACTACTCCAAAGTGATTAAGACATCACTTTCGCATTCTCTCTCTCTCTCTCTCTCTCTCTCTCTCTCTCTCTCTCTCTCTCTCTCTCTTTCTCTCTCTCTCGCTCTCTCTCTCTCTCTCTCTCTCTCTCACTTCGAAACTTCCCAAACGGTCGCATTCTATCTCTCTCTCCCTCTCTCTCTCTCTCTCTCTCTCTCTCTCTCTCTCTCTCTCTCTCGCAAAATCCCCAATTCTCAAATGGCAAGAACAAAAAACCTTGGTCCCGTTCCTATTGATTCTGAACCCAAAACAAACCCTTTGCGACCAGAAACATCAACTCCAAACTTTGTTTTAGTTTCACCATCTCCAAATCAAATCCGTGTTTCTGCAACTCCTCTCAAAACACGACCTGCAAAGATCAAAATCACACCAATTGGGAATCCAAGGAGATCAATGAGGGTTAAGTCCAGCACCTCATCAAAGACTAACACCATTGCAACATCAATGGAGGCTCCTATTAATGCTGAGCAGAAACGAGTAACGGAAAAGAAGAAGAATGAGGAAAAAAGGAAACAGAAGGTTGAAACTCCTCAAACTAGGGGAGCTAAGAAGGCTCAAGCAAGGAAGAAAAGACAGGAACCAGAAAGATCAAAATGGGCATCAAAACCCATTGTCTCAGGAACTGTCTACAATCTTGCAGACATTGAGAAGTGTGGATGGAATCACTACAAGAAAATCGCGTATTACCGGTGGATTTTTTCCGGCTGAGTTTTTCCGCCAGTACGTTTCGGACGGATATTTTGCATTTCCGGTGGATTTTTTCCGTCGGTAACTTTCCGGTGGAATAAATGGTATTTCCGGGGGATTTTTTTTTAAAAAATTTTTTTTTTTTGAGAATCCGCCGGAAATTCAAAAAACTCCGCCGGAAATTTACCAGCGGATTTTCAAAAAAAAAAACTTTTTTTTAAAAAATCCGCCGAAAATTCGAACAAATCCGCCAGAAATTTACCAGCGGATTTTCAAAAAAAAAAAATTAATTTTTTTTTTTAAAAAATCCGCCGGAAATTCAAACAAATCCGCCGGAAATTTACCAGCGGATTTTTAACATTTCCGGCGGATTTTGTTTAAAAAAAATAATAATAAATTTCAAAAAATCCGCTGGAAATGTTAAAAATCCGTCGGTAAATCCGCCGGAACGTTTTGAAATTCCTATAAATAAAACTTTCTCCTACACTCTTCTCATTCTCTCATTGTACTCTTTATTTCCTTCTCACTTTCTCCTACACTCTTCTACATTTCTTTTCTTCTTCCTTCTCATTCATTCTCACTTATTCATTCTTATTTCTTCTTTCTCATATACTCTTCAAACTTAATTAAATTTCTCTACATATCTTTTTTCTATATTTCCCATTTCTTCTTCCTTCTCACTTCTTCTTATTTCTTTATTCACATACTCTCATTTATTCTTATTCCTTATCACTTATTCATTCTTATTCTCTCCTATATTATTTTTCCATACTCTCTTTCATATATTCTTTTTTTTTTGACACAACTCTCTTTCATTCTTATTCATTCTAATTTCTCTATTACTTCTCATTCTATTCTATATAATTTTTTTCTCATATTCTACTTCATTTTTTATTACTTCATTTTTAATTAAAATACAAAATTTGAAAAAAATTAAAAAAAAATTGTAATTTTTTTTTAAAAAAATCCGCCGGTAAATTTTCGGCGACATTTCCGTCGGATTTTTTGAATTACCGGCGGATTTTTTAAAAAATAAAACAAAATAAAATTTTTAAAAATCCGCCGAAAACCAACTTTTCTTGTAGTGAATGTCACTCCCCTTCTTACTGAACAGAAATGGGATGAGTTCATCACACTAGATGATTTCGTGTATAAGGAAAGGATAAGAGAGTTCTTCGAATGTGCCTCCATCAGATATGATCCTCCAAGGATCATTACATTAGTCAAAAAGAGGAAATAGAGGTATCTTCAATCTCTCTTGGTAGAGGACTAAATATACCAGATGAAGGAGTGCAAGTTTCTGAAGAAAACTGGTATGAGAAGGTTGGTATCACACAAGAGGAATACAAGACCACCCTTCTCAAGGACCCTTCTCCCCCTGTTACAGCACCAAACCTCAAAGACATGGTGATAATCCTTCACCATATCTGTTCCCACACTCTTCTCTCTAGAGCAGGATCATTTGAGAAAGTAACCACTGGGAATTCTATCCTACTTTACCATCTTGTGCAGAACAAACCAATCTGCCTACCTTTTCTCATGATACACCACATGATCAATGCCATTAGGGATGATAAAGCCTCTACCTCATTCCCTTATGGAAAAGCCCTAACCAGAGTCTTTAACCACTACAAGATCAACATCTCTAGTGAGGAAGGAGTCATTGAAAATAAAGTATTCACTGCAAAAAACCTCAAACATATGGGCATTGAAATCACCACTCCAGCACAGGTAAAGAAAGAAAAGGTGAAGAAGAAACAAAGGACAATGGCAGTATCAATATCCCCTGAGACAAGCATAGATGAAACACTTGCTGAAGTCATAAGAAGAGATACGAAAAGTAAGAAGAAGAATGATCTTCAAGTTCAAGAGAAGAATGATGAATAAGAGAAGGGTAAAGAAATGGAAATTGACCTAGAAATGAATCAAGAGGAAGAAATGGAAGATTCTTAGAAGGTTCAGAATGAAGAGGAGAATGCTGAGAAAGATGCCTCTAAAGGAGAGAGTGCATTTGAGGATCAAGAAAAACCTCAAAAGAAAGATGCATCAGAAGCTTCTGATGATGAAAGAACTCTCACAGATAAGAAAGAAGCATTTGAGAGCTCCTCCTCAGCATCAAAAATGGTGATGGCACCACCATTAAGGTTCTACTTCAGAAGAAAGAAGAGGACAGTTTGGAGACATGCAGATCAAGAAGTTACGAGCAATCTAGGGCAACAGTTCAATGAGACAGAAGGCTGCTAGTGGTGAAAATACAGGACAGAAGACTGAGGAACTTAACCTTACACAACTAGAAATTCGATAAATAGTGACTGATTTAGCGACCAAAAAAAATCGATCACTTTAGCGACCGATTTAGAGACCGATTCAATAGGTATAAAATACTTTTTGCATAGTGACCAATTTTTCGGTCGCTAGCTTTAGAGACCGCTTTTTTGGTCACTAGTAGCGACCGATTTAGAGACCGATTCAATGTATAAAATACTTTTTGCTTAGTGACCGATATTTCGGTCGCTAGCTTTAGAGACCGCTTTTTCGGTCGCTAGTAGAGGGGGTGGTGCAATGTAAAACGCGGGGTGCAAGGATAAAAATTAGGCGCCAAGTGATAAAAATTAGGCGCTTTTTGTTCCTTTTCGAAAAACAAAACCTTCGTTCCAAAAACAAAACGTAAATTAGCGCTGGGTTCCAAAAAACACCTTCGTTCCTTTTATTTTTTTCTTTCATTCCAGAGAAAAAACCTTCATTCCTTTTTTTCTTTCGTTCTAAAGAAAACACAAACGCAGAAATTCATCACAGCGCATTCCAGAGCAAGAAAACCCGGATGCAGAGGCCAAGCTTTATCGCAGCAAGAAACCCAGACGCAGAGGCCTTGTCCATCACAGCTAGAAACCCAAACGCAGAAACCTAGCTTCTTCATCACCGCCATCGCAGAGGCCTTTCTCCAAAAATAAACGATTTCCACTTCCAAATTTCCATCACAGTTCGTCCCTTCTTTTTCAATTTAAGGTGGGTTCATTCAATTGTTAATTTAGGGTTCCGTTTTTTTTTTTGAGGAACTTTGTTAATTTTGGGTTATCTTTCATACTTCCCACGTTTTCCCAGCCTCAGATTGCAATTTCTCTCTTTTCCTTTCCTGCTCGCGTGTTGATCCAGAAGCGGCATGCTGCCAGTGAGATTCAGAAAGGGCGTGCATCAGTTCTAGGCGAAATGAAGAGTTCTGGATGAAACTGAAAGCAGCAGGTTCAATGTTCCCTCAATGCTTTGTTTCGTTTTTCAACTTTTTTTGGTATGATTCTGGGTTTCTGGTTCATCCAGCTGATAAATAGTTTCTATATCTCTGAGAGTTTTAGTTTTGTCCTAAATAATTTTAGATATGCGATTGTAATCTGGTAATTTTTTCCATTTGCAGGAAGATATCGATTTTTTTCTTGTGCAGTTCAAGAATCAGCATATTCACATGTTTTTACGTTAAAATTCCATCTCTTTTTTATTTTTCGGTTACAGATTTTATCATTTTTTTGTCTCTTTTTTTAGCTTCTCTCCCTAATAAACGGAATAACCTTTGCTATGTGTTTCCTTCAAAAACTATTTTGCTCAAGTGATTGAATTTTTTTAATCATCCATGTTCAAGAGCTATTTTAACTGGTAGATCCTTTTGGGGTTTTACTAGCCATGTTAGACCCTTTAGGGATTTTATTTAAACATGTTTACTTCAACTAATAAATACTCCATAGTACAAATGGTAAACAAAACTTTGACCTATTTCAGAGCCTAAAATAAACACTTAAGTATATCATTATTTTCTTATATGATTATATTAGTTAGTCCTTTACTCTCATTGTTATTTTTAGTATTATCATTTTTATTGGGCAACCATGATTGTGAGATGTTTTAAACTTTTAATTGCAAATTGTACACTTCTCTTCTTCCTCCAGTTGCTTACCGGCTGTACATTTTGTCACAACATTGGTTTGACAATGAGGGAGGGCTGAGGAGGGTGACTTGATCAATTGGTAAGTTATGGTAAGTTTTCTTTCTCATCTTGCTTATTTGTGATACCATGTAATCACTAGTGCAAAAAGGGGATTTAAAGTCAGGCGAAAAGGGGATTTAAAGTCAGGCGCCCGCTTGACTTTTATTAAGTCGACTTTGTATGTCAGGAGTTTTAAAGTCAAGCGATAGCCTGACTTCGTAAGACTGATTTAAAGTCAAGCATTTATTTCGCCTGACTTCGTAAGTCAGTTTTAAAGTCAAGCATTTATTTCGCCTGACTTCGTAAGTCTGTTTTAAAGTCAAGCATTTATTATTGCCTGACTTCGTAAGTATGATTTAAAGTCAAGCAATTATTCTTGCCTGACTTCGTAAGTATGATTTAAAGTTGAGCATTTATTCTTGCCTGACTTCGTAAGTATGATTTAAAGTCAAGCATTTATTCTTGCCTGACTTCGTAAGTAGTTTTAAAGTCAAGCATTATTGCGCCTGACTTTAAAAGTTTTTTTTTTTTCAAATTTTTGGTTTAATCTCATATACACCCTGGTTATACGAATTTTGGTTCCGTAGAAGCGACTCCACTGGGGATCGAACCCAGAATCTCTGGTTCCGTAGACCAGCGCCTTATCCATTGGGCCATGGAGTCATATACCAGGGTGTATAGATTAAACCAAAATATGAAAAAAAAAGGGGAACACCTGAAACAGAATAAAGGGAAAACCCCACTCCAACATGTAATGACACACTATGCATCTAAATCATAAAATTTCAGAATAATGAGACAATAGTAGTATGAAGGAAAAACAAGTAAACAACAACAATAGTAATTGTGGAACAATATAGTAGTCTGAAGAAACCAAAGCATTCTCACATTGCTTGATAAACAGTAATCAACACCTTTGCTAGGCCTCATCTGCATCATTAACCCAAATGAACAACAAAGGAAATATACAAACAAATGCATGCTAAGCCAAGAAAAGATAATTTAATCAAATAGAAAATTTTGAATTGTAAGGGATTAGATTATTAGTAATTAGGAAGCAAAGTAATACACCTGAATCTTGTGATTTTTGAGTTCAGGATGATCAAAAGCTGGCTGGTGTGAGACATGGACACAGTCAATAATATCTCCATATGGACTCTATTAGCATAAACCCAAATGTAAAAAAACAAGTTAGACACTTGCAAAATTGTACTATGTTTATGAATATCTTCAAAATTCTAAGAAGCAACACTCAATTATAATAATTCTCTCTACCTTGATAGACTTAACAGGTGGTCTGTTCAAATTCTTCAAGTGCTTCTGAACCTCAAGCTTCTGAATTGAACCACAACATATGAATTTCCTAAGTTTCATTATTTCATTATTTCATTCAATCCTAAGTCCTGCTGAAATAAGTTTCTGATAAATAGGGATAACTGATGGCTTTGATCAGTATCCCCAGTTATTGAACATCGTCATGCTACATTCAATATTAAATATAATTATCCTTAAAGTAAAAACATGAAACAAATTAAACACTATCTCAAAAAGGGAGAGAGAGAATTTTACTTGCAAACACTCCATTTCTTTAGATTGTGACCATCACTAGCATGAAGGGCCATTTGAACATCTGGTCTATTATAAAAAGCTCTAGCATAGTCATCCAGAAGAGCACCCAGGACCTATGTTGCTCCATATCCTACAGAAGAGCACCCAGGACCTGTAACAACAAATTATCTTGACACCTTAGCACACAACATATATTATAAGCAGCAACATCAAATGAAATCAGCAACAACTATCCAACCACATGATGCATATAATTTAAACCACGGCATCAAGGACTGAAATGACTGAAATTCTATAAACATCACCAAGGAAATTCTTTAGCAAAACAACAATAATAATGATAATAATCAACTCAATTTCTAGATTACCTGATATGTATATAGTTGCACAAAAAGATAGGCATATACTGGTGCATTCTGGCATATTGCTTTGAAACTCTGTAGACAGTTTCAGGAACATACTACAAGACTAGGTTAAGGTACACCTCATCTTTTGCAGCCGTCGAGTAGAAACAACGCTTTAGTCTAAAAACGTCAGTATGCTCGAGCATACGCGTAACCTGGAGTTCCCTATTCTTATATCTCTTGTCTTGTAAGACTTTCTTTATTGCCGCAGCTTCACCAGTTTCAAGGCACTTAGCCTACAATACATTCAAAGCATTGTGTATAAGCAAAAAGAGTAACTTGACAAAAACTGATACAAAAGTGAAGCAAAGAATATCAGACCTTACATTTAAAGAAACACTGCTAAAGGAATTTAATGCCTCATAAACAACACCAAAAGAACCGGTACCAACCACATGTTCTGCCATGTAAGAATTTGAGAAGCATGCAAAGTGAATAATGCCCCAGCTAATGTTGCAGAATTCTTTATAATACATACAACACCTTGTCCTTTGACTTCAGATACCTGTGAAATTTCAGGTAGAATCCATCAGGACAGTAGTGTCTCCTATGCCCTTCGCGTCCACAGTTTTTGTAGTAAAATTTCACTCCTGCATAAAAGTGGGATGAAAAAAATGCTAATAAGTGTTTCTGAAGATCAACCATGCCTATTAGAAACAAAGTCATGGGTGCAAGGGTATAAAAATTAGTATTCATAAAACATGTACAAAACAGAAAAGGTAAATGCTCAGGCTTCAGTAGATGTCTTATTCCCTAGTCTAATTAAATAGAATTATAGCATTCGATATTGGTTTATCAATGTATCAAAATGGTCTTTCAACTATGATTAAAGAAACTTCACATGGCACATGTTTTTGGAGGAACAATTTGAAATATTGATAATGGAGTATCAATATAACGACATGTGTATCTTTGGATGACCAAAATGAGTGTCTATACTGCATGTCACAGTAAAAATAAACACAAAAGAATTATTTTGGAGTTTTGTTTTCTTTAATAGATATTACGATCAAATCAAGTCTACTATAATTTCCAATACCTCAAAATATCTTAACTTTCAAAGGAAATAAAAATTATCGCATTTTAAACCTTAATAGCAGCCACTCTTTGTGCTTGAAGCATGGGATCCTGGTGGATGATCTTCACATCAGCTTTGAGAAGACGATCCATTGCAGTGTTGACATAATCCATCGAAATAACCTCAATCTCAGGCTTTAAGCCATGTTTGGCAGCAAAATCAATCATTTCTTGTGTCTCCTTCAACCCTCCAATGCAGCTGCCACCAATAATTTTTCTCCCTGCCCACAATATGGAGTTTTGATAAATTTCATACTTCAATTTGAAATTTTCAAATAATATTTGAGTAGATATTGCACTACAATTGCAAAAAATCATCATCAAATAGGACTGGTATAGCTTAAATCACAATTACATCCCCGTCGCCCATTGGGGAAACATAAAAAATCATGATGTAACGACCCATAATCTATGATGTTATCTGTTATATGCTTACCTCCAACTAAAGGAAAAACTGGCAGCTCTAGAGGTTTTTCAGGTAATCCAACCATAACAAGTTTACCATGAGTCTTCAACAGAGAAAGCAAAGGCAAGAGAGGATGATTTGCTGAAACAGTATCAATGATACCATCCATTGTCCCCATTGCAGCCTACATATATAGTGATAACAACATCAAAAATCCAAATTCAAAACTCATTACATTTCTTCCATATATAAATGAAAATATGATTTAATTTATATATCAGTGTATACCAATATAATAACACACACGTGCATCTGATCTTGTTCACGGCTAACAACAAATGAATCAGCTCCCAAGTGTTCAATAGCTTCCTTCTTTTTGTTAGGAGAAGTACTTATCACAGTAACCTTAGCTCCAAAAGCTTTAGCAAATTTAATAGCCATATGGCCTAAACCACCAAGACCAACAACACCTATATGCATGCCAGGTTTATCAAGTCCAAAATATTTCAAAGGACTATAAACAGTGATTCCAGCACAAAGAAGAGGAGCAGCTGCATCAAGTGACATATTATCTGGAATGAGGATGATAAAGTGTTCATCAGCAACCATTGTGTCAGAATAGCCTCCATATGTGATTGTGTTATCAATATTCTTTGCACTGTATGTGAGAATCATCTTTGGACAGTAATTTTCAAGATCATCAGAACAACTTTGGCATGAGCGACATGATCCAACCATGCAGCCTACACCTACTCTGTCTCCAACTTTGAACTTTGTTACCTTGCTTCCTACCTCTGTCACTTCACCAGCAACCTCATGTCTATATACACATTAGAATAACAGTCCACAACCACATTAGAACTGAAACAACCCATATATAATATAGAAATATCTAGCAAAAATATCTAGCATCGTTGTTAGCATACCCAGGAACTATTGGATAGATGGAATTGCCCCACTCATTCTTCAGCATGTGGAGATCTGAGTGGCATATCCCACAATATAGATCTGTGGGATCCTGGTGGATGATCCTGGCAATGCAGCAAACTTGCAAATCACCTCTCCACAAGCAGATCTTCGTAGATCTGCAATCAGAATCAAGATTCACAAGGTTAGGGTTTTGTGTTCGTAGCAAAACCGAAACTGAAAAAGGTTAAATCAGTGTTTAAAAATTATTAGGGTTTTCAACTGTGAGAAGCAGAGAAGAGTTTTGAGAAGGAAGAAGTATTATACCTGTTCGTTCTGTTGGAAGAGACCTTCGCTGAGAACGGCGACGGCGACGACGACGGCGACGGCAACAGCAACAGCGACGCCGACGGTGAGAACGGCGTGAGGGAGAGGAAACGGTGAGAACGGCGTGAGGGAGAGGAAACGGTGAGAACGACGTGCGTGAAACGGTGAGAACGACGTGCGTGAGGGAGAGGAAACGGTGAGGAGGAAACGGCGAGGGAGAAGAAACGGTGATCTCTGAGAGTGAGAAGGCGTGCGTGAGGGAGAGGAAACGGTGAGGGAGAGGAGTTCTGAGTTCTCTGTAGTGATGTAGTGATGAAGGATCAGAGAGAAGATGAAGGATTAGGGTTCCGTGAGAGTGAGAATGGAGAGGAGAGGAGAGGAGTGTTCGTGAGATTGTGAGAGTGAATGTTTGAGAATGAGAGTGAGAGGCTCTGAGAGTGATTTTTTTTTCTTTCTATTTTTGGACTTTAGAGGTCAAGCGCGAATAGAAGCATGACGTCTAAAGTATTAGAACAGAAGAAAAAAAATTCACCCCTAATTACAAGTTTGCCACCGTGTCACTTATGTAGTCAGGCGCTTACACGCCTGACTTCTAAAGTCTAATTTTTTCCTATTTTTTCACTTTAGAAGTCAGGCGTGTATCCCGCTTGACTTTAAAACTCGCGAGTTTTGCCTCTTAATTACAAGTTTGCCACCGTGTCTACTTACGTAGTCAGGCATTTGAGCGCCTGACTTTAAATGTCTAATTCAAATCTCGTTTTTGCACTAGTGAATTGCGCTTATATGTGTTATCATGTAATTATAGTTTTTCATAAATAATTATTATAAAAAATAAAAATAGAATTTGAGGAGAGATCAAAATAAAACAGAATATATGTTGTACTTGCTTCAAAATATATTGTAATGGGATAGTTCTTAGCATTGTTTTGATCGTGATCATATGAAGATTAGCTAATGTTTGCAAGCTACTTTTTAAAACATATCTGTTAGTTTTATTTATTGCAGCTGAGTTTATCTACTTTTTTGGAAACATTTTTTTAAGATATCTAGCACTTTATGAGAATTGTGTTTCATGTGAACTGAGGCCTTATTCTTCTCTTGACCAATTATTTTCCTTCAGAATAGTGTCACTAACACTTCTTAATCATTTTCTACTTAGGCTCTGCAATCTATTTCTGATTTATTGACTGCCTTAACTTTTTCTTTCTCTCTGCCAATTTTGCCTCTAACATCACAACTTTTTTTTATTATATTGTCTATGCTTGGTTTACTTCTTAATTCAGCCACTCTACTATGACACTGAGACTGATCATGTGATGAGAAGGTCAAAGGAAGCAAGAGAGAGTGGTTACTAGAAGCGGCTTAAAAGGATCCAAAAAAGAGATGGAAGAAAAGCTATTTCAAGTGTTTCTTCTTAGTAACTAGGTATTCAGATTTTACTGTCAATGAGGTAGGCGTGGATGGGAATGTTGTTCAATTGACCTCACTTGATGCCTATCCTGTAGAGGAATCCATGGGCTGTGACTACTCTATTTTATAAAATTTTTGAAGTTCGTTCAGTATTTTATTGTCATTGATACTGAATTGCCAAATGTTCAAATATGTGGTGTTTCTGGTGTTGTCTTTCAGGGACTAAATTGAATTTTTGCATACATTCCTAATTGTTGTTTACTTTTAAATAGGTTTAGGGCTTCCTAGATTTGAATCATATTGGTGAGGAGAGATTTGGTGAGTTAATTTGGTTGTTGAATTTTGTTTCAGTATTGGAGTGAGATTTTAGAGAAGCAACTGAAATTAGACGGGGCATTCTGCTGCTGTGTGGGATTTTAGGCCAGCAACTGAAATTACAAAGGACTGGAATGGAATTGATCAAATTCTACCTCGGACCCCGCCCGGCGCATCGGCAAGGATGAGAACTTGTAATTGTCATATTCGCATCAGTTTTTACATTTGATGAAATCATAATTTTATCATTTATTATAATGTTAATACATGATAAGGAAAGCATGGATCATAATCATATTTCTAGTTTCATTAGAGTATATAACATAGATATGCAATTCTTTGTGAATAGCTACTAACTAGCATATATGCAGTTCTTTTTCCTTATCTTGTTGGCCAATATAGCAATAGCTGGATATAGACGTGAATGGCACTGATGATTGAATGACCAGATTCTTGTTAAACAAGTTCTAGCTGAATTAAACAAGGTTTAGGGCTTCCTTATCTCTGTTAGTGAGAGACTCAAAGTTGATCATTTACTAGACTAGACTACTAGCTAGAATTCTGCTTTGATATGCTTTTAATTCTTATTCAGAAAGTATATAGAAGAAACCAAAACTGAATGCTTTGATATGCTTTTAATTCTTATTCAGAAAGTTAATCTTGTATATGCTTGCTTTGATATGCTTTTAATTCTTATTCAGAAAGTATATAGAAGAAACCAAAACTGAATGTGGCAGTTTTTATTTCTATGCAAGAGCAGTTATTTTAGAGCGGTTATTGTGCATCTACTTTTTTCTTTTGTATTTTCTGTTATGTTACGAATAAATAGGACAAGACAAGACTTAGTTGGTTATGGTAGATATCTGAGTGGTTATTTGGGAGGGAGAGATCCAAAACTCTCAAATTTCTTGGAGGGATCTAGTCTGTATTTTATTTTCTGTTTGTGTGTGGATTGTTTCTGCAATTGTAATTCTGTTTGTACTCTGTTTGTGTTAATATAAGTACTAGAAAATTGCCCCACTTCTTTCTGTTTGGAACTAGTTCTATCAAATTAACAGTACAGGAGAAGCTTCCACCTCCTCCCCTCAAACATGTAGGATATTTTGAGTCAATTACCGTACCTTCCCATGCTGCGATAAATGTGTGGTTCTTAGGTCATACTGTGGGTATTATTTTCTCTTTTTTTTCTCGAATTCTTCTGCATTCTTGGAGGTGGGCTGCTTTTTGTCATGCAACTGAGTTTACCTTAACTTGAATTCTTCTGCATTCTTTAGTGTATTTGGTTGCAACTGAATTTTATCATGCAACTGAATTCTTCTGCATTCTACAACTATGAATTTTGGCAGTTATTAACATTTTTAGCTGCTAGATTTTAATTGCCTATGATTTGCGCCTTGACCTTGATGAGTGCTTGCTACATCTAGTTTGTTTTTTGGTTTTCAAATTTATTCTACTACTGAATATGAAATTCTAGAATTAAAATGTGGTATCTAATGTAAAGGCTGATGGGATGAATTATCACCATTTACATCAATGCATTACCTTTCTTCTTTCTATTGTCATTATATTTAATATAATAACAGATTACTGAGGTGACTTGGATATAGCTTTCAATATGAGAAAAGCCAGAGAAACTGCAGAAGAGGCTAAAGAGGATTAGTAGCAGAGTTAATCAGGGTCTTAGAGTGGTGAGCAGGCGGATAGAATTTTTGAAGAATTCCCCAGTTATGTAGATGATAACAAGATGATAAAACAATTGATGGAAATGATGAAGTCTCAACAATCTCCATTTAATGAAGAACTGGATGACGAAGATGATGAAGAGTCTGATTCAGAGGGACAAAGTGATGAAGAGAGTTAAACATTTGATGTTGTTTGTTATGATTTTAAAACTAATTACAAACTCAAATTACTGTTACGCTTTTTATTAAGTACATTATGTTTCTAATGCAATGAAGTGTTGTTATTGTGCAAATAATATTTGGCATGAATCAATCAAGTATAAAAATATATATTAACCATCTATATGTTAGAAATTAAATTAGTAAGTAAAAAAAGTTGCAATATAATCATTTTGTTCATTAAGTTGAATTTGATATGTTGGAGATCGAATTAGTGAGTAAAAAAAATAAAAAATCCGATGAATTTGGTCATACAATATGGTCTCTAGACAACTTTCAATCTCTAAATTAGACACTAATTATGTTACTATATTCAGTCACTAAATTGGTTGCTAAAGCAGTTGTTGCTTTCAGTCACAAAATCGGTCACTAAAATTCAGTCACTAAATCGGTCGCTAAAATCAGTCACTAAAATCAGTCACTAAATCGATCGCCAAAATCGGTCTCTAAATCGGTCACAACAATCGGTCACTAAATCGGTCGCTATAAATCAGTCACTAAATCGGTCGCCAAAATCGGTCACTAAATCGGTCGCTACAATTAGCGACCAGTGATATAGCGACCGATTTTTTTGGGTCGCAAATTCAGTCACTAAACTGTGTAGTGACCGATTTTTCCCGTATAGTGACCGAAAAATCGGTCACTAAATGACGTTTTTTTGTAGTGTTAACTCTTCTAGTGAGCATGGTTTAGAAAGAACTTTGGTGCTTCAAGACACTACTCCATTCGATATGAATGTTGAAGCCATAGAAGAACCAGTACAAGAGGCTGTAGAAGAAGAGAAGGTTACTGAAGAACCAGAACAAGAAGCTGCAGAACAAGACAAGGCTACAGAAGAACCTGAGAAGGTTCAAACAGTTGAAGAAAAGGATGATTCAGCACAAGAAGAGCTTGAGGGCAATGCTGTAACAACTGAACCCTTAACCCAACCAATCCCAGCATCACCTCAAGGGGAGCTTTACCAAGAAAACACTTCATCACCAGTTATTAAATCCCCTCTCCCATATCTGTTCAATGAACAGATGCCAACTCTTCCACCCTTCTCACCAATCACAAACATACCTTTCTCAACTAGACCCATCTCAGCTTAAAACCAAAATGTAGCCACTTCTCCTCCACATCAAACCTCACCAATCATAATTTTCTTTCGTACCACATCCCATAATCTTGATCAACTGTTAGCTGCTATTAATTTATAGTATGGTATTCCCCCTCCTCTCAAAACCAACAACACAGTAACCTCCTCAAACATCAACCAATTTTTGAACCTCAACCAGTCTCCCATAGATGATTCCCCTCAGCCAAGAATGCCTTCAATCAATACCTAGTCTCACCCTTCTGACATGCCATCAAAATTTGGGTCTCTGGATTCCTCTTTCTTCAATGTTGGCCAACCTTCTGGTGTGGCTCATGAGAAAATTGCTGAGGAATCTAAATAGACAAGCACCTGATCCTGAAGCTCTTGTGTCCCGCATGTCCAAAATGGAGAAAATGATGAGAAGAATGAGGGCCTTGCTGAAGAGTGTGCTTGAAGGTCAAGCTATTCTCCAACAACGTTAGAGAGCTCAAGCTACTCGCGATGAGCAGTATCAGAACTGCATACTACAGCAAGAGTTGACCACACTTTCTCCCACTCTTTTCACTCTAGAATTTGGTCCATTCCTTCAGTTTCCAGATATTCCAAGCCCTGCTACTTCCTCCTCTTCTGATGGGTCTTCCCCACCGAAGTAGCAGCTTAATGTCTCTGTCTTCCTCACCCTTTATAATGTGTGCCAAAAGGGGGAAAAGAGTAGATTAAGTTTAGGATCTTAGGATGTTTTTTTGAATGATCTGAATTAGATGTATTTGTGTTTGCTAAACACTTTTTTGTTGAGAAGTATTCATCTCACTTGTTTTTATTTTCTAGGCACTTGCTAAGAACTTAACTCTTGTAATCATGACAATGTTTTTTTGATGAGCTGAATGAAATTACTGTTCTTATTTGGTATCTGAAATGTGTTCAAAAATTATTTAACAATCATATATGCACATTCTTGGGGGGGAGCTTATTGTTAATGCCTAAGAAAATTTTATCCAATCAGAAAAATTAATCCATCTCTCAAAAGTTTGTCAAACATCAAAAAAGGGGAGATTGTTGAGGCAAAATCCCAGTTAAATTTTGATGGTTAACAAACTTTAAATGAGAGAAGCTTAAGTTCTCTGATTTCATAGGCTACTAATGTTCTTCTTGAGTGAAATATAAGAACATGAAATGTTAGTTAAATTCTCAAGAGGATATCTGCTTATGAGAAGCACAAATGAGAAGACTTGAAAAAAAAACAATAAAAGAAGTGCTAACCAGAAGCAAACAAAGAAAGAAGACCTCTCTTGACATGATCAAAGAATCAAGACCAAATGGGTTAACTTGAGAAATATCATCATGAGAAGAGTCATCATGACTAAAGTCAACATGAGAAGAATCATAAGAAGAGTCAACCTCATAAGAGTCATGATGAGAAAGGTCATCATGAGAAGAGTCATCAGATAAGTCAAGATGAGAAGCATCACAATGAGAAGAGTCAAGTTGAGAAGCATCCTAAAAAGAAGAGTCAAGATCAGAAGGGTCATGATGAGAACAGTCAAGTTGAGAAGAGTCACGATGAGAAGCATCATCATAAAAAGCATCAACTTGAGAAGTATCAACTTGAGAAGCATCATCTTCAGAAGACTCATAAAAGATAAGATCCAAAGCTGAGAAGAGTGATGATAGCTATATAAGTGTTGTCTTCTGCAGAACTGTAGAAACACAGTTGTTCAAGTGCTGTCTTCAAACAAAAAGCACTCCAACGGCTGTAAACGGCTATAAACTTTTGGAAACGGCTATCTCTGATGGACCAGAGGTTATTACACACATGTTCAGTTATAAATAAATGCATTGGATCATTGCTGAACTTTGTGAGAGTACTTCGAGCTTAAATCCTCCAATCTTCTCAAGTGTCATGTTTTCTCCCATCCATACTCAGCTACTTCAAAACAGTAGGGATTCCTTTATTTCTGAGTATGTATTATAGCTTATGTTTAGTTTCTGTTGAAACACCATTTGTATTAACCAAGCTCTAAAAACCCCACAAACACCCCCAAACCAGAAAGTGTCAAAACCTGTTGTAAGCCTTCTCAAATAGCATGGTGTTGCTATGGTTAAAGAGAAGCCTGTTAGAAACCTTCTCAAGTATCATGTGTTGTTGTAGGTCTTGAGAAGTGAGTTGCTTCAGCGTTAGAAGCTACCTAGTAGATCAGAAGGATCCTATTAGGTGTGAGAACAGTAGGTAGAGCTGTGTTAAGAAAACTACCAGTGAGAACGTTAAGCCTAGCCTGGTTGTAAAGTTGTTACTATTTGGAAAATAGTGGAAATACTCACAGAGTTTGAGGAGTGGGCGTAGGCCAGGGTTTTTGGATGAACCCCTATACATCATTGTGTTATTTATAGCTTTTCTAAGTAGGTTTACACTGTGCTTAAAACTCTCCATTTGGAGACGGTTTTGAAAAACTGAGAAGACAGCTTCTACTGATCCTTCTATGCTACACGTAGTTTTTCTTAAAACAATGTTATTACAACCCTTCTCAAATATTTTCTAAATGGTAGAATTCAACCGTCATTCTTAAGTAATCTACACTTAACTTTATATTTTCATACATTATCTCTTACCTTAGAAAATCTATTTTGAACATCATCTCACTCTCATTATTGGTAGTTGTATTGGGAAGAAACAAGCGACCGACTCTTCTCAACTCAGAAACATAGTTGAGAAGACAATTTCACCTTACCCTTCTCTACTCACTATCACAGTTGAGAAGTCTGTTTTCAATCACCCTTCTCAACTCAGCACTTAAGCTCACAATATCTAATCATACTTGTGAAGTTAGTTATCTTGTTTCAAGTTAATTTTAAAAGGCTTACAATTCCAACCCCCATTCCTTGTGACACTCATTGACTTCACTCGAAGACTACTTCGAAAAATCTGACGAATTCGAAGGGGAGGTTCATGTTCTAGTGGGATGTATGCCGAAGGCTTATGCGTTTCCAAAGACTGAACCTCAAGCTTGGAACGCTGCAATCTTCGAGTCACCAACTGATTACATAAAAATCACCTCAAACCTCTATTTATTCAGTTAAGGATTGATGGTTGTTTCGTGGTTAATTAGGTGCTCATTGATGGTGGAGCAGCAGTTAATTTAATGCCTGAAGGAGTAATGGAGAGGCGTAGAAAGACTGATGAAGATTTATTCCTCACAATCTGGTGATTACAGATTTCATTGCTTTGAACATTCAGGTAGGGTCTATTTGTCGATACACAATGTTTGTGGTGGTTTCTTCAACTGCCAATTTCAACCTATTATTAGGAAGGGAATGGATCCATGCTGTGGGAGCAGTTCCTTCTACCCTACATCAGAAGATGTTCATTTGGAAGGATCTTGATGAATGCCAAATTATTGAAGCTGATCCAACATTCTTTTAATCTCCAGATGCAAAGGTATTTAATGTTGATAAGATCTGGGTTGATATTGGCCCATTTAAGATCGAGGAAGGCACCGATCTCAAGAGATAAGTCAATGAGAAAGGTGAGTCTTTGACTATGGTTCTCAAGCCACACGATGGCTTCGAATTGAGCCATCAAGATGTTGACCAGGACCGCGATTCGGTCGAGTGGGAGTTAGTATGATGAACTCGAGCTTCATTGCTCGAATTTCAGCTTATATGGCCGAAAATAAAATAAGAGCGGCCAACGAGGCCGATTGTGGTGCCTCCAATTTCAAAACTGAAACATTCGTGGACACTAGTGAAGTTACTCAAATGAAGGGTGACATAAAGGAAACTGCTAATACAAGATCAGATGGAGAACCCCAAGTATATATTGAAACCTCTAGTTCAATAAGTGATAGTAGCTTGTTGGAAATTATGACCAATGCAGAAAAAGGAGAAATTTTGAAAGATGAAACACTTGAGGAATGCTCTGAAGAGGGAGAGGTTTTTGATGGCACTCTAGACTGCATCTATGATGATGAACCACTTGGGTTCGAAAATAGTTGGTTAGATGAAGTAGGTAAGCTAGAGGCACAAGATCCTATGGAGGAAGTCAATCTGGCTGAAGGAGAAAAACCAAGACCAGGCTTCTTAAGTTTCATATTGGAACCAAGTATGAAAGAAGCAATCATTAAAATTCTTAAGGAGTACAAAGATTGTTTTCCTTGGGATTAGAAAGAAATGCCGGGATTGGACAAGGATTTGGTCGAACACAGGTTACCTCTAAGGCCACGGAAGAAACCTGTCAAGCAGAATTCTCGAAAATTTGCACCTGAAGTCATTCAGAAAAACAAAGCAGAGATTCTGAGGTTTCTTGAAGCCAAGTTCATTCGAACTACTAGGTATTTTGAATGAACTTTGAATATTGTGCCTGTTGTTAAGAAAAATGGTTCTCTAAGGGTCTGTATAGATTTTAGAGATCTAAATGCAGCTACTCCAAAAGATGAGTATCATATGCCCATAGCTGATATGTTAGGTGATTTAGCATCGGGAAATGAGATATTAAGCTTAATGGACGGTTATTCCGGTTATAATCAAATTTATTTAGCCGAAGAAGACATCCCTAAAACGACTTTCGATGCCCTGGCACCATAGGCACATTCGAATGGGTAATGATGCCTTTTGGATTAAAGAATGTCGGCGCCACTTTACAAAGAGCCATGAATTTGATCTTCCATGAATTCATAGGAACTTTTATACAGATATACATCGATGATGTTGTGGTCAAATCTGCTTCTAGAGTAGACCACTTGGAACACTTAAGACTATCATTCGAAAGGATGAGATTACATGGATTGAAAATGAATCTTGTTAAGTGTGCATTTGGTGTAACTGCAGGAAAATTCCTTGGCTTTCTGATACAAGAAAAAGGAGTGGAGGTAGATACGAACAAGAGAAAAGCTATCATGGAGACCCTCCCTCCAAGAAACAAAATGGAACTACAGCCCTTCATGGGCAAAATTAACTTCCTTCGAAGATTCATTTCAAATCTGTCTGGTAGAACGCAAGCGTTTTCTATTCTCTTGAGATTAAAGAAAGAAGATGTATTCAAGTGAGAACCTGAACATCAAGAGGCGTTCGAGGAAATTAAGAGATACTTAATAAATCCGTCTATTATGATGCCACCAATTCGAGGAAAACCCTTGAACCTTTACATCTCAGTCTCAGATGACACAATTGGAAGTCTGCTCAGGAAGGTGAAGATGGCCATGAAAGGTCCATTTACTACTTAAGTAGGACTCTAATTGATGATGAAACTAGGTATAGTTCTATTGAGAAGCTATGTTTGGCTTTGTATTTCTCTTGTACTAAGTTGAAATATTATCTGAAACCTCACGAGGTCTTTGTAACTTCTCAGTTTGATGTAATAATGCACATGTTGACCAAACTTATTTTGCACTATCGAATAGGAAAATGGACATTAGCATTAATAGAGTTCTCTTTAACGTATGTTCCACTTAAAGCCATGAAAGGGCAAGTAATTGCTGATTTCTTAGCCAGTTACGCTTTCGAAAGAAAGAAGCCCTTAGATCAAAATTAGGTTGCCATGGACACATGGAAACTGTATTTTGATGGATCTTGCCATGCAAAAGGTAGTGGCATTGGCTTAATGATTGTTTCTCCTGATGGTTGTTCTACGAAATTTCTATATCATTTGACAACCATATGATCAAATAATGAGGCCGAATAAGAAGCCATTATAGCTGGACTCCAATTACTCTTAGAATTTAAAGGTCGGAAGGTTTTAATTTGAGGGGACTCTATGCTAGTAATTAATCAACTCACAGGAGAGTACAAATGTGAAAGCCCGAGTCTGTTAAAATATTTTAATTTAGCTAAAGCCTTGATTGAACAATTCGAAGAGGTTGAATTAGAATATATTCCAAGTGTTCAAAATTTTCAGGCCAATGAGTTGGCTAAAACCGCTTCTGGATATAACGACTTGAGCAACAGTTTACAAAAACTTATTGAGATCAGAAGACCTATTGTGGAATATGACTTCCAAGTTTGCCATGTTGATGAAATTGAACAAGATGATTGGCAAAAAGTTACCGTGGATCATCTCCAGAACCTGACTTTCAAATCATGATAGAAAATTATAGAGCCATTTTCTATACTATTTTAGGAGGCGAGTTATATAAACAGCTTGCTGATGGTGCATTCACTAGTGGAAAAAAGACATTTAGCGTCGGTTAAATTGGACATTTAGCGTCGGTTATCGCCCGACGCTAAATCGCCCGATGCTAAATGTCATACATTTAGCGTCGGTTAAATAACCGACGCTAAATGTCATTTAGCGTCGGGTGTTCAGATAACCGATGCTAAATGTCCATTATATCACTGTTTTTGCTGCCTGAAAATGACTTTTAGCATCGGTTATTTGAAACAACCGATGCTAAATGTCCTGAAAAATGACATTTAGCATCGGGTGTTTGAAACAACCGATGCTAAATGTCCTGAAAGTGACATTTAGCATCGGTTATTCCAAACAACCGATGCTAAATGTCCTGAAAGTGACATTTAGCTTCGGTTGTTCCAACTAACCGATGCTAAAAGTCATTTTTGATAAAAAAAAATGACATTTAGCATCGGTTGTTTGAAACAACCGATGCTAAATGTCATTTTCTTGATAAAAAAAAAGACATTTAGCATCGCTTGTTTGAAACAAGCGATGCTAAATGTTTAGTTTCTTTTTATACATGCCTCACAAACATCACTTACAACATCAATTCATACAAGAAGAGAATAATATTCAAGAACTATGGTAATTACATTGATTCATTTCCCAAATAACTAAATATAAAATCTTGGACAATTCCAAACAGTAAACTGTGAAAGTACAACATTCTTTCGGTCAGTATACCAGCCAATCAATATACAACTCACTGATCCAACTATTTCTTCTACTACATCAAAAAGCTTAAAAACTAGTAAATGAACTGAAATCAGTTAGTATACCGGCCAGTTTGTGGTTTCACTATAGAACATTGGCTTCTCTACAATAGTTCCAATACATCTCTTCTAAGAGAGAAGCCCTTGAAATAGATGCTCTTTCTTGGTCCTTATGTAACTCCCAAACTAGCTTCCCATACTGTGACAGAACTTCTCCATCGTTTGGATCTGCTAGTATGGCTCGTGAATAATACTCCATTGCTCCTTCACGATCTTCTTTGCACTGTCATTTCAAGTCAACACAAACAAGTTACAGCTAGACATCCACTAGTTGAATTACTAAAATGAACACCAGACCACAACACTAACACACGTAGACAACCAGTAATAATTTGGAAAATAGAAGTAATCGAATTGCCAATGTCTGTCTTCTTCTACATGAAGTATGGGTGCTACATATTGAAACACAAACAAGGAAATATATAGTCACATATATATAAGTTAGTTAATTACCTGATACAAAAACTGAGCATAATTCCTGAGGAACAATGAATTCCCTGGATTTTGCTCCACCATGTTCTTGTAAAATTCTTCCACGCCATCATGATTATTATTATCTCCATCATTCCCTCCAGATCCCATGGATTTTCCTCCATTATTGCCTCCTCTGCAGCCACGATCAACACCAAGACCCTTTGCAAGATACATCATATCTTTACAACCAACCTCTTCACCATAAGCAACACTACAAACTCTATCAAGCTTCACCTTTACATCTTCCCTCAAACTATCCAGCACACAGAATACCTCTTCTCCCTCTTCATCTTCATCTTCAATCTCACTTTCCACATCATCCTCTTCTTGGCTCAAGCTTGTGTGCTTAGAAAGAGAGAAATATGGAATGGTCTCCAATGTCAAGCATCTTTGTAAGTATACCATTCAATATGAGATAATTTCTCAAATATTCACATAACAACCACCATTTCAACAACTCATAAACATTCAATTTCTAGAATACAACAACTCTTGAAAACTGAAATTAAACTTAAAGCGAACACAAAAAGGAAAAGAACTCACACGAATAAATCTTCTTTACTTTCCTTTGACAACACCTCATTCTCTTCCTAAGCTTGAAACCAAATGTGGCTTCAATCAACTAGCTCAAGCTCCAAGACTCCATCTAGACTATATCTTTAACCACCATCAGCTCCTAAACCAACCAACGATTTTGAGCTTAAAAATTCAATTTCCAGCACCCAAATCTTTGGTTCCAAATCCTCTTAGATACTCATGAGCTAATCACTTCTAAGGCAGCCTGTAACATAGACCAAACAGACATGATTTACTTGCTCTGCTAAGTTAATGTAAAGTCATGTTGGGGACATGACATAGCAGTTAACTCAAAACATAGAGCATAGTGTTACAAGTAAAGGAATACCTTCTGATAGGCCGCAAGTGCACGGTCTTGTCGCGTAATAAAAAGAGTTATCGATCCACAGGGAGAGCCTAGGTGATTACCAATTTAGTTTTCCAAAGTTGATTAGCTAGAAGAAATGGTTTTTAGGAGTTGTAAAATTTAGAAATAAAAACAAACAATCTCAGGTTTATAGTTTTATCACAACAATGAGGAACCAAAATAATTTCTTTAGACTATTCAACAAATTATAAGAGTAATATATTTCAAAGACAAGGCAGCGAATATAACTAATGTCTCCTTTTGGAGTACAAGAGCGTGTTTTGAACTAACAATCAAGCCTATTCTCATGGTTGATTGTCACCAAAACCCATTAAGCATAACACCTTTATAATGTCTCAAGAGTTTCAAAACTATTCTCATGTGTTGATTCCCTTGTCTAATTTCATAGATCCAACATCAATACTTCACCTTTCGGTTCTTCGTTTGATGTTTAAAATAATATTTGAAGGACAATGAAATTAGATTGAAATATAAAACGATTTGGAGTGGAGAATAGCCTTTGGGAATTATTAGGGACCTATCATTGGATTACTCCCAACAACCCAAGACTTTGTATCTACTCACTCATATTAAATATGAGAGAAGAAGAAGAAGAAGAAAAGACATGAAATTAAATAGCGAGAAATAAAAGAAAGCGGTAAATTGCAAAATCATAAATAGCGGAATTGTAAATGACAAGAAAATAAAAGTGCAAGAAAGTAAATAGCAAGGAAAGTAAATGACTTGGAAAATAAAAGGGCAAGAAAGTAAATAGCAAGAAAGTAAATGACTTGGAAAATAAAAGTGCAAGAAAGTAAATGACTTGGAAAATAAAGGTGCAAGAAATTAAATAGCAAGAAAAGTAAATGACTTGGAAAATAAAGGTGCAAGAAATTAAAGGAGCAAGAAAGTAAATGACTTGGAAAATAAAAGGGCAAGAAAATAAATAGCAAGAATTTAAAGGGCAAGAAAGTAAATAAACAAGAATCATAAAAAGCATGAAGAGTAAATTGAAGTCATGAACCTTAGAGGAAACCTTGTCATTGA
Organism: Astragalus membranaceus; assembly: GCA_039519185.1. Lineage (NCBI taxonomy): Eukaryota > Viridiplantae > Streptophyta > Magnoliopsida > Fabales > Fabaceae > Astragalus > Astragalus membranaceus. The sequence continues at coordinate 25,267,263 of CM076847.1, forward strand.
TTTTCTAACAAAATTCAAGCTTGGTTACAAGTGAGGATGAAGCCTCTATTTATAGGAAAATATGAGGGGCAAAATGGTCCAAAAGAGGAAAAAGTGGCAAATCAAGTTGGCCAAGGTAGTCATCAAAAAGCCATCCTCAAGTGGGCAAAAATATCCATCAACAAGGGGGCAAAAATATCCATCAACAAGAGGGCATAGCCAATTTTGACTGCACAGTCGAAATCTGGAAGACAGAAGCAGTCGAAATCTGGAAGACAGATGCAGTCGAATTCTGACAGATGCAGTCGAATTCTGACCTGCTGAGACAGAAGCAGTCGAAATCTGGAAGACAGATGCAGTCGAATTCTGACAGATGCAGTCGAAATCTGGAAGACAGATGCAGTCGAATTCTGACAGATGCAGTCGAAATCTGGAAGACAGATGCAGTCGAATTCTGAGAGACAGATGCAGTCGAAATCTGGAAGACAGATGCAGTCGAATTCTGAGAGACAGATGCAGTCGAATTCTGACAGATGCAGACGAATTCTAACCTGCTGAGACAGAAGTAGTCGAAATTGCTTCAAAATAAAACCTGAAGATAAAAAGTAAACATTTGCAGTAAAATAGATCAAAAATATAATTAAAATACCAAAAAGACTTAATAAAATAACTATTAAAAGACTCTAAAAATAGACTTATCAAACTCCCCTATGCTTGAACCTTTGCTTGTCCTCAAGCAAAAACAGTGTAAATCTTTAGGCCAATTCTGAAGGAAAATTATTTTCATATCGAAACCTTAAGTGAACTGTGGGGCAATTCTAACACTTTGGTTTGAGAGCTACTATTTTGGGCTTCTTGTGGAATTGAGAGACAACTTTAAAGTATCAGTACTCTAGAGAGGATATCAATGTCATCATAGAACCGGTTCCCCAACATTCTTAAGCTTGGGTCCTCCATTTACTAAGACCGGGTCTCAAAGGAGGGTCTTTATACGTTGGGTATTCAAGCATTTTTCTTTTCTTTTTGATTTTATATGCTAACCATTTATTTTGACATTTAAAATGCACTAACTTTTGCATTTTTGAATTGGTTTTGCATATATATAATATATATATATATATATATATAATTTTTTTTTTTTTGCTTGATACCCCAACTCAGACGTTTTTTCTCCAGTAACCACACATCTAGTAAATATCACCAAGAGAACCAGGTTACTAGTTTCTTTTCAGTCCCTCTAATTGTATTAATAACTGAAAACAGTCTCAATAGTGTGTGTGTGAAAAAGCCCTAGAAGTAGAAATCGAACCATGATACAATTTTGTTGTTCCCAACCAGTCCACCTAGATGATTGCTAATGAAAAATTGAAAAATTATTTTTGTCCAGAAAAGGCTTATCTAAAACATGCTTAGGGTTCACAAAGTTTCGTGATGGAGGGAGCAGATACAACTCAAAGTACAAAAAGATAAAAACTCGGCAAAGCAATAAAGACATTCCTAATAAAAGTAATAAAATACCCCCCCCATGCTTGGACTAGGCATTGTCCTCAATGATTTTTCAAATAAAACAAAAGGGGTTAGGAGAGCTCACCTGGCTGTCTGGTTCAGGATACTCGGCCCTGGGGTATTTTATTTTTCAACAAATCGAAAAATACATTAAGTCGTGGGTTGCCTCCCACGCAGCGCTCTTTTAACGTCACTAGCTTGACGATTGGGTTTTTTTTTTGTAAAGTTTTTCCTGGGTCCCATTGCTTGAAGCATAAAGACCAAGTGACACATGAAAAATGAAAACATATTCCTGGATCCCATGGCTTGTAAAATAGAAGTTGTATAAGCAATAAGATCTTATTTACAATCCCCCAGATCAAATGTTATTTTCACAAAGGAAGGTGAAAAATAAGATAAAGGAGATGGTTTGTATGGTGGTGGGGGGACGTTTGGTTCTTTTCTTTCCTTTTCTGGTTCCTTCTCTTTTTCTTTCTCTACTTGCTCACATGGTAATTTATGTTTTTCACTCACAATTTTTTCTTGGTTTGCTTTTGGTTCCTCTAATTGTTTTTCGCTTCTAAGGGTGACAGCATATATTTGGCCATTTAGATTTTGTTCAGGCTGTTCAGGAAATACCCCCGAAGATTTAGAGGATGAAGCCACCTGTGTTGCCACTTGAGTTATTTGATTTTCAAGCATCTTACTGTGAGTGGCAATAGAGTCGATTTTTGATTCTACTTTGATAAGTGTGTCATTCAAATAACAAGTTTGAATTTTGAATTCTTCATTTTGTTTTGTTTGAGATGACACAAATTTTTCCATCAAAAATTCCAAGTTCGACTTTTGCGGGCTGTTTTGTGGGTTGTTAAAAACCCTTTGACTTTGAAAAACAGGAGGTGGTCTAGGTGCTGGATTGGGTGGAGGATTTTGATAAGAAAAATTTGGATGATTTCTCCACCCAGAATTATAAGTATTTGAAAACGGATCTTCTTTTTGAGCATAGTTAATATGCTCATTTCCAGTACTAGATGCCTCAAGCTGGCATTCAACTCCAATATGGCCAACAACCCCACATAATTCACATGGTGGAGTAGTAGGAGAAAAAGTTTGTGAAACGGCACTTACATTTAATTTTTCAAATTTTTGAAAAAGTGCGTCCACTTTTGAGGCAAGATGATCAATAGCAGATATTTCATACTTACCTGGCTCTTTTGATGATGCTGGTTTATTTGTTATGGCTCGCTCAGTTGCCCACTGACAATGGTTTTGAGCCATATCTTCAATGAGTGCATAAGCTTCAGTGAAATTTTTGTTCATTAAAGCTCCACCTGCAGCTGCATCAACTTGCATATTGTAATCCATTATAAAAAGTGTGAACAACGAGCCATTTCTCTAGTCCATGATGGGGGCATAGCCTTAACATTTCTTTGAAACGTTCCCATGTATCATAAAGAGATTCCCCGTTGTTTTGAGAAAATCGAGTAATTTGACTTCTCATTTGAGCTGTTTTACTCGGGGGAAAGAACCTAGCGAGAAAAGCTTGTTTTAATTGGCCCCAGCTGGTAATGGATTCCGAAGGCAAAGAATGTAGCCATGCTCTAGCTCTATCCCTTAATGAAAAAGGGAAGAGTTTTAGTCTTATGGCATCTTGAGGTACCCCGTTTAATTTGAGAGTCCCACAGTATTCCAAAAAAATTGAAATATGAAGATTTGGGTCCTCTGTGGGAGAACCAGAAAATTGGTTTTGTTGAACCATTGAAAGCAGAGATGATTTGAGTTCAAAATTATTTGCTTCCACATTTGGATGTACAAAGACAGCCGATGGTTCCGCTGAAGGTGTTGCGTACTCTCTGAGAGCACGATTTTCATTAGCCGCCATTTGGTTATCGGGAATTTCTCTCCTCCTTCTATGTAAGAACCTTTCGATTTCGGGAATTTGTTGAACAGTTTCTCCGAAACTTCTGGTTCTTCGCATTCGAGGGACAAGAGAAGAAAAAGTAAAAATAAAGAAAATAAAATTTCAGTCTAACCGGTTTCGAAAAACTTAATTAATATCACTGCCTCCCCGGCAACGGCGCCAAAAACTTGATAGGCCGCAAGTGCACGGTCTTGTCGCGTAATAAAAAGAGTTATCGATCCACAGGGAGAGCCTAGGTGATTACCAATTTAGTTTTCCAAAGTTGATTAGCTAGAAGAAATGGTTTTTAGGAGTTGTAAAATTTAGAAATAAAAACAAACAATCTCAGGTTTATAGTTTTATCACAACAATGAGGAACCAAAATAATTTCTTTAGACTATTCAACAAATTATAAGAGTAATATATTTCAAAGACAAGGCAGCGAATATAACTAATGTCTCCTTTTGGAGTACAAGAGCGTGTTTTGAACTAACAATCAAGCCTATTCTCATGGTTGATTGTCACCAAAACCCATTAAGCATAACACCTTTATAATGTCTCAAGAGTTTCAAAACTATTCTCATGTGTTGATTCCCTTGTCTAATTTCATAGATCCAACATCAATACTTCACCTTTCGGTTCTTCGTTTGATGTTTAAAATAATATTTGAAGGACAATGAAATTAGATTGAAATATAAAACGATTTGGAGTGGAGAATAGCCTTTGGGATTATTAGGGACCTATCATTGGATTACTCCCAACAACCCAAGACTTTGTATCTACTCACTCATATTAAATATGAGAGAAGAAGAAGAAGAAGAAAAGACATGAAATTAAATAGCGAGAAATAAAAGAAAGCGGTAAATTGCAAAATCATAAATAGCGGAATTGTAAATGACAAGAAAATAAAAGTGCAAGAAAGTAAATAGCAAGGAAAGTAAATGACTTGGAAAATAAAAGGGCAAGAAAGTAAATAGCAAGAAAGTAAATGACTTGGAAAATAAAAGTGCAAGAAAGTAAATGACTTGGAAAATAAAGGTGCAAGAAATTAAATAGCAAGAAAAGTAAATGACTTGGAAAATAAAGGTGCAAGAAATTAAAGGAGCAAGAAAGTAAATGACTTGGAAAATAAAAGGGCAAGAAAATAAATAGCAAGAATTTAAAGGGCAAGAAAGTAAATAAACAAGAATCATAAAAAGCATGAAGAGTAAATTGAAGTCATGAACCTTAGAGGAAACCTTGTCATTGATTTTCTAACAAAATTCAAGCTTGGTTACAAGTGAGGATCAAGCCTCTATTTATAGGAAAATATGAGGGGCAAAATGGTCCAAAAGAGGAAAAAGTGGCAAATCAAGTTGGCCAAGGTAGTCATCAAAAAGCCATCCTCAAGTGGGCAAAAATATCCATCAACAAGGGGGCAAAAATATCCATCAACAAGAGGGCATAGCCAATTTTGACTGCACAGTCGAAATCTGGAAGACAGAAGCAGTCGAAATCTGGAAGACAGATGCAGTCGAATTCTGACAGATGCAGTCGAATTCTGACCTGCTGAGACAGAAGCAGTCGAAATCTGGAAGACAGATGCAGTCGAATTCTGACAGATGCAGTCGAAATCTGGAAGACAGATGCAGTCGAATTCTGACAGATGCAGTCGAAATCTGGAAGACAGATGCAGTCGAATTCTGAGAGACAGATGCAGTCGAAATCTGGAAGACAGATGCAGTCGAATTCTGAGAGACAGATGCAGTCGAATTCTGACAGATGCAGACGAATTCTAACCTGCTGAGACAGAAGTAGTCGAAATTGCTTCAAAATAAAACCTGAAGATAAAAAGTAAACATTTGCAGTAAAATAGATCAAAAATATAATTAAAATACCAAAAAGACTTAATAAAATAACTATTAAAAGACTCTAAAAATAGACTTATCAAACTCCCCTATGCTTGAACCTTTGCTTGTCCTCAAGCAAAAACAGTGTAAATCTTTAGGCCAATTCTGAAGGAAAATTATTTTCATATCGAAACCTTAAGTGAACTGTGGGGCAATTCTAACACTTTGGTTTGAGAGCTACTATTTTGGGCTTCTTGTGGAATTGAGAGACAACTTTAAAGTATCAGTACTCTAGAGAGGATATCAATGTCATCATAGAACCGGTTCCCCAACATTCTTAAGCTTGGGTCCTCCATTTACTAAGACCGGGTCTCAAAGGAGGGTCTTTATACGTTGGGTATTCAAGCATTTTTCTTTTCTTTTTGATTTTATATGCTAACCATTTATTTTGACATTTAAAATGCACTAACTTTTGCATTTTTGAATTGGTTTTGCATATATATATATATATATATATAATATTTTTTTTTTTGCTTGATACCCCAACTCAGACGTTTTTTCTCCAGTAACCACACATCTAGTAAATGTCACCAAGAGAACCAGGTTACTAGTTTCTTTTCAGTCCCTCTAATTGTATTAATAACTGAAAACAGTCTCAATAGTGTGTGTGGGAAAAAGCCCTAGAAGTAGAAATCGAACCATGATACAATTTTGTTGTTCCCAACCAGTCCACCTAGATGATTCCAAATGAAAAATTGAAAAATTATTTTTGTCCAGAAAAGGCTTATCTAAAACATGCTTAGGGTTCACAAAGTTTCGTGATGGAGGGAGCAGATACAACTCAAAGTACAAAAAGATAAAAACTCGGGAAAGCAATAAAGACATTCCTAATAAAAGTAATAAAAAGTAAACATTTGCAGTAAAATAGATCAAAAATATTATTAAAATATCAAAAAGACTTAATAAAATAACTATTAAAAGACTCTAAAAATAGACTTATCACCTTCTCCCCGAAAAAGATGAAATTGGCATCCCGTTGGTTGACTGCTTTTGAAGGTGACCTCACATTCAGGGAGTTTTGATCCACAAAAGTATTATCATCATTAGCAGGATTTGTCCCCAAATATAGGAAGAGATGATTAGTTACCCAACTCGTAATGCATCTTCTTCCGATGTTTGAACCATAAAATTAGACCAAGCTATTAAATTAAAAATTCAAATTAAGTCAGCAAGAGTAACTTACCAATTTGTATTGTTGGTGCAAACTTTCAGTCCGCAAATTGTGTATGTCACTACACACAAGTTGAAAGAAAATTAGTTATTAAATAAATTCTCCTGATCTAATAGTGCAAAATAAAATGAATGATAATTGTAATACCCTAATTTCGTCCGTCAAACTAACGCAATTGATTTCAATTCGCACCTAGCGTATGCGGGTCGTTTTTAATTGTGCACGCATTGTCGTTCTCGTTGTGCCACATTTCTCTCTTATTTGTGCACGAATTATTGTTCTCGTTGTGCCACGTTTTTTAATTGTATGCGCGTTATTGCTTTCATTGCGTAAGCGTGATTGTTTCTCGTGGCATACGAGCCCCTTTTTTTGTACTCGTTTTTTTTTACCGCTATTAAAGTCATTTGCTATTAGTTTAATTATCATTATTGTTATGAAAAAATCTAATAAAAATCAATTTCTGAATTAATGTTTTTATTATTATAAACAGTTTTTTTTACAAATAAGAGGTACAACCTAAGTCAACTTTGATGTAGGTGAAGACAAAAAAAATTAATTACAATTGGTACAAAAATTAATTAAAAAGCAAAAAGAATACAAAAAACTAATAAAGCAAAAACAAAAAAAAAAGAGACAGCAGCCTGCGACTTGCTCTTTTCCCTCCCCATGAAGCTACAAGCCCAAGCTTCCTTCTTCTTGTCCCTTTTCTTGCCTCCCATTTTCAGCAAAGGAAACCTGGCAGTATTGGCAGGTACCACCCTGCAAGCTGCTGCTCCACTGCTTCAATCTGCTCCACTGCTTCAATCTGCTCCACTGCAACAGCTTGGTCTCCTAAGGGTTTTGATTCCCTGCTCCAACACCACCCCTACACCAGAATTCCCAGCCTATAAATACCAATGAACTGAAATCAGTTAAGGGACACAGACAGAGATACAGGCAAAATAGAGAAAAATTGATTTTTTAGGAGAGCACAAAGAGTTTCAGTTCAAAAAGAGAAGCTGTTTATTTGGAACTAGGTTAGTTCCTAAATTTCTATGGTCATTTTCGTGTACCCATTTACTTGTTATCTGTTCATGCTATGTATGTGACATATGGTATAGTTTTCAAAACAAATCATTCACTGATGTATCTATGTTAAATCTTGGTCTAGTATTAGGCTTCAACAAAATTTCTTTTTAGTATGAGATGAGAGGAACAGTGAGGAGGCCTTAGAAACCCAAAGTTTTGGGAATGATTTTTTTTTTCCTCTGTAGACAGTCGAAAGAATGAGAGGAATGAGAGGAGAGGCTAAAAAAAAAACGAAAACAGTAAAAGAAAAAGAGACAATATGAAATAAGAGGGAAAAAAACCAGTAAGCAACAAACCAAAAAAAAAAATCAAAAAAAGAAACAAAGGACAGAGGTTACCTTCGCCGGAGCTCCGGTCGTCTTCTCCGGCGAACGCTCCGGTGAACCACCCACAGAACCGAAACCCTCACAAACACTACCCCAACAACCACCACCGTAACTGTACCACTACGCCCCTACGGCCAACCCAGCAAACAACCACCGAACACCCCCTCGCCGTCGCACCACCACCGTCGCCAGCAACCTCCCCCAAAACGACAGCGCCTCACATCTTTCGGTTTCCCTCTCGCTCACACCACCCCTCACACTACACCACGGTAGCCATCTTCGCCACCCACACCTCCACGGCTAACCCCCCCCAAACACCATCAACCCCTCACGGCCATCCACCTCCAAACCATCCACCACCCCTTTTCGTCTTCTCGCTCCTCGCTCCCAACCACCGTACCATACTCCACCGTCAACACCACACCCAACCGACGCCGTGAGGGAGCGGATCTGTGAGAGAGTGAACCGCCGTAAGAAGAGAAGAAGAAGATCGGCCCGACGAGAGGGTGTAGGGGACGACAGTGAGGAGAGGAGATCTAGAGTTAGAGAAAGAGAGATTGAGAATGGAGGAGGGTGAGTTTCGGCCGCGTTAATCGAGGGAGAGAGAGAGGAATTAAGGTTTGGCCATTTTTAGGGGTGAGGCGCCGTGGAAGTGGAAAGAGGAAATTAGGGTTACTAAATTTGGGTTTTGCTTTTATAGTATGACACAAGGGTAATTTCGTCTTTTCACGCTTTTTTATTATTCAGATTGTTATTTACACCCCCACGGTTTACTTTTACGCACCTCCCCAAAGCCCATCAGAAAAACAAAAAAACGTGGGCCTGCTCACTATCTGCACCCCCTTTTAATAATGCAGCCTTCCTTTTATTTACACCCTTATTTTACCACTGCACCCCCTGTTTCTTTTTTTTCAAAAAAGGGAAATCTCTTTTCCCTAAATAAATATTTTCTCTCACAAACCTATTTTTTTCAAATAACGAATAAATGTTTTCCTAAACAAAAATTGGTTTGTTATTAATGGTCACTCTGAGCTTAGCTTGTTTGACCGTTGATAACAGCTTTGGTTTTCAAACGAGCTATGAGCGACGACCACCCTGAGTTTTACTTGTTTGGTCGTCTCGAGTACCTCTCCCGATTTTAAAAATAAATAAAAAAAAAAAAACAACGACACACAAACATTTTCTACTCCAAGAACTACGTAGCTTTGATTTCTCCATCGCACCTGGAGATACGTAGGAGCAGGGGCCCACTCCTGTCAAGCGCAAAAAAACTAATTTTTTTATTAAGTCTCCCTCTTCAATTTTGCAAATAATAAAAAGGTAAATTAAAGCATTTTCTTTAAATTAACATTCTATCTACACATTAAATTAAATGGTAACCTTTCTCTTGAAAGGATGCTGTGGGGTGCTAACACCTTCCCCGCGCATAATCGACCCCCGAACCCAAAAATAAAGGTTTTTTCAATGTTTTCCTATTTAATAAATATTGATGGCGGCTTCATTGCAAAAATGACGAAGAATCCCCTCCTTCGGATTTTTCGGTCGCTACAGCTGGCGACTTCACTGGGGACATTTTAGAGGGTCAAGCCTAATTTAATTAAATGTGTAGACTATTGTTAATTTAATGTCTTTTTACCTTAGCGTTCATATCTGCCAGTCTATTTTCATTTTTATTTATTTGTTTATTTATTTATGGCCTTATTGAACCTTAGGGTAGAAAACTTTTGTACTATTATCTGTATTTCTTTTGCAGCTTGTGTGGTCTAGGTATTATGCCCGTGTCACACACGTCACCTACACATGTTTATTCACACACTTTTGAGTGGGGCCTTATACCCAGGTCTGAAAATTAACCTAGGACGAGTGGAGATTATTAGTGACAGTCATTCTGGATTTTATCTGTCTGACTCTCATGAAAGTCTCAACCAGAGTATGCTCTTTCATGGTATCCCACACCAGGTAGCTCGCTATCGTTGTGGATCATATCATGAAGGGGGTTTTAGCTCTGGAAACCTTTGTGAGGAAGTGAATAGAGCCACCTGAGAGATTGATCACGTAAGTGACCCTAGACCGTGACCTACATATAAGACATAACCTGTTTAGGACACAAGGGCATTTCACCTACCCGCTGCATCATTACAGATTTTTTTTTAAATTGTTTTTTTCCTTTCCCAAAAAAAAAAATCAAATCATCTAAAACCGTTTTATTATTACTATTATTCTTTTTTTTTAAATATATAAGATGTGACACATAGTTAACACCTTCTCAAAGATGAATCACTAAATCTTCCCTAATTCTTTTTTAACACGCGTGACATCATTCTTTCATCCATCATATAGCATCATTATTTCACAAAATAAAAAAAAATCCTCACATGCATGTTATTCATCTCATTTAGGTTTGCCAAGAATTGTAAGAGGCTCAAAATTGTGTCATAAGCAAGACAATATGGGATCAAACGGTAAAGCAGTTCAAACCCTGAATTACCCTACAGTGAAGCAGCCCAATCTGACGAGCTTAAGAGAATGTGCGGGTTGGTTGCCGCCCATCGAGCGCAGGTCTTTCGATAGAACTTATGGGAAGATTATTATGTTATTACGGTTGGAAGTACAAACAAATGCCATTGTTGCCCTGAGCCAATTCTATGACTCCTCCTTGAGATGCTTCACTTTCAAAAATTTCCAGATGGCACCTACCCTGGAAGAATATACGCAGATCCTTGGTTTTCCTCAACGAGACACTAGGCCCTACCAATACCAGGGGAATTACTACACAGATGAGAAACTTGCCTCAATGTTACAAATCAGCAAAGAAAGTTTGAAACTCCAAAAGAAAAACCGAAATTGCATTGTAGGGTTCCCGCAAGAGTACTTGGAAAGTCAAATGAAGTCCTTCGCCGACGCTAGAAACTGGGGTCCTTTCAAGCAATTGTTAGCTTTAACTATCTTTGGGATTGTGCTATTCCCGCGCCTTGAAAGATATGTGGACACAACCGCTATTGGTGTGTTCCTATCCTTCAAAGATGAAGAAAACCCAACCAACCCAATTCCAGCCATTCTTGCAGACACTTACTGTACCTTCACTCATTATAGTGAGCTAAAAGGAAAAAGGATATCCTGCTGCCTACAAGCCTTGTATGTCTGGCTTCTTACCCATGCCTTCGTCAACAAAGTTAAGGTAGAAGGCCCAATTGAAGACGCTAGAGGATGTGATGTGGAATCAATGAATACCGGTGAATGGTTGCAAGTGCTAAGGGGCCTTCATGAGTACAAGGTTCGTTGGCACCCATCGTGGTGGAAAGACCGGCCTACGGTAATTTTTCAGTGTGGAAGTTTTCAAAATGTCCCACTCATGGGGACAAGAGGATGCATAAATTACAACCCTTCTCTGACTCTAAGACAGCTAGGGTACCCCATGCGAAATCCGCCCACCGAAGACATGTTAATCCCTTTTTACCTCCATGAGGGAAGCCCAAAAGAGGTTGACATGCTCCGGAAGATTTCTCAAGCGTGGGACATGGTTGTCCGCAAAGGACAAGAGCTTACTAAGAGGGGCGGCGATAAGGAACCCACCTTTCGTCAGTGGCTCCAAAAAAGGATCCAAGACACCCGATTGCCTTACCGAAGCGCACTACGGGTTGAGGAAGAAATAGCTGAACCTACCCTTCCCACTGTCGAAGAGTTAGATAAGCTCAAAATGGCTTTGTCAAAAGCTGAAGAAGAAAAGAAGGGCTTACAGGCAGAATTAGAGAAAGTGCTTCTAAGAAACCAGAAATTGGAGGAGGAAAATACAACTAAGTCATCGGCCATTGAGGATAGCCGCAAGCAACTTAAGATTGAGGAAAAGAGCAAGCAAGAGATCCAGAAATACCTGAGAGGGGCAAAGGAAGAACTAAAGCGATGCAACCTGAAGATGAACCAAGCCATTGATGATGCGCATGAATGGAAAGAGTTATGGGAGGAGTCAATGATTGCAGAAAAAACCGCACAAGGCTTGTTGGTGAAATCAAAGAGAGAATCTCGGATATTGATAGCTGAGTTTGAAGATCAAGTGAAAAGTATTCGGCGGGATAAAGAGACCGTTGAAGAAATACTCCGAGAATACCAACAAGCCTTGAAAAGGGAGCATGAGAAATCTGATGAGCTGAAAGACCACATCAGATATCAAGAGGAAGTTTACCACCAGCTGAAGATTGAAAGCATCCACTGGGAGAGCCGCTTTGTAGAATTGGTCAGCAGGATAGAAAACCATGAAGTCTTCATAGAGTTGAAGAATGAAAGCTTATACTGGAGAGACAGATTTGCAAAGTTGGCATGGCTGGCCGATCAAGCTATCATGGGTATCCCAAAGCGTCTAAAAGATGCTGACGCAGCAATTCACCCGTTCAACACCCCGGTCCAAGTTTCCGAATTTATGGAATTTTGCAAAATCCTGATTGCCGAACTTAGGGAGAAGGCTGGTAGCACCACTAGTAGAAAAAGAGAGAGGAGTGGAAAAATGAAAGCTATATGTATTTGAGCGAGATTTAAAAAGAGCATTGTAATGTTTTTTTTTCGAATTTTTATTTCAAGAATGATGTACTTTTCCCCCATCAATGAAGTTTGTTTGTTCCACCTATTGATCCTCCTTTTGGAAATGCTTGAAACGTTAGTTTACGTACTTATGACAGATCAAGACGCGCTTACAATTCTCGGCCTAAAACAATAAAACTCATGCACACATGCATCACTCATTTTTCATCCATTCACATACTCATATCATGTATCCCGTCAACAGAGAATAAAAGACAAGCTGGTGCGTCAACATCGCTATTGGACTCGTTCTCAGGCCAGATACATGGAAGCAAATCAGGACAATCCGCCTCAAGATAACCTGGATCAAGGCGATCCACATCAGGACGACTTAGGACAGGGTAACGAGAACTTAGGCAATCAACAGCTTAGGGCCGAAATAGATGTGATGAAGCAACAGATGGCTGAGATCTTAAGGGTCCTACAAGCTTTGAAGAATGGGAATACAGATGAAGATGTCTCCCCTGGGAACACTGAAAATCAAGCTACCAACCCTCCTATTCCCAATGGACCCGGAATCCCCCATACAGTGTACCCTACTGGGGCTAACGAACAGGGTTACCAATGGCCTCCTTATGGACTTCCGCAAGGTTACACACCTCCGACAGTCGCTGCCAATTCGGAAGATGGTCCCTCAGGAATCGTGGGACAAGGACATACTGCGCCGACAGGTCACAACAGTAATCCGGGGGCACCGCAGATGCACAACCCGAGCCCTGTTGTCGCACCGCAAAGATTTCCACTCGGCTACACTCCACCGCTGGTAGTCGATGCTCAAGCTCAAGGGTCCAACCTCAGGAACCCCACTCATTCACATATCCCAAATGTGAACCCAGCCATAGTTCCGATGATTCATCCTTACTATGGTATGAGTGGACTCCCTCACAACTACTCTATGGAGAACCCTCAAGCCCAAGACAAACTGCAAATGCTGGAAGAAAGGTTGAGAGCAGTTGAAGGATTCAGTATTGGTGCAAGAAATGCACAAGATTTATGTCTCGTTCCAAACGTGGTCATTCCCCCTAAGTTTAAGGTGCCAGATTTTGATAAATACAGAGGAGCAACATGTCCGGCAAGCCACCTAACTATGTACTGCAGGAAGATGGCTGCATTCGCAAATGACGATAAGCTGCTTATCCACTACTTCCAAGATAGCTTAGCTGGGGCAGCTTCAAATTGGTATATGCAGTTGACACCCACTCATATTCGGTGTTGGAAGGATCTCGCTGATGCTTTCCTTAAGCAGTATAAGTACAACACTGATATGGCTCCTGATAGGACTCAGCTGCAAAACATGACTAAGAGGGATAATGAGTCCATCAAGGAATATGCTCAGCGTTGGAGAGGACTAGCAGCACAGGTAGCACCGCCTCTGTTTGAAAGGGAAATGGTGTCTATGTTCATGGAAACTCTTCCTTCACCCTTCTATGAAAAACTGATCGGGAGTGTATCGTCAAGTTTCTCGGATATGGTCGTTATTGGAGAAAGGCTAGAGAACGGAATGAGGAATGGGAAAATCGCTTATACTTCCCCCGGAAACACTAACCAGAGAAAGCCCTTCTCCGGATTTCCTAAAAAGAAAGAAGGAGAAGCCAACGCCATCACGGGAACCGGAAAAACTTCCTACTCCAATCCCTCTCACACCAATCCATTCTCAGCACAAACACTATCTACCCCACCTACCCAAAATAACCAAGGCCATAAACCACAAAACTACCCAGCCGGAAAGTTCGTCCAGTTTGATCCAATCCCAATGTCATACTCCGACCTATTTCGCCACCTGCTCAGCCATAATTTAATCACCACCCGCCCGATGAGACAGATCCAGCCCCCTTTCCCCAGAGGCTTCGACCCAAACACCACATGCGAATTTCACTCGGGAACGGTCGGCCATTCCATAGAAAACTGCAAGGCATTGAAGTATGTCGTCCAAGATCTAATCGCCTCGGGCTGGTTGAACTTCAAGGAAAATGGTCCTAATGTGGCTACCAACCCATTACCAGGACATGGGATGCCCTCAGCTAATGCAATTGAGGATTCTGCAGAACCGTCCCTAATCAGGAGGGTAGAATGCATCCAGACACCCCTGGAAGTGATTCATGCTAATCTGTGTTCCTTTGGGATTATTGAGAGAGAATGCACTGGAAAGAATCCATGCAATGACCATCACTGCATTGGAAATTGTGAGGCGTTTAAACAGGTGCTTCAAGACCTGTTGGACCGACATGTAATACAAGTGGGCTTTCAAAAGACGGAGGACCAGGTGTCAACTATCCTATCGAGCAACGGCCAGAACAAGGATACTCTGAAGCCGCTAGAGATCCGCTATACTAAGGACTCAAAGTCGTCCCTGGGTATGCCTAAACCAATCACTATCCAAGTGCCAGCTCCCTTCCCCTACAATGACACCAAAGCAATTCCATGGAACTACAACGCGAAAGTCCAAGTGAAAGGTCCTCAGAACAATCCTGATGTCACCAATATCTCGGGAAGCAGCGGAATGACTCGGAGTGGGCGCGTCTACGCCCCTGAAAGACCCGGAGGAAGAGAATCAAATGAAAGAGGAAAGATTGATAAAGGAAAAAACGTAGAGGGAGAGTCGTCTGACAAAAATGCAAGCAAGAAAGCATTATCTGAGCAAGAAGCCAGTGAGTTTCTAAAGATTATGAGGCAGAGTGAGTACAAGGTAGTAGATCAGCTGAATCAGACTCCTGCTAAGATATCCATGTTATCACTATTACTCAATTCTGAAGCCCATCGAGCAACACTAATGAAGGTGCTGAGTGAAGCTCATGTCATTCACGACATCACAGTTGGTCAGTTTGATGGGATCGTCGGAAATATCGTCGCAAACAACTACCTCACCTTCACAGATGACGAGATTCCCGTCGAGGGAAGAGGGCACAACAAGGCTTTGCATATCTCCGTGAAATGTGGAGAATACTCTCTAGCTCGGGTACTCATCGATAACGGATCATCCCTGAACGTACTACCCAAATCAACCATGAACAAACTAGACGTAGATTGTTCATACATGAAACCCAGTTCTACACTGGTCAGGGCATTCGATGGGTCCAAAAGAGAGGTTATCGGAGAGATGGAGTTACCTGTACAAGTAGGTCCAGAAGTCTTCATAGTGAGTTTCCAAGTGATGGACATCAATCCGTCTTACAGTTGTCTTCTGGGAAGACCCTGGATCCATTCTGCAGGGGCTGTGCCCTCTTCTCTACACCAAAAGCTCAAGTTCATAGTCAACAACAAGTTGGTGGTCGTTTCAGGAGAAGAAGAGTTGCTAGTCAATAAGCCGTTTCCTATCCGTTATGTTGAGGCTGCAGAAGAATCTTTCGAGACCGCCTTCCAAGCACTAGAAATTGCAAATGCTACCTTTGCGGGGGACGGGGCCCCATCGTTAAAACCAAAGTTGTCCAAAACTGCATTGATGATCGCTAAAGTCATGACAAGCAAGGGTTATCAAGCGGGAAACGGTTTAGGGAAGACTGAACAAGGGATCCTAACACCCATACAGCCGCGTGAGAACAAGGACAGATGTGGGATAGGGTACCAGCCTAGTCGTACTGACAAAGGAAGGATCGCCGCAGAAAAGAAGGAGCGGAGGTTGGCCAAACTTGAGGGTCGGGAGCCAAATATGAAGAAGATTTTCATCGGCGACATAAAGCAAAGCTTTCAGAGCGCAGGGGTGCTAGATCCTAACCAGGTTGCAGCTATTGAAGGTGATTCAAGCGCTGAAAACGGCGGTGCCGGTCTTGTTCGCCGTTGTCCAGCAAGCGAAAAGCTCAAGAATTGGAAGATCGTCGACTTTCCTGTAGTTTTTAGTTCAAAGTAATGTTTCTGTAATGCAATCCTATGGCTCTGCCCAAGGCCTTAGGACATTTCATTCGGGCACACATGTTTCCTTTCAATATCAATATCAATAAAATGTTATTTCAGATTCTCCAATAAGTTTCAGTTCTCTTTTGCACTTGCGTTTTATTTTTGCTCGTTTTCATTCCGTCAATTTATACTAATGCAGATTTGAAAAAAACGCCTTTGAAAATAACAACGCCAATAATTCATACTGTGACTTTGATCACCCGATTAATCAAACTGAGGAAGATGTTGAAGATAACTGGGAAACTCCTCCAGAGTTAATGAGAATGATGGAACAAGAAGAAAAAGTGATTCAACCCCACAAGGAATCTACTGAGGTAATAAACTTGGGCACAGAAGAGGATAAGAAAGAGGTTAAAATCGGCATCACAATGAAAGATAGTGAACGAGATAAGCTAGTCAGGCTCTTGTTCGACTATGTTGACATCTTCGCATGGACATACCAAGACATGCCTGGACTGGACCCCAACATAGTCGAGCATAAGTTACCAGTAAAACCCGAATGCCCGCCAGTAAAGCAAAAGCTAAGAAGGATGAAGCCGGAGATGTCACTAAAAATCAGAGATGAGGTCAAGAAGCAGTTTGATGCCGGATTCTTAGCGGTAGCAAAGTATCCTCAATGGGTAGCCAACATTGTCCCGGTTCCGAAGAAGGATGGGAAGGTCAGAATGTGCATCGATTATCGAGACCTGAACAGAGCAAGTCCTAAAGATGATTTCCCTTTGCCCCACATTGATGTCTTGGTAGATAGCACCGCACAACACTCCTTATTTTCCTTCATGGATGGATATTCCGGATATAATCAAATCAAGATGGCCCCCGAAGATATGGAGAAAACCACCTTCATCACTCTCTGGGGAACCTTCTGTTACAAAGTAATGCCATTCGGATTGAAGAACGCTGGTGCAACATACCAAAGGGCGATGGTAGCTTTATTCCACGACATGATGCATAAAGAGATTGAAGTCTACGTGGATGACATGATCGCAAAGTCCAAGACTGAAGAAGAACATGTTGTTAATCTGCAGAAACTATTTGAACGCCTAAGGAAGTTCAAACTCAGATTAAACCCCGCCAAATGCACTTTCGGTGTAAGATCAGGAAAGTTGTTGGGGTTCATAGTCAGTCAGAAGGGAATAGAGGTAGATCCAGACAAGGTACGAGCAATTCTTGAAATGCCGACGCCTAAAACCGAAAGGGAAGTTCGTGGGTTCCTAGGAAGGTTGAACTACATCTCCAGATTCATATCCCAATTAACATCGACCAGTGAGCCTATCTTCAAATTGCTGTGCAAGAACCAAGAAACAAAGTGGAATGACAAGTGCCAGGAGGCCTTTGAAAAGATCAAGAGGTACCTCCAAAATCCACCGATTCTGATGCCACCGGTGCAGGGCAGACCCCTCATTCTATACTTAACAGTGCTAGACAACTCAATGGGTTGCGTACTGGGGCAACATGATGAGTCTGGAAGGAGAGAACATGCCATCTACTACCTCAGCAAGAAGTTCACCGAGTGCGAGACAAGATATTCATTGTTGGAAAAAACATGTTGCGCTTTGGCCTGGGCTGCACGTCGTCTGAGGCAGTATATGTTGAGCCACACGACTTGGTTGGTATCTAAAATGGATCCCATCAAGTACATTTTTGAAAAACCTGCACTCACAGGAAGAATCGCCCGCTGGCAAATGCTACTATCTGAATACGACCTCTTGTATGTCACTCAGAAAGCAATCAAAGGTAGTGCCCTGGCTGAATACTTGGCACATCAGCCCATTGAAGATTACCAATCAATGCAATACGATTTCCCAGATGAAGATATAATGGCTCTATTCGGAGAAGGGAAATCTCCAGACGACGAAAGGTGGAGGATGTCATTTGATGGCGCTTCCAATTTGTATGGGCACGGGGTCGGAGCTGTGTTGATTTCCCCTGATAACCGCTTCATACCATTCACTGCTAGACTGAGCTTCTATTGCACCAATAACATTGCAGAATATGAAGCGTGTGTCTTAGGCATCAAAGCGGCCCTTGAATGGAAAGTCAAAAGACTCGATGTATATGGGGACTCAGCACTGGTCATCCATCAGATAAAAGGCGACTGGGAAACCAGGGACCCCAAATTAATTCCTTATCGTGATCACATCCAAGAGATGGTTGAGCGATTCGAGGAGGTCACCTTCCACCATCTCCCTCGCGAAGAAAATCAGTTGGCTGACGCTTTAGCGACTTTGTCATCAATGTTCAATATCAATAACAACAAAAGTCTGACATTCATCCGAATCCAGCATCGAGACCTACCGGCACATCATTGCGTGGCAATCGAAGAAGAGCCTGACAGTAAACCTTGGTATTACGATATCAAGCACTATATCACAAGTCGAGAGTATCCTCCCAGTGCCACTGAGAATGATAAGAGAACACTTAGGAGATTGTCAATGGGTTTCTTTCTAAACGGGGAGGTGCTTTACAAAAGGAATCATGACATGGTCCTCCTCAGATGTGTTGCAAAAGAAGAAGCAGAAAGAATTATGAAAGATGTCCATGAAGGCTCGTTCGGAACCCATTCTAGCGGGCACACCATGGCAAGAAAAATCCTAAGGGCTGGCTACTACTGGTTGTCAATGGAAACCGACTGCTTTAACTACGTGAGAAAATGCCACAAGTGTCAAATCTACGCTGATAATATCCATGTGCCGCCTGCTGCTTTGAACGTCCTAACAGCACCATGGCCATTCTCAATGTGGGGGATGGATGTCATTGGTCCCATCGAACCTAAGGCATCAAATGGACATCGCTTCATTCTTGTCGCTATCGATTATTTCACTAAATGGGTCGAGGCCGGTTCTTATGCCAGCGTAACAAAATCTGTGGTTGTTAAGTTCATAAAGAGAGATTTGATCTGCCGATACGGCCTCCCAAATAAAATCATCACAGACAATGGGACCAACCTGAACAACAAGATGATGAAAGAGTTGTGTGACGACTTCAAAATCCAATATCACAATTCCTCCCCGTACCGTCCAAAGATGAATGGGGCAGTCGAAGCTGCAAATAAGAACATAAAGAAGATCGTGCAAAAGATGGTAGTGACCTTCAAGGACTGGCATGAAATGTTACCTTTCGCTTTGCATGGGTACCGGACCTCAGTTCGCACGTCGACAGGGGCAACACCATTCTCACTAGTATACGGGATGGAAGCAGTTCTTCCCGTAGAAGTCGAAATACCCTCTCTGCGAGTGTTAATGGAAACCAAATTAGAGGAAGCAGAATGGGTTCAATCTCGATTTGATCAGTTGAACCTCATAGAGGAAAAAAGAGTGGAAGCTTTGTGTCACGGGCAGTTGTATCAGCAAAGAATGAAGAAAGCTTATGATAAGAAAGTTCGACCCCGGCAGTTTCAAGAAGGAGATCTAGTGCTCAAGAAAATTTTGCCTATCCAAAAGGATTCCCGTGGAAAATGGACCCCTAATTACGAAGGGCCTTATGTGGTAAAGAAAGCATTCTCTGGAGGAGCCTTAATACTCACAAAAATGGACGGGGAAGACCTCCCACTCCCAGTGAACTCAGATGCAGTTAAGAAGTACTATGCCTAAAGAAACATATGAAAAAAGAGAAAGATGAGCCAAGCAAAAATGAGCTCGCTAGGTCGAAAACCCGAAAGGGCGGCCTAGGCAAAAATTAGAGCGACCTGGTGGATTGAAAACTCTAAAGAGCAGTCCAGGCAAAAATTAGGGTCAATGAGTTGGACTTGGAACAAATGCAAAGGCAGTCCTCCGAAAGTTGGATGATGGGTGCTCAAGGTCATGTGTATGGGTGATTGGCATTGTTACCTCCAAGATACAAACAATCAAAAGATCTGCTTTTTCTTTTTCTTTCTTTCTTTTTTAGTCTAAACTCTCAATGTAATTTTCAGCCATTGTGACCTTCTGCGCGCTCGGTTTCCATTTGAATATTAAACTCTATCTTCACTCTCTCACTTCCCTATTTGCTTTGAAAAGATGTTTTATGGTAGATGATATTGAATGGCGAAACATGTGCATAATCGAAAGCATTACAATCATTACGAAATTTCTAAAAATCACAAAAATGAGATGATCTCTTATAAAATGGCTGAGAGGACAAATGCGTAATCACTTCAAGCAACAAAGTCCAATAACCCGCGCTTCGACATCACTACTTTGAGACAACCCTCATATCCCACGTCGAGAGTCCTGCGAGATGACGAGATCAGCAGAAAAGTCAAGAAAGAGCAAAAGAGCAAAAGAGTCGAGAAAGAGCAAAAGAGCGAAAAGAATCAAAAAAGAAAAACACAAACAAAGAAAAAGCATCCCACATTTCATTCATCATACCACCAGATATCAATCTTTGCACATGCTTACACTGCAGGCACGCATACATCATCCATTGCATCCTTAAATGCGTTCAAATATAGCTTAGATTGTTTATCTGTTAAAATAAATTTAAATTATAGCGTTAGCATCTAAGCCTAGCATCAGCCTTTTAGACCCCCAGTGGTCCTTCAGAGCCCTAGCGCTCCTTCAGATCAACAATTGATCCTTCAATCCAGATCGCACGTCGCGTTAATCGAGCAACCGACGGATCATCCGACCCCAGGTCCTTCAGACTAGCTGTGTCCGCCTAAAAAACACAGTGCATGTCCTTCGAGGTGTGCAAATCAGGTCAACGACCTGACCTTGCCACCCATGGCCGCTCGAAAAGGCCATCCCCCAAGCAGACCGTTTTACTAGTACCGCTGCTAGTTTGCGCTCCTTCAGACCCATTGGTCCATCAGGCTTAGGCATGCCCTTCAGACCCCGTCGGTTCTTCAGTTTAACTCCAATTAATGCGCCAAGCATCGATTGTAAGTTAGACCATCAGAGCCCCAGTGCTCCATCAGAGCCCCAGTGCTCCTTCAGATCCCCAGTGATCCCTATTTACTTTTGTTCTATGTAAACCTTTTTTTATTATGATTTTTCTTCAAAAAAAAAAGAAAAGGTTTTGACAAAATTAGTGTTTTTATCTTTATTTCTATTTTACTCGAGGAATTTGGAAACCCTTCAAATTTCCTAGTAAAATATAAATAAAGAGGGGCAGCTGTAATACCCTAATTTCGTCCGTCAAACTAACGCAATTGATTTCAATTCGCACCTAGCGTATGCGGGTCGTTTTTAATTGTGCACGCATTGTCGTTCTCGTTGTGCCACATTTCTCTCTTATTTGTGCACGAATTATTGTTCTCGTTGTGCCACGTTTTTTAATTGTATGCGCGTTATTGCTTTCATTGCGTAAGCGTGATTGTTTCTCGTGGCATACGAGCCCCTTTTTTTGTACTCGTTTTTTTTTACCGCTATTAAAGTCATTTGCTATTAGTTTAATTATCATTATTGTTATGAAAAAATCTAATAAAAATCAATTTCTGAATTAATGTTTTTATTATTATAAACAGTTTTTTTTACAAATAAGAGGTACAACCTAAGTCAACTTTGATGTAGGTGAAGACAAAAAAAATTAATTACAATTGGTACAAAAATTAATTAAAAAGCAAAAAGAATACAAAAAAATAATAAAGCAAAAACAAAAAAAAAGAGACAGCAGCCTGCGACTTGCTCTTTTCCCTCCCCATGAAGCTACAAGCCCAAGCTTCCTTCTTCTTGTCCCTTTTCTTGCCTCCCATTTTCAGCAAAGGAAACCTGGCAGCATTGGCAGGTACCACCCTGCAAGCTGCTGCTCCACTGCTTCAATCTGCTCCACTGCTTCAATCTGCTCCACTGCAACAACTTGGTCGCCTAAGGGTTTTGATTCCCTGCTCCAACACCACCCCTACACCAGAATTCCCAGCCTATAAATACCAATGAACTGAAATCAGTTAAGGGACACAGACAGAGATACAGGCAAAATAGAGAAAAATTGATTTTTTAGGAGAGCACAAAGAGTTTCAGTTCAAAAAGAGAAGCTGTTTATTTGGAACTAGGTTAGTTCCTAAATTTCTATGGTCATTTTCGTGTACCCATTTACTTGTTATCTGTTCATGCTATGTATGTGACATATGGTATAGTTTTCAAAACAAATCATTCACTGATGTATCTATGTTAAATCTTGGTCTAGTATTAGGCTTCAACAAAATTTCTTTTTAGTATGAGATGAGAGGAACAGTGAGGAGGCCTTAGAAACCCAAAGTTTTGGGAATGATTTTTTTTTTCCTCTGTAGACAGTCGAAAGAATGAGAGGAATGAGAGGAGAGGCTAAAAAAAAAACGAAAACAGTAAAAGAAAAAGAGACAATATGAAATAAGAGGGAAAAAAACCAGTAAGCAACAAACCAAAAAAAAAATCAAAAAAAGAAACAAAGGACAGAGGTTACCTTTGCCGGAGCTCCGGTCGTCTTCTCCGGCGAACGCTCCGGTGAACCACCCACAGAACCGAAACCCTCACAAACACTACCCCAACAACCACCACCGTAACTGTACCACTACGCCCCTACGGCCAACCCAGCAAACAACCACCGAACACCCCCTCGCCGTCGCACCACCACCGTCGCCAGCAACCTCCCCCAAAACGACAGCGCCTCACATCTTTCGGTTTCCCTCTCGCTCACACCACCCCTCACACTACACCACGGTAGCCATCTTCGCCACCCACACCTCCACGGCTAACCCCCCCAAACACCATCAACCCCTCACGGCCATCCACCTCCAAACCATCCACCACCCCTTTTCGTCTTCTCGCTCCTCGCTCCCAACCACCGTACCATACTCCACCGTCAACACCACACCCAACCGACGCCGTGAGGGAGCGGATCTGTGAGAGAGTGAACCGCCGCAAGAAGAGAAGAAGAAGATCGGCCCGACGAGAGGGTGTAGGGGACGACAGTGAGGAGAGGAGATCTAGAGTTAGAGAAAGAGAGATTGAGAATGGAGGAGGGTGAGTTTCGGCCGCGTTAATCGAGGGAGAGAGAGAGAGGAATTAAGGTTTGGCCATTTTTAGGGGTGAGGCGCCGTGGAAGTGGAAAGAGGAAATTAGGGTTACTAAATTTGGGTTTTGCTTTTATAGTATGACACAAGGGTAATTTCGTCTTTTCACGCTTTTTTATTATTCAGATTGTTATTTACACCCCCACGGTTTACTTTTACGCACCTCCCCAAAGCCCATCAGAAAAACAAAAAAACGTGGGCCTGCTCACTATCTGCACCCCCTTTTAATAATGCAGCCTTCCTTTTATTTACACCCTTATTTTACCACTGCACCCCCTGTTTCTTTTTTTTCAAAAAAGGGAAATCTCTTTTCCCTAAATAAATATTTTCTCTCACAAACCTATTTTTTTCAAATAACGAATAAATGTTTTCCTAAACAAAAATTGGTTTGTTATTAATGGTCACTCTGAGCTTAGCTTGTTTGACCGTTGATAACAGCTTTGGTTTTCAAACGAGCTATGAGCGACGACCACCCTGAGTTTTACTTGTTTGGTCGTCTCGAGTACCTCTCCCGATTTTAAAAATAAATAAAAAAAAAAACAACAACACACAAACATTTTCTACTCCAAGAACTACGTAGCTTTGATTTCTCCATCGCACCTGGAGATACGTAGGAGCAGGGGCCCACTCCTGTCAAGCGCAAAAAAACTAATTTTTTTATTAAGTCTCCCTCTTCAATTTTGCAAATAATAAAAAGGTAAATTAAAGCATTTTCTTTAAATTAACATTCTATCTACACATTAAATTAAATGGTAACATTTCTCTTGAAAGGATGCTGTGGGGTGCTAACACCTTCCCCGCGCATAATCGACCCCCGAACCCAAAAATAAAGGTTTTTTTCAATGTTTTCCTATTTAATAAATATTGATGGCGGCTTCATTGCAAAAATGGCGAAGAATCCCCTCCTTCGGATTTTTCGGTCGCTACAATAATTCTTATTACAAAACACTGTTTCAAAATTCAAAGTAAAAATAACAGGTATATAAAACTACTCCATGGTGATTGCATCATTATAATAAGAAATGCATCAAATTAATCTTATTTTTGATATACATGGTATGCAATTAATCTCCATGCCTACATGGTATGCAATCCAATCATTTAATGTCTTGCTGAGAGCAAAACATACCTTGTGAAGTTTCTGGCGTGCCAAACATACCGCACAAATCTGTAAGTAACAACACGAACCAGCTCTAAAAATTAAATTAAAAGGCTCACCGCCACATATAAAGGTACCAAATCCAATGAAAATTAATACGGCCTTCACCTCTCAAATGTTTCTTTTGTAAACCATGTCTCGGCATTTCTATGTCTATCAATCTAGCTTGATTGACTGCACAGCAAATGCAGCCTGATCTTCTGCAAACGTTAAATGGTCCAAGAATGGCGTTACTAAACCTGATGCTAGTTTTTCAGTGTTTCCATCACTTGAAACAAGTAATTCACATCTGCCAATTCAATACAAAGAAAAATAAGGAAATATTATTACAAACTCTAATCAGTAGAAAATCTCATCGAATGTTATTCGCACCTTGAATGCTTTGGAGACCATTGGAAAACAGCATAGTGATCAAGAAGAGTGTCAGACTTCATTTTGGAACCAATTTTGGAACCAATTAAAACTGCACACAAGAAATCCCAAAGTCAAAATGCAGATTCTGTAAAAACAACCAGAAGAGGAAAAAAATCGGATAAAACGAAAAGTTTTTGCTAAATTCTGTTTCAGACTAACTAGTATTCAATTCAGTGCCTCATTCCCAAATTGGCATTACTTTACAAATCTACATTTTCAAAAATGTTGAAAATTATACAAAATCAAGTACCTAACAAGATGCAGCAAAACAGAAACCCAAAATTGCCACAAAGAAATTATAAGAAAATAGATCTGATTCATTCAGCAAAAGACCGAACTTCACTAAAGTTGCATAGTTACAACATAAACCTAAAATTCAATACCAAGCAAGTAAAACCCACAAAGCCACAAAAATAAAAACAATTAAACAAAGCATTACTGTTATTATCATAGACATAAACAAAACAAATATGCATGTTGCTAAATTAGAAAGAAGAAAAAAAACCCTAATTACTTACATTGAAAACAGCTTCGTTTCTGGTTCCAGATAAAAAAAAACCCTAATTACGTACCTAAAGACAAGAAATTCGTTTTTGGTTCTTCCTTCCTCTTCCTCGTTCCCAGTACCAACTACTTCTTCTTCGTTTCAGATTCTTCATTCTTCCAGTATTCAAAAATACTCAGGTACAGATCTGAAGAAATAGGAAAAACGAAGAGAACGAGACAGAGAGCAAGAAGAGAGGACAGAGAGAGAGCAAGAAGAGAGCTTAATGTAAATGGAGAAAGAAGAGCTGAGAACGAGAGTTGAGAGTTGAGAGTTGAGAACAAGAACGAGAGTTGAGAGTTCAGAGACGAGAGACGAGAACTGAGAATGGCGATGATGATGATGATGGCGATGGTGAGAACGACGATGGTGATGGCGATGGGTTTAGGTTTTTGTTCGATTTCTGGACATATTGGTGTGTAACGGAGAGGAACAAGAGTGAGAGAGTTGAGAGAAGCAAGGCGACAGAGAGATGAGCAAGGCGACGGAGAGATGAGCAAGGTGACGGAGGAGCGCGGCGACGGAGGATTGCGATGACGGAGGAGAGACCTTATTTTGTGAGAGAGTGTGAGATTTGTACAATGAGAATGCGAGAGAATTGGGTAATAGTGTATGCGATGGAAAAACAGGAAAAAAAATAGGGGACTTTTAGCATCGGGTGTTTAAATAACCGATGCTAAATGTGTCTGAGATACACATTTAACATCGGTTGTTTAAAATAACCGATGTTAAACGTCTGACGCAAGTACTTTTAGCATCGGTTGTTTAAACATCCGATGCTAAATGTAGGCATGAAAACTAAAAACTTAGATTTAATTGCAAAATTGCCACCGCGCCTACCTTTACCATCGGTTGTTCAAACAACCGATGCTAAATGGTGCTTTTTAATGTCAAATTTCCACTAGTGATTAGCGAGGTGCCTAGGTGATCATGAAGCCTATATGGACCTAGTAGAGGTGCACGAAGGGATATGTGGAGGCCATCAAGCTGCAGAGAACATGAAGTGGGTTTTGAAAAATTAAAATCTATTCTGGCCAATGAAGATGAAAGATTGCCTCTTATTTGCGAAAGGTTCTGAACAATGTTAGAAACATGCCCCAATCCATCATGTCCCGGTAGATGAACTACATTCCATCGTTAAGCCATGGCCATTTCGAAGTTGGGCTCTAGACATAATAGGCCAAATAAATCCTTCCTCGTCACTCGGTCACCAATATATCTTAGTGGCCATTGATTATTTCTCGAAGTGGGTAGAGGCTGTACCTTTCAGAAAAGATAGATCAAGTTGATGTTATTGACTTTATCAAAGAAAATATTGTTCACAGATTTGGAATTCCACAGACATTAACGACCGATTGAGGAACGGTATTTGTTGGTGACATCTACACCACATTATGCCCAAGCAAATGGCCAAGTTGAGGCAGTCAATAAAGTTTTAATTGACTTGAAAAGTAAACATACGAAGCAAAATCCAAGAAGTTGGCATGAAACGCTTAGTCAAGTTTTATGGGCCTACAGAATTTCCCCTAAGGGGGCAACAAAGACTACTCCTTATAGATTAGTCTATGGTCAAGATGTCGTCTTACAAGTAGAGGTTAACGTCCAATCGTTAAGGGTCCAAAGGCAAAATGACTTGCCTACAGAAAATTTCTGGGACCTTATGTTTGATCAACCTAATGATCTAGATGAAGAGAGGTTTACGGCATTGGACAATATTTTAGACAGAAAGAAAGAGTGAGTCATTTTTATAACAGAAGAGTTAAGAGACAAAGCTTTCAAGTGAGAGATTTGGTTTGGAAATTTTTTTGCCTATGGATACTAAATCCCGAGTTCTAGGCAAGTGGTCACCAAATTGGGAAGGACCATTTGTTGTTGAGAAAATATTTTCGAATAGTGCCTATTTGATTCGAGAAGTTGAAGGTAGTGGTAAATCATTATCTACAAATGGGCAATACTTAAAGAAATACAAACCAAGCCTACATGAATTGAAAATAAAGTGGGAATAGTCCTTCAAAAGTCATTACATAAGTGGCAAGAATGCCAAAATAAACCTAAATGGCAAATGCTGAGAGATCAGAAAAAAGGATTTTTCTTAAAAATCTTATATTTCCTTTCTTTCTCTCCAAAGGCGGCCTGTGCTTTAATAACCTCGCCCTTCACCTGGAGGAGCTCATTCCTATCCTCCATCATTTGCCTAACCTTTTCAGAAAAAACCTTTTTTTCCAGTGTCGAGTTTGGACTTCCGTTCGGAGAGGCGGCTAATCGACAGACGATCCCGCTCCGTAATAGCATTTGAAAGCTCATCTTCCAATTCTTCCTGAGGTTTAGCTTCCTTTTCTTGAGCAACTTCTGACGTTTTGTCACAAAGTTTGTTGGAATCAATAATAGCTTTTTTCTCGAACTCTATCGCAAAATCTCGTTGTGATTCCAGATGTTTAAAACATGAGAGTATGTTTTCAGCAAGGTCCTGTGCATCCTGGAACCGAGTCAGTTTCTCTTCAGGAATTTTCTCCTCATACGAACGTATCTTCGAGTGAACATATGAGAGCTTAGCAGTTACACCAACGCCCTGTTGGAGGAGAATGCATATGCCTCCTCTCGAATGTCAGCGACCACGTTGTTGGCTGTCTCTAAAAGATCACGGTTAGGCAATTAAGAGTGAGATCGGAAAGGGGTCGAAAGTTTTGAGATGAAGCTACCCATGGTCTCAGTGGGTCATTGAGGAACGTTTCCGAAAAGATTTTAGAATCAAAGTCAAGCGCTAAATTGGCTTCAAAATCTGTTTTTGTTAATACATCAGCTGCTACAAAGGCAACCAGTTCTTGCTGATCAGTAGTTGCATACTCATTCCCGGCCAAAACAGCTTCCATGGCCTGGCAAACAGTTTCTAGAGCATCCTTTGTTAGGCCTCTTTCTGGAAAGACCATTTCAAGAGATTCAATGTCTCTGGCTGTGATAAGCTCTTCTCCCTGGTTTAAATTAGAAGTTCTAATCACTGATGGATGCAAATTGAATGAAATAAGTGTGAAGTTAAACTCGAGCCAAATATGGCGAATACCTTCTCATGAGAGAGAGAGAATCTGGAATAGTTCTTCTTGTAGAAGCCTGAAAACACATACGTTTTAGTAAGCACACGTATGAAGGAAGCTAATGAATAGCCTTATGATAAATTCACCTTGCTAGACCCTTTGGAAATGATTTTATTGTTAGAAATAGCAGGGGAATCTTGACCGGATTTTCGGGACTTAGAAGCGGTTCGTCTAGAGGCAAGTTTATCACCTATATCGCCCTTGT
Source organism: Astragalus membranaceus (assembly GCA_039519185.1). Classification (NCBI taxonomy): domain Eukaryota; kingdom Viridiplantae; phylum Streptophyta; class Magnoliopsida; order Fabales; family Fabaceae; genus Astragalus; species Astragalus membranaceus. The sequence continues at coordinate 25,295,922 of CM076847.1, forward strand.
CTTGATTATCTTTGGTAGTTCTTTTCAAGTCAGCAGCTCCTGATGAAGCAATTTTCAGTAAGTAAACAAAAGTGATTTCTAAGGAAAAGCATGAGCAGTACCAAAATGTGGTATGGGGATTTGACGTAATACCTTACCGTGTTTCCTCTTGGTATCCTTCGTCTGCTCAATGTCCCTCAAAACCTCGGGGCATGTGATTGTAATTTTTGATCCATCTTACCGAAGATATCTAGAAGGACTGGGGTACCACCAAAAGGTTTCTTTGAGAAAGAAAATCCCGGAGAGGGTAGAACCTGAGAAAGACCAAATTGTCTGGCCACTACGTTCGGTTTATAAAGAACTTGTTGTTTTGGGGAAGAGTATGAAGAACTTGACAGGTTAGGAAGTTTTTCCAAACTTCGATGGCCTTTTTTTAATGATCAGCATCCACACGTGGAATTTTGTTGGTGAACCATTTAGGACCACCCTTCTTTTGGCCATGAACGTAAAGTGGGGTAAGAAGGAATTGAGATTAAGAAACTCTTCTTGGATAAGAATATCGGTATTCAATCAACTCGGTTGTTACAAGTATGGAGGTCTTCTCCAGTACAGAAAATAGAGTTAGTCTCAGAACAAATGTCCTTCTCTCCTCTGGCCTGGAGTCCTATATCTAGTTCTCCAATTTCCTCGACAGTTGTCTTGGGAGGTCGGTTACCAGCGGTTAGCTCGGCTCCAGCCAAATGAGTTCCACGTGTCCCCTCACTGCGACACCTGTCCTTGGTAACTTCTCTTTGCGGGCCACGCCGAGGTCCTGTATGCTT